>OX465599.1:333328333-333959166 GCA_950022295.1 Bromus sterilis | reverse complement strand
ATGACACGCGTGACCAAAAATCAATTTGGTTTCATGCCTGGGAGGTCGACCATGGAACCCATTTTCTTGGAACGACAACTTATGGAGAGATACAAGGAGCAAAAGAAGGACCTGCATATGGTGTTCATTGACTTGGAGAAGGCCTACGATAAGATACCGCGGAATGTCATGTGGTAGGCGTTGGAAAAACACAAAGTCCCGACAAAGTACATTACCCTCATCAAGGATATGTATGAAATTGTTGTGACAAGTGTTCGAACAAGCGATGGCGACACTGATGACTTCCCAATCAAAATAGGACTGCACCAGGGGTCAGCTTTGAGCCCTTATCTTTTCACATTGGTGATGGATGAGGTCACACGGGATATACAAGGGGAGATCCCATGGTGTATGCTCTTTGCAGACGATGTGGTGCTAGTCGACGATAGTCAGGCGGGGGTTAATAGGAAGCTGGAGCTGTGGAGACAGACTTTGGAATTGAAAGGTTTTAGGCTTAGTAGAACTAAAACTGAGTACATGAGGTGCGGTTTTAGTACTACTAACCATGGGGAAGAGGAGGAAGTTAGCCTTGAGGGGCAAGTGGTACCTCAGAAGGACACCTTTCGATATTTGGGGTCAATGCTGGAGAAGGATGGTGATATTGATGAAGACGTTAGCCATCGAATCAAATTTGGATGGCTAAAGTGGCGCCAAGCTTCTGGTGTTCTCTGTGATAAAAGAGTGCCACAAAAGCTAAAAGGCAAGTTCTATAGAACGGCGATTCGACCTGCGATGTTGTATGGTGCTGAATGCTGGTCAACTAAAAGGCGACATGTCCAACAACTAGGTGTGGCAGAGATGCGCATGTTGAGATGGGCATGTGGCCACACAAGGAAGGATCGGATCCGGAATGATGTTATACGGGAGAGAGTTGGGGTGGCACCAATTGAAGAGAAGATTGGAGATGGATTGGGCATATCCAGCGTAGGCCTTCTGAAGCGTATGTGCATATCGGGCAGTTAAGGCGTGCTGATAATGTCAAGAGAGGTCGAGGGAGGCCAAACTTGACTTGGAAGGAGTCTGTGAAGAGAGACCTGAAGGACTGGGCTATCAACAAAGATCTAGCTCTGGACAGGGGTGCGTGGAAGTTAGCTATCCACGTGCCAAAACCGTGATTTGGTTACGATATCTTTTGGGTTTCAGCTCTAGCCTACCCAACTTGTTTGGGACCGACAGGCTTTGTTGTTGTTGTTGTTGTTGTTGTTGTTGTTGTGTTCATGATTAATATGGATAACTGAGTCTGAATTTGTAGCACGTACTTCTTTCAATCGATTTGGTTAGTGGGTAGCAGGGATCTGTATATAATGAGCTAATTCCAAGATCAGTACTAGTGCAATTGTTTGCAGGCCTCTGTACGTACTGATCTAATTAGAAAATTAGTACTAGTAGTTTCATTAGTTTGCAGTGTTATTTTACTTGCAAGCCAATTAGTTTGAGGCTCCTACAGAATTTCACTAGTCAAGAGTTGAACCGACAAGATTGTTGATTATTATTTTGCAGTGGATTGGATTCGTACCCGCCCGATGGTTTCGTAGGTTACTTAAAAAATTCATCGAGTCCTGCTATTTCACCAAACAATATCAACCTTGGTGGTGGTCATTTTCCATATGCTCCAGTCTTGGAGCCAAATCCATCAATGGCCAAAAACAAGACCCCCCCTTCTGATGGTAGGACTGACAAGCGTTTACCATGGACAAAATAAGAGGATGAAAGACTGGTAAGTTAATTCATCATCGGAAATACTCTTGTAAGGTTTATCATGTTTGGACATTACTGAACAATCTTCAATCATGCAGTTCAGTGCGTGGTTGAACAATTCAAATGATCCAATAGCTGGAAAGTGTAAGAAAGGTGACCGATATTGGCGTGATGTAACTGCTACTTACAACAGCACCACTCCAACAAATAGAAGAAGAGAAATGAACCAACTAAAGGATCATTTTCATCGAGTTAACAAAAAAGTTGGTTGGTTTGTTGCCTCTTGGCAAAAGGCTAGTGGAATTTATGCTAGCGGACAATAAGATTTGCAGTTGCGGGACAAAGCTTTAAAATTCTATGAGGAAGATTATAAAGATGGAGAATTCAAGTACATGCACTGTTGGAAGGCTGTTGAAGGTTGGCCAAAATGGGAGACATACATGTAGACGCTTGAAAAGTTGAAGAAAAGAAAGATTTCAGAGGTTGGGGAACCATTACAAGACTTGGCATTTGGTATAGATGAAGAAGATGATCCACGCCCACCAGGGAACAAGTCTGCTAAGTCTGAACACTACAAGAACAATGCCAAAGCTAAAGGAAAGACATCGATTGGAATAGAAATTGATGAAATGGAAGAAAAGCTTGAGAAGTTCATGACTGCTCAGGCTGAAGCTAACAAGGCTCGAAATGATATGGTTGAAGTGGCAAGGCTCAATGCCCTTGCAGCTAAGGAGAAAAAAGAGGCAAAAATGCTGGATACTTACAAGTGGCTCTTTTCGCAAGACGCAACAACTATGTCCGATGACATGAAAGTCGAGCATACGAAAGCTGTGAAGTCAATGTCAGAGAAGTTATTTGGCACATCGGACTGAGGTATGAATTTAATGTAAGCTCTTTTTCCTTGAAATAGAATTTTGTGTGAATTAGTGAATCAAATAGTTGTGTTAATTCCTTGACTGTACCAAACTACTATGTAGTTAGAAAATTTAGGCTTGTGTTAATGCCTTGACTGTACCAAACTACTATGTAGTTAGAAAATTTAGGCTTGTGTTAATGCCTTGACTGTACCAAACTACTATGCAGTCAACTAGCATCTATTCTCCACTAACTGCATACAGTCCCAATAGTAGGTAGTATTTCCAACGTGTTGACTTGTATTGCACTAGTTACTTCCTACTCTATATATTGCACCATCTTGTGAACGAACAGAGCATAAGCTCTACAGTCCATAGCACTTTTGTCTCATTTCCAACCCTTCAAACAATCCTCTGAACCATGTCACACCACTCCGACTCCGATGACTCCCATGAGCTCGAACACTTAGATGATAGCATAGATGGTTATATTGTTGAGAAAGATATCATAGATTCCTTCGCTTGGATGTTCGCAAACAAGTTTAAGGCCAGACTTGGAGCTTTGCGTGCTGGCTTATCTTCTCGCCGAAGTGGTACTAGAAGGTACATACGGAGGAATTGTGAGGAGGCCCATGAACTTCTTGTGGCCAACTACTTCGTTGAAAATCCAGTCTACACCGATGCAATGTTCCGTAGAAGGTTTCAGATGAGAAGATCTGTCTTTTTGCGCATTGTGAGCGCCTTATCAGAGTGGTCTCCCTTTTTCACTCAAAGGGTAGACTGCACTTCTTGTAAAGGGATCTCACCACTACAGAAGTGCACGGCGGCTATTCGTATGATGGCCTACGGCACCCCTGCTGATGAACTGGATGATTACCTGAAGGTCGGTGAGAGCACTGCGTTGAAGTGTTTGAAGCATTTCGCGAAAGGGGTGATTGACAACTTTGGCGAGAATTACTTGCGACGCCCAACTTGTGAGGATGTGGAGCGCGTGCTGCAAATCGGTGAGTCTCGAGGATTTCCTGGCATGTTGGGAAGTCTAGATTGTATGCATTGGCAGTGGGAGAATTGCCCGGTTGCTTGGAAAGGACAATTTACCCGTGGTGACCATGGAGTCCCTACTCTCATGCTCGAAGCAGTAGCTTCATATGACCTTTGGATATGGCATGCTTTTTTTGGTGTTGCTGGTTCTAACAATGACATAAATGTGCTCAATTAGTCCTCATTGTTCATTGAGGAGCTGAAAGGGGAAGCTCCTCGGGTGCAATATACTGTCAACGAGAGGCGGTATAATACCGGATACTATCTTGTGGATGGCATATACCCAGAATGGGCTACCTTTGTCAAGACAATTCCATTCCCCCAAACAGAAAAGGACAAACGGTTTGCACAACATCAAGAAGGAACGAGGAAGGATATTGAACGTGCATTTGGAGTCTTGCAATCTTGCTTCTCCATTGTGCACCGCCCAACATGTTTATGGTCACGAGCATCTATCGGAAATATCGTGAAAGCATGCATCATTCTTCACAATATGATAGTTGAAGATGAGAGGGAAATGGTCACCACTCCTCTTGACTTGAATGAGACTCCAGGGTCATCAGTTGTTTTACCTCCAGAAATGAAGGTGGCTGGTAACATGTGTTTTGCTGATGTTCTTCGGAGAAATGCTGGAATTCGTGATCACTCAACACATACGCAGCTCAAGAGGGACTTGGTTGAGCACATTTGGAACCGTTTGACAATTAGCTAAATAATCAGGTATAGCTTTTCTATATGTAATAATATTTTCCTGGTATTTTCCAGAATGCAAGTGCTCAATAAGTTATATGCATGACTGTATTTGCGATATATTATCTTTAATTCTTTATGACTGAAAAAGTTACATGATTGAATGGTGCTAACAACCTTCTTCTTTTCTATCTCTTATTATTTTTCAGGCTGGGATTGGCAAGCTCAAGCGATCCATGGCATTGATAAAAATGAAAAGGTTCATGTCAGTTGAAGGACTACTCTTATTATTTTTCAGGCTGAGTTTGCATAGCGCTGGGCGGTGACTTGCTCTTATCCTATATTTTGTTATGCTAAGTTGAAGGACTAAACTAGAGTGTTCTACTACTATGTTATTTTCCAATAATTTCTACTTTATCGAACTTTGTCTTCTGTAATGATATCCCAGTTTGAAGATCTTTTGTTGTGTATATGCTTTGCAAAGTTGCAAGCAAAGCATCATCCTTGGCTACAAAGATGTGCTGCATCGATAATCATTTGCTTTTTCTAGTAATTTAATGTTTGTGGTGTATTCTCTCTCCTGTTACATACAGCTTAACATACGCTCCATTGGAAGAGCTCGTATGATGTGCCGTTGGATGCTGCTGTGGACAGTTGTACCAACAAGTTTAAATACAAACTATTGCAGATGCTTTAAGATATAACCCTTGCACGTGGCCATATGCAAAAAAGCATGATTAGACTAATAACATTTATGCATGGAGCTAAAATCATTAAATAAGATGCAACCTTTAAGAAACAATGTATTGTGAAGGTTGTATCTTAAGTTTTAATTGCTCCTATGATATTGTGCTACTCTCTCCGTCCTTGAAAAAGTGTACTTCCAACTTTCTTGGAGATTCAAACTATTTCAAAATTTGACTGAGTTTACACAAAAATATAACAATACTTATGAAACCAAATAATTATGTAATAAAAATATACCTTATAACGAATCTAATAATACTAATTAGTGATATAAATGTTGATGCATTTTTATATAATCATGGTCAAAAGTTTTAAAATTTTGATTTTCCAACAAAATTGTAACTACACTCTTTCAAGAACGGAGGAAGTAAGAAACAATGCATTGGGAGAGCCCTTAAAACTCGGCATTGACACCTAGATTCTGTTGCTAATTAAAAAAGATTGAGCAACTTCTGGTGCTAATTAATTGACTAATGGATATCTAGGCACACCTTGGAAACCTGAAATCACCTTTCATCGAGTGTGATTTTGCTCGTTGTTGTTGGAGGTTTGTGGGTATTAATTGGTCTTCTGCCGCCTCCATGTCCCATTCCATACACACCGCTAAGTCTACCTTTTATGGGGCCTACTTTGGTTAGGCATCCATTTCTGTTCTATGGAACATTCGGAGGGGCGGAATGGATTTATTTTCCATCCTGGTTTTGTTGGTGGATGGTTCTATTTAAGAACAGAGTTAGCCCTCCTAGCCCATAAGGTTAAACCTCCTTCTATATCATCCATTTTGTCTTGATTAGACTCCTTGATGTAACGCTTTTAATTTTATGGAGCTCCTTGCACTTGCTCTCAAGTTTATAAATATGTTTATATGATACTATCTATGTTTCATAATATAAGATATTTTTGAAAGCTAGTTTAACTTACAAAAATATTTTACATTGTGGAACGAAGGGAGTAATTAATAGTTAACCGCTGAGGCTTGCCCCCCATTGTTCTGGGTCAAAAAGAAAGCAACGTGTATACCGTATAGCTACTAGAAGCCAAAATAAAACCGTGCGTGCAAATTAAAAGTCGACTCTGCAAAGTACATGCCGTACATACACGTGCAGTAGTGTTAACGACAGCAGGCTATTTTCCTTCAAGTTTTGTGGCTAAAAAAGCCTAGGGTACAAAGCTCAGCATCAGCAAACGTTGGTGAAAACGATGGTTGTGCCGGCCGTTGTCCGACCTCCACTACATGTCAATGAAAGTGACCAAACGAGGACTTTTAGCGTGCTAAGTATCAGGGTTGATGGAAATGACCGGTAACCACCGGGCATATATGAAGTCATCTCTGATGTAACAGTATAGTTGCATCTAATTGGCCTCACGTCAAATATATCTTAGGTAAATATGCTTTTGCTTACGAAGTTTCTTAGCTATACAGGGACGTCTAAAGTAGGTGGTGATCACATGGTGTGTATGTCCCGTTAATTTTCACGGGCAGGGCTCCTCAAGAATGTATACTATTCTACTACACTGCGTTCATAAATATAAGATATTTTAAATATTTTTAATGTAAACTACGTATAGATTAAAACGAATGAACAAACACATTAAAACACGTCTATATAGTATCGATTCAAAAAAAGTTAAAAATATATTATAATTGTGAACGAAGGGAGTACATGATGCCGTCACACATCTTGCTTAACAAATTTTTACAATGATATCTAGTCGTATGAAACATGAATATTTGGATCAATAATATGAAAACTAAAACTAAAAATGATGTGATTTATTATATTTGATCACTGTATAGTTATACACATTTTATGAACATATTATTTCATGTATGGTTGCATATTGTGGACCATTTGTTTAGGAATATATAGTATATGATAAACTATCTACTTCATTCCTTCCAATTTGTTAGTCTCATCTCAGAAAAAAATGCTTATTTCAATATAGGCTCATTGCTATGGGAATAAGCAAACATTGGCAATGACTATGAGATGCATGGATGTTTTGGCTCCTGGAAACATATGCTCCTGGATGAATAATAAATTCGAAATATATATATAGTAAATAGGTCTTAAATATTCTAAGAAAATTGTAGATGTTCTTATTAGTGTAGCAAATCTGCTTGACAAATCTCATGTGAAATGGGATAGAAGTACTTCATCGATGAAATAAAAATTAAAATTAAGTGTAATATTTAAAGCTAACATTTGATGTTTGACTGTGTTTGTAGCTGCCTGGTCGTGCAGATAGAAGATTAGGTGTTATACACGTTTGGATTGCAGTGTGTGCACTTGGTAATTATCTCAAACCATACATAAGCTTATCATATGCTAGCTGCCTTGCCAGCCCTGATAAGCTCAACGCGGCAGATCACATAATTTCTTATTAAGTCGCCAGCCAGCCATGCTGACAAGTCGCTGTTAATTGCATTCATGCAATTCGTACTTTGGCTCTGTTGTTGACAAAAACGCAGGAACTGGACACTAGCTAGATTCCAAATGAAGAAACTCTTTGCTCAGTTTCACACAGCGTTCCCATTCACTGGCCCACTAAATTTTGATCAATTGGTAATCACTTAACCTAATTTTTTTATAAATAAAACTTTATTAGTTAACAATTTTAAGAATTACATCTAGCCTCTGCATTACTAGGATGCTTACAACCACTCCAAATTCGAACACCATAAAATATTAAAAAAAAAACAGCGAAATACAAGCACTAGGTAAAGTTGTTGATCATCGTCGACGAAAGTGGTTCAAGATGTAGATTATCCTGCCATCCACGTTGGGAAAAAAATATCCCTCGCCGTATCCTCCAACAATGTAGAGACCTCTGTAAATAGGTCGTGATGCTTCATACGTTACAGAGACGATCATGAATGGAGCATACTGATACATCGATACATGACCTGCCAAAAAAAGTTATCTTATCATAAAAAATCTTATCATTTCTAGATAGCCATAGCGTCCAAATGACGACTAGCTCCCCCACCCTAAGAATAGTTCTAAACCTGTGGTCAATCCCATGTAACCTATTGCCGAATATGTTAGCGACACTACATGAGGATACAAGCAAGAGCAAAACTACATGCTCCCCAGTTCCTTGTATATAAGACCAATCGTCCAAAAACCAAAATTCTACAAATATAAGGCCAAATTTCCTTCCCTCTACATTTCCTTAATGAGCCATTTCCAATGGTTAGGCATTAATAATGCCGAGCCACAACATGTCTTAGTTGCTCTCCATTTATTAGCATGTGTGGCGTTAGGTACTAGCTAGGGTTCCCCGGAAAAAGATGTCCTACCTAGGGTCTCATGCCTTGAAAGTTAAAACTTGCATCAGTCACTTCTTTTTCTTCGCTTGGCAATCTCTCTTTTTGGTTTATTGGGCTTATCTCAATTCCTAAGATTTTTTATTTGCATGTCTCACTTTTATTTCTCTTCATCACATGTTAAGATATGAAGGAGCATTGAATCAATAAAGTAAGGAGTAACAAGAAACTGACCAATGCATGTAACCTTTCATGCTTATTTAGTGGTTAGGCATACATGCGTTGTAGTTAATGTAAATTAATGCACTGATCTTTTCAGAAAAAAATGTGTGCATTCATTGGGTAGTTTTGCAAAGTATGAAATTTGTTTCTCCACTCACGATCTCCTTTAGTTGAGGATATTTTTGAATTGAGTCGGTCAAACGGAGGGGGGGGGGCATATTTGCGATTGTTGAGGGGGCGAAAGTTAGTTATAGTGAGGAGTATAATGCTTCCCCCTTTCGGTCTTACAAGACCTAAGGACCACGTCCCTATTTTGTTAGGCCACTATAGTTATAATGTTTCCCCCCTGTAACAACATCTACAATGGTGCTATGTTAGCAATACCACATAGAATAAATATTGCAACGGAATTAATATTTTCCTTGGTATTACCCTCAGTCTGAATTTATTGGGCTTCTTCATATTTGGATCAAACTTTGACCATCTATATACTAACTAACAACATATGATTTACATGCTATAACAAGTATACATATTAGTGGCGCATTTTGCAAAATACGCCACCCATAAAATCTTATTAATAAGAGCTTATGGGTGACGGCATTTTTAACCAGTGGCAACCCCTTACAAGTAACGACACATTACATACCAAATGGGCCACTAATAAGGAGTTCTCATCTTTTTTCTAGTAGTGGTATACCGTTGAATTGTATTAGAAAGATTTTTCACCATGAATTATTTTATTAGTTATCTTTGTGCTCAAAGTTTGACACTAAAATATGAGACGCCCCATCGCACGGCAAGTGTGGCTAGCAATCTCACAGTTGGAGCTAGGTCATGCCTGCTACCATAAATCCTGGCAGGTCGCATACATGCAACAAATGTGCAGTAGCTGGTTGTAGCACAAATCTCCGCTGATTTTTATGCAAAATTGAGAAAATACAAAATTGTGGTTTTGTTTCTTGTAAATTTTTCTCATTGTTCTCGTTCACATTAGTTCATACCTTATTATTCTTCTTCTTGCCGTATAAACAACAACTGCTATCTTTTTCTTCTACTTCTCCACTATTTCTTCTTTTTTTCTTCCCCACTTATTCTTTCCAGATTTATTTCTGTTTCTTCTTCTTCTTTTACAGAAGAGAGCATATGCATGGCATGCATGCACAGCCTCCATACAATTATTGCTTCTGCTGTGTATCTATTGTTTGCATGCACTGCATGCTATGGCTGGTAGCTAGCTGGCTATCTTCCATCTCTTGTACGGAGAAATCAGATGATTACGCTTATTTCTATGCAGTTTGATAGTATTAACAAAAGAAAACAATATCCAAAAAAATATGAGGGTGCCCAACAAAACCTGCATGGAGAAATTAGAGTTTGATCAGTAGTGTAGGGACTACATACGCTAATATCATGCATATGATAACGTGTGAAGTCTGCAATACATACTGACATACATACGTATATGACAAAATCAAGTTTCTACGACAGCTCCATGGAATTCATCTTATAAATTTTCAGTCCGAAATTGAGCATTTAAATGTTTTGACATGCCATTCCCATCATACAGGATTTTGTTATACTCCGTAGAATTTTTGTGAAGATTTCACACATAGTTTTCACGGGCAGCCCTGCCCCTGATAAGTTCTACGAAACAGCTAGCCCTGATAACTTCAACGACTAATATTGCGCGTTAATATCAATAGATACGGAATAAAGGAGACAGAAGGATACGACAAAGAACGTGTCAAACTGAAATGAGGTCCCTGCATGCTATAAATACATGCATCCTTCTAATATCTTGTGCACCAAACCTAGAAACGTAGCTAGCCACCTCTTGCCTCTTCATCCGCGGTGCAGCTCTGAGCTAAGTACCAAGGATACAAGAAGGCGTCGGGCCTCCACCAGAAGAGAACATGGAAATGGAGGTTGGCTCGACGGGCGCCACCGCGGCATCCATTAACTTCTCGCTTCCGGTGGACTCTGAGCACAAGGCCAAGTCCATCAAAATCTTCTCCTTTGGCAATCCACACATGCGTGCCTTTCACCTCGGGTGGATGTCCTTCTTCACCTGTGTTGTCTCCACTTTCGCTGCCGCGCCGCTCATCCCCATCATCCGCGACAACCTTGACCTCACCAAGTCCGACATCGGCAACGCCGGGGTCGCCTCTGTGTCTGGCGCCATCTTCTCAAGGCTGGCCATGGGTGCCATTTGTGACCTTCTCGGCCCGCGCTACGGCGGTGCTTTTCTCATCATGCTTTCTGCACCAGCGGTGTTCTGCATGTCCCTCATCGACAGCCCTGCTGGATACATCATGGTACGCTTCCTCATTGGTGTCTCTCTTGCCACCTTCGTGTCGTGCCAGTACTGGATCAGCACCATGTTCAATAGCAAGATCATCGGAACAGTCGGTGGCTTAACGGCGGGGTGGGGAGACATGGGGGGAGGTGCCACACAGCTCATCATGCCTTTCGTCTTCGACGGCATCAAGGCATGTGGTGTGACACGTTTCACCACGTGGCGCATCGCCTACTTCGTTCCAGGAATGATGTTGGTGGTGATGGGCTTGCTTGTGCTCACCTTGGGGCAAGACCTTCCCGATGGCAACCTCCGGAACCTCCAGAAAAAAGGTGACATGAACAAAGACAAGTTCAACAATGTTCTTCGAGGCGCTGTCACCAACTATCGTACTTGGATCTTTGTCTTCATCTATGGCTACTGCATGGGCGTTGAGCTCACCTCAAACAACGTGATTGCCGGGTATTACTATGATAGTTTCTACCTCGACCTTCGAAAAGCAGGCATCATTGCCGCCTGCTTTGGATTGGCCAATATCTTTTCACGCCCGATGGGTGGCTACCTCTCCGACCTTGGTGCTCGTTACTTCGGGATGCGCGCCCGGCTCTGGAACATCTGGATCCTTCAGACCGCTGGTGGAGTCTTCTGCTTTTGTCTAGGTCGTGCATCCACCCTTCCCACCTCAATAGCATGCATGGTCTTGTACTCCATCTGCGTCGAAGCTGCATGTGGCGCCGTTTATGGTGTCATCCCCTTCGTATCTCGACGCTCCCTCGGGCTCGTCTCTGGTATGACCGGTGCAGGTGGTAATGTCGGCGGCGGGATCACCCAACTCCTCTTCTTCACCTCGTCGCAGTACACCACTAGCAAAGGGCTTCAGTACATGGGCATCATGATCATGGCATGTACACTCCCCATCATTCTCGTGCACTTCCCACAATGGGGCTCCATGCTCGTTCCTCCCAGCGTTGACGCCACCGAAGAGGAGTATTATGCCGCCGAGTGGACGGAAGAGGAGAAGGGAAAGGGCCTCCACATGGCCGGCCTCAAGTTTGCCGAGAACAGCATCTCCGAGCGTGGCAAACGCAATGCCATCCTCACTGTACCTGCCACCCCACCTAATAGCACGCCACAAATCGCGTAAGATGTTTTACCTAAGTGTATACTGGTCGTATATACATACATACAACCCTGGGATCGTGGGGGGCACCCCATTTGGCCGGTGTTTTTCCCAGACCACCTGCCCTTTTGGGGCGCTTTCTTCCCAAAACCTCATATGGGGATGCCTTAGTCAATTATAACTGGGGCCTGTATCATGTTATGAGAAGGATCAATATATATCAGAACATGCATCGTTTCTTACACCTTGCATATCTCTCCTTAATTTATTTGTACTTTTTGAGACAGTATTTGTATTTTCCAAGATGAGTTACCACATATAGCATGTGATTAGTTTCATTGTACTTGTAAGAGCTTGTAATGTGTTAATAAGAGAAAGATCAATATGAGAGCATTGGACACTGGTGTATTCTAGTTGCATGTGAATGTACATACTTCTTCCACACAAAAAGTGCAAACACATGACTCCACAAGTCTCTGTCTTACGGATGCAAGCGTACGGCGGTACGGTACGGTGTGGTTGTGTGATTATTCTAGCGTGATGTGGACGTAGATACTTCTTCCACGCCAAAAGTACAGAACCATTCAAAGTAGGGATAAGTATATTTTTGGTCCTTAAACTTTTTCAAAATTATAGAATTGGTCCCTCAACTTTAAAAAGTATAAAATTGGTCCCTTAGCTTTTAAAATCGATTATTTTTAGTCCCTCGTATCTCTTCAGATGATTTTGTATTGGCGTGGATTGTTAAAAATAAAAAAAGAAGCGAGGGATGATTGTGCGCTACCTACGGCACTCGCCGCCTACCATCGACAAAGTACGACATGCATATGACGCAGCCAGTACGAACAAACATGTAGTGTTGCTGCTTTGCTTGTCTATCAATGAGACGACGTTATAAGTGGCAAAGGGGAGTGTGGCGAGGGCCATAGACAGCACACACCATTCCCCGCTTATCTTTTTTTATTTATAGCATTTCACGTCAGTAGAAAATCACTCGAAGCGGCACGAGGGACTAAATTAATTGATTTTCAAAGTTAACGGACCAATTCTATACTTTTTAAAGTTAAGGGAGCAATTCTATAGTTTCGAAAGAGTTTAGAGACTAAAAATATACTTATTCCTTCAAAGTACTGTTTTGCCAACATAACAGGAGGAGAATATCAAACGAGCCGGTGATCCGAATTTCTACATTTAGATACGCAGCACACAGAGAGTTTGACCTGTGAGAGAACGGGTCGATCGACACGTGGTTCATACGGACAGGATCCTGTGCACATACTTTTTTGACGACAAAGACATGACTAAATCTAACAGCCCGGAGATTCTTACTGTAGGCGTCTCATAGACTTTGGGCAGCTCTAACTACTTTTCTTCATCCTTCAGTATATTTTATGTTTTTACAATATGCATTGATATCGACACTTTTTGTGCTGGATTAATCTATATGTAGTTCGTACATGTTCATGCGTGCTCTAAGCGTCTTTGAAGATGTATCTTGTTTGTATATCTGGCTATATTCGGTACGTCAAATGAGAATACGCTAAAATCATAACAACAAAAACATGGAGGTCATATTAGAAATTGCCGCAGGCAAGTGTTAGATCCTCTTTAAGCATACGTGTGTCTTTCTGTTGCATGTGGCGGGCAAAGTCTTCGGCCTACGTCGTATGTGTGTCATTCTCATCTCAAAGCGGATGCAACGTGTGTACGTTTTTGTGGTCAGGCTGTAGCATCATGGTTGTGACGCCTGTGTGCAAGAGGGACGACACTAGACCCCTAGTCTGCAAGAAGGTTTACGGTGGTGTCAAAATTAGTTGTAAGCGATTCAAGCATATGCAAGATCTCTCGAGGTTGTATCTGCTCATCTTCCGCACCTGGTTCTCCGGCATGTTGAGGATAACAATGTGTATAACATATTTCATGTGGTTGTTGAGCTTCACAAGACCGCTATAAAGCAAATGATAGAGCTCGTCGGCATTGCCTTTGTGCCAAAGATAGAATAGGCACATACCTTTACTGTGTGAACCATAGTGTCCCGACCGAGAATAATGTGGTTTTGGGTGTGATTAATCTCTACGTTACAAAATGAGGAGATTTCACTTAAACAACTACATAAACTCTGTCAGAAAAGTGATATGCCATGGGTTGCTCTTATCTGGTGAACTTAATTATTATCAGGATGTGGTTCCCCATGATCTTGGTCGTGTTGGCTCATTTTGGTGGTGTGATATTATCTCCCTTTCGCTCACTTGATGTGGCATTATGCGGTGCCTTCAAGAACGTATGTAGTTCACCAGGTACTCTTGCACGGAATTCTTACTGTAGGTCTCATAAAATTTGGGTAGCTCTTACTTCTCTTTGTCCTTCAATATATTTTATGTTTTATACTATGCGCTAGTGTACACATTTTCTATGGTGGACTAATCTATATGTAGTTTTTACAAGTTGATGCATGCTCTGGGCGTCTTCTAAGATGTGTCTACTTTTTAAACCTCCGTCTAGATCATTCATTTTGTCTTGGTTAGACTCCTCGATGTAAAGCTTTCTATGGGGCTCCTAGCCCTTGTATATCCTTTGTACATATTTTTATGTAATACATTCTCCATTCATAAATATTACATGTGTTGAATATTTTCAAATATGAGTTACATACCAACTGAAATGAGCAAACAAACCCAACCAAAACACATATGCATACATTTAATTTGAAATAAAAATATCTTATAATTATGAACGAAGTGAGTAATAGTTAACCGCCAAGGCTTGCCCTGTTTATTCCGGTAAAAAAGAAAACGTGTATACCGTACTACTGCTAAAGCCAAACAATAGCCATTCGTGCAAATTAAGAGTTGACTCTAGTTAGCTCCAAGTACATGCAGCATGGCCCGGCCGTACATGCACATGCAATGGTGGTAGCGACATCAGGAGCATTTTCCTCCATGTTTCGTGGCTATACAAGTCTAGAGGGCAAAGCTCAGCATTGAAAAACGTTCGTGAAAACGATGGTTATGCCGGCTATTGTCCGACCTCCACTACGTGTCAATTAAACTGACCAAATGGGGACTTTCAGCGTGTGCTAAGTAACAAGAAGGTTGATGCAAATGACCGGTAACGACCGGGCATATATGAAGTCATCTCTGATGTAACATTAGTTGCATCTAGATGTACGCTGAAAGGCAGACTTTGTAGAGAACGATGACAAGGATATCTTATGTAAAGATGAAGTTTGCTTTTGCTTATGAAAGGACTTGTATGTTTCTTGGTTATACAGGGACGTCTAACGTAGACGGTGATCGCACGATGCATCTCCCGTTGAATTTCACGTCTGGGCTGCAAGACAATGTATGCTAGTCTACTACTAACTTTGTTCACAAGTATAAGACTTTTTGAGTATTTCAATATAAACTACGTACAGACTGAAATGAATGAACAAACACACTAAAACGCGTCTATATACATTTGATTCAGAATTATTTTTAGAACATCTTATAATTGTAAACAAAGGGACTATATGATTTCACCATGTTGCTTAAAAATAGATAAAATGAATTTTAGTTGTATGACACATGAATATTTAGATCAATAATATGAAAACGAAAACTAGAAATGATGTGAATTATTATACTTGATTACTGTAGTTATAAGATATTTAAAGAATATCTTATTTTCATGTATGGTTGCATATTGTGGAGCACTTGTTTAGTTATATATAATATAGGATGAACCGGAAATGCTCTTTGGAGCTCGAGCTCCATGGAGACATCCAAATTCAAACTTAATAAATCATCAAAATTCATATTTCTACATTTCAAAAAATTCTGAAAAAAATACAGATATACATGGAGGTATAACTCACAAGTGTGTAAATTTTGAGGACAAATAGTTTGAAATGAGGGTTGTGCAAAAAAAGCAAATCTGAGGCTTGTTAACGCATGATACTATTCATCCTCTTAGGATATGAATTTTTCTTTTTTGTACATGCCGGAATTCATGGTATTTCATCGTGAATTTTTACACACATGTACATTACATCATTACATACTTGTATATATATTTTTGCAATTAGAAAATTTGAATTTAGAATTGTTCAACAAATCAGGATCCATGGAGCCCGAGCTCCAAAACGCCTCACTCGGGATAAACTATCTACCCCATTCCTCATAATTTGTTAGTCTTATCTTGGAAAAATTGTTTTTGAATATATAGGCTCGATGCTTTGGGAATAAGCAACATTGGCAATGACTATGGAATGGTTGCTTTGGCTACCTGAAGGCGGAAGTATACAGGTAGTAAATAAGCTTTAAAAATTATAATAAAATTGTAGATCTTCTTGTTTGTGTAGCAAATGTGCTTGATAAACTTCATGATAAACTGGATAGCAGTGCTTCATTGCTGAAAAAAGAAAATAGAAATAAGTGATATATTTCGAGGTAACATTTGACGTTCAATATTATTTTTTTGCACAGTTCAGAATGCTCAAGCTTTTTTCCTGAAAAATTTCAGTAGCATTTGGGTCTGGTAATGAACACATGTATTTTTTTTACATTTGCAAAATTATTTTTGATGCGTAGGAGTATGCTCCCAAGAGCGGAATTAAAATTTTCCATTGAATCTATTGTTCCCTCAAAATAAAAATAAGCAATGACTTTTGAATTATTTTTCTAGTTGTAAATGTGAACCAACTAATGCATAAAATATATTTGACTATGTTGTTTACCGATTAACTAGGTCCTCCTTAGTTGATGAGATTTTCCAATCGAGACTAACATACTGAAAGGAAGGGAGTATCTTTGTGATTGAGATTGTTTAGCGTATTGCACATTAGTTCTCACCATCCAAAGATAACTTCATGGCATTTATTGTTTGCATGATATGCCACTAGATCGAGTAAACTACACTAGAATTTGAACTCTAAGGTTGCGTTTGGTAGGCTTCATCATACCCTAACGTGTGTCACTCAGTTGGATCTAACTGAGTTAATGCATTCTCTAATCCATGTTGTGCGCTTTGTTTGGTAGCATGCATATGGTATGCCCACATGATAGCAGCAATTCGTCCCTAGCATTTGAGAGAGTGCATATGGCTCTATCGATGCACTACATGGTGTTTCATTGCATACATTCACCCCACCGACCTATTTGCCATCTACATTCCTCCTCTTTGTTGTCTGCATTACAAAAGTGGACAACAAAGGAACTAAATGCCGATAGTCTGGACTTTGTCATCTGCTTTCAGGTCAGCGCCTCAGCGGACGACCAATCACCGCTTTGCCATCAGCCCCGGTGAAAAACAGACGACAAAGACTAAACATATGGTGAATAACCTGTTTGCAGTAGTGCTCGTGGGCTTACCTTGTATCCTATGTGATGATCTTACCATCTACACCTTACATAATATGATACCGATCAAAACAATATAACAACGGTACAATGATGACAAAGTAAAGCACGATGAGAAGTTTTTGATCCCATACAAACCTTTAACATTGCTCTTCTACTTGAGCACTACCTTGAAGTAAGAATCATATGTATCATGCCTACTGTTAAACCCTTCGAAGGAGTTGTTTGAGCAATGACTCACTTGTTCTTGGCATGTTTGCCATGAACTGTAAACCCTTCGAAGTTCTATACGGACGTAAATGTCAAACCCCCCTGAATTGGTCAGGAACTGGGGAACGACCCTACTTCGGACCGGATCTTGTCCAAGAAGCTGAAGAACAAGTTCGCATTGTGCAAGAAAATCTCAAGGCCGCACAGTCTCGTCAGAAGAGCAACTATGACCGCAAACACCGTGAAATGGAGTATCAACCTGGTGAATACGCTTACCTCCGTGTCACTCCCATGAGGGGCACTCATCGCTTCGGTATCAAGGGCAAGTTGGCTCCTCGCTACATTGGCCCGTTCCGTATCCTTTCCAGGAGTGGACCCGTGGCATACCGGTTGGAATTGCCGCCGAACCTCTCCCAAGTCCACGATGTCTTCCACGTGTCGCAACTCCGTCGTTGCTTCAAGGATCCTATCCGCGAAGTGGAACATGATATGATCGAGCTGCAACAAGACTTAACTTATCGAGAACATCCGAGCCGCATTCTCGATCAGTCTGAGCGTCGAACCCGCAACAAGACCGTCAAGTTCCTCAAGGTCCAGTGGTCGAATCATTCCGAAGAGGAAGCCACTTGGGAACGCAAAGATCGCCTTCGCGATGAATACCCCGATCTTTTCCTCGCTACCACTTAAATTCTCGGGACGAGAATTCTTGTAGTGGGGGAGATTTGTAACACCCTCAGTTGCTGTAACAGTAATCATCATCACTGTTGATCATCACTGTTTGATCTCCCTTGTACTTGATAAAACTTTGTGATGCTAATGATCAAACCTTGCTGTGGTTGATCAACACCTCATGCACCATGTACTTGGGCTCTTGGGATCAAAACCCAAAGCCAAATGCACCTTGCTCATCTAACAAACCAAAACCTAGTTGAAACTACTTTAAATGGAAAATAAAACAAAAGTGCTCAAATAAAGTTGTTTCAAATATCATGGGACTATTTTTGTAAATTGCCTCAAATCATTATAATCATGTTGGACCAACTTTGGTAATTTTTGAAGTTACAGAAAATTCTAAACAATTCAAACAGTAGATTAAAACCCCTACTTTAGGCATTTAATAATTAAAAGAAATACCTAATGATTTTATTTTACTACAAAAACTTTTGTGGCACCTCAGTAAAATGTAGCACTAATTTACAAACACCAAAAAACATTTTACAAAATAGGGAGGCAGTTATTTTTGTTGCAACAAAGATCTACAGAATACAAAACGAATAGAAATTAGGAAAAACTTTAAAACTCGCCTGGGGCGACGGCCCACCGCAGCCCAGCCCACCCCCCTTGTCTTCTTCCTCCCTCAACCACCCCCACCTGCTCCCGTACGGCAGCCGCCGAGGGCACGCCGCTGCCAGGTCGACCCCGCCTCCACCTGCTCCCCCTCGGCGCCGACGCGATAAGGGCAACGCCCCCTCCCTCCTGGACACCCCCGCACCTCTTTTCCCCTCCTCCTCGCCTCCCACACCTCGGGGAAAATCCTCCCGAGCCGCCGCCGTTCACTGCCATGGCCAACCGTGGCCACTAGCCAAACCAGCCCGCCCCACCTTGCCCACCGGACTCGCCATCGACGACTACCCCGAGCTGCTGGAGGAATCGAGCCGTGGTGCCTCTCCGCGACGACTACGACTTCTTCTTCTTCTTCGGCTCCGGCGGGATCCGCGACGAATTCCGGCCACCACAAGCCCGCATCGAGCCCGCTGCCACCTCCGTCGTGCTCCTGGTGAGCTTTCCGTCCGTCGCCTACTGGCCGTTGAGTTCCGCTAGGCCCGTAGCCTTTTTCCCCCTTTGAGCTGCTCCGGCCGCCGTGGGTCGTCGTCGTAGCCGTGCTTCCAAGCCGTCCCAGCGCACGATTTTGGCACTCACGCGTTCGTAGTGTTCCGTAGGTTCACTTCCACCCAGTGGCGCGCTCGATTTCATCTCGGAACGCAAGACGCCATGGACGCCCGAGCTCGGCCTCCCGCCATTGTTGACCCCGCGCTTGGCTGCGTCCACCATGACCCCCTCCCCCACCGTAGATCGAAGCGGCACGTCTCCCTGAACCCATAGCAACAAGCGGCGCCTCGTTTGGTGCTCGGAATCGGGCGCTAGCTCGAGTTCGCCGGAGTCTGCTCGCCGGCGAGCCGCCGGCGGGTCGTCTGTGCCACTGACTTGTGGTCCCAACTGTCAGATGGGTCATTAGCGACTTGGTTAGGACTTAATCAACCACTGACATGCGGGCCACCCCCCGGGAAATCTTTTGTTAAGTAAATAAAATGTATTAAATGGGTATGTTAGTATGACAGGTGGGCCTAGCCCCCTTAACCCACTGTTAGTTTAAGCTAATGGTTAAATTAAAACCTGAGACACTTACACCTGGGCCCCCCTTGTCAGGTTTTTATTTATTAAAAGATTTAATTAAAATTGAGTCACTGACATGTGGGTCCAGAGGCATTTTCTAATTTAGTTAAATGTTTTATAAATAACAGAGGCTGACATGTGGGTCCCACATGTCAGCACTGTTCTGGATAATATTGTGGATAATGTTTTGGATAATGTTTAATAAATAATAAAATAAATCTAGAAAATCATTTAAATTGATTTAAACTTTGAAATTCAATAACTTTTAAACCGTAACTCGGATTCAAAAACTTTATACATGAAAATTGATCAGAAAAATATAACGAATACGAATACGCTATCCGTATGACTACCACACCCCTCTAACACAACGAACATCGAACATTCCTCCTCCGGACCGCCTGACTGATAAATTGTCCGGTACAGTTAGAGTGCCCGGATGAATTTATTCCGAACACGAATGTTTCTGGAATAGATCAACTAGCACGGATACACCCCCCTTATGTTGTTCCGGTAACCACGACACCTCCGGCTTGATCCTTCCCCCTCCGGACACCCTGTCCGGTAATCACCCGGAGCCGGTAGTTCATCCCCAGATGAATTTCCGCTCCGAGCATATTGCATTGCACTGCGTTAGAACACCGTTAACATTTCATCTATCATGTCATGCATCTGTTTGTATATGCTTGCTGTGTATTTACTGTTTCTTCCCCCCCTTAACCTCCGGTAGACCCCGCTGCTGCCGTCGACTACACCGCTGCTGAGTACGACTACGTCGTCGACGACCCTACTACTACCGTCGAGCTTGCAGGCAAGCAGAGCCATTCTCTTCCCCAGATATCGCCTATCTTTCCGTAAATTTCTTGCACTAGGCATTGTTACTGCTGCTGCTACGATTACAATCCTATTCAATTGCATAGCCTGATTTTGTCGCCCCTTGATGCGCCTTCCTTTATCCTATGCTGCATATTATTATTATTATGCATTATTCAGCAGTGAGCCCTGCGCATTGTTAGCTAGGATTAGATAGAGGGCCGTGATCACTCAGGGGAGTGAACGCGGATACCAATATGATAATTGCACAGGTACGGTACAATGCAGACACCGCCAAAGGCCCCTATCTGGGTTATGCCTAGTCACCTCAAGTGTGAGCTATCAAGGAGTAATCCTTGTACTCCACTCGAGACTGACTTTGTCTTACCGCCATAGGGTCCTGTAAACGGTTGTCCTTCAGGTAAGAAGTCGGGCGACCCAACGGTGCCCGCGAGAGGTATTGCGACGGGACGACAGGGAGGGTACGACCAGTGTACCGGTGTGCTTGGCCCCTGTTCGTTGGCCGCGAGAGTTACCAACCCACGAAAGTCGAGCTCCTCCAGGAGCACACGCGAGAAAAGGTAAGGAGACGGTTCACCTTGTTGGTAACCGCAGTGACTTGGTGGGACGACAGGGCAGGCACCGATGTACTGGTGGTCCTGGCTGCTGTCGTTGTCCGCGGGTCGGTTAAGTCGAGGCAACGATAACGGTTGTCACGCAGGTTAACTAAAATGCTAAGTGGTTCAGTGAATGTCTTGAGTTGGCTATATGCCATGTACGCACTACCTACCCGTGGGAACTATGAGTTATGGGCTCCTCCGCTTCTTAGTGTCGTCCGAGGACTCTTCAGACGTCAGCAGTACCGCGGGCTGATTGCCGGGAAGTGCGCTGTCTTCCTGGCTCGAGCTGTGTTGTTTTTGTTACGGCTTCCCGGCCACCCACGCACCGTGCAGGAGTACGTCAGGGTTGGGGTCCAAGGCCCTGAGTACTTAGGATTTAGACCGGCGGATGACCTCTCTTTTGAGTTCGAAAGATGGGCTATGAAGTGTCGGATAGCCTCGGTGGAGCGTTCCCTAACAAGGTTCCCGCCACCCTGGAGATCCGTGCGTGTAGCGTAACACAAGTGCACTCCTGCAGGGAAGATTAATCTATTCGAATAGCCGTGTCCACGGTAACATGACGCTTTATGCTGAAGCTGGATCTTACCACTAGAAACTATTATTAAACTGTATGGTTCCGGGTTTTCTTCCTCGCGGGGATGTCGAGGAGGTGAACTCGGAGGCATTGTTAATTATTACAACTTATTATTATTCAATGTTGCAGCAACTTCTGCTTCATTGATACTTTATTGCTTTATATAAAATGTTGGCTGATTCTTATCTCATGCTGCAAGACCTCGTCGGAAGATGCTAGTCTTCGATAGGCCTAGCCTCTTACCCTTGCTCTGGATTTCTGTCTTTCAGTCCACTATATACAGCCTCTTCTTTCCGTTGAAACCATGCATAATGCTTAGTAGCGGACGTAAGACTCGCGGGTATACTAGATACTCACCTGCTTTATTTCCTTTACTGTTTTGCCTGATCGGCCGCTGCAGCCGACGTTGGAGCCCAGGAGCAGGAGTACCCCGGAGGCGCCTACTACGACGTCGAGTTCCCCGTCGACCAGGAGTAGTTCGGTGGATCCCAGGCAGGAGGCCTCGCCTTTTCGTTCTGTATCTCTGATGTGATTTGTGCTAGCCTTCTTAAGGCAAAACTTGACTAACTATGTCTGTACTCAGATATTATGGCTTGTATGACTTATATATTCGGGTCCGCGTGGCCCCCTCTATTGTAATATATTTGTTTATCCTTTTGTGTTTAGTGTTGTGCTGTGATATTATCACCGTGGCACCCTAATCTCAGTCGTGTACCCTGTGTGTATGATTACTGTACACGGTCTGATTTTGGGGGCGTCACACTTTCAAAAGCGACATTACAAGAATTGAAAAATAACTTCGTATCTATGATTTCATGTAGTATTTCTCTATAGGGAGTGGCCGCCTTCTTATTTATGTCGTCCACCACCACTTTGCAATCCGAGGCTATGAAGATGTTTCTCTCATACAGATCATCAGTAAGTGACATCCCTTCTCTGATGGCTAGAGCTTCGAGAGTGGGCGGATCATTAATATGATTGAACAGAAAAGAGAAGGCTCCAATGAACTTCCCTGTTGCATCTCTACAAATAGCCGCCACCGAGCCAGCTCCGCCATGAGTGTCCACCCCTGCATCCACATTAATCTTCACCTGATCATGTGGTGGTGGAATCCAAGAATGACTTCTGGGAGGCAGCACAGTCTGGTGTCTTGTCCTCTGAACATCCGTTGAATTCACATCTGACAGAAATTTGATGATGAACCCGTGAGTTTGGAAAGGGGTCTGGTAAATCTGTTCGTGAATTGCCTTTCTCCTCGCTATCCAAACCGACCATAGGGTGACAGCCAAAGATAGGATCTCATCTGAATTAAGAGCTTCAAAGCAATCGGCCAGCCACTTCTTTGCATCCCCTGGAGGTATTATCATATGCAGTTTCGTTGAAGCTCTTAATTCAGATGAGATCCTATTGCACTCGAGGAGCGAGTGTCTCCAGTCATCTGGGAAACCACAAAGACTGCAGCAGTTGGAAGTCGACATATTGCGGTGTTGAAGAACGTCATAAGAGGGAATAGAATGATGAGCTAGCCTCCAAAGGAAGTTTTTGATCTTTGATGGGAGCTTGACCTTCCACATATCCACCCATACTGATCTCTCCGAGGACGTTCCAGATGCTTCGTCCCTTCCCTCTAGCATAGCCTCCCCGGACCTTTCTGTATGCATGAACATGCGGTATGCAGACTGAACCGAAAAGTTCCCCTCACGTTCACCATCCCCTCTTAGTATCCAGTTATCAGACCATATGTTGGTAGTTTTGCCATCTCCCACTCGGCGGATCAGACCTTGCCTTAGCATATTCCTTTCATCGACTCTCCACACCTGAGACGGGTGAGATCCCAATTCAGCCTCGAGAATAGGCGGGTACCTTCTAATTAGTTGCTCCCAGAGAGTGTAAGGAAGATTGTCAGCCAAGCCCAGCCCAAGAAGATTGCATCGTTTAAACAACCCATTCGGCCCAGAAAGAAACGATCCATGGAAACGACGACACGCAGCTGCAACCCCACGGAGACCCCTCCGTCAACGTCGCCGCCGCCGCCGCCGCCACCGCCACCGCCGTCGGCGCCATGCTCCGCCTCCGAAGCTGCATCGTCTCACATATCCTCTCCTCTCTGCTCGCCTCCCCCGTCTCCACGCCCCACCGCATCCTCTCCGCCGCCGCACCCCCCATTTCAGCGGCTCCCGCCTTCGCCGTCGAGGACTACCTCGTCGACACCTGTGGCCTCACCCGATCCCAGGCCACCAAGGCCTCCACGAAGATCTCCCACCTCAAGTCCCCCGCTAACCCCGAAGCCGTGCTCGCCTTCCTCGCCGGCCTCGGCCTCTCCAGCGCCGCCGTCGCCGCCGCCGTCGCCAGGGACCCGCACTTGCTCTGCGCCCGCTTGGAGAGAACCCTCCTCCCCAACGTCGCCGGGATCACCAGACTCGGCCTGTCCGGTTCCGATGCCGCGCGCCTCGTCACCATTGCCGGCGAATTCTTCCGGGTGAAAGCCCTCGTCCCCAAGCTGCGCTACTACCTCCCCCTGCTTGGCTCCTCCGAGAACCTCCTCCGGGCTCTCAAGAAGAGCTCCCATTTGCTCACAGTCAACCTCGACAGGGTGGTCAAGCCCAACGTCGCGTTTCTGCAGGAGTGCGGGCTAGGTGCTTGCGATATTGCCAAGCTGTGTATGGCTGTGCCGAGGATCCTCACCGCCAATCCAGAGCACGTCCGGGCTATGGTGGCATGTGCCGAAGGTGTAGGCGTGCCCCGCGGCTCTGGGATGTTTAGGAACGCGCTGCAGGCCGTCTCATTCATCAGCGAGGAGAAGATCGCCACCAAAGTGGAGTACCTGAAGAAGACGTTCAGGTGGTCCGATGCTGAAGTGAGCCATGCTGTGTGTAAGGCTCCGATGGTGCTGAGGAAGGCAAAGGGCTCGCTGCAGCAAACGTCCGAGTTCTTTCTCTCCGAGATGGGGCTGGAACCGGCGTACATTGCTCCTCGCCCGGCATTGCTCAGTTATAGCATCGAGGGCCGACTCAAACCCAGGTACTATGTTATCAAGTTCCTTAAGGAAAATGGATTGTTAAGTCAGCACCGGGACTTCTATTATACAATTGTGCTTACGGAGAAGATATTTGTGGAGAAGTTCATATGCCCTCACAAGAAAGCGGCACCACACCTCGCTGAACACTATGCAACTGCTTGCAAAGGGGAAGTGCCAACTAATTTCAGATTTACATGAACCAATAATAGGCTATGAAAATTGCTAATGTTTGTATGGCGCAACAAAGTTTTCACTCTGCATTGTAAGCTGGTAACTCCTGTCTGTGTGTTCTTTGCCTAATTTGATGTTGGCTATATTCTATAGTATATCTGTGACATGCCAGTTTGGTCATTGCTAATTCTTGTTGCAACTGATAATTTTATTCCTGAACCCTGATATGCTGTTCTTATCATTCCTTAGAGAAGATCTTTGAAAATGAGAAATCCATGAATATATTTGTGTTTCTGACCTCCTTGGATGTGTGTGTGTGTGTGTGTGTGTGTGTGGACCAACTTTCTGATGAAACCGGCACCCAGAAAACCAGAAAACAATAGAAGACCCCTTCGTCGTTTTCTACTAAAAATATCAGTGTGATCTCCTTTCATGGCAACATTTATCTAGTATGTCCCATACTTCCATTTTGATTACATTGTATTTTCAGTTCCATCACATCTCAGTTAGTACCAAATTTTCAGTTCAATGTCTATAGATTACGCCTACAAATATTATGTCAGTTAGTATTAAGTTTGTAGTTCAATGTTCATTATTTAGATTATGCTTAGAAATATTTTTCTAATGGATTTCTGTTATTTTTAACCTTTTATTTCTTTCCTGTTATTCTTCTAAGGATTTATTATCTTAATTCGTAAATACCATAGTTGACATTTTTTCAGTTTGTAAATTTTCAAATTTGAAAGGTAATCTATGTGGGTCTAAGTCTTAACATTTACACTAGTCATAAGTGAGAACAAACCAATGGAGGTGCCATGAATAACAAGCAAATGCAACAGTATATGTTTCTGGGAACATATGAGATATGGGATTTTTCCATACAACCTACAGGTTACACCTATGTAAAATTGTTGTTCGCAGCATAACAATATATGTTTTGCCAGCAAAAGTAGCCAATGTGAAATAGTAGGTTTAAGTATCTACTCCCTCTGTAAATTTATATAAGATGTTTTAGATAACTAAAGTAATAATCTAAAACATCTTATATTAGTTTACGGAGGGAGTATTTCGCAATGCCACAAAATTCAGCCCAGTTTGTTGCTTTCACACGACAGACACCTTCGACCCTTTGTCCATCCTAACATAAAAAGTCTCAAATTATTGTGTTCAGCAATGTCTTCCAACTGAACTAGCTCATGAGTCAGTGCCCAGGGGACTCGGGTCGACTCTTCAACGCGTAATCCACTAATCCTTGGTGTTTAGTTGATGTAAATTATGTATTCCGACTGTGCTTAATGAGCAACAGGGATAACTATCTCCACTACTGCTACCATGCCATTATATACAAACGTTTTCCCTTTAAAACACATGAAAGACCACAGCCATATCTGTGTGATGAAGTGCCCATCAGTGTGCTGACTACAACTTGCTTTCTCAGCTGCCGGATGCAGTGCGCCTCTGCTCTGTTGTGCCTGCAGGGCGTCAGCAGACCTGGGCTGCTACTGTTATTTTTTTCATAAGAAGTGACTTGAACTGAGGTAGGTTAACTTTCTTTTCCTGAACTTCATGATCAAAACAGAGAAGAACTTAAGGGACACAAGAGGAAAAAAACACTTAGTCAAGATGTACATGCTTGTGTTGATTAGTGGTTGATATTTTCACTGGGATTAGACTTATATTTACTCAGAAATTCCAGCTAACTATCTCTCAAATAAAAGAAAAATGGACCTAATTAGTCTGACGTAAATTTTCCGCTGCACTAGTACATTCACCTGGTCTGTTAATGAGGAGTATCTCCATACTATTTAACCGTCACAACCAAAAATGCCACATTTTCGAGAACTCTCAGGAAGAAAAAGAAGTTTTGTAAATCAGGAATATTTGTGCATAGAAGTTCACTTCGTTCAGACAGAGAGCATTCCTTATATGTACACATATCTTGTATTCCTACTGCATGTTTCGCATATTTAGTTTGCAAGAACGGTTCTGTCTGGTAGAGCAGAATAATGTATTAGGGGAAGACTGCATTCTGAGAGCAATTCACATGTTAATCTGGAGTAGAATAAAGGGCACTAAGCTTCAGTATGGACATTGGCGACAGGGAGGTAGTTATATAGATCACTCTTATATATACCGAAGTTTATTTATGTCCAACTTTTTGACTAATTTACATCTCTGGTCTTCCTGGTGCTGCCACTGAAGTAATATTTATTTGTGTTGTTCTTTTTACTCAGGACTATTTTTACTCAAGTGGGAGTAATGCCAGTTCTCCACACAAGGTAATGTCCCTAAGAATAATGAAGTGGACTAAACTGGTTCTTTTGTAAGTTTGTAACCCATGTAAGTAATTCTGGAACAGAGGAAGTCAGTAACTCGGACTAATAAACACATTCTCACCTCCTGCTTGCGTAAATACTCTACTCTTTATGTTTCTACGACATGAGTTATTTTTCACATTGGATGGAAGTGAAAAAAAAGATGAATTGATAGCTCAGCTTATTTGTTCAATCAGTATGTTAACAATGATATTTAGGTTGGCTATATAATGGATCTTCTTTCTGTTTATATGATTCCTCTTATAGAGTGTTCTAAACTTTGTGGTTAAGGTCTCATATTTGTTATACATCAGGCAGTTGCAGTTACAGTTACAGTAATCTATTTCGCGTAACATTTTGCTAGACAGAATATATAATGGTGCCTGCTTTTCTGTGCTTCAACATGGTTTCAGTGCTCTATCTAGTATCTACAGTACTATTGGATACAACATTTTCTGGCAATAGCTT
The DNA here is from genome assembly GCA_950022295.1 of Bromus sterilis. Lineage (NCBI taxonomy): Eukaryota > Viridiplantae > Streptophyta > Magnoliopsida > Poales > Poaceae > Bromus > Bromus sterilis. The sequence goes on along the minus strand of OX465599.1, from coordinate 333,931,262 downwards.
TTGGTGAGCATGCCAATTTTTTTGAAAACAGAGCCTTTTAAGTATGGTACAAAATGGACCGAGCATTAACACAGACACAGAAAGAGTCCAACTGATCAGAGCTCAGTAATTTGGCGCTGCTATTCCTCGGGTAAAATGCTTTCTGTAATGCACTGATGTTATCTCTGTGTGTGAAATTTACCACGACTTTTAGTATGCAAGGTCTCATAAGATCCATACCCTTTGTCGTCTTAGTAAGATTTGACCGATGGAGCTATCAAATCCATGCCTCCACACACCACCTGCCGGACAGTTCTCCAGGTATGAACAGTCTCAGTGTCCCATCCCATGTCTCTTGTGCCTTGCACCTCAAAGTAGTATCTTCATAGATGATTTATGTTACCCATCAGCACCAAAAATAGCCATGGATCAACTAATGTCCGTGAAGCCCTGCCTGACATACTCTAGACTCACAAGAACACTCTACAGGCATCTATAAGATATAATTTATAACTTGACATTTTTGCAGTTCAAGTTGAACTACAAAAAGGTCTTACATTATGGGACAGAAGTAGTACTATCCAATAAATAGTACTAGCAACAATCAGTTCTGTGTGTAGTATGTACTCCCTCCATTAAAAAATAATTGACGTGGTTTTAGTTCAAATTTTAACTAAAACTACGTCGAGTATTCCCCAATGAAGGTAGTACTAAGTAGTCTGGCTAAACACTGAAACTCTGTCTGGTTGCTGTGAGGTGAGCCCTTTCAGAAACCAGCATTGTGTTATGTCATAACAGTTTATGCTTATAAATTACTAGTTTCGAAAAAATACTATCTTGCGGCTCGAACGATTTAGTTATTTTTATTTTCTGCTCACGAAACAGGAGGCCTTAATCTAGTTATTAGGTAAAATACAATTGTTTAAGAGATGCCACATCACGGATTTGGAACCACGGTCACTTGTCTGTTGATAGTAGTTTTTTTTCCTTTTGAATCTGCGCCATACTATATGTAAGTGGATCATATGCAACAGAACTCAAATGTGCCCAGGTCTATGATTCTTTCGTGAATAGATCATATGATGCCAAATCAGTCATTGCAGATGCTGATCTGGAGTCCGGTTAAGAAGTATTTCGCATGTTGGTTTTGCTAGTTTGGCTTGTTGGTTGTCTTGTCGAAAGTCACTTGCTATTGTACTGTGAGCGAGGTGATGGATTTATAATGGGCGGCATTTACTTGGTATTATTGTTATTTCATTTCTCCAGTAAGAACGCAGTTGGCCTCTTTTGAGAACTACCTCAGGCTGTTAAGCTATAATAGTGTAGCGAGTGTATGGACCATTTAGCACATCCAATCTTTAGATTTTAGATTGTATTTCTCACATTTTCTAAAATAATAAAATATAGTTTCCATCATGTTTATTCAAAGATGATACTGTGATAGATTTTTTTTATAATAAAGTATTGAACAGATGTTCTATGCAACAAATAGTTGTTGACATATATTTAAAAAATCGAATATGTTACACAAAATAAATAGGTAAAAGTAGGGACAGTGGAAAAATGTAAATAAACATGAAAAAGGGAAGAAAAATGGACTGCAACTAGGATGACTAGTCTTACACGAGATGCGAGCGCGGGATATATGCATGTAACAAGAATTTTAATGGCCGTGGCCTATCTTTTATCTTTTATTTCTAAATAGCTACAACCCACTATCTACTTTTCTTAGCCATGCAACCATGCCACATAAGCAAGTTATGCATGCAAGTAATAAATTACATTTGTTCATTACTCTTTGTATTCATGATAGCCGACTTACCATTTTGTCTGATGCAATGGTGTAATTGTTTATTAAACAGACGTGCATAAAAAATGGATCGAGGGTGGGACCTACAAGCTTTGCGTTGAAGACGTAAGGGATGAAATACATGGTGAAACCAGCGGATCCTCTCAGGATTGCACTTGCATATCTCCTTTCCTGCAAGCAAGGCGGGACTATCACCAGCATGCTTATAGACATCCACAGCTTCTGAGCCCACGACAACAAAGAACCTCCTCCAGGAAGAGGAGGAGCAAGTGGAAGAGGCTTGAGCCGCGCAGCTGGAAGGCAACAAGCTATGACGCTTCGTGCTCTCCCCCACTGGTGCAGTCAACATGTGCCTCCTGTTTGCGTTATTGTAGCGTACCTAGTTGTATTAGGTTTGTTGTATAACTTGTGTATGTGTGCCATTTATGTGAGTGGGTTAAATCTGAGTGATTATGAGTTTGTAAGTGTGGCATGATGTTGTCGGCTAACTGTGTGTCATTCCCAGGTCTTGTTTGAATGTTGAAAGCCTCAGTATCTCAAGTATCTACTTGAACACTGACAAAGTATATAGTGCATCACTACTAGGAAAATGCCTTATAATGACGTCCTTTTTTTTTGCGTTAGAGCATCTCTAGCCGCGTTCCCAAGAGGCCCCCAAGCCGGCGCTATTTACGCCAGACGGACGAAATCCATCCAGTCGCGCCCCAAGGGTCCAAATAGCGTCGGATTGGGCCAAAATTGTGTCCGACGATCCCAAGCCGACCCGGCGCGCTGGGGTCGCTTGGGGGCGCCGGACGAAACAAAACGGCGCGAAAGAGAAAAAACGCGCGTGCCGTTTCGTGCGCGCCGCACGCCGGCCCTACATGTCAGCGTGTAGGCACGCGTCGTGCTCATCCTCCCGCCTCGGCTTCCCCGCCCCTGCCGCCGCCGCAGAGAATCAATGCGGCGCCGATGACCAGTCCAATCGCCGGCCGCAGGGAATCAATGCGGCGTGTTGAGTAGCCCAACGGTCCGACGACCGCGCCGCCGCGTGTCCCGCCCCAGTGAGGCCTCCTCCCGCTATATAAAGTGGGCTCGCCGTGAGAGACCTCGCACACTGCACTCTCCTCCTCCTCTCACCGCGTTCTTCTCCTCATGGCCAACCGCCGCACCCTCGCCGTCTATGAGGCGGTCCTCCTCGCTAGGGCGGACTACCCCTGCCCGCCGCGCGGCTGGGTGCTCAGTGCCGGTGGCGTGCCGGTAGCGCCTGTGCCTCGTAGGGCCCCCTTCGACCGGCGGGTCCAGGCCATCCGCGCCTCCATGACGGAGGCCGAACGCGCGGGGCAACGTCGCCCGCTGGGCGACGCACTTCGAGGAGCGCCGCGACCAGGAGATCATCCCCACAAACGGCCTAGAACCGGTGTCGGGCCGGCAGAACCTACACGGCCGACGGCTGTGGTGGAGCGGGGAGGGACGCACCCTCCCCGTCGTCCTTCATTACATCGAGGGCGGCAACGAGCCGCGACTTGAGTACCCGTGAAGACGACGGCGACTATGACGGGGACACAGGAGGAGGCGTACCCGTGAAGACGGCGGCGACAACGGAGGGACGGCAATGGCCTAGTAGTTTTTCATTTCCAACTTGTGTAAATTAAGACCCAATATTATGAAATTCGATGAATCTCGCTAAATTTCGTTCAATCTTGCCTAAATTTAGTTGAATTCGGTCGAACATGGGGCCGCTATGGGGTCGCCCCAAGCCACTAATAAGGCCTTAATAGTGGCGCATTTCAAATGCACCACTATTAATTTTTTTTAATTTGAATTTTGAATTTGGATCTGAATAATGTTTTTTTTTTTAATCTCAGGTTAGTATGCTTAATGCCCGGTCACTATGCTTAATCTCAGGTCAAACTGACCTCCTTGGTCAAAACTTTTCGGAGGATCACCCATCCTAACACTACTCCAGCCCAGCACGAAACTTCTCGGTTCTATTCAACCCACACTCCAGCTCACTTAGCAGACACTTGTTGATATATATCTATCATATAAATCCTATTAAACCATGTTGATGTTCATGGGTGTGTTAAAATTTTCAAAAAAATTTCAAACGTTCTCGATTGGTCCTCTAGCATATTTTGAACTTTTAAAAAAATTGAAAAAATAGTTTTTAAAAATTTATTTTTTAATGTCACTAGCGAAAAATTTCAACTTTTTTTTGAAACTTCCCGATCGGTCCTCTAGCCTATTTTGAACTTTTAGAAAAAATATATTTTTTAATTTTTTTCTGTTACTAGTGGCGCCTTTCTTACAAAATGTGCCACTACAAAGTTTGATTTTTTTTTTCATTTTTTGGGTCCAGATCTTGAAATGTCCATAACTTTTTTGTGTTAGGTTTTTGAGGATTCTAAAAATGTTCAACGGGGTTCCCCTTATTGAATTTGGATATAACTTTTCGAGTAGATGTTTTTTCATATAAAAAACTTTTCATCGGAGTTCGTATGTAAAAGTTATGCCCATTTTACAAATTCTCGAGAGATTTTGCAAAAAAAAGTCGAAATTAATGTTTCTAAATTTTCTTAATAACTAGACCACATATTACATGGAAATCTTATTTTCTTTTATTTTTTTCAAACTGAAAAGGTGGTCCACGAAGGGGAGTGTATTTGTGTATTGGGAATTTCCCCCTTACATTTTTAGGTTAGTAGTGGCGCATATGTAAGATGCGCCACTAATAAGTCATTATGGGTGATGCATTTCAGAATGCGCCACTAATAATTACTTAGGGGTGGCGCATTTCAAAATGCGCCATTAATAATTCCTTAGGGATGACGCATTTCAGAATGCGCCACCTATAAGCTCTTATTAGTGGCGCATCTTGCCAAATGTACCACCCCTAAGAAAATTAATAGTGGCGTCACCCATAAGAGGATCCAGGGCTAGCCCGATCTTAGGGGTGGCGCATTTTTAAAAATGCGCCACCTATCAGAGCTTATAGGTGGCGCATTTTGAACCAGTGCGCCACCCTTTACAACATAGTGGTGCATTACATATAAAATGCGTCATTAATAATAATTCCATGTATAGCCTTTTCTCTACTAGTGCATGTATTTTTGTTTCTTACACCGATGTGTAACTCGAGACTCTATACGCCATTGTGGATGTGGTCTATTTATACATGATGGACTTGTCGATGTTATTTCTGAACCATTGGTGTGTGAGCCAAGATTGGTGTTTTGTCTTTTCCACTGGGGTTATTTATAGCAAGCTAACACATGACTTTGCATTACGCCATAGCCTGGTTGCTCCAAGAAATATTGGAAACTAAGATGCATAGAGAGCTTCTACATTTGCATTTTTACACACACATGTTTTTGTCGAAGTAAAACAGTTGGTGTGGGGATTAAGGTGAGCGAACCCATGCGCCACGGGGTAGGCCCTAATGGCAGGACCGAATCACCGTGGCAACCCAAACGTGAGAGTTGGGCTCGGTTGGGGGATGCATCCCAAAAACCTAGATGTCGCACGCAGCCATAAGGCCGCTTCTTGAGCGAAAGTCGATCGTGGATTCCACCAGGCACGCTTTCTCTATACCAGCAGCCTTTTCGGTGTTAACAACATTACATGTACAACGGTAATATACTGTGTGCACAACTTTGACATGGGCTAGCAAACCCACCAACCCTCAACACCAACTCTTTAGCCCTTCGAAGCTGGAGTCCCAGGCGCGCGCCACCGCACTCGGCTGCTATGTGTGTGAGGAGGTATGTATTTAAGCTAGTGTGTGTGCTCTTCGGTTAGCGAGGTGGTACTATTATTTGAGTTAGGTCTCCAGCACAAAGCTAGCAGGCCTAACTGGGCCTTATGACACCAATAACCCGCCAATAGCTGTTGCCGCAAAAATTCTCTAAAAAAATATTATAGATGTAAGGGTCGCATTTCAACAAGAAGTTCCCTCATAATAATGATATAAATCTCGTTCATCAATGATAAAAAAACATGTAATCTATTAATTACGACAAAATTAAAAATATATTTAACACACCTCAAAAAAGGAAAACGATATTTTAGTTCAAAAATACTATATATGTCTTAGGGTAAATCTACCTAGCGCATGGATGATATGTGGTCTGCGAGCTTAGCTCTAAGATTTAACTCTCTATACCAATGTCCTAAACTTCACTCCCAACATTTCTTTGGTATTTAGGAGGGTGAGAACAAACCTATCTCTTAAATTTAACCCCTTAAAGTCATCATTTGCTTCATTTTCACTAGGCCCACAGGTTTGCGAAAGAGAGGTAGAAGCTCTTGCATGCGCCTAGGGTGCCGGGGCAAGATGGTGACAATGTCATCACGAGGGAGCTGAGGCAAAGCTAGGTGGCAATGTTTGGTGGAGTCGGAGTCGGATGTTTGCTTTAGTTGAATCTCCTAAAATTTCAAAGGTGACCCAAAAGAAGGGAATGATATGTATTGAGGCAGCTGAGACAATACACCTCGTGTGAGACGAGGAAGAAGAGTAGCTAGCTTTGTGAAAGAAGATGGGCGAAGAAGAATTCAACGAGGATGTGAGGATCGCACGCAGCGGCGAAGCGTGAATGAAGTATTTACAGCGGGCATAGGCGAGCAAAGATACAAATATTGGTTCACAACAAAGAGGATCATATGAACAGCAAAAAGGAACAAAAGAGTTGGTAATGTGTGGTTAGTGAGCGAACCCGTGCACCACGAAAGCAGGCCCAGTGGCCACCCTCTGCCGTGGAAACCCATGAACAACTAGGGGCTAGGGCCGGGGAACATTTTCCCACAGCGTCATATCAACCCGAACGGCCCTAAGGCCTGACAGTCATGGGCCAAACGACCCCAGCCACATGTCCAGTCACCCTCCTGGAGTGAAGACGTGGCCGGGCTTTTTCTCTCCTCTCTCTCCCTTCCGCGAAGGAGTTAAAGAGGGAATCCGGATCGGGCAGCACGTGTACGAGCGAGCGGCGCGGCATGGCCACGTGGCATCATGTACGCGCGCCAGCTCCGCCACACTTTCCCCTGCTGGCTGTCCAGCAGGGCAGGCACACCTTTGACACGGGCTCCAGCCCGCAACCCCGCAAAACCTACTCAGTGGCCCTCCGATAGGTGGAGTCACATGCGCGCACCACCACGCTCGGCCGGTGTGAGTTGCGAGGGCGGCGTATTTAAGCTGGTGCGGCTGCGAGTCGACTAGCGAGGTGGTACTATTATTCGCGTTCAGGTTCCTCTAACTCTGCTGCGCTGAGTTGAAAACTCCGGTGGTGTCACGGGCCGGCAGAGCCCACATGCCATTCCAGCCCATATTGATTGACGGACGACGACGACACGCAGTGGCAATTGCGGCGATCCATCGGAGACATCTCTGTCGCCGCCCGCCGCCGTCTGCGCCATGCTCCGGCTCCGGCTACGAGGGTGCGTCGTCTCGAATCTCCTATCCTCCGCCTCCGCCCTTGGCATCTCCCCTCTGCGTCGCCTCCTCTCCGCATCTCCATCTGCATCCGCCGCCCCCATTTCCCCCAACCCTAGCCGCAGCTTCGCCGTGGAGGAGTACCTGATCGACACCTGCGGCCTCACCCGGCCCCAGGCCCTCAAGGCCTCCACCAAGCTCTCCCACCTTAAGTCCCCCGCCAAACCCGACGCCGTCCTCGCCTTCCTCGCCGGCCTCGGCCTCTCCGGCGCCGACGCCGCCGCCGTCGTCGCCAAGGACCCGCTGTTCCTCTGCGCCAAAGTGGACAAAACACTGGCCCCCATCGTCGCCGGGCTCAGCGGCCTCGGCCTGTCTAGCACCGAGATCGGCCGCCTGGTCTCGCTTACCCACTGCGGCTTCCGCCGCAGAACCATCGTCTCCAGGCTGCACTACTACCTGTCCCTCTTCGGCTCATTCCACAACTTCCTCAGGGCGCTCAAGGCCGACTCCAACCTTCTCACGTCGGATATCGATAAGGTGGTCAAGCCCAATGTTGTGTTCCTGCGGGAGTGCGGGCTAGGTGACTGTGATATTGCCAAGCTGTGTATCCGTGAGCCAAGGCTGCTCATCACCAACTCGGAGCGCGTCCGGGCGATGGCGGCATGTGCCGAAAGGTTAGGTCTGCCCCCTGGCTCTGGTATGTTCAAGGAAGCACTGCCGGCTGTCGCATTCGTCAGCGAGGAGAAGATCGCTGCCAAAGTGAACTACTTGAAAAATACATTCAGATGGTCCGATGCTGAGGTCAGCATCGCTGTCTGTAGGGCCCCGATGTTGCTGAGGAAGTCAAAGGAATCTCTCAAGCGCAGGTCCGAGTTCCTGTTCTCTGAGGTGGGGTTGGAACCAGTGTACGTTGCTCATCGACCTGTAATGGTTTGTCTTAGCCTGGAGGGCCGTCTCAGGCCCCGGTACTACGTTGTTAAGTTTCTCAAGCAAAATGGACTACTAGACCGTCACTGGAGCTTCTATAGTGCCGTCATGGCGACCGAGAAGGTATTCATGGAGATGTTCATATGCCCTCACAAGCAAGCTGCACCACACCTCGCCGAAGACTATGCAATTGCTTGCAAAGGGGAAGTGCCAACCAATTTCAGATGTACTTGAACCAAAAACGGGCTAAGGAAATTGGTTACTGGGGGTATGGCACAACAAAGTTTTCACTATGTGTAGTAAGCTGGCACTTCCTTTTTTGGTGTTGTTTGCCACGCCAGATGTTTACTGTTTTTTGTAGTATGCCTGTTACATGCCAGTTTGGTCATTGCTAAGTGCTAACTCCTATGAAACTGATAATTTTATTCCTGAACCCTGATATATGTTGATGTTGTCATTCCTTAGAGAAACCCATGCATTTTAATGCAATTTAGATGTACTTCTTCCGTTCATTGGTTGATTTCATTGCTGATATCTGCACTTGCTTCTCTTTCTATCAAATCTTGATGTCATTAGTTGAATTCACGCATTACTGTTAGTTGTTCATTGCTGCAGTATTGTAGGGAGTTCCATCCAGTAGTTTGTAAACCACTGGAACAATATCATGTGTAAAAGTTATAGTGTCCTGGTTATATTTTGCCTCTCTTTTATGTGGTCCTGTTTTCTGCTTGCCATCATATTTACAGATTCTTTTCTAGTGCTCCTTTGTATTGGCAATCTTGTGTGTTAGTTGTCAGATTGCCGATGTTCGTGATTTTGTAACAGATTTCCGTGGTGTTGATTAATTAACCCCTGGTGTTTTTTTGTTGTTTCCACAGGTTAATCGGGAGTAATATACAAATTAAAAAAATACTGTTTTAATTTTTTGCCACAGGGAAGTCGCTGTGTAGGTTATCATTACAGCATATTTGTAGAGCATAGTTTTTCTATAGGCAATATATTACTTAGATGTAGACCTGGAGATAGATGACATTGGGCACGAACTTGGAGAGTACCTTAACTTAAACACACATGATTTCGTGAGTTCCATGATCTTACTTTCCATCTGAATTTTAATGGGAGGTGTCGATATTTGAAGCTAGGCTCCAGCTTACTCACATGGTAGTGAGGTTCGGTGATCCTTCACAGACCATGCATATTTCTTAATTTGGTGTACCTTGCACACAATAATATGGCACATTCTCTAAAATTGGTGTACCTTGCATTGTAGAGCAATAACATGCTTTGTGATGTTCAATTTTAACTACCTGACATTTTTAGGACACTGCTGTCCATAATGCACTGTTCAATAACTAAGATGCACTGTTCTGAATTTTGTAGAGCAACGGCTGTTGTTGATACTTTTCTCCACAGCCGGAGCCGCCGCCCCAATTTCCGCTAATTAACCCTAGTGGCTTCGCCATGGAGAGTACCTCGTCGACACCTGCGGCCTCACCCGACTGCAGGCCCTCAAGGCCTCCACCAAGCTCTCCCACCTCAAGTCCCCCGCCAAACCCGACGCCTTCCTCGCCGGCCCCGGCCTCTCCGGCGCCGATGCCGCCGCCGTCGTCGCCAAAGACCCGCTGTTCCTCTGCGCTGGCGTGGGGAGAACCCTGGGGCCTGTCGATGCTGGGCTCACTGGCCGCGGTCTGTCGCGTTCCGACATCGCCCGCCTGGTCTGGCTTGCCCACTGCCGCTTTCGCTGCAGAACCATCGTCTCCAGGCTGCAGTACTACCTGTACCTGCACCTCTTCGGCTCATTCAACAACCTCCTCAGAGCGATCAAGGTCGAATCCAACCTTATCACGCCAGATATTTGTGTTTCTGACTTCTGTGGAAGATCATGGAAACAAGAAAACAAAAGAATTGTATCAGTATGGGTCTGCTTTCATGCCAAAGTTTATCTGTCATGCATGTTCCATTTTCATTCGATTGTCTGTTAGATTCCAACATACTCCTATTTTACTTTGTTTAGTATTTGGAGTATGAAATAAATTCTAATGGGTATCTGTTTGTTTTTTTCCTTTTGATTTCTTTACCTTTTTTTTCCTAAGGATCTATTGTCTTTGTTGCTAAAAATCATAGTCGACTTACTTCAGTTGAGAATTTTCAAATTGGAAAAAGTAACCTATCTGGGACTAAAGCTGATCTACAAATGAGTTATGAATTTAGATTTGTTTAGGGAGCGTGAAAAAAGAAAAGAACTTGAGAATTACTTCTTTTATTTTATTTTCGAGATTTACTCCACATTATATCTGCTAGATTTATAGGGCCTGTTATGAATCTCTCCAGCTTCTAACTTCACAAATTATTAGAGAGAAGTCAGTCCGAACGCTTTAGCTTCTTGAAGTTGAATTCATGAAGCTGAGATGGGCCGCTAGTGCAATTTTGTGAAGCAAGGAAAACTCAGCTACACGTTTTGAAGAATCTGAAGTTCCTCTCATTTACGAGCAGATTGCCACCGCTCAACAAAACGGTTCGGCAGCCCACCTCTTCCTCGCTCGAACAGATACACACACGAACAGCCGGATTATCTCCAACGCCTACAGATTCGACCTTCCCATCGAGTTCTTTGCCGGTTCCCGTCCTCACAGCCGCCAGTATTGTCATTAGTGAGGAGCAGCGCCACCATGGGAAGGAGGAGGACGCCATTGACGCCCGAGAATCCCTCCCAAGCAAGGAGCGGCATCCCGACGACGAAGCTCCCGCAGTGAGCTAATTCCAGCCGGCCCAGCTGGAACGAGCAGGCCTGCAGTCCCAACAGCTGGGCTGCACGTACTGTAGCGAGAGGCCAGCGCTCGAGAAGCTTTTCTGCCGCCGAACGAATTCCCAGCGCCAGGTGAAGTGAGAAGCCGTGAGAAGCCGAGAAAGAAGCTGAATCTGAGAAGTTTTTGAGAAGTTGTAGGACATCAGAACGGGCCCTTATGCTTTTGTTGGTAACAAATTCATGAATTTAAATGTAATTTTGACATGCTTGTGAAATGCTGCACTGGCTTCTCTTTCTCTCATTGTTTAATGTTCTTAGCTAAATTCACACCTTGAAGTTATCTGTTCATAGCTGCAGAATTGCCAGTGTTCCATCCACGAGTTTGCAAAGTACTGGAAACAGTATAATGTGGAACATTTGCATTGTCATGGTTATGTTTTACCTCTGTTTTACGTGGTTCTGTTTTCTGCTTGCCATCTTGTTACATAGTCTTTGTTAGTGCTCCTTTGTATGTTGAGATGCCCATGAGTTTTCATCCTTTTGGTAGCACATTCTTGTTGGGTTTCCTGTCGAAACCAGTACCTTCCGTCTTGTTACACAATGTCTGGTTACTATGAGGTGACCCCTTCCGAAACCAGTACCTTCCATCTGATATAGTCAACATTGTGTTGTTTGACAACAGTTTATGTTTATGTAGTTTGTCTCCTGCTTTAATGATTTAACAAGCATCAACATCATGCCAAAAATGAGTATCCGTATCAAGTATCTGGTATATAGATGCACTAATTTTATACTGTTTATAAAACAGGATACTTGTGATTTGGTGTTATCAGCATGGTGTGTTGTTTGACAACAGTTTCTGTTTATGCAGTTTGTCTTTGGCTTCAATGGTTTAACAAGTATCCACAACATTACTCCTCCACATAGTTGCGTATGGGGCTGGGCATGGCGGGTAGTAGCTGCCATACATTCAACTGGTTCACCCCCTCACCGGTGGGCCGAAGCAGTATTTGACGAAACAAAGTGCGTGCCTGGATGATCTCGGCGGTGGTAGCGGTCGTCGGGATGAATGTTGATCTATGGCAGGACTGTTCGAGCAGAAATATGCACTTGCCCGGCAAGGAGTGGTGCACTGTCTATGGGGCACCACCGGACAGCATCTCCATGGCTCCAGTTGGGACTCTGTTCTTTCAATGTATTTGTTCGGCCTGGAGTGCTCCTGACGCCAGCCTTAATGGATGCTCGTTGAATTTAGTACTACTCACTCCAGCTGATAATCATTTTCTACAGCATGTTTCCATGGATGCATCAGGTTTTGGTGTTAAAATCAAGTTGAGGTAATTAATGTCAGGTGGTAGTCTTGTACCGTCTACTGAAATGTAGTGCCTAAGCTGCGCTGTCGCGAATTTTTTAGCAGGACAATGGTCAATGGGCTGCTGCTGTTGATTTTCCCTGATGCCTAACTGCAAAATGATAGACAAACGGTTCAGAATTTTTATGATTTCAGCTGTTGTTTATATATCTTGTGTGGCCAATTTCAAACTGAAATCGAGATTGTTACTGATTGCCATCTGTAGGTACGTTTGAGAAGTACAGAGATGAACTCCTTTCAACTTTGCTTTAGTTGAGGTGGGAGGTATGTACCGCCACTGAGCTCTGATGTAACCATGAGTTGCGCTTACGTAATCATCTCTGGTCCTTGCTTTCAATTTCTGAATCCATGTGTTGTACAGCAGGCAAATTTTGAGCATTGTCAATGGGTTTCTTTGTTCTGATTGGATACATAGCAAATTGGAATCGTTCAGCTTAATTGAGTGAACGCAATGTACTGTACCAGCAAATGCAAATGAAAAAAACACTGACTATTATACACGTCCAGAACCGGGAAAATACTGATTAACCCGGAAAATACACGTTCAGCTTAATAACACAACTATATACAAGAGGCATAATTATACACGTCCAAAAGTATACTGAAGTGTATCAGCTATATATCAGGTTTACAATACTCAACAAATCAAATACACAAGGAAAATACTGATTAACTATGGCAGTAAAGTGTCGACGCAATTTATAATTAAGTTACGGACGAGACGAGAGGCACATCGATCAGATTTATAGCTCCCAAACTCTAACAGAGGGATGCCTTGGGTGCACCTGTGCGACGCTTTGGAAGGCAAACTCAACTTCAGCACGTACATCCTCCTGATTTTTGCTTGACTCGTTGTTGGTGTTTTTGAGCCACACGCCGATGTCCTCGAGGGAGGGCAGGCACTCCATGCCGACTGGTGCTGCGCCTCTCCACACTTTCCAGCCAAATTGCAGGTTGAGCCTTTGTAGCTTGGGCATAGCTCCTGCCTCCAAGGTCAGATACGCATTTACATCTTCGTCAGACTCAAACCAAAAGTTCTCCAGAACCGGGAACAACCCTGTGCCAACCACCACAACCTTCTCTTGGGAGACACTGCGCACGTAGAGCATGGCATGGACGAGGCAGGGGAGCTCTCCAATAACGTGAAACTCATCACTCGACAAGTGCAACATGCGCAGATTGAGGATCCGTAGGCGGCCTAGTTCTCCAATCCATTTGGGAAATCTTCTGAACTCCCATCCGTACTCCCATCCGTGCAGATAGAGTTCCTCGAGACGGGGAGGAGGATCAGTTAATGACTCCAGCTGGCTGTCAGGATCACTGCATCCACGTTGAAAATTGAGGTCGAGTTGCTTGAGGTCTCGGAGCATTCCGATGGAGGAGACCAAAGCATCCACTTGTTCCAACGTCAAGCACTTGTTGTCCTCTGTGCGTAACATCAAGTCCTTTAGATTGGTCAGCTCAGCAAGGCCTTTGATATCCTCCAGCGAACTTTTCGACATGGTCCAACAATACAGGGTGCGGATTGATTTCATCTTCTTCATCCCTTGAGGCAGCGCCATACCCCTTGGAAGCACCAGATGAAACAAGTTGGCCAAACAACTTACATCTGAAGGAAAGCTTTGCGTCGGCTTGCAATGTAACTCCAGAGTTTCCAAATGCACAAGCCCTTGAATTTCGGTTGGGAGTGCTACCCTTGTTGAATTGGCTGAAACCTTCAAGTATGTCAGCAAAAATAAATGGCCAATGGCAGTGAGATCCAATGTTGTTTCTTCCCCATTATATGGAAACTCAAAGGCAAGCACCCGCAAATACTTAAACTGCAAAAGGGAAGGTGTGTACTTGGATTCTCTGAACTGTACATATGATCGGACTTGTGACATGCTAGTAGCAAGAGTCTCTGACGTTGCACCACCTACACTTGATTGCAGGGATAACCGACGAACTTTGTGATCGTAGTTATATGCCACACTGAGAAAATTATCATCTGAACTCTTGCTTAGGATTAAATCGAGCATCATATCGTGTACTCTGCAAGAAAGTACCTCCCCATAACTTGTTTGTACAGGTTGAATCAAACTTCTGTTGACAAGCTCATTGAAATAACCCTTCCCAACATCATCCAAATCCGTTCCGTGCAAACTACAAACAAAGCCTTCTGCCACCCATTGCCGAACCAGGTCATCCCTCTCAACCTCACGGTCTTCCGGATACATGCCGAGGTACAGAAAACATGGTCTGAGATGAACAGGAAGATGCATGTAGCTAAGGTTTAGTATACCCCTCATATCTTCCAAGGTGGGCTTTGTGGCAAACTTGGCACCAAGAGAATTCTTTATGCTCTCCCATTCAGTCAACAATCTTGCTTCATGACTAGCTAATAGGCTAGCTATGGTGATAATTGCAAGTGGCAATCCACCACACTTCTTTAGAATGTGAGCTGAAATTTCTTCAAGTTGTGTTGGGCAGTCATTTTCATACCCAAATACTCTATTAAAAAATAATCTTCTTGAGTCTTGCTCTTTGAGGTGCTTCATTCTATAAACGCAGGTACGGTCACTGTGACAGGCATGGCAAGCTACATCATCCAATCGTGTGGTTACTATTACTCTACTTCCATTACCATTATCTGGGAAAGCACACCAAATAATATCCCATGTTTGTTGGTCCCACAAGTCATCAACTACAATAAAGTACCTGTTGCAATTTTGGCACGATTTATGGAGAAAAGCATTATAATAACTAATATAAAGGAAACAAAACATAATAAGGATGATGACACATGTCTTTCAAAATTTAAGGAAAGTAGAAATATGGTAGAATTTTAAGTAAAAAGAAATCTCCGGTTCAATTCTTAATGTTGTATGCTTAATTATAATTGTTTATATGCTCTTCATATGGAGGTTGAGTGATTATATTCATTACCAAAAAATAATGTACTATGCAGGTTAGATATATCAAGAAGGTTGTAACTTTAGTACAGAATTGACTTATTTTGGGATGGAGTAGTAATCTTTATGAGTCGACACAATTTTTCTATAGAAAAAATGCCTTACAAGATAACGGTTGGCCTAATTAATCTATTCATCATGACTCATGTTCACAACCGTTTGAAGTTACACTAAACCTTGCCAAACAAAAATAGATGAGCTTTGGTCAGATCACACAGATTACTAAGATGAGAACTAGCCCATACATATGCACGTATATGATCGGTGAGTATTATAAGAAAATATACCTCTTATCTTGGAGGTGTTCTCTAAGATGATCAATAAAGTCTTGCAGCTCCTGGGCAGGAGAAGGATCCTTCACCCCAAGCTTTGATTGTAGGCCATTGAGAAGACTTTTCAGATCTGGCCTTTGGGAGACTGAGAAAAATGCCTTGAGGGTAAATTGCTCTCCAACCTCATCATACACTTGTTTGGCAAGTGTGGTTTTGCCCAAACCTCCGAACCCCACGACGGAAACCACTTTGAGTTTTTTCTCAGAATTCATCAACAAACTGACAAGCTCTTTTCTCGGGCCATCAATACCGACTAAGCATGCTGCCTCCTTGTAGATCGCCGTCATCCGGGGATCCACAACCACAGAACCATGACTGGAATTGATACAATCATCAATCTTGTACCTTTCGCGCCGAGCATTCGCCTCCACCGCAAGAACCTTGAGCTCCTCAATGCGGTTGGCGATCTGATGCCGCCTCCCCAACCTCCTGAGCCGCTGAGCCATCTTCCTGACAAAGCCTTTCTTTGCACGAGCACCTTCGAATTCATGAATGAAGTCGTCAATGCAGTTCTCCATATCATAGGACATCTCCCTGATGTGGTCCCTCCAGTTCTTGGCCGGGGCATCGAGCTTGTCCATGAGCTCCATCTTGTCAAGCAGGGCCTTCATGGCGCTGAGCTCGGCCTTGAGGAAGGCGGCCTGCGTCGACACCCCAGTGAGCTTCTTGTACTCCTCCCCGAGCAGTGTGGTGAGCTTGCCGAGGAGAGGGTTCAGCACCCCCGTCGTGGCACTTGTTGCCATGCCGACTTGTAGTGCTCCTCTGCCCTCCACTCCCCCCGCCGCTCCGGAACCAGGGACAGGGGAGACCGGGAGCCACCGGATCTGGACGAGGAAGGTGAGGACGAGGGGAGGGCGACGGCGCCGTCGTTGCAGGCAGGGAGAGAGGTGGAGAAGATGCTCTGTGGAGAGGGGGGATGCTCTGTGGCTGGTGTGGTGCTCTGGATCGGCCGGAGAGAGAAGCTCAGCAGAGCTCCATCAGATCTGGACGGAGGAGAGAAGAGGATATTTTTGTGTTTGAGGAGAGTGGAGAAGAAGGTGATTAAAAGAGGACCCAAACCGTGTGCGTAACAGTGAGCCTGCGTGCATTTTGATTATTATTTTTCGAGAGCTCGGTATATTGCACTTCACATGTGTGCGTGTATTCGTTCTGGGATCTTGGAGCTTATTGGTTTAAAGTTTGCATCTTCAACCGTCCCCCCCCCCCCCCCCCAAGTGTCCATCCAACGCCTTCAAGACCATTTTTTGAAAAAGCTTTTACTTAACCCCCTAACAGTCTCTTAAGCGCTGAAATAGCGTCGGCGAGGTGTTTTTTTTCCTCTAAAATAGCGCCGAGGTGCTTTTGGGGGTCTCCAACGGCTGAAAATGCTCTAAGCTCGTGAATCAGTATGGGATGGGTGTGAATATTTTACAAATGAATATGGAGTTGCACTTATTTGCTGACTTCTATGGGTTAAGATGCCTTGATTAAATTGAATAGATGGACTGGAAATTAATGAGCTAAAATGGGCGATTGGCCCTTAGGAAGTGAGCTACAAGCTTAACGAGATGAGCTAGAAGCCCCGCCACGTTCTCTTCTAACAACGTGGTCCCACTAAAACCCCGCCCCTCGTGAATGGTGGTCTCGCATTCACACTGGTCAGCCTGTTTCAAAGCGAACACGACCATTCACTGGATCTGGAGGCTTTGGAGTCCATGGTGGCAAAGAACAAGAACTTCGTCGAGCAACAACGGGCGTTGCGGAGGCGAACACGAAGGCAGAGCATGCAATCGCAAACGACAATGTTGTCGCTCGACGGTTGGCATGACGCCCGCGCCGGGCAACTACATGTCGGTACATCCACGGTGACCGGGGACCTCACCTCTATTGTCCATGTCCAAACGACAGACGACGGTGAGGAGGAAGAGTAGAACATGGGAGATAAACGTGAGCACGTCTTGTGTCCCATGTGGGCCTGCTTCGACGATCGGCGGTGATTGGCCTCCTGAGCACCGAAGCTTCTTCTCTGCCGAGAGCTCATAGCTAGCACTGAAGTAGCTTCAATTTCGGGAGTTCAGTGAAGGAAATCTTTGCATGTGGCCAAAATTAAACTTCAAAGTTTCCAAATGCACAAGCCCTTGAATTTCTACAGGGAGTGCCCGACCTTCTTATCTCACTGAAACATTCAAATATTCCAGTAAAAACAAATGGACAATTGCAACAAGGTCGACTGTCATTTCCCAATTATCCGAATACTCAAAGGCAAGCACCTGTAGATACTTAAACTGTGATAGGGGAGGTGTGTATTGCACCACCTACATTTTATTGGAGGGATAAACGAGAAAACCTTACACTCGCAACTATGCAATCTTGACATGTCTTCATACTTATATGCCACACTGATAAAATTATTCTTTGAGCTCTTGCTTAGGATCAAATCCAGCATCATATAGTGTACCCTGCAAGAAAGTACCCGTTGCCGAACCAGGTCATCCCCTCATGATCACACGGTCTTCACATGGTCTTCTGGATAGATGTCAAGGAACAAAAAACATGGCCTGGAATGAACAAGAGGATGCATGTAGGCTAACAATGGCGAAGCTATATGGAAGTCTGAGGGGGCATCCCTCCTCCCCCAGCCCAAATACGATTCTTTACCTACTCCCTCCAACCCTAGTACAAAGTTATACTAAGTATGTGCCTATTAATATGGATCGGAGGTAGTACTACTAATCTCCCCTATAGCTTTTGGATGGCCCATCCAAATACACACACGAGCCCATCTTTTTCAATTGGCATCATCACGATTCACGAACGCCAATGAACATTGCTTTTGATCACTAAATAAAGTATGTTTATCTTAAAAAACTTGAACGCTACACGAAGCTACAAACTGCTGCTCGACTATTATTTTTCTCAATCTCTTGCTACCCTGCTCCATCCAGAAAGCAACTGCTTTGTGCTCCTACCACCGCACTGCCTCGATGCCACCGTCGAGGAGAAGCTCACCCCTGATCATCTTGCGTCGCCAGCAAACTCTGACGCCGAGGAGGTTAGGAGGGCCTAGGGGAAACAAGGGGGCATTGAGTCAGTCATCTTTGGCTCTTCGACGTTGGCCAATGGTCGCCAATGTCGGCTGATCGTTTCCCCCCATAAAAATTTGGCTATTGGATTTAGTAAGTGCCCTATATACAACTCAATTACAACCATGAATTACCAGATCCCCTTTTGTGGTGCCTTACGAGTGAAATTTGGTGGTACGCTAAATTTTATAATTTCTTGTTGTAGATGTGGATAAGTGGATTTTTTGTGCGTGTTCCTTGTAAAAGTTTCTTTAGTAATTTAGCTAGTGTTACTCTAAATAGCTTTTTTCGAATGTATTTCTTGTACGAGTTCCCTGTATGAGTTTGGTTGTACGAGTTGCTTGGTGCTAGTAGTAATCTAATTAACGATTTGTTGTTGCTTGCACGCCAGATTTGTTCTTCTGAGTAGTTGCTACCACTTTCTTAGCTTGGGACTTGAGATTAGACTCATCAAGTGGCCATGGTTAAAAGGGGCTGTGGCAACATTAAGTCCTAATTCAAATGACAAATGACAAATGCAGTAGAAGATCCTCCACCAGCACAACTTTTGCCTTTGCTTCTTGATTTGGAACAATAACATTAAAATCAAGATGAAGAGCCTCAAACAAATAATTCAATTCCTCTTCCTGATGTATTTCAAGGTACAGAGTTCTTGGAGTGAGACCCTGCATTGCGACCACAAATTTGGCAATACCTACCAAATCAAAGAGATAGTGTGTAGAAATTATATATTTTTTTACATCTTATGCAACCAAAATTGAAACATTATAAACCTTATAATAAAAAGGAAATCAATGTCGCTTCCAATTTTTAGCCGCGGTTAAACATACTCAAAATATGAGGTAAATACACCTGAAGTCACAGAACTTGCGCGTGATGTTCATTTTGATGCATAAACTTATAAAATACATGTTTGTGGTTAGTAAACTTGCATGAACGTGCAAATACGTGTAATTTCATTAGTATATTTCTTTTAATACAAATAATATTTCATGGTACTTTTATAAAATACATGTAATTATTTATTGTATTTTAGTTAATAAAATTTAAAACAAATAAAATTTCATAGCATTCTTATAATATGTGTAATGATAAGAATATCCAGACTTTATTTTTATTTAATGATTGTAAAAATAATTGTAAGAATCATGTATCATTTGAAAAGTATTTTTCAATTATTATTTTTAATATATTTATTTGAAAACACATAAAATTTAAGGTATTTTTATAATATTTTAACAATAATAATATGCCAACTTTAATTATATTTATGCTTATAAAATATAATTATAGGAATAATGAATTATTTGAAATTATATTTAGTTATTAATTTATATAATTTTCATTCATATATTTATTTGAAAACATATATATGAATAATGGCATTTTAGTAAAATCATGTATTATTTGAAAACATATTTAGTTGCAAATTTTTATGTAAATAGTTTTGCAATTTAATTATATTGATGTTTTTTAAAAATATACTTGAATATTCTCAATTAGATTACTCATAATACACTAAAATTAATAATGTAACATAGGTTGTATTGGGAAGCAGCCTGTTGTACCCGTTTAAAACTAGAAATTGGCTAAGGCGGCTGAAAAGATATATGGTGTGTAAATCTCCGAGTTTGCCTGGTGTGTTGTTGTAATCTCCGAAATTGGCTAAGGCGGCTGAAAAGGTATATAGTTGTAGGTCGGTGGTTTAATTCCCATCTAGGACTCATTTTCGTTACAGATTAACTTTAAACTGTTTGGCTGACAAGCGGAACCAATTGATGTCAAATAAAAAAAGGAATTGTTTGTATTATTTATTGATTGTGAGTCTCATCTGATACCATATAGGCAATATTGTAATCTATTTACACGTTTGTATAAATTTGTTGATCACAATCTCGCATTTTGTAAATTTATGAACCAAAATAAATATCGCGTGCAAGTTCTATTACTTTGAGTGTATTTACCTCATTTTTTGAGAGAATATCCTGTGAAAACCAACATTCGGGGAAAACCGGTGAAAACTATTTGAAAATGATGTTTTTAATGTTTCTAAAAATCCAAAAAAATGTGGGAAGTTAAGAGGAGCATGTTCTAGTACCATGCGAAATTTGAAATTGAAAACATTATTCAATGCTGGTTTTATGATTTTTAGTTCTCACGTTTGGAAATGTGTTTTCGATTCCAAATTTCGCATGATAGTAGAACATGCTTCTCTTAACATCTCACTTTTTTCAGTTTTTTCAAAATATTCAAAACATCATTTCCTAATAGTTTTTTACAGAGAGCTTTTACAGAGCCCTTTTCTGGGTGTATTCGGGCCATGGGGGCGCGGCGGGTGCGAAACTGGACCTCCGCCGGCCTGTTACAGTTAAGTCGGCCCGCAAGAAGATCTCGCGCCGAATCCCCCAATCGACTCGGAAACTTCCTCGGCACCACACCACGACGCTGCAGCGCGATCGATCTGCCGATCACCACCACACCTCGTCGGCGGCGGCTGCGGCAATGGCGGCGCAGCGGCAGCAGCAGGATACAAAGGCGATCCCCGTTCGATCCCTGGACGGCCGCACCACCACCGTGCGCCTCAACGCCGCCTGCTCCGTGGACGACCTCAAGGCCGCCCTCCGCACCGCCTCCTTCCCTCCCCCGGCCGGCGCGCCCACGTTCCACCTCTTCCTCAAGGGCGCCAAGCTCCTCCCCAAAGCCCAGGTCGGCAGCCTCCCCATCCGCCCCGGCGACTTCGTCTCCCTCGTCCCCTTCACCTCCAAGCCCGCCACGCCTGCTTCATCCGCCGGCCACGCTTTCTCTCGCTCGCCGTCGGCGGCGGCCGGCGCTAGGAGGAAGCTTCCGGGTGCATGGAATGGCGGAGGATTTGACGACGTGTACGCTCCGAAGAATAAGGTGGCGAGGACGTCTTCCTCTTCCTCGGGCGGCAACGGCAATAACAACCACTGCGGCGGCACGGAGGCGCTGGACCCGGCGGAGATGGTGGAGCACCTCCGGCGAGGGCTCGGGAAGCACGGCCAGATCGCGCACGTCGAGCGGATGCCCGGGAGCGAGGCCTCCTTCGCCGACGACGACCTGCTTTACGACCTCACGTACGCAATGAGGAGCTGCCTCCGGAGCACCGGCGTGACGAGGCTCTACGCCCACCAGGCGCAGGCCGTGCGCGCCGCCGTCGCCGGCAGGCACGTCGTGGTGTCCACCTCAACGTCCAGCGGGAAGTCGCTCTGCTACAACGTGCCCGTGCTGGAGTCCGTCCTCTCCTCGCCGGCGGCCTGCGCGCTCTACGTGTTCCCGACGAAGGCACTGGCGCAGGACCAGCTCAAGGCGCTGCTGCAGATGAAGGCCGCGCTCCTCCTCGCCGGCGCCGACGACTTTGCCGTGGAGATATACGACGGCGACACGCCGGTGCACGACCGCGCGAGGATCAGGCAGCAGGCTAGGGTGCTCATCACCAACCCGGACATGCTGCACGCCTCCATCCTCCCCAGCCACGGCCAGTTCCGGCGGATCCTCTCCGGCCTCGCCCACGTCGTCGTCGACGAGGCGCACACGTACCGCGGCGCGTTCGGCTGCCACGCCGCGCTCGTGCTCCGGCGCCTCCGTCGCCTCTGCGCCGACGTCTACGATCGCCGTCCTTCCTTCGTGTTCTACACCGCCACGCTGGCCAACCCGCGCGAGCACGTCATGGAGCTCGCCGGCGTCGACGAGGTGGAGCTGGTGGACAAGGACGCCAGCCCGCGCGGCGCCAAGCACTTCGTCCTCTGGAACTCCTCGTCGGCGTCCAAGTCGCCGGTGACGGAGGTATCCCGGCTGCTGGCCGAGATGGTGCAGCACGGGCTGCGCTGCATCGCCTTCTGCAAGACGAGGAAGCTGTGCGAGCAGGTGCTTGCGGCGGCGCGCGAGGTGCTCGAGGAGGCAATGCCAACATCGCCGGAGCTGGCGAGCTCCGTGTGCGTGTACCGCGGCGGCTACATCGCGAGCGACCGGCGGAAGATCGAGGCAGACCTCTTCGCCGGGCGGCTCCGCGGCGTGGCGGCGACGAACGCGCTGGAGCTGGGCATCGACGTCGGCCACATCGACGCCACGCTCCACCTCGGCTTCCCCGGCAGCATCGCCAGCCTATGGCAGCAGGCCGGCAGGTCCGGCCGGCGATCCAAGGACTCCATCGCCGTCTACGTCGCCTTCGACGGCGCCCTCGACCAGTACTTCATGCACTACCCCGACAAGCTCTTCGGCAAGCCGATCGAGCGGTGCCACGTCGACGCACAGAACCAGAAGGTCCTCCGGCAGCACCTGGCCTCCGCCGCCGTGGAGAACCAACTCCAGCCCGACCGCGACGCGCCCTACTTCGGCGCCACCATGAACGACGCCATCACATTCTTGAAAGATAACGGAATTCTCACCAGCAATCCAACCGGCGGTAACAACAAGTGGAAGTACGCCGGTCCGATCCGGCGGCCGTCGCAGTCGGTGAGCATCCGGGCGATCGAGCACGACAAGTTCACGGTGACGGAGACGACGAGCCAGAGAGTGCTGGAGGAGATCGAGCAGAGCAAGGCCTTCTTCCAGGTGCACGAGGGCGCGGTGTACATGCACCAGGGCGTGAGCTACCTGGTCGACATGATGGACCTCTCTTCCATGATGGCCTACTGCAGCGTCAGCATGTCCGAGCTCTGCTACCACACCAAGACGGAAGACTACACCGACATTGACGTCGCCGCCCCCGACGAAGTGGGTCGGATACCGCCGGATATTTAAAATGACGGACCAAGTGTCGGACGTCATCCCTCTCCACCTTCCCTCCTACTCCTTCAACACCCAGGCCGTTTGGGCGACGATCCCCCAGACGGTCCGGGTGTCGATGGAGAACAACAAATTGTTGTTCCGGGGTGGTCTACACGGCGCGGCGCACGCAATCCTCAGCATCCTGCCGCTCCACATGATGTGCGGCTCCGGCGATCTCGGCACGGAGTGCATCGATCCTCATCCACAGGAGAAGCGCAAACACGACGACCGTGACAACCGCATCATCCCCGATAGGATATTGTTCTATGACAAGCACCCTGGTGGCATCGGGTTGGCGGCGCAGGCGAGGATGCTCTTCGGGGACCTCCTTGCGGCTGCCCTGGAGCTCGTATCGGCGTGCGGATGCAGTAACTCCGACGGGTGCCCGAACTGCGTCCAGTCGTTTGCTTGCCGTGACAACAACAAGAATCTGGACAAAGGGGCTGCCGTTGCGCTGCTCAAGGGTCTCATACAGTGGCATTCTGAACTGAAGCCTAATTAAGGTCGATGGAGGCCATCAAATTCACACTGAACATGAATGAGCACAAAGAGATGAGATACTTCTTGGTGCTTACTTAATTGTACTGTCCAGAGTTTATTGTTCAGAGCTATCCTGGTTCAGCTATCCGTCACACTGGGTGATACGTGGGTGCTCTTTCGTTCTAGTGCCTCTTTATTCAAAGAAATTTCATAGTAAGTTGGTTGGATTGAAATCCTTAGGGTTTTTTCCTATCTGAGTCGTTTGGTTCTTAGGATTGAATTCTATAGAAGATTTTCTATAGATTCTTTTATATGACATTACATAAGAATTTAATTAGTATCCACTCAAATCTCTGGAAAATTCATTTTTTTGTGATGCCATAACAATGCAATCCTATTTTTAAATATCCGTAGTTTTGAAATATTTGTGAATCAAAAAGGTCGGTAGCTCTGAATTTGATGAGTACACAATATCTATAACTGATATAGCTTTGGTTATGTTTTTTAATTGCCGTTCGAATCAAATTTCACTCGATGATGGAGTATAATATTGGCTGGTCCATCTGATTCCATCAATTCCCCTCCATTCCACAGACTCTTGTGGATAGAGGTCGACCATATGAACAACTCTTTGACCACATAAACAACTATTATTTCTGGTGTAATAATACTAAGAAGTGTATCTATTTCTCCTGTCAATGCAGAATGGCGATGGAAGCGCCCTGCATGACGCCCACAGTGGCAGGCCAGATCATGTATGGGCGGATCGCTGAGGAATCCAGGGTGGACGCTTAGGACCTTTTCCTATTGTTCTCCATGCCAAGCATCCGCGTCGATGTGCCGTCTCCCCGCATCATATATTTCGACATCGGCGTCATATTCAAGCACTTATTTCCGTTGTCTTTCTTCGAGGCGTCGCCATCGTGTGTCCTCACCCCGCTCATTATTTTGCAGCCACACGAGGTAACCACCAACCCTCCGTTCATGGATCTTCTTGCACTCGACGCTCCCTGTTTTGTTTGTTTGTTAGTAGTGGTTGCAACCTCGTAAATATTTTGTTCGAATTGATCATATATTCTGTGTTCAGATAAGTGATGTCATATCAGTGGTCGACAGCGGCATCGCGTTGTAATAATGAATAGATCCATATCGATCTCTATTGTTGCTACTAATCTTTATAAAATTAATTTTTATTTATGATATATTATTTTTTATTAATTTTTATACATATAAATAAAATAATGATTCTCAAATCGGTTATTTCATGAAGTAAGTTGTTTGATTTGTCTTGTGGTTATAACTAATCAAGAAGTTTGTCTTTTATAAATTTACTATTTAATTATCTAGTTTATCTATGTGTTACATGCTTAATTTAGTATTTCATAATATTTCAGTAAACACTACATATATTTCATCTTATTAAGCGATTTTTGATTCATTAAATTCATGTTATAAACGCCACAAATATTTTGCATTTTACTTATTCATATAAATATTTTGTGTTCGATTTAGTGTATTATTAAATACGTACAAAAAAATACATTATGCAACAACTTAGACTAATGTTTTTTTAAGAATGGATTAATGAAATTGATGACAACATTGGTGAAATGAAACGAGTTGGTAGGATACATATACATTAAAAAATATGATTGGTGTCTTTAAACATTTCTTTAGTTGTATTTATTGAGCAAGATATTTTTGTAAGATATGACAATGTACTCAAGATTGTTATGGGTAGAATTACGAGTATTTTGTAAGATTGACATGTAGTAAGTCTGGTATAACTCCAACAGAATGTATATCTATCTATATTTATAAAGACAATTAAATTGTACTTTTACAAAAAAAATCTACGAGTCATGGTCCCTAAGTGAAATTCTAGATCCACTAGTGTTAAATATTATCAATTACCAGATGAAAAAACTGAGCTAAAGAGCCCAAATATTGAATAGTTGAAAGACCAAATTAATGAGCAATGTGATCAAGCTTTCTTGGAAGCTCCAAGGTCATCCAACTGATAATCACCAAGATTATTCATATGGATGTGCCCCTTGTATTGTGATTGAGCAGTGTTTTTTTGTTCCTTCGTTCGAGGTGACACCTAAATTGGTGCAGTGATGGAAATCCTATGAGAATAAGTTGTTATAAAGCTTGTTGAGACAAAACATGAACATGTTTTTTGTTCTGCCAAGACTTCAACAAATTATTGCAAGATATATTTTCTATTTTACTTCCTTTTATACTCCTCATTGTTTCACATATGACACTATTCTCTTCAACCATTCTTAGAGACATGCGCGAACTATCGGTGGAACAATAATAAAAAGAATGGGGAGTGGAATTTTACTCTCTTTATGTTTGATCACAATCTCTCATTAATGCACTGACACATATGCCATTAATTGTTACTGCCTTATGTTTGTCTCCACCTCCATCCCACACCACTCTTGACCATTTCGATATATCCAGCTTCCCATCATCTGCCTTTTCCTCCGAGCACACCTCAGACTCATACCTCATATCGTTCCATGGAGGGTGTCTCTTCCAAGCTCAAATGATCTTAACCCTAGCATGACACCACATATTCCGATCACATGTTGTCCCCGACCAGTGAGATGTGCCATGGAGGGCTTCTCCCCTATTGTGGCTCAGGCTTGTGTAGGAGCTCTACCTTTTGGTCTTAGATTAATAAAGTGAGGAGGTTGGACAATTTTCATTGTGAGTCATGATAAAAGGGTTCCTCCTATATTCAATTGTATGTTTGTGAAATGATTATTCCATTGAAGTTAACTTTTCCTCAATCTCGGATTGCATGATGTCTAATTGATTTATGAACACTGCCAATTGTCCAACAATTGCAAATTAAAATGTACTATGTTTTCCCTTAAACGGGGTACATCAACCTTTACAATATGGCGATAAATTTAAGTGTGAGCTCTATCAAAAGTACCTTGAACCTTTCTATTTTGATCTTATATTTGCACACACATTTGATGCCACTTGCATGCCAAAGTAGAAAATACCATGAAGAGCTTAATTGATCTTTGTGTGTAAGATAAATACCTTGTGGTAATTTGGACATCGACTTGTTTCTACAAGAAACCAACATGAGCACTATCTTTTCACATAGAAGAAAAGAGGTGAAACCAACATGCGCATGTTTTGATGGGAACGTAGTAAACTCCTAATTGAAGAAACTAAATTACATGAACAACTTCAGCTGATACCCTCGATGGTCATGGCTCCAACAAGGGCTTTCTGTCTTTGCTTGATGTCCACAAGGCTAATATCGCTACCTCCTAGTGTGTCATACGTGTACCCGTTAAAATATCCTTGTTCCTCTTCTTTTAGATGAACCTACCAATGCGTCGCCCGCTCCCGTATTTTGACTCCTTGGCTATAAAATGATCCCACCAATTGAAAATATCACCAGGGACCGGCGGGAAGGTAGACACCGACAAATCCTTCTGCATCCAAGAAGGCAAGGGGTTTCATATGGCAACGAAAAAGGGTCAGTCCTTGCATATATAGGTGGGCGCGGTTTTCGGTGATTGGATACAACTGACACCTCAAGTCATGCCGCCAACCATGTACCTCGTGCATACATATACGCCGTGAGAATTCCCCCATGGAGGAGAAGCCAAGCGAAGAACTTGCATTCCGGTTCAACATCTCTTTCAAAGTACGAGGGCGCCAAAGAATACACCCCCGTTGGCAGTTAAGTACGAGGTGGTGGTACTTTCCTTTTTTCAATTAAGGATATTATTAACTCAAAATGCAACATCAAGTGGATACAGAGTAGATTGAAAAACACCCGGCCTCTGCATAACGGATGCACACAGCCATGGTGGTGGTATCTTCAATTGGTTTATCATGGCGCATCAGACAATGGATTGCTGAAATTAAAGTTATGCGATGCTAGTATGCTTACATTAGTTGTACAGATCTTTTACAGTAATTAAGTTATACAAAGATGGGGGCTTTTTCTCCTCTAAAAATACAATATCAGTCCCAGCTCTTTGAGCTGGCAAATATGAAATGCACACTTCTTAGGAGTCTATCTCAATTCTCAAACAAGGAAATCGACCTTTACAATACACATTTAAAGCCGGACCATGATCTGTTTGATCTGCAGGCCGACTACTGTTATCCCATAGACTTATGCCAGGAACCAGATTTATACTGATGATCCGAGGATTTTCAATCCTCTGCTCTACGAAGTGTAATCGTCATCAATTTGCTCGTTGGAGAGATCATTGTCATCGTCATCGTCATCGACATCTAGAGCTCCAGCACGACGACTGCGAATTCACCAAAAGGAAAAATAAATCAACACAGTTCCCACAGTGTACAAGGCTCCAACTGAACTGACGACACACATGTTAGAACATTGAACACCCGCAAAAAAAAAAACTTTGAAGGTGAAACGGTGGAGCATGCAGCTGAGTTGGGCGAGCTTACAGTCGGAATCCGTGGTGATCCAGTAAGCCTCATGCTCCATCGCCATGATCTCTTCCGCGCATATCTTGTTGGCGACAGCGAACGGCGGCGGCGGGGAGCGCGGGAAGACGCTGTCCCGGCTGCTGAGGCTGTTCCTGCTGGCGCTGGACACCGACGACGCCGAGCTCATGCCGTCGAGGCCGCCGCCGTGGACGACTGAGCGCCGGCGATCTCTACTCTTGAAGCTCACCACCCTCTGGAAACCGATCAAGAGAGCACTCACGCATATAAGTAAAACATCCATTTCAGGCAGAGGCAGGCAGGCAGCTCGATCGACAGTTCGACACACACGATTGATTATGTACCTTCCATTTCTTGGCGGTGGCCACGGTGGAGGATCGCAGCTTGGACTGAGTCGCCGCCGCCGAGGACGACTGCACGACGGCGCGCCGGAGAAGCTCCCTCATCCTGGCCACGATCGCCTTCCTGCGCTCGGCGATGGCCCTGGCCGCCGCCGCGGCCTTCCTCGTGGCCGTTTCCGGCGCCACACCCTCCGTCGACCCCGTCTCCGACTCCGACTCCGACCCTTCGTCGATGATCGGCAGCACCCTGGACGCACACTGATCCATGTCGATCAGAAACGAAACACAGGTCGCCGGAGGGATCGAGCACGATGATCTAGCTAGGGTAGCCTCTAATCAGTCAGACAGAGGGATCAATCAGACAAAACAGTCGGCCGCCGGCGGGAATAGTTTACACACCTGTTCGATCGATCGCCACATGCGATGACGCATATATAGCCTGGAGAATCGCCACATGCATGTTCTGGTAATTGGCCTAGCGATCAGTAGGAATCTAAAGTTGGTGCACGAATCTAGTACTTAATCGTTAGTGTTTACTGACATGCATAAACACTTGAGACAACGACTGATCAAGGACCGAACACGTCGATGCGCATCAGGCTGTATCTACCTTTTGTAGATCTCTTCTTGTCTGCTTGCTCCGGTGAATGGAGTCAATGAATCGCCACGCGTGGATTCGGCCGACCGGTTTCTTGGAGTTTATCGATGGATCGGCCAGTCATGAGGGGGGTGGACACGTCGTTGGTTGAGAAGGCTAAAGAGCTAGCCATAGCCCATGCTGTGCAAGTTAGAATCTATGCTAGCTAGCTAGCTTAGTTGGCCATGTGATGCATGGATGGATGCTGCTGACTCGTGCCAATGTTTGCAAGTAAGGTATATCTTATTTCGGGTTCAAGCCCAAAGTTTGGTAGGAGAATCTAGAGGATAGGTTTGCTTGGATGTAGCATCAAACTTTTTTTTCCCTTTCGATCTGACTCGTTGATGACCGTGCGTCCGGTAGGCGACGACATTTGTCCTTTTCTACATGGGTATACATAGTAAATGTTTGCAAGAAAAAAAATCTCGACGCCCTTGGGTGAGGAGTGTGATGTTTTTGCGCCAAAAGTAGCCTCATTAGTGGTGCCTACCCCGATGCAGAGCCTAATTGTCTAATGTGCACCCGTTTTGACAAGTTTTCCGTGACCAGCGGATCACACTTCTGAAGTTCTAAGACTTCCAATGCCATTTGCCCTTCTGTACAATGTCCTCTCGACCAATCGGGGGTTCTCGTTTCCGTTCTAGTTGTTCTCATCCTACCCTTCACCCCACCCCATTGATGCACCTCTTTCACCGCTAGCATCGAAGATTAATGTTCCGTTGATATTACAATCTCGATTTAGTCAAGGAAGATTATAGATGGAGGGGTGATGCCCGGAGGCATCTTGTCAACAATCAAGGTGTCAAGGTGACATGGTGGTTTTACTAAGGTTCAGATATCCTTGGATGAGTAATATTCCTATGTCCTACCTACCAATTTGTACTTACCAATGAGAGAATTATATTGTAGCTTCATCTATTTACCGAGCTAGGTTACAAGTATGTGCTCCTGCAAGACTGTATCTTTTGATGTGTCTTCTTCTGGACTTTGTATAAATACTAGATAGAAGAAGGAAGGTAGTTTGGTAAATAATCTACTTGCTAAATGATATGATTACGTGACTCATTAAGGGAAACATATCCCCATAATTCTTGACTCATGAAATAATGCCTCGTCTTAATATCTTATGAGTGTCAGTCGGGTGCACTGGTAGGACTCAAAAGTTCAAGACACTTAGACCATTGATAAGGTCCACGCTCACCCATAAGGCACCCCCTCCTAGTGGGTGGCCTAAGACACCCAACTACTAGCACCCTTATACCCCCGCTTGACCTTTTGTTGCACCAAGCTAGGAATGTGTGGAACATCCAACAATGTCGATCACTATAATTCTTTCTCTATCCTAATGATGTTTGCCTTTGATGATTGCGGTGGGACCCCTGAGTGGAAGGGTGAAATAGAAAGCAGTGAGTCTTTCCCTCGATGATGATATCGAGGTTATATCAAACCAGCATGAGCTCCCAAACTGGAAAGTCAAGCATTGCCTGAACATAAAATATAAACTAGTATCGCTGATAAACAGTAATCAAGTAATGAATAAGGAAATACTAATGAGGAGAATACCCCCTGGAGTAATAGCATTTACTAGTGACATCTCTGTCACAAAGCATCATGATGTAATGAACAAATTACAGTTGGAACATTGTTAGATTGCAATAGTTTGTAATTATGATCATTCATGGCATAATTTACTATAGGAAATACGTTTGTGATAAGTAAGTCTTGTTGCTTCAGTTACTCCTACTACTATTACTTCACTCCAAAGACCGCTATCCAACATGCATCTTGAAGTATTAAGTCTACAAGAAACAGAGTACTACATAAAGCAAGATGACATAATGTAACTGGAGAAAAGTTATGAAAAACATTTAATACCCATTGTTTTCCCCTTAGTGGCAACAATACAAATATGTGTCTTGTCCCGAACAACCCATTATTTTTCCCTTAGTGGCAACAACACAAATATATGTCTTGTCCCAAACAAAGTCACTGGAATATAGAACACCGCAAGATTGATCACACTACTATGCACTACTTACTCTAAAGATCAATCCCACATAGGCGGCCAATGCATACAAGATAGGTCAGAAAGCATACATAGCTATGAAATTACACATATAGAAACTATACTAGATATATTAAGATAACAGGAACAATCTGATCCATAAAATCACAATTTATCATGTCCAAACAAACACATCCAGAATTACATAAGAATTATCCCAACTATCATAGAACGAAGAGGAAACATGTTATTGAAGACTAAAAGAGAGAGATGCCAACTAGATTCGGCCATGGACACAAAAGTCTGAAAAAGAACTACACACATCACCATGGAGACAACAAGGATGATGTAGAAGTCTCCGGTGATTGATCCCTCCTCCGGCAACATGCCAAAAACAGCGTCTAGATTTGTTCGTCGATCTCTAGGAGTGTGCGATAGCAAAAACAAAAGATGTATGTGATATCTCCGGGTTTTAGTATCTATATGAATTTTTGGATGCCCTTGCATGTTTTTTTAGATGTTTCGCTTGTGGTGATGCTCGGATAGGATTTCATTCCTCCCCTCGCACTCATCTACAAGCAGTATATTTTCTCCTTAGCATTCAGATCCATCTTTTTCTCGATTGCTGAAAAATCTTTGTCGCTAGTAGTCTTTAGAAACTGATGTTTTCTTACGCTATATTATTCCTTATAATTGATTATGCATTCATAGAAAATATTCATGCCAACATGAGTTAGTTCACAGAGCAAGTGGGGTTCTATGCCTCATGTCAAGTCAAGGATTTTGCATTTTACAAATTGAGTGTTTAATTTATTATCTAGTTAATCTAAATATTAGATGTTTGATTTAGTCTTGCATACTATCTCTATAAACACCACATCATTTAGTTGATATTATTGTAAAAAAATGATACTTTGAATGTTATATATTTCACGAATTATTTCGAGTTTTCTTTTTCATATGAACAAACAATATACATTATATATCGTCTTAGTTTAATGTTTTTCAAACATGCATTAGTTATTTTGATTAATTTATTGATGAAATGAAAAGATATTATAGTATGCATATAAGTTATTGTATGGTTGGTTTGGTGAACATTGTTTAGTTGTATTTATTGAGAAGATAATTTTTTGGGATATATGACGATGTACCGTAGAGTAAATAACATAAAACCATCAGCATTGGGATCGTCATTCCAAAAAACCATCACTTTTTAAAACTTCACTGATAACCACCTCACACGAGGTTTTGATTTAAAAAAACTACAAAATCCAAGTAATGTACCCTCCGTCGACCCTGACTCCATCTCCGACTCCAATTCCGACTCACATCCCTCGTCGATGATGGGCAGCACCATGCACGCGCACTGATCCACACAACCGCTCTGCCCGATGTCGATGAAGTCGGCTCGATCGGTCGATCAGGAACCATGCGGCGCAGTGCAGAATTAATAAGGGGTGGATCAAGTGATCAATGCTTAGATAGACTAGATACTACTTGCTCCGTTCCTAAATATAAATCCTTTTAAAGATTGTACTATAAATTACATACGGATGTATATAGATCTATTTTAAAGCATAGATTCATCCATTTTACTTCGTATGTAGTTTATAGTAAAATCTCTACAAAGAGTTATATTTAGGAATTATCATAAAAAAAAGTTATATTTAGGAACGGAGGAAGTAGCTGCTAAGAAGGAACCAATCGATCGACTCGGCGGCCGGTCGGTCTGCAATAGTTTACGCTTGACACCCCGACCACATGCACAAACATCGATCTTTTGATGCATATATAAGCCTGGGGAATCACCATGCATCCATGGACGCATGTTCTGGTTGGCCTAGCTAACTAGGGATCAGTAGGAATCTTAGGTGGGTGTACGTATCTAGTCGTACATACCAGATAACACTACCTAATCTTGGCATACATTTACTGACATGAACACTAGAGAGCTGGTGATGCTCTGACTGATCAGCAACCGAACACGTCGATCGCATTCGCATCAGGATTCAGGGTATAGAGCTAGCTGGAGTATGTATCTACCTTTTGTAGATCTGCACTTGTCTGCTTGCTCTGGTGAATGGAGCCAATCAATCGCCACGCGTGGATTCGATCGGCCGACCGGTTTCTTGGAGTTTATTGATGGATGGATCGGACGGTCACAAGGGGGATTGTACTCGTCATGAATCATGATACTGGATGGAAAGATTCATGAGCTAGCTCTCATGGAACGGGTGGGTGTGCAAGTTACAATCTATATATGCTATAGGCTAGGCTGCTAGCTAGTAGGAAAGGCGACCACGTTGTCCTCATGTACATGAGTATGCATGATAGATGATGAATAGATCGAAAGCTTTTTCATAAATAAAATGAGTGTATATAAGAGTAAATGTTTCAAAAAAAAAGTCTAAATGCCCACAACCACAAGTGAGAAGCGCATGACATTTCTAATGGCGTCTACTCCAACGAGGAGCCGAATTGATTAATGCGCACCTATTGTTGACAAATTTTTGTGACCAGCATATCATACTACTCCCTCCGTAAACTAATATAAGATGTTTTAGATCACTAGTTTAGTTATCTAAAACATCTTATATTAGTTTACAAAAGGGAGTACTTCTCAAGCTCAATGACTTCTAATACCATTTAATGTTCTATACATGACCCTCTCGATCAACTTTACCGCTCTAGTTGTTCTCACCCCTCCCTCTGCCCCACCCCACGGATGCACCTACTTTCACCGCTAATGTCGACGATTAATGTAACATCGATATTATAATCTGAATGTAGACGAAGAAGATTGTACATGGAGGGGTGATGCCCGAAGGCATCTCGCCAGTGATAAAGGTATAGGGTCTTGCATGTAGTTGAGGAAGATATGTTTTACCAAGGTTCAGATCCTAGGATGAATAATATATGTATATCCTACTTACCTGTTTATACTTGTCAATGAGAAAATTATGATGTAGCTTCATATCATCTATCAAGCTAACTTGCATGTATGCGTTCCGGCATGACTGCATCCTTTGATGGGGCTTCGTCTGGCTTTTATACAGATAGACATCCGATAGTTTGGTAGATATATATAGGGTAATATCTTTTTCAAATTAATGTGTAAGAACAACATGCTCTTTTCCCCTGAATAAAGTACCAATGTCACTCAAACAAACAAAAAGAGTAAATAATTATAGCTACATGGGTTCTGTTTCTCAAAGGCATATATCCATTGAAATAGTTTTGTCCCATTTGATAGGAAAGAAATAAAGCCCATTGCATAAAGGAAAGAAATCAAGGCCCAAAAAACTGTTAACTCCGAACTCATAATAATCGTAGGGTGCACCTATATCTCGCTTGACGCAAGATGCAGTCGCCAGAAGCGCGCATTCTGTTTGGCCGGCCTAAGTAGGTTTTTGCACAGGTAAGTTATTTTTTCCTCTGTCTTTTTATACATTCGTTTTTTATTTTGTTTATATTGTTGAAAATATTCAAGATGCACGTAATCGACATTTTAATTTATTTATGTATTCAAAATATTGAATTTGAAAATGTGAAAGTACTATAAAAATCCTTCATCGTAATTTAATAAAAATGATGATAATATCCTTGTGTTTGAAAAAAATCTTATCTTGGAAATAAATTAGAATTGTTTAAAAATTATTGTATATGTACACAAAAATATTTAATGTGTTCGAAAAAATAGGCATTTAGAATTATATTTTAAATTGATCATGTATATAAAATTTCAACATGTCTAAAAATATATGCTTGATGGATAGAAAAAAATTACAATGTGTTTTTAAAAAGTAGACATGTGTTCAAAAAATTCAGAATTAAAAATTAGAACAATCAAAGAAATTTGATAAAGAAACAGAGAAATTTGCCACCTAAAAAATATATTTTTTAAATGGGCACTAAACCGTAACCCGAAAAATGGGCAAAAAGTAAAATTAAGTTTGGAAAATCAAAGAAAACCATATTTCTAAGAAAACCGATAAATGAAGTCCAAAAATCAGAAACTCAATAAACCTAAAATGAAATAAAAATACCTATAGGTATAACATCTCTTATTAGGCCAGCCTTTTAATGCCTCGATATGAAAGTGACCTATGCCAAAGAAGTTCCTTCCAGCTATAAGCACGATATAGGCCCCCCCCCGGGTCGCCGGCGGCGAAGGATGGACCCCCAGGTACGTAGCTTCCTTCTTCGGCGGCGCTGTCCTATGTTTCTTTGTGAGCAGACTGTTGTTCGTGAGGGTGAGTCATACTGGGGCGAGAGAGAAAGAAGATTGGGCTTCGGGCTGGCGGTCTACAGACTACAGGCCCAAGTTATCTACCGATAGAAATCCAAGCCAGAAAGTGGGATCCATCGAACCCGTCGTTCCATCGCGACCTAGCGCACTGCTGCGCCGCCGCCGCTGCCAGTCGCCAGTCCCTGAGTCCCCGGCTGCCTCACGCCATCACGCGCTCACGCGGCCACGCCCACTTCCGGTGTCGCGCCGGTGATGGATTTCGGCGAAGATGTAGATTAGGTAGCTTTACATTCATATGATCATATCAAAATATACAATTGTTATCACATTTGATGGCCAGGGAAGAAAATCCCGATCAAAATTTTTCAAAACATGTGACACATACAGTAGAGAAATGGAGAAAAATAATTCAACGTCCCGAGGTCGGATTTCCTACCCAGTAAAATCAAGGGGATCCCGGCCTACCAAACGAGTCCTTATAGGCCTCGTTTGGAATTGGAATTATGGGATCATACTGTGGCATAAGTAAGCATTTCAAGTGACAATGGTCCATGTTAGCAGTTTACTTGTTTTCAAGACCTTTTTTATTATTTTCTTGTTTAATACTATGAGTTTTGATTGAATAAAGTTGCATTTGTATCCAAAAAATTAGATCTTAAATGATGGCCCTAGCTAACTTCAATTCCTGGGTCCGCCATTGGTTGTTGGTCCTTGGTCCATGAAGCACACCTTGTCTTGCTGGTGGTTGTCTCCGTGCCCTGTGTAGTAGCTAGCTAACATTTCTCTTTCTCACTTTGCCTTGTAGAAATTACACACGGTTCCCTTGACGTAGAAGAAAATGCAAGATTCATTACATTTAAAATTTTATTTATATTTTGATTTATTTTCTTGTTAATTTATATTATTTAATTTATAATTTTGTTGAAAGTGTATTAAAAGTTTCAACAACGGTTCGAATATTGTTCCCCACATGTATTAAAAAATGATCTTTTGCATTAAAAAATCAAAATTTATTTCTAAAACAATACATTGCAAAACAAAAATATTAATCTTCTACTACCATTATAATAACCTATTTGTAGAGTGAGTATTAATTTTACTCAATGTGTCATTTAAAAATTGTGTGACTAAAAATTCATCTACCAAATATTTTCAATGTAGTTATTTTTTGCCTATTTCAAAAATGATAATTTTGAAAAAAATAGAAATTATTGATGATGAAGGTATTTAAAAAAAATATTGTGTTTAACATTTGTTTTGTTTACTTTTTGAATACTTTTGAAATAAAATAGAATAATTTCTAAACATACTACAAATATTTGACCTGTACATGGTGAATGTTTTACAAGTACATGGTGCATATTTTTACAAATATGGTGAATATTCATGAAATAGATTATGAAACCCATTTTAAAGTACATGATGATTATTTGTGAATAATTTATAATTATAATTAATATGATTAATAGTGACCAAAATTTAAGACACACGGTGATTAATTATGAGAACGGACTTCAAATCCTGAATGCATGATGAAATTTTTTTAAATACATCATGGACTATTTTGATATGCAATATCAAATATTTCTAAATATAGGATGTAAAATATAAAAAATGAGAAAAATAAAATGAATACAAAAAATAGTATATAGAAAGGGCAAAGAATCAAATGAAAATGAAAAATTCAAGAAGGAAATGAAAAAGATAGAACAAACATTGTTTGGCAACACTTTGAACATTTCTGAGAATATGCCTTAACCTCTTTATTCCTTCATATGAATAATTATTATGCATCAAGAACAGTATTGAAACATACATGAACATTTTTAAATGTATAACTTTTTTCGTGACAACAGATGATCTTCCTTGAGTAGTTAAATGAAGTTCATGTGTGCAGCTATATCTCGCTAGACGCAAGATAGAAACTTGCATTTCTTCGATCTAATTTATGTTCCAGCACCGTTTAATTCATTTTCCTCCCCGATTTTTTAGTAT
The DNA here is from genome assembly GCA_950022295.1 of Bromus sterilis. Taxonomy (NCBI): domain Eukaryota; kingdom Viridiplantae; phylum Streptophyta; class Magnoliopsida; order Poales; family Poaceae; genus Bromus; species Bromus sterilis. The sequence continues at coordinate 333,893,714 of OX465599.1, read as the reverse complement.
TTTCCTTCCTATTTTTTAAAAAGAATCTGAATAGATACATTCAACAAATTAAATTTACGTCAAGTTTTTTGAATTCGAAAAATGTTAACGTGATATAAAAGTTTTGTCACCGTAGATACAAAATGATAATAACATTTAAACAAATATTTCTGACATTTAAAAAACGATCAATGTTTTCAAAAATATAAATAAAATTTAAAATTGTATATACAATGTAAAAATCGATTTTTAAATTCAAAAATTATGTATCATAGCTTTCAAAAAATGAACGTTAAATTTAGAATGAAATTCATGGGTTTCAAAAATTCTGATCATGACTTACAAAATAAATATTTATCAAATATAAAAAGTATTTGTGTTGTTAATGTTTAAAATAAGTTGTTGTAATTACATCTAGTAATAGAAAATATAATCTGTTTTAGGCGGTATCTATTGTGCCGATATGTATGTATGAGTAGTATGTCATACATAAAAATGTTTAGGTAGTGTATGTACAACTTATTTTTACGTATAAAATATGAGAATTATAATGATTTGAGATTCAAAATCACTAGTTGTATGTGTAACTTTGGGTTTTGTAAGAGAAATGAATTATAGAAATAATCATACTAATAGTTGAATTTTGTTACTAAAGAAGATTGAATGATATAACAAAGTTTTAAATAATAACTTTTAGCTCTATAATATTTACAAGAAAAGTGAACATCAAGAAGTGGATTTAAGCAAAAATATGTAGATAAAGAGATTAAATTAATAAACACACTTGAAATTATTGCACAACTAATTGAATTGTTAGAACTACTTCACATCTAAGTCAGGTCATAAAAAGTGCTTGTGTGAATCATCCTTTCATAAATATTAGTGCTATAAGAAGAACACAATATTTGTCACCTTCCATTAAGAACAATGAATCCAAAACGCAACATGTCTAAGAATCATAAGGACGGAATGAGTAGATATTTTTCCATGTATAGACTTTAAAAATTGATTTGTTTAGGGATATTCATGAAAATGTAGCTATTGTAATTCGCTAAATTAACTATAGAATATTTTTTTTGTTAAATATAGTGTGATGTCTATCCGTTTTTCTTGTTACCTTACTCGAGTTCTCTTTTATGGAGTTTCTCAGTGAATCCATGTTCTTATATGTGTGATTTTAGTGGTTCCCATTGATCGATTAATTATCAAAAGAAGGGGAAGACAATGATTCAACCTTTTTTAATTGAGATAGCATGGCTTACCACGTACAACTATAAAAAAACTGACGATTATTATCTATCTAAATACAGTTATGATGATCTATTTTCTCTATCAGTACCATCTCTATATTTTTCCAGATTAAAATCTAGCGGTTATGATTCACTAATACAAAGAGAGTCTAAATTAACAACCATGTGGTTTATTTTTGTGGGATTTATAGCATTTCGATATTTTCCTGATAAAGTCACCATGTAATAATAATAATAATAATATTAATAGATGAGCTGCCTGCAAATGATTTATTGAACTTCTCTTTTCATATTAATGGATTTACACTTTACCCAAAAAAGAGAGCTATATTTAAATATTTAGCCCATAAAAATTCCATCTATTGTTGGTTAAAATTAGTGTAGGTTTATTCACCGAAATCAAAAATAGCAAATGCATGAACTCTCCATAGCTTAGATTGCTTGGTTGCTTGTGGTGTAATTTGTTCATTTGGATTAAAGTCATAGACTTGACATGGCTGCTCACATTTTCTTGGATATATTTCAGGCTTTTAGGCGTCCTCATTCAGTGAAGATAATATTCTTGTCGATTATGAGGTGCCATTAGTGGCTTAGTCAATCTCAAGATTTATTGTCTTATTCCCATGGAAGTGCTCATAAGGATAAGATGTGTGTGCATGCATTAAAAAATTAGTGTGTATGCATGTGTGTGAGCTTCTTCGTTAGTACCATGTTCTAGAAAAACTGACATGGTATCATGTATTTTGTTTGTGAAGAAAGATATTTGATTTTCCTATAGCCTTCTAGAAAATTGAATATTCTTCGAGACCAAAAGCTAAATTCATTCGATTAATTGATGACATTTGTTATGTCATAGCATGCATGCATTATACTTATATTATGAACTGCTAGTTCTGTTCGACTTCATGATCCTTTGGATGTTGAAAAATCTACCGAGTGAAACAAAGTCATAATTTATTATCAAAAATGGCGAAGTAGTTATTTGAAAACAAAATCACCTTTTTTTTGAGAAATGAAAACAAAATCAGCTTGTTTTATGTCATGAGTATGAGTTTTAGAAGCAAGAAGCCCAATTCATGTAGTGATTTTTTTGTATGTTATTCATCTAAACGTCCATATACACGAGTCAAAAAAAATTCCCGTGTGGAAAGAAAAGATCCACGACGTGGTTGTGTCGGATGAAGGGATATATAATTAATTCAGATGTGTTGGGTGCCTGGTAGCTTTTTTATGAGCTTTCTTTTTAAGCAATATGAGCTTTTTATTATTAGGCTTAATGTGTGAGCTGTAGACATGTTGGATTTGTTTTTATTTTACTTTTTGAGAGGCACGTGTTGGATTTGTTGTTAGGTAGATAGACGTGTTGGGCCGTGACTTCAATTTTGCATGATATACAAAAAGTACGAGGTTAGCCAATATTTGAGTAAAAAAATTCAAAGAGATTAACCTCAGAAAACAGAAGCTTGAAGTATGGAACTTCATCCATGAAGGCTGAGTTTCGAATCTTGATGCTCATTATACAACAAGTTTGCTTGTAATCTTTCTCCGGGCCGCCATGTTTGGCTCTCGAGCCCCCTTTGATCCTAGTTGTATCGAACCCCAAAAAAAAGCCAATATTTGAGTATGGACTCATCATATATAAATATTTTTATGCAGATTGATTGGTTTTGGTTTTTTAATATTTAAAATTTATTAGATCAATGATTAATATATTTTCTTATGTGGAATTTTATAGCTATTTGTATTATTCCTGGTTCATATTATTTTACTTTTAATATATAATAGACTATGAGTATTTTCCTTTACATGGTGAATGTTTTCAAAATACATGGTGAATACTTTTCAAATATATGATGAACATTTGTGGAATACACTATTTTTTTAAGTACACAATGAATATGTTTTGAAAATGAAACATGGCAAATTCTAAAATATACAAAGAGCATTAATGAAATTAATGATAACCAATTTTTAATGGACACTCTGGATTTTTATGGAAATCTACTAGAAAGATTCTGAAAGCATGATGAATATTTTTAAAATACATCATAAAATATGTTGAAATGCAATATGAACTTTTACTAAATACATGATGAAGACATATGAAAATAGAAAAGGAAAATCTAAAAATAAAAAATATTTAGAATATAGAAAAGGAATCACCCAAAAGATGAAAAAATTGTTGCAAGAAATGAACATTATGTCAATATGCCTTAACTTGTTAGTTGCAACACATGCATATTTATTGCACACCAAGAACAATTTTGAAATACATGAACATTTTTATATGGTTAACTTTTTTCTTTACAACACATGTACCTTTTTTGAGGGGTTAATTTTTTCACAAACATTAGATAATATTTAAACCAGTTTAAGAGCAATTATTTCAAATTTAGTTTTGTCCGCATGTTCTAGGAGTATTGTATATGTACGCCATAAACAATGCACGTATAACCTATATATTTTTAACATAAAAGATGGAGAAAATGGGGAAGAACAATATATAAATTAGAAAATAATACAAAAATGAAAGAAACTGATTAGAAATGAGCTAAAAAACCAAATCCAAAAATATTGAAAACACCGTCCAATTAGTTTGATGGTTAGAAACTTAAGCCATCTGTGCATTTGTGTTTTTGGAAATTTCAATTGTTGATATGTGCCGCTGTTTTATGCATTTGTGTTAGATTCTTTATACAATTGACTGGAAATTGAGACTCTGGTGTGCACTGCACAACAAACCTATGGGTAACCCATCGGGTTTGGGCGTGGGTCTAATCTTATGCCCATGGGCAGGGTCGTGGGCGAAGAGTTGACCCATTAGCTATTCGGGCATGGGATTGAGCGAGCTCTACCCAGTGAAACCCGACCCGATTGCCAGGTTGAATTGTAGGCAAATCGGTCCTACATCTATGAACGCCGCCTCCCCAATCGTCCCATTTAATCAAGAGGATACTCAGTGTTTTTATTTAGGCTAGCACTTGGTGCCGCCCTTTAACAGGTACAATTATTTTTTTATAAAACTCTCACATATATCCATTTCACTAATCTCATATAATATATGTAATTAAAAATTATATATAAATTAAATATATCAGAATAATTGCCGATGTGTTTAAAAAAGCATGAAAAGATAACCATATAGAAAAATAATATCCTAAATGTTCAAATTGTGATAAAATATTTGTATATGAATAAAATATTTCATATATCTCAAAAGATATTTATGGTTGAAAAAGTGTTCAAGTATTCCAGAAGAGATGTTCGTGCATTTAATAAAAAAATCAAGTATTCGCCAAGAGAACACAAATAATAGAAACATAGATATAAAAGTGAAAAAAATGGAAAAATAAAGAAATTATCAAAACAAAATATGTAAAGCAAACTGATTTTTTGGGGAGAAAGATGCAGTGTAACAGGGTCACCCCGCGTGCGGGGTCCCACATGAGCTGCTCCTCCATATGACTCACAATAGGGATAAGTATATTTTTAGTCCCTAAACTCTTTCGAAAGTATAGAATTGGTCCCTTAACTTTAAAAAGTATAGAATTAGTCCCTTAACTTTGAAAATCGATTACTTTTAGTCCCTCGTGCCGCTTTGAGTGATTTTCCACTGACCTGAAATGCTATAAATAAAAAAATATAAGCGGGGGAAGGTTGCGCGCTGTCTATGACCCTCACCACACTCCGCGTCGCCACTTATGACGCCGTCTCATTGATGGACAAGCAGAGCAGCAACAGTGCATGTTTGTTAATGCTGGCTGGATCATATGCATGTCGTACTTTGTCGATGGTAGGCGACGAGTGTCGTAGGTAGCGCACAACCTTCCCTTGCTCTTTTTTTTTTTAACAATCCATGCCGGTAGAAAATTATCTGAAGCGATATGAGGGACTAAAAGTAACCAATTTTAAAAGTTAAGGGACCAATTCTATACTTTTTAAAGTTGAGGGACCAATTCTATACTTTTGAAAAAGTTTAAGGACCAAAAATATACTTATCCCCTCACAATAAGTGAGATCTATACTAGTAAGATCTAACGAGATCAATAAACCAGCGTAAATTTTTTGATCAAACTTCCTTGAAATAAGATCCAGCTAGTGGCATGCTAATAAAGTCTAGTGTAAGGAATCATGTAAGGCCATGTGCATCATTTATGCATGGACAATGCGAGATTATTAGTTAGAGCATACCCCTTGCAAAAAAAAATTATTCCGATGTTGATAAGTGGTGTAATGTACGGGTGTCATTCATCGTAATTAGAGAGTTTCGATCGGTTTTCCCATCCCGTGTGTGACAATGAGTGGTTGGTTGTTTGTGTTTTTTTTCATATATCTATTTTTCCAAATAATTCATCTCTTGAATCGTTCATTCAAATCATGAATTGATTTCACTTTTGCATTACTCGCGTCAAGATCTTTTAAATTAGATCTCAAGTCAATAGGTTTAGACAAAAAAAATCACGTGAAACTATGGATGAAAATGTAGAAAACTATGGCTGAAAACTGTAATAAACCATGGTTGAAATCTGTCAAAGTTTTTCTTATATATTTTTCACTTTTAAAATAAATCTGAATATTATACTAAATTGTGGCTGAAAATTGTACTAAATTGTAGCTGAAATCTATGGATTTTTTATTTTCCCTTTTTTTCCTTCTCGTGGAGCCACATATTCGCTTGCCGTGCAATCCTAGTTTGGTTCGCGTGCATCTATAATTATTTTCCACTTTTTTTCTCATGCAGCCATATATTTGTTTCTCGTGTAGCTACAAAATTACAGTCGTGTAGCCACAGATTCAATTCACGCGAAGCCACAGTTTTGCTTCACACAAAAAAATATCCCTGTGAAAGCGTCACAAACACGATACGTGACAATGCCCGAACGCATTGCGGCAAGAGAAGTATCCATCAATTAGTCGCTCCCTTAACAATGACTCGATATCAAATCTGTATGCGCGCTCTTTATTATGCGCAGATTCTCACCATATTGACCCAATGTTCGTATTTTTAATAACTCTCACAAATGTATTTATTTAACTAATTTTATATTTTCCATGGATCAAAAATATATTTTTTGTACTGCAAATAATAAATACATGTTTGTGTTATAGAAAAATATTTATGTTTTGAATGATTTTTTATGTGAAAAAATGTTCATGTGTCGCAATAGGAAACACCAACATATATCAAAATAATGTTCATATATTGCAAAAGAAATGTTTATAAATTTTTAGAGATTGTTTGTATATTAAGTTCTTTGCATGTCTCGAAAGATGTTTATGTTTGAAAAAGGAATGTTCAAGTATTCCAAGAGAAATGTTCGTGTATTTCATAAAATATATGTAGTCGCCTGGAAAACATAGAGAATAAAAACATGAATATAAAAGTTACAATAAAAATATAAAAGAAAGAAACCATTTTTATAAAGTTACCTCTATTTTTATTTTTCAGGAAAGGCTCACCGTTATTGGGTCTGCCCATGTGGAGGGGACCCACATGAGCACCTCCTCCATATGACTCACAATAAACGAGATATATTCAGTACGAACTAAAGAAGATCAATCAACCACCCTAAATAAAAACAGAAATAACTATCCAACTTCCTCTAAATAAGATCTAGCTAGTGACATGCTAATAAAATTTAGTCTAAGGAATCATGTAAGGCATCGTGTCTCATTTACTCAACGACAATGACCCAATAACGAATCTTCGTGGGATCCTTGATGTGCCCAGATTCTCACTATATAGTCTAGAACATCATAAAGTCATGTGTTTTTGGATAAACTTGTTTACCTTTATAAGTTATAATCTTGCAGCATTTCCTGTATCCATGAATTATTTCACCCTTCAAAATCCTTCACATCTAAATACATTGTCGAAAGTGGGCTAAGTTGTTCTTCTTAACAAGTCTCCGAAACTTGAAGTTGGCTTCAAAGCCGGGTTAAAGTCAAACCATAAGCACCATAATTCAGGGTTTAGGATCTTCTTTGTTTGAAGATAGCTATACCAAAGACACAATTAGACACTTATGTGTTGATAAACTCCAAAAGTCCAAGAAAAGGTAAAAATATAAACTAGGCTACTTGCTAAGCATGCATGCCTTGATCAGATCTCTTCTCCCACCATAGGACAATAGTTTTCCCCTCCATCCAGTTATATATTGCACTAAGTATTTTATCTACTATAGGTTGGAGGTCTTCTCTTCTAAGCCTATCATAGTGTAAAGCCTCCTAGATATTTGTATGGGAAGAGCAGACTCATCTATTATGTAATTAATTGTTTGAGGTAGGCAGGTGTACTCGTTCAGCTATCTGAATCATTCATATGGTTATGCCTTATCAAAGCAGCAGGGCCGGCAGCCCTGATAAGTCCAAAGAGCCAGATTGCATCATGTGTAATGAGAATGATTGTCTGTCTCCTTGCCAAAAATTTCAACTCAGCAAACCAATGAAACAAGCTACTGCATATATATGTTAATATAAACCAACTCAATTATAGGCATGTTAACTGGAGTACCGTAGTAGCTAGCTAGCTAGCTCTGTAGATTAATTGTGCTACAAAGTAGTAGTGAGCAAGTATGATGCTAACACCTTGGGAGACCGACTTATATACGATGGTTAATTACCACCGTTGGTCATGAACAATAACATGTAAATTAAGAAGATAGAGACATGAGGTGGACATTTGCGTGAATGCCATATTTGACATGAATGTGTTGTGTAGCTAGCTAGCTCTTGAATCTTCGGTGTCCTCAAGAGGCGATTAAATTATGTTAACCCTGTGGGGTGATCCACGGATGTTGGATCGTTAATAAGATGATTGTCTAATTAACTGTCGTCACACGCACACGTAGGGTTGGAAGAACCATAAAACCATATATAGCTACCCCCGAATTAATGAAGACGATGTGGATGGCATGTCGACCTATGTACATAAGTTCACACTACTTGACGAATGATGTATTGGTTGCGTGGATCAATCGATGAAGGGTCGTGATGTTTCTCCTCCAAAAAGAATTTCTCGTAAATATTCGATTGCTCTACACATGAGTATATCACAACAAGTCAGACAAATATTGTTGTGCCCGTTCAATCGCTGCAAAAGATACTAGCTCATGGCCAATCTACAAAGTTTGGCGGATACAAGGAATGGAAAAGCCCATGGTGGTTTACCTTTGCATTAAGAAGAGAACAATCATTCTTACTTTCTTCGATCCATATTACTTATTTTTAAATTGATGTATCTATCACTAAAATATATTTAGATACATCCATTTTAAAATAAGTAATATGGATCAGAGAAAGTACGAAAATTCCTTATCGTATTTTAAGAGTAGCAACGTTTGCCAAAAATGAAATGCTGCCGACAAATTCTGCAGCGTGCTTGTAAAGCCAGACGCTGCTTTTATTCTACCACCAGTAACGTTCTGCCTTCTGAATCGCTGCTAGTAAAAAAGTAAAAATATCCCGCCGACCGCCTCCTTGCGCGTTCATCTTGTCATCTCTCATACTGAGGAATCCTCTCATCACGCTCTCACTCTTTGTATCCCCCCTCCCCCCCCCCCCCCCAAACATCGATCCTCGTCATCTTCGCCACCTCAAGACGGTACATGTCATGCTCCCTTATGGCGAGCTGGTGGCTGGTACCTTGAGGGTGATCACCATGACCTTCTCGGCCCGTAATCCTTCCCCACCCCTTCTCACTTGCCACCCCCTTCTGCCTTCCCGTTACTCATTTTGTCGTTGTCGACCTTTCTCAGGTTGTCTCCCCATCCCTCCTCGCCCACCCCATCCCTTTTGTCTCACCATCGACCTTTTCCTCGTTGTCGGATGCCACCGGTAGCTCACCATCCTCGAGTCACCCGACCATGTCACCGCGGTCCCCTGAGTGGGACATCGAACCGGGCTTCCCGGAAGCCATGGATTCGCATGTTGTTGTCGAGGCCAAAATCGAAGCTCGACTCGCCGAAGAGGACATACTCTTTGCGTTTAGGGCCGACCCGGAGTTTGATGAGCTCTAGATGGCGGTGTACCTTTTCTTCGAAGACATGTGGAACTCGGTGAACAGGCCCCGCCGACGAAGAAGACGCGGCTCGACGAAGATTCGGCATTAGCGACTAATGGAGCAGGCGGCGATGGCGACGCCGACAATTAGCTTTTTTGTATTTAATTAGTATACTTATCTTGTGTTATTTAAGTTTATTAGTTAAAACACTATGTTTAACTAAGGGTTATCTTTGCTTAGTACAATTTAATGTGTTTAGCGATATTTAAATAAGTTTTTATTTTTTATTCGGCTTTATACTACTAGACACATGCGATATTTATTAATTTCCAGCATTTGGTTAAACGATGTTGATATACATTATTCAGCAGGATATCGTCGACACGCTGTTTTTTCCTTAATTTTCAACCGCGTCGTAGTAACAATGTGCGATTCGAACGCTGCTAGTGAGCAACTTCGAACGCGGCTAATAGGGATCCCCTACTAGTGGATTCTCAAAACTTCTTCCTTCATCACTGGTCTTCCATCTCTTCCTTCCTCTTACTCACTTTAACTCACAAAAAACGCCATTGTTGCCCTTTCATTTTCATAACCAACCCCCAAGGATCCCCAAGGGATGTCACAGAAATGCACATATAAACTCGCACACAGCCCTCGTGAAACATCAAATTCAATGAATGTTTAGCCGGAGGAGTCCGGGCAACTGCTTAGGGTAGATGGGCGCGCGGTGGATCCGCCACTAGTTATGCCTTATCATAGCAGCAGGGCCGGCAGCCCTGATAAGTCCAAAGAGCCAGATTTCATCATGTGTAATGAGCATGATTGTCTGTCTCCTTGCCAAAAATTTCAACTCAGCAAACCAATGAAACAAGCTACTGCATACATATGTTAATATAAACCAACTCAATTATAGGCATGTATATTAACTGGAGTAGCTAGCTAGCTCCGTAGATTAATTGTGCTACAAAGTAGTAGTGAGCAAGTATGATGCTAACAGCTTGGGAGACCAACTTACATATGAGAGTTAATTAACACCATTGATCATGCAGAATAACCTGTAAATTAAGAGGATGGAGACATGACATGGACATTTGTGTGAATGTTATATTTGACATGAATATGTTGTGTTGTGTAGCTAGCTAGCTCTTGGATGTTCGGTGTCCTCAAGAGGCCATTAAATTATTTAACCCCGTGGAGTGATCCAAGGATGTTGGATCGTTAATAAGATGGATGTCTAATTAACTGTCGTCATTGGCACACGTAGGGTTGGAAGAAACAGGAAGCCATATATAGCTACCCCCTGAATTAAAGAAGACGATTTGGATGTCATGTCGACGCATGTACATAAGTTCACACTACTTGACATACGTGGATCAATCGATGAAGGGTCAGGATGCTTGTCATTCTTCAAAAATAATTTTTCAGAAAGATTCGATTGCTCTACGCAAGATTGTATCAGAAAAAGTCAGAACAATGCATCCCAAATATTGATGTGCCCGTTCAATCGCTGCAAAAGATACTAGCTCATGGCCAAGCTCTGATAGTTTGACGGATACAAGGAATCGAAAGCCCATGGCGTTTTACCTTTGCATTAGGAAGCAAACTATTCTCAAAACATCTTCTTTCATCACTGTCTTCAATCTATTATTTCCTCTTACGTTAACTCGCAACAAACGCCACTGCTGCCCTTTCTTTTACCTAACCCACCTCCAAGGAGCCCCAAGGAATGTTACAATGTACTTCATCATCATCTTCACATCACTCTCCTTCTAGCTTCTTCACCCTCATTCAGTGGCAAAACTACACGTTTGAGTGCTAGATTCACCAAAGATCAAAGGCACACTTTTGGATGCATGATTGAAATACACGTTTGTTTGCACACTATGATGATGCACGAATTCGCGGGCATGAGATTAAGAAATGCTTGTACCAATTAAATTCTCATAAAAAATCATATGCAACCAATATGTTAATTTTTACTACACATTTTATTGCATAAGCAAAACACCCTGCATAAAACATAGGTAAAGAATTCAACCTTTTTTTTTATCTAAGCCATTTCAACCACCTATGTAGGCCGAGAACAAGGTAAAGATTTGGCCGTGCATGTCCTCGAAGGGTTGAAGTCATTTCCACATAGTTGAATCGAACAACCATCCATGATTCAAATATCTACCCTTCAAATTCAACTATAAAACACATAGACGATGTTTTTCTCACCGGCAGGCGAATCCACCTTCGTTACGGACGCAAATTTTGGTGCAGACCCAAACCTTATTCAAAAAATTTGCAAATCGAATTTCGCCAAAATCTGATTATTGAACTTTAACTCATTCAAATTCCTTCAAACCAAGCATGTGAACAGTGCCCTACATATAACTATACCCCAAATTGAGAAGGTGAAGCTGCCTGATTTTCAGGTGCTGACGGCAGCCAAGTGCCCAAGTGGGCATACAGAAAGAGAACAAGCCGAACAGTATCATCCCTGAACGGGCAAGTCAATGGGCGCTGCTGGATCCACGCGTCGAGTCACGCTTGATCCTTGGCTGATCCCATGGGATAACCAGCCGTGCCGGGGCCCCCAAAAGGCACAGGCGCAGGAGATGCGGCGGCGAGGATCTAGCTTAATTAACCTTCTCCCTCTCCCAGATTCAACGCTCCCCAAAGGAGGGGGCCAGATTAAGCCAAAACTTGAGAGATTAATCAACTAACTCACTCGGTTTCCCTCCCTTAATTTGCTTAGTTAAACATCAAACGATTCCATAGTAGTAGTTTATTGATCTACGCGGCTAGCTATTAGCTCTAATTGCTTTTCTGCAATGCCCAAAGGCCAGGTTGCCAAGTAACCCATAGCTGTGAAATTTGCTAGAATCTTCAGGAATCGAGTAAGATCAGATCCCAATGTCAACTCTGCTGGTCCCCAGCGAGATGCATGCGAGCGCGCCTCGCTATAAATACCTCTGCCGATCCAAGATCCAAAGCATAAACACTACCATCGCCATTGCAAGCTCCATCGAGAGCAGCGCGCGGCAGCCTCCTCCACCATTAGCTACTCTTAGTTGCCAGTGCGGCTAAGCTAGCAAGCTCGAAGAAGATGGAGGTGGAGTCGAGCTCCCATGGCGGCGACGCGGCGGCGAGCAAGTTCTCGCTGCCGGTGGACTCGGAGCACAAGGCCAAGTCCTTTAGGCTCTTCTCCTTCGCCAACCCTCACATGCGCACCTTCCACCTCTCCTGGATCTCCTTCTTCACCTGCTTCGTCTCCACCTTCGCTGCCGCACCCCTCGTGCCCATCATCCGCGACAACCTCAACCTCGCCAAGGCTGACATTGGTAACGCCGGGGTGGCGTCCGTGTCCGGGTCTATCTTCTCCAGGCTCGCCATGGGGGCTATTTGCGACCTGCTTGGTCCACGTTATGGTTGTGCCTTCCTCGTCATGCTGGCCGCACCCACCGTCTTCTGCATGTCCCTCATCGACGATGCCGCGGGCTACATCACCGTCCGCTTCCTCATCGGCTTCTCCCTCGCGACATTTGTGTCGTGCCAATACTGGATGAGCACCATGTTCAATAGCAAGATCATCGGCACCGTCAACGGCTTGGCGGCCGGTTGGGGCAACATGGGTGGTGGTGCCACTCAGCTCATCATGCCACTCGTCTTCCATGCCATCCAGAAGTGTGGTGCCACTCCATTTGTCGCATGGCGTATTGCCTACTTCGTGCCAGGGTTGATGCACGTGGTGATGGGCTTGCTCGTGCTCACCATGGGGCAAGATCTTCCCGATGGAAATCTCGCAAGCCTCCAGAAGAAGGGAGAGGTGGCGAAGGACAAGTTCTCCAAGGTTCTATGGGGTGCTGTCACAAACTACCGTACATGGATCTTCGTCCTTCTCTACGGATACTGCATGGGCGTCGAGCTCACCACCGACAACGTCATCGCCGAGTACTACTTCGACCACTTCCATCTTGACCTCCGAACATCCGGCACCATCGCCGCCTGCTTTGGCATGGCCAACCTCGTCGCTCGACCCATGGGTGGCTACCTCTCCGACCTTGGCGCTCGTTACTTCGGCATGCGTGCCCGTCTCTGGAACATCTGGATCCTCCAGACCGCCGGGGGTGCTTCGAAGTACGGCACCGGCAGGGGGCTCGAGTACATGGGAATCATGATCATGGCTTGCACGCTCCCCGTGGCGCTCGTGCACTTCCCACAGTGGGGATCCATGCTCTTGCCGCCCAGCGCTGACGCCACCGAGGAGGACTTCTATGCCGCCGAGTGGTCGGAGGAGGAAAAGAAGAAGGGTCTCCATATCCCTGGCCAAAAGTTTGCCGAGAATTCCCGCTCCGAGCGCGGCAGGCGCAACGTCATCCTCGCCACCGCCGCCACACCCCCCAACAACACGCCGCAACACGCATAAGCTTCAGTTTTGTTTCCTGTGTACACGTGTAGTGCAGCGTATATATACACATCGTGTATATACGCCTGATATCCGTGAGCAGTATGTTTTTTGAATGTTTTACATTTCTGTATAAGTATATATGGTAATGAATTTTCTATGTACTGGCGGGAAATGCGTGGATGCAAGTGCATGTGCACTGCATGCTGCGAGTGAGGGTGTTTATGTTTTTCCACTTGGGACGTCGCTTCCAAAGTTAAATGAACAGTTTTGATTTTGTTTTGCAATTGTACTTGTGTACCTTCGGTTCTTCATCTGCCGACAAATGTCTAGATAGTTGGTGAGTATAAAAACATAAAAAGCTTTGAGTGAAATGGAAATAAAGAGCTATTTTTTGTTGTTGCAAGTGTTTGTGGATACTTGCTATTTCAGCATACAATAAATAGATCTAAAAAAAAACTAGTCAAGAACAAGGCCATTACAGGAGTAAAAATAGAGACCTTTTACGGTACATCAACTAAATTTTGGCCGTTTATTTTTCTAATTCGACGGTCCAGATAAGGCAATACTGGACCGGATTTCCGGTAGTATATTTAGTTTTTAGGGGTGTTATGGGTAGTTCATAGTTTATAAGTCGAGCTCAGGACGTCAAAGATGAAATTTTCACGGGGAGGTATGCGCTCAGTTCGCCCATCCTGCACATCGCTATGACCAGCTGTTGCCACGCGCGAGGGTTCTCGCGGCCGGTAGCCGGCCGTCGTCAGCCCTCTGTGTGCGTTGTTGGCCCCATCCAGTCCATCGTGCAGCTCGCCCTGTCCTTGACGGCTAGCCGGCCATCGGCAGCTCGCTTCGCAACGTACGTCGAGCCCAAGCAACCTCCGCCACCAGTCCACCACCGCAATCGTCCACACCATCAGAGAAGGTTGTAGGGAGGCCGCGGGAGACCGCCTTCAAGCTGGTGGTGGAGCGGCGAAAGAGAACATGTAATCTCTAGCATAATTAGGGACCGGAAAAAATTCCTATTCATGACCGTGGTCTTAGATGATGTGTCCAGATCATCCACCTACATGGCTACTGGCACAAAAAAATCATTCTGCGAATCAATCCATTCCTGCACGAGTCTTTAGCGACCTGCTCAATTGCTCCTGCACAACAGCACAAGGCCATGGAGACGAGGATGTCGCACAGGGAGGAGCACAGTCGCTTTGGGATGGTGAAGGTCTTGGCGGCGACGCCGGCCTGCAGGCTGAGATTGTTGGCGACGTCGAGACGGTGGCAGGACAGTAGGAGGACTGGGGGCGTCGAGCGGCTGAGATGGTCAATTATTGCCCGCAAAGGGATCAAAGAAGGTTGTGGACGGAGGCCTTCATCGGTTATTGTAATTACATAGTAGTAGTAATTATGATTAAATCTTAAAGAAATCAAATATATCTTGATAAGGAATTACTAATATGTCCTTGAGTCAAAATCTGATAGATCCTTTTTGACCATTAGATGAACTTAATACTACCCATCATGGTTGGTAGTATGATGTACCGTAAAATATCCCTAAAAATATCGATCCAATGATTTAGTACATAGTAAATCTATAATCTATAATATCTAAATAGTTCATCCCCACTAACTTTTCTATCTTCACATGCAAGGTATCCACATCATCAAGTAGGTCCACCATGCAAAAACTAATTTCCACTAACTCTTCATGCACATGCACATGCTCCCATTAATTCTCCATGCATGACAAATAAATATTTAAAAAAATTATGCACTTAGCTCCATAATTTATAAACGATTTTTTTATAGAAAATCAAATTATAAGTTACTTATTTTTCTATTCGACAATTTTTCTACGAATACACATCTGTAGTTGCTATCATTGTCCAACTCATCATGCACATGCTCTCATTTAATTCTCCATGCATCACAAAAAGATATTTAAAAAAATTATGCACTTAGGTCCATGATTTATAAATGATTTATTTATAGAAAATCTAATTATAAGTTACCTCGCATGTTTATTTTCTATGCGACAAATTTTCTATGAATGCACATCTTTAGTTGCTATCATTGTTTTAGGTTTAATCAAGGGTGTAGATGTTTCTACTGTCTCTACTCAACTTCTTTTCGTCTCTTATCATCTTACCGATATATTGTCACGGTAATAGATTAACAAAGCAAAAAATTACACATATTTTTGGATTTTCATCAAATTATCTTAGATTTGTACTCTAAACAATATTTTTTCAAAATAATAATAATTAAATTATAATATGGTTCATAATTTTCTCATTTTTTAAAACATTAAAGTATTTGTTAATAGTTCCCGCAGCAACGCGCGGGGTATCATCTAGTTATAAATATGTTTGGGTGCACAGCGGGATATAACTTAATGATGCAAATAACCCAATGAATGCCCGAGTCTAAGATTTTTGTACTTGTGCTTATTCAGAAATTCTTGAGAATTTTGAAGATATGCACAGATGGAAAATCATACAAAACTTTGATCAAATACTTCTTGCAGAAAAATTAACTTATCTATCAAATAGTGTCATCGCAACTACTTGTTTTGTTTGTACAATACAAATTTAACCATTGTTTTGCAAGAGGACTGTATTTTTTGTCCCTTCACTTAATATGTATTGTATCTTTTGTCCCTCAGCCAATTTTTTTGTGAGAATTTCACCCTCAACTAGCAATACAGATTTTTTGTCCCTAACACCGGACAACTTACTTGCCATGTTTACAGTAGTATCGACCACATATGACTACCACTTGACCCTTCGTTATAATTGATTTTAGGAGATTTGTGACCTTGTAATATCTGGAAATAGATTCCTGAGTGATCCCTACATTGGTCCCAAGTTACCCTCCAAAGGGCACCTTTGCAAAAATCTAATGAGCTGGTGCACCTAGGGGTGGGGGCACCCCCCCCCCTTTTGCACGGGGTCCTCTCGAGGTGCCCTTCCGCATGCCTTCTTATTCATCCCTATAACTCTGCTTGAATTTTCTTGATTTTTATCTTTTCAGAAAAAAAAATCTAAAAAAACCACATCTCAAAAAGTATACTGCCATTTAGCATTTATTATCAGCCGGTTAATCCTTAAATCACTAGCTAATTATCTGTATGTTGCAATGGGGGGATACATATTTTAGCGGTTCAATACCAATCATGTCTGACATAAATTTTACACCCAACATATTCAAGATTTTGGTAGGATTTGATTTGATTTGGTATGGCTATAAAAACACAAGCAAAGTTTTGGTTTTGAGGTTTTCATAAATTTTGATTTCATTTAATTAAGTTAATGCATGACGTAGGGGAAGGGGATCGAGAGATGGAGTTGGACGTACACACATAGAAATACAAGATAGTAAGCAACTAAAATTCATAAGAAATAGATACATTTTCAACATATCATGTCTCAGCCTAGTCTTGTTATCTTTGCTCATTGTCACAAAGGCAATGCTTCAACATAATTTGAGAGGGGAGTGAATAAGCCATGATCAAAATTGAGGGGGCTAATCTTAGGGTATTATGTCAAATTTGGCCTGAAATAGTGTTAAAGAAAAAATAGTTAGATGGGGCTATGGCCCATGTTGGCCATAAGTAAGCTCATCACATTTCATTTTGCCTCTTCCTTGTACTACTCGGTTTTCTTTTTATTCTTCTTCTTATTCCTCCTTGGTGGGACGAAAGTCACGACAAGGCGATGGCTGGTGGTGGTGTCAAGAAGGAGGTAGTACCTAGAAATCTGTTTGATCGTTATTCAATGGAAATCTATACTTCTTATAAAACAAAACCCCACTATAGATCATTTAAGTTGTCTATCTCAACATGCAAGCTATCCACATCATCTATTCTCTTAGCCAATCAATTATCCATGTCACCCACTTAGGTCATTTAAATTTTCTCTCTTCACATGCAAGCTATCCACATCATCCATTTCTTAGCCAATCAATTGTCCATATCATCTCAACTAATATATTTATTAATATCTATATGCAATCTCCATATCAACCATATTTTAATCATTTTATCGTCCATCCTAATAATTTTTAATGCATACATGTTTCTGTTGCATCTTCTCTTAGACAACTCAATATATCATACTTTTATACTTCTTATTTACGCATATAGTTTTCATAGCAATTCCCGCAGCAACGCGCGGGGTATACTTCTAGTTTAACAGATTAGAGACACCA
The DNA here is from genome assembly GCA_950022295.1 of Bromus sterilis. NCBI lineage: Eukaryota > Viridiplantae > Streptophyta > Magnoliopsida > Poales > Poaceae > Bromus > Bromus sterilis. The sequence goes on along the minus strand of OX465599.1, from coordinate 333,875,887 downwards.
TAAGAAACACTGGACGGATTGATATGTATACAGTCTGTAAGAATGTTTGTTTTCTGCGTGATGGATATTTATTTGAACTCCGATAATGTGCCCCTCCCTATGCAGACAGGACTATATAGATACAGAGTCCATCCATGTGTTCTCCCCGTCTGCTTTCTCTCTCCTGTGCAATTTCAGGGACCAAACCAACCATGTGCCCTCTCTTTTGTGGAATTTATCTCTATTGGTATATGCCTGAACCATACAGGGAACATTATAATGTTTTTTAAAGTTTTGAATTTTCTAAAATTTGACAAGTTTAAATTTTCTGAAAGGTTGGTGCTATAATATTTGAACGGTACCGAACGAAAAAAAAAGGTTTGACCTACCCAAGGGGGAAGTTCACCTTGTTGGAAAATTAATGAACACCAGGAGCTTCTTCCTTGGTGGGTGATAGCAGCTGATCAGCATAAGTGCACTACCATGCTGTGGATCAGGAGTCATATTTGAAATAGACGAATATAATATCGATCACATATACGTGCATGAAATATCAGCCTTATCTGAAAACCGTACAGGAAGCGTACGTGTACAAACAAAGTTGGCTATGCTGTGTTTTTCTTTGTGAGAATGCTATGCTGGGGTTGACGTACATGGATTAAATAGCTTGTTTCATTCATGATTAGCTAGCTAAAATGGCGGTTGACTTTGCCGACAGATATACATTTCTCTCCAGACCAGATCAGATCCCCATCCACGTACATCCCGGTTGTGTTGGAGCTTATCGATCATGCTATCCTGTCAGTTCATGTGCATATCCGACCAGCGTTTACAAATATATTGTTGCATGGCCAAAGTCCATGGACCTTATCCTCCGGCAACTAGGCTCCCTACGGCAGTGAGCACACATATAATTGATCTCTATGCGTCACAATATCGCAATGTACGTATGGCACGGTTGATGTGGCGTCGATGATTTGCGGGATTCTAAAATGTGAATGGAAAAGAAATGTGTGATTATGACGCCATGAACACAACACAGCATATAGAAAAATGCAATTGGCAAGCTAACTGGCATTTGACATTGCTAACAGATATACATTTCTCTGCAAATCAGATCACATTTGCGTACAGTCCGGCTCTGTGGGAGCTTATCATGTTATCCTGTCAGTTCATTTGCATATCCGACCGACGTTTACAAATATATTGCTGTCTGGCTAAAGTCCATGTACCTTATCCTTCGGTGACTAGCTAGGCTCCCGACGGCCGTGAGGGAACATATAACTGGTCTCTTGGTGTGATAATATTGAAATGCATGTATGTGGTGCCGTTGATTTGGTGTCATTGATTCGCAGGGTTCTAAAATGTGGACGGAGGATAGATATACGATTATGATGCCATGAAAGCAACACACCAACAGTACACATTTTGCATACGACGGGAAGTTTCTCACGGAAATGTTTCAGGATGCAAAAGATCCCATGCATAGAAGAAAGTCATATTGAAAAGAATCTTACATACACGCAAATCAAACAATCGACATAGAAAATACTCTCAAATGTTACCATGCTCTAAAATTCCTCAAACCTGCCTTTATTACTTCTAATTGATATTTGACTAAATATTTTGCTTTTTTTAGAAAGTCCACTCTGGTTGGATCATAATATATATGCACCCAACATTTTGTGTTCTGCACTACAGTGGAAAAGTTATAGTCAACGGAAGAAATGCCAACAATCAATAAACCAACTTTCTTGGAAAATAATAAACTCTAGTTTCCTTGTAGTGACTCAGCATCATCCATTGCAGATAGTCAACAGCTACGAAATAGAGTTAAGTACTACCACTACTACAAGTGTCAACTACAAGAACCATTCAAAGAAACATTTTGGCTTTCCAGACAGCAAGGATACGCCGTACGTGTGTGGTAGCTACCCCAAATTTCATGGAAGTGTCATTCATTAAACAAATAAAAGGTACAGCTCAGATACTTGCTGGAGCTGATGTATCCAAGGGAAATGGCTTATCACCACCTACAAACGACATTTCAATATAAAACTGGGAAAGATATATATTCAGACGAAAAGTGGAGTTGGAGTCTTGGGCATTGCCTGGTTCAATGTCAACTTACGAGAGATAAGATATGCAAGCTACAGTGTGAACTTATTGGGCATTGTAACCTTCTTTTGGATAACTGAATCGTCGTCTCTCTAGTTAATTAGAGTAAGAAAGAGACACGAAACCAAAGCTAGCGTTGAAATTAAGGTTAAATAATTTGGCAAAGTCAGAAGTGTGTGATATACGCATGAACTTATAGTTGCGATCAGAGCTGAGTAGGCGAGGGTGATAGGTAGATATATAAAATAGCAGAGCCAAGTCAAATTTACCACATTGCTAAATCTGATAGGATTATTAGTCCAGTGAGTATGCATAGAAACCAAATCTGGTTAGAAGTTACACACTTTGTCGCATATATATACCTGTTGAAAAGGAAATTTATTCTAAAATCTAGACATCGGTACTTAAATGCTTTGTTACCAGTTTTGCATTAATCTAAGTCTATTTCTACATTTTTATGAAAAATGGATGTGTTATGGGACTCCGAATAGTTGAATAATAAAAATGTTGAACAAAGTCAAGTTTGGATGTAGACGCAGAAATTTAGGTACCAGAAAAATAGTTTTTCGAACCTTTAAGCATTACATGGGGTGATTCGAGACATCCAATGAAAAACTGATGTTTGAAAATCAATCAGAAGTCCACTTTTCCTTTAGAAAATGGAAATTTATTACCCCTTGCTTCTGCACCAACGAGTATGCATACAACAATATTATTAGGAAACCGGTAAAATCGGCAAAAAAAAGTACTTCCTCCGTTCTGAAATAAGTGTCTTAACTTTGTACTAACTTGACACTTATTTCAGAATGGAGGGAATACACAACATGACAGGTAGCCAAACATAAGACATATCACAGTTGAATTCCATGCAATCCTTATTTCCATTGAAGGTTGGACCTTAGTTGAAGTTTTGAATCTCATTTATAAATTGAAGTTTGAAATTTAACAATAAGTTCCTTCATGACATCCTAGTTTGAATACCTAAACTCATTCAAAAATTAATTAGCTAGTTGGAAATTTTAAAAACATTAATCGGTACAAGGAAATTCTAAAAGCTAGGTGAGAGTGGCTCCGGTAGCGGTCAAGTTTTGCTATCACATATGTGAAGTTAGTAAGAAAATTTCAATGAGACCGGGTCAATTCTCTCCATCATGTTAGATCAACACAAGGAGATAACACATGTCCAGATTTCATCTCAAAGCTCTTCGTCCCCAAAGGTTTCTTTTCAAATGTTATGAATTTACAGAACATTGTCGACAAACCTGACACCGTTGGTGAAAGTATTTCATTGGCTTGAAGGCTCAAGTTTGAATGAAATATATCGTTTTTTTATGCTAGGTGCTCACTTAATTTCACGATGTGCCTTTCATAAAGAAATATCAGGATTATAGACACCTTAATTATCAAATTAACTCATCCATGGAGAAAATGGAGAGCTGCTGCCATTTTGCAGATTATATTTAAATTTGGTGGGAGAGGAATAATTGGACACAGAATTTGAAAGTCGTAAATTTAGCACAGGTACCCTCGCATGTATGCATGACCACACCACACTAAAAGTCTAAATTTGTACGCCTTATTACTGCAATGTGGTAGGCGTATATATACGATGTGTATATATCCGTGCACTGTAATTCAGTACTTGTACATGTATATGAAAAACAACCCAGTCTTATACATGCTGGGGCGTATTGTTGGGTGGCGTGGCCGATGTCGCAAGGATGACATTGCGCCTGCCACGCTCCGAGCGGGAGTTCTCGGCAAACTTTTGGCCGGCGATGTGGAGACCCTTGCTCTTCTCCTCCTCCGACCACTCGGAGGCATAGTACTCTTCCTCCGTGGCATCAGCTCTAGCCGGGAAGAACATGGAGCCCCACTGTGGGAAGTGCACGAGCGTGACAGGCAGCGTGCAGGCCATGATCATGATGCCCATGTATTCGAGACCCCTGCCAGTGGAGTATTGCGATGAAGTGAAGAAAAGAAGTTGCGTGAGCCCCGCACCCACGTTACCACCTGCGCCGGTCAGCCCGGAGATAATGCCAAGGGAACGCCTGGAAACGAAGGGTGCAACACCAAAGATAGCGCCACAGGCAGCTTGGGCACAGATGGAGAAGAGGACCATGGCAGTCACCGAGGCAGGGAGCGCTGATGCACGACCAAGCCAGATGCAGAAAGCACCGCCAGCGGTCTGAAGGATCCAGATGTTCCAAAGGCGAGCACGCATTCCGAAGTAGCGAGCACCAAGGTCGGAGAGGTAGCCACCCATAGGACGTGCGACGATGTTGGCCATGCCGAAGCAGGCGGCGATGGTGCCGGCGGCACGAAGGTCCAGGTGGAAGTGGTCGAAGTAGTACTCGGCGATGACATTGTCGGTGGTGAGCTCGACACCCATGCAGTAGCCGTAGAGGAGAACAAAGATCCATGTCCGATAGTTGGTGACGGCGCCCCAAAGTACCTTAGAGAACTTGTCCTTGGCCATGTCTCCCTTCTTCTGGAGGCTCGCAAGATTCCCGTCAGGGAGATCTTGCCCCATGGTGAGCACCAGCAAGCCCATCACGATATGCATCATTCCAGGCACAAAGTAGGCAATACGCCATGCTACGAAGGGCGTAGCACCACACTTTTGTATTGCGTGGAATACGAGCGGCATGATGAGCTGCGTGGCACCACCACCCATGTTGCCCCAGCCTGCAGCCAATCCATTGACCGTGCCGATGATCTTACTGTTGAACATGGTGCTCATCCAGTACTGGCACGACACAAAAGTGGCGAGCGAGAAGCCGATGAGAAAGCGGACGGCGATGTACCCTGAAGCATCATCGATGACGGCCATGCAGAAGACAGTTGGGGCCGAGAGCATGACGAGAAAGGCACAACCGTAGCGTGGGCCGAGGAGGTCGCACACGGCGCCCATGGCCAGCCTGGAGAAGATGGACCCGGACACAGAAGCCACACCAGCATTGCCGATGTCGGCCTTTGCGAGGTTGAGGTTGTCGCGGATGATGGGAACCAGCGGCGCCGCAGCAAAGGTGGAAACGAAGCAGGTGAAGAAGGATATCCAGGAAAGGTGGAAGGTGCGCATGTGGGGGTTGGCGAAGGAGAAGAGCCTGAAGGACTTGGCCTTGTGCTCCGAGTCCACCGGCAGCGAGAACTTGCTCGCCGCCTGGTCGCCATGCGAGCTCGACTCCACCTCCATCTTCCTTGAGCTAGCTTAGCTGCACACTGGCAACTAACAGCAGCTGGAGGTGAGTGCTATTGGCAACTATGAGCTTGGATTGAAATGCAATGGCGATGTGGTTTGTGCTTTTGGATGTTACATCCGCGAGGTATTTATAGGCATACATTTGCATTTGCAGGCACAGGCAGAGAGTTGACAATTGGGATGATTGAACACCTCTCGTCTCTTAACTGGTGGTAAGGTGCAATTAGCATTGTCTACCGAGGAAATAATGTATTATTGCACCTGACGGAATCATCATGGCCGCAGCTAGCTGCTGGGATTAAACAAGGGACGTACAGCTGAGTCTCGATAGGTAGGAAAAATTAAGCAGGATAATCACTAATCTCGTCGCCGCGCGCATCTCCGCGCGCCCTCACCCCGTGGGATCGACCAAGGATCAGAATATGCAATGCACGTCACAAGACAAGATGCGTGTCCAGGATCGATTCTACACCAAGAAAACTAGTTCTTTATGTACTGCGTATTTCATTTCATTCCCGCCGAAGAAAATACACACACCGCACGTACAGCTCATGATGCAACAAGCATGTGATAACGATGTAATAAAATGTGTACAGGAATGTAAATAGCGGCGCACAGAACCAATCTATCCCAGAAGCCCAGGCCGACAGGTTGTTAACAGTTTGTTGCTTGCAACTTTTGCAGCGATCCAACGACCGTCGATCGATGACCACCGACGACGGACGGCCTACGCGCGTGGCAGGCACATACACACACACACAGTCGATGAGCTGACTTTGCAAGCTGGCCGTTCCGGCCCGGAAAGCATATGTCAAACCTGGCTTGACACTGACAGCAAGCAACTCAAACGCTAATCACTTTCCTTTAGTTATTTCTTACCTTTGCGGACTGATTCACGCTGACGTACTATGCTATCAGTTTCAAGGAAGGGTGTGTCTAGATCTCAATCGATTAAAATTTAATGAAGTCTTAGTCAAGTGATAAAACATGTAAAAAAATAAAAATAAAACGTATTTTTGCACGAATCTTCATACGCGATTTTACGAATATAGCATGGACTAAGACTTGGTTTCTCAGTCGACTGAGATTTAGCAATCCCCTTCAACGAACTCAAATGCATCCTATCGGACACTGATTACAAATGAGCCTCAAGACTCGGTACGGTTGGACAAAAGAACACTTTTTTCATCATAATGACGCAGAGATTGGGGTAATCATTATTTTTTAAGAATATGTGATAGTAAACCATTTCACTCTTAAGATCTTGCGGCAATATACAGGACACGTAAGGGTGTCTACTCATGGTTTTGGGGGTGAAAAGTAAAACCCTTAACTGGCCTTCAGTTGTCGTTGGGTCCAACAACATAAATATGCATCCCTCATCGTGTTATAGAGGCTATAGTTTCATCAATGACTGAAGTTGGAGACCATACTTCGATTCATCCGTTGGACCCAACGAATGTACGATGGTGTCTAGCATCTCCATATAAGTAAATATGTCCCTTTGAACTTATTAGGGTCATCGAAAGTATATCTACATGTATGCTATATATGTAACTTATACCAGGGCAATATATATTAGGTTAGGTTTCCATAAATAACAAATCAATATAAGTAATTGCTACTAACCAAGTACAAAACCGTGCAAAGAGTTGACTCTGAGTGGTTAGCTAGGTAGTTGCATTTCTTGTACAAATAAATATGTTAATACACATGCAATATTATATATGGTGGTTGTTGTTGTCGATGTATCATCATTTAATCTAATAAGCTACTTCCTCCGATCGGAATTACTTGTCTTCAAATGGATGTATCTAGTACTTTTTTAGTGCTAGATTCATCCATTTGAGCGACAAGTAATACCGATCGGAGTAGTAGTTTTAAACCAGGTTTGAGAAATTGAACGATGTCCATCAATTTGGGTATAATTGAATGCAATGTGCATGATGATTATGTGATAGAAAGAGAGTAGACAAGCGTTAGGGTTTGTTGAAAGGGTGGTTTGGCTTTTCCAGGGAGAGGGGGTGTATTCTTGAATACAATTTGTACTTTTTAGTTTGTATTGTACATATAAGAAGCCAATAAAGAGGCGTTTCAAGGCACTACAGTTGTCATGCTAATTTTCTTTTTAAGAGGGAAGGATGTCCTTGATGCCAACCACAAACACCTGATCTTTGTTTGTAAGATATTTCAATACCTCAGACAACTAAGAACAATAATAGGAAGGAAATGTGCCTTATATGTCCCTCCTAGAGCGAGAATAACTATACGCTGTGGGTGGCTTTTGCAAGGGAACAAATCACTCACATAGAAAAACCACTCCAAATGTATTCTTGAAGGGTCCTCCCCTGCACACGACTAATCTCTTCCCTTTCTCGATCAACATCCTCCTTTCCATGCTATCAGAGAGAAATGTCCATGCTATGTCGACAATGTAATTAGCAAAATTGACATGTTGCCAAGTGTGCAAGGATGACCATACTGTAACATAGAAGAATTGCCATGCTACCTATTCAATAATTGTTACAAGAAGAATAGGGTTGGCTTGCTACAGCAAAGAAAAAAATTCCACCCTACAACAGGAGAAAATTGCAACAAATATCCATGATTTGACATGCTGCAAAGGAGAGAATTGGCACATTATAACATGGAGAATTGTCATGTTGCAGCAGAATTTGCTACAAAGGAGAGAATTGACATGTTATAACATGGAAGATTGTCATGCTGCAGCAGAGAAATTGCCATGCATGTTTTCAGAAATTGCCATGTTGCATCAGAAGAAACTCACATGCTTATATAAAAAGAATGTGGGTGTTCAGAAAATTGCATCGTTCGCTGGGAGAGGGGGGGGGGGGGGGTGGGTGGGGGCTGGAGCAAACTTTTCCATCACTTGATGGTAGAGCAAACAGGTGGCCCGTGAGAATCCCTAGCTTTCACACGCTCAGATTCGTGCTAGAAGATCAGACGCGCCACAAGACATTCCCGCTTCCCTAAGATTTTCGAAAATTAAAGGGTCTACAGCAAGGTATGTAGCTACTATATGGATAAGTGGGAAATCGTGGCTGTCCCCCCCCCCCTTCCCCCCCTATTACAATAATATAATCCTTGATAAATTCTTAATTCCTCTGTTCACTTTTATATGATGTTTTAGACTATTTACATTGAAATTTAATGCATATTATAAAAAAGAACATAGGGAGTGTAATAACATTTAAGATGCATAGTTCAGTAAATACTAAAATCAAGCACGGATCCTAGTATTCATTTTGGGTAATTTTACCCAAAAAGGGAAAGTTGTGGCTATGCTACAATGTAGGTACATCTCTTATCTAGACCATCCATTCTTGCATCAAAATTCATGGTTTCAAGCTTTCCTTTTTTGTTTCTCTCAAATAAGGAAACATTTCAATTTGAAATTTTGTAGATCAACATCACACAAGTATCATCATGAGCAGAATTTCTTTGGTTTTTTTTTTGGTGCATCATCAGTATATAAGATGATAAATTTATTAAAAAATTATAATTTGATACATTTCTATTGCATCCAAAAATTCAGAACATTTAATTCACAGAGTGGTAGTGCCTTCACAGGTAATTATGAAAAAAAAGTATAGCAATGTCTATTACATTTGAAAAAAATACCATCTGACTAAAAATGATTACATCATATATATTCATTACTTACATGTCTTACACCCTCGTATATATATGGTCTATTTATGTAAGTTTTCGCTATCTAGAAAACATATATGAGAACATACATGATAAAATCCATTAATACACATGCCCATGTCCAAGGCGAGCTGTTTTAACTACACCCTTAGTTTGACGTTATTAATTACCTAGCTGGATTATATACTGAAATATTGTTCTCGATGATGATAGGCGATTGGACATGTGTTGATCAGCTTCAGCAAGTATCTGAGCTATACTTTTTATTTGTGTGATTATGGACACTTTCATAAACTTTGGGCTACCACGAAAGCTGGATTGTGTATACTGAAATATGTTTCTTTTGAACGTTTTTTGTGGTCCGCACTTTTAGTAGAATTTAAGTCTATGTTTTGGTTGTCTACTAATTTCCAAGGATCAAGTTGTGTAGCTTTGAAAAGAAATTACTTATTGATTGATTGTTGCTAATTTATGGTGACATGTGTTCAATTGACCGTATTTAAAAAAATGACTCCAATTATAATTTTTTATTGAATCGTGCCGCTCTTACACTCTAACTTAGAACATAAATTACCATAAAATGTGTCAATCATGAGCTTATACATATACACAAAACTCAAAATGTTACCTCTGCTGAATCGAGCAAACTATGATTGAATTTTCTCTCAGATATGAACCATTTAGGCAATAAAGCTTCAATATGTAACATGATTGAATTTTCTCTCAGATATGAACCATTTAGGCAGGTGACATCACAGTAAGGGACATTAGTTATGCTCTTTGCTCAACGTGGATGCCTAGTCTTCACACTAGAGCAGCGAGATAAGAGGTTCTCATTTATGGAAATGTTTTTTTTCATTTGATAGTAATACAATTTTCAGCCTAGTCTTCACACTAGAGCAGCGAGCTAAGAGGTTCTCGTTTATGTAAATGTTTTTTTCATTTGATAGTAATACAATTTTAAGAAGGCCCATTTAGTTTTTTAACGTACTCATCTGGTCCTGATCTGGTTGTGTGTATCTGAATGCAGAGGTCGGAAACTTTTTATGGAACTAAATACTTTTGTGAAGAAGGATGCTGGTTGCATATTTGATATTGACGTTCTATACAGCATGATCAATAGCTCGGATGGTAAAATCGCATTATTGCCGCGACAATGGCCTACTTCTTCACCTTCACCATGCAATGCATGTACACTAGTATGCATTTTCTTGTATTAGCTAAAGCATTGCATATGCCTAGGGATCATATGCACTCCATACAATAGTATGTTTTTTTTTGCAAGGTAGTACACTAGTACGTACGTTAGAAGGGGAACGTGAAATGATTTTAGGTTTTGCTGATTTATCGTGCGATGATTCTATTATGAAAATTAAGAAAAGTGGAGTATTATTACAATAGGACTTATAAATTCCACCTATCTTATCTGAAATCGTAAGGTTAGTAAATCCTGTGAATAAGATCATATAGAATTTCATCCTAGAATATTTTTCAAAATTCCAAATTTTCTTTTCAATTTATTCATTTTCATTTCATCACTTTCTACTTATTCGTATAGTTGCAGTGGGATCACTTGGATCAGTTTAGGCTTTTGTTGTGACTAGACCTGTTTGAACATCCTGGCCACGTAATCAAGTATTTAAATTTCATCGGACGAAGAACTGAAAGTAAATAAAAGTACACAATTTTCAAAATGTTCATCTAATTTCAGACCGAATTTGATAGTACAGATACTCTCGTTCCCATTCATGCATGCATGAAAGCTAGCATTTAGCAGAAAGGTAAATCCCCATACAACTTATTGATTACGGGGGGTTGCAGGCGTAAATATATATGGCGTGCATATACGTATATACTTACTGTACGCTTCAAAGGTGAAAAAACCTTGGGTCCTATACATGTTGGGGTGTGTTGTTGGGTGGCGTGGCGGATGTAGCAAGGATGACGTTGCGCCTGCCACGCTCCGAGCGGGAGTTCTCGGCGAACTTTTGACCCGCGATATGTAGACCCTTGCTCTTCTCCTCCTCTGACCACTCAGAGGCATAGTACTCCTCCTCTGTGGCATCGGCCTTAGCTGGAAAGAACATGGAACCCCACTGTGGGAAGTGCACAAGAGTGACAGGCAGCGTGCATGCCATGATCATGATGCCCATGTACTCAAGACCTCTACCAGTCGAGTATTGCGACGAAGTGAAGAAGAGAAGTTGTGTGAGCCCTGCGCCCACATTGCCACCTGCGCCAGTCAGACCAGAGATGATACCAAGGGATCGCCTCGAAATGAAGGGTGCAACGCCAAAGATAGCACCACACGCGGCTTGGGCGCAGATGGAGAATAGGACCATGGCTGTGACCGAGGCGGGGAGGGCCGATGCACGACCGAGCCAGATGCAGAAAGCGCCACCGGCGGTCTGGAGGATCCAGATGTTCCAGAGGCGAGCACGCATACCGAAGTAGCGGGCTCCAAGGTCGGAGAGGTAGCCACCCATAGGACGTGCGACGATGTTCGCCATGCCGAAGCAAGCAGCGATGGTGCCGGCAGCACGGAGGTCTAGGTGGAAGTGGTCAAAGTAGTACTCGGCGATCACATTGTCAGTGGTTAGCTCGACACCCATGCAGTAGCCATAGAGGAGGACAAAGATCCATGTTCGGTAGTTGGTGACGGCGCCCCAAAGGACCTTCGAGAATTTGTCCTTGGCCATGTCTCCCTTCTTCTGAAGGCTCGCGAGGTTTCCGTCAGGGAGATCTTGGCCCATGGTGAGCACAAGCAATCCCATGACGATGTGCATCAACCCTGGCACGAAGTAGGCGATACGCCACGCCACGAAAGGTGTGGCGCCACACTTTTGAATAGCATGGAAGACGAGTGGCATGATGAGCTGCGTGGCACCACCACCCATGTTGCCCCAGCCTGCAGCCAGGCCATTGACCGTGCCAATAATCTTGCTATTGAACATGGTGCTCATCCAATATTGGCAGGACACGAAAGTGGCGAGCGAGAAGCCGATGAGGAAACGGACGGCGATGTAGCCCGAGGCGTCGTCAATGACAGACATGCAGAAGACAGTTGGTGCTGATAGCATGACGAGGAAAGCGCAACCGTACCGCGGGCCAAGCAGGTCGCAGATGGCACCCATGGCCAGCCTAGAGAAGATGGACCCGGACACAGACGCCACACCGGCATTGCCGATGTCAGCCTTGGCGAGGTTGAGATTGTCGCGGATGATGGGCACCAACGGCGCCGCGGCGAAGGTGGAGACGAAGCAGGTGAAGAAGGATATCCATGAGAGGTGGAAGGTGCGCATGTGCGGGTTGGCAAAGGAGAAGAGCCTAAAGGACTTTGCCTTGTGCTCAGAGTCCACCGGCAGCGTGAACTTGCTCGCGGCGTCGTCGCCATGAGCGCCCGCCTGCACCTCCATCTTTCCTGACAACTAAAAGCAGCTAATATGATTACTTTTGCTGCTGCCCTTGAGCTTGGCTTGCGATGTAGTAATGGCGATGTGGTGGTATGGCTTATGCTTTGAATCTCGCATTGGCTTGGTATTTATAGCCAGACGCGCTCACATTCATTCCCTATAGGAGAGTTGACACTGGGATGGGAATAAACACGCCACATCTCTTAGCTGTATGTTAAGTCCAGTTAGCATTGTCTACCAAGCTAGGAAAGAATGTATTATTGCATCTGACGGAATCATGGCGGCAGCAGCAGCTGCTGCGATTAAACAACGTACTAATCTCGTCGCCGCGCGCATCTCCGCGCCCTCACCCCGTGGGATCAACGAAGGATCAGAATATGCAACGCCACACGATGCATGTCCAGAATCGAATTTCTTCAGCACACAAAGAACTGAACTACATCAAAGGAAAAGTTCTACCTTCTGCCAATATGTTCCAGAGAAAGATTCTGTACTATGTTTTTTTTCGCTCTCTTGTTGGCTACACAGTGAATTGATACCTTCTAACTGTGATCAATGTCCTAATTAATTAAGTACAGTAGAAATTTCAAACTGAAATATAAAAAACTAGCCAGCCCGGTGGACAGATTGTTCTTACTGGAATCTGTGAGCATGCAACGGTTTCAGTTTGCTACTTGTAACTTTTACAACGATCCAACGGCCAGCTAGCGAAGGTAGACTCCATTCCATTCGCTGACTTTGCAAGCTGGCCGCTCTGGCTTGGAAAGTGTATGTCAAACCTGACACTGACAGCATGCAAGGGAACAAAGTAATGACCTCGTGTATCTCTTGTTAATTCTTGCATTGGCCGTCTAGTTAATTTACAATGATGATTTAACCAATATTTTAACTAGAAAACAAGTGTTGCATTGGCAGTTTCTTGAGCGTGTAGTTTCTTCGATGTTGGCCTTCGTTTGTGGGATCCAATTATGCGGGTGTGATGATGAAAACTCTTTATCTCGTCTCACATCTGCTATGTATGTATGACTATCTCCTTGAATGTGTTATCTTGGGAGATAGTGATGAGATCTCTAAAGCGGACCCTTTGGTCTAGATTCATTGCTTAGCTCAACGTTTTTGGTTTCTTTGTGATTTTAGGCTTTTAATTTCCACATCATTCAACCCGGAAAAAAAATCCACATCGTTCTATACGTAGTAGGTTTTGATGACGAAGGTAACCACATGCATTTCCATAATCATTTGGATAAATGGTTGAAGGTATCCTACCACTATAAAGTCTTATCAACTAAGTTTATTCACATCTACTTAAATTTATAGGTTCCTATTGATCATGGTATGAGCCCTCTCCTAGAGTTTTCTTTCAACTTGTTACTTTATATATATATTTTTTTTATCTATATGAAGATATCTGGGGGGCCAGGAAATCGCAGTTTACCTTTTCGTTTTCAATTCATTCATTTTCTGGTGTTTACCAAAATTAATGTCGAACAATATTTATTCATTAGATGGGTTATTTTGCTTACGTAACTTCTGTTTAATAAAATAATGGAGTATTGAACATATATGGAAGATGAGGGACGAAGTATGTCTGTCTCTTTGAATTTATCAGGGTCGTCGAAGTAAATTTATGTGTATTTTATGTCTATAAGTGAGAGCATGGTGATGTATATTACATCATTTTTCCACCAATAGCAAGTCGATATGTCGACCTAATTGCTACTTGCAAAGTGCAAAACCGTGCAAAGAGTTGACTCTGAAGGGTTTTGCTAGCTAGCTGCATTTCTTCTCCAAATGCATAAATTGCACATGCAATATTATATGTGGTGGTTGCCGTTCTTGATGCATCATCACTAATCTCATTAGCTGGTAGTACTTTTAGTAACGAGGTTGGAGAAATTAAGCAATATTTGTGCGTTAGTTGCGTACAATTGAATGCAATATGAAGCATGATAATGCAATATCAGGAGAGGAGACTAGCATTAGGACTTGTTGAAAGGGTGGTTTGGCTTTTCCAGGGAGACAGGGATGTATTCTAGAAGCAAATAAAGAGTGTTACATGCCAGGAAGCACGCAGGACACTATCATTGCCCTGTCTGCTTACAAAAATGAGAAGAGGGAGGGGGTTTAAGATTGCCATGCTGCCAACCCCAACCACCTGAACTTTGTTCACAACTTTTTTTTTTCTAAAGCCAAGCCAAGAAATATCCACGGTCGTGCTCATCAATAGCGCCAATATTTCTAAAGCCGAGCCAAGAAATAAACAAGAAAACTTCAAATTTAAGGTGCACAATCTATTTATGCATAAATCCCATCTCTATTGCAAAGTTTCAAACATTCCTACAAATAAACAAAATGACTTGCTCAAGGACTAGACGGGACGCAAAAGAGTTTCCGCACTAATGCAGCACTAATCCTACATTCATAAGTAGGGATTCCTAAAACAGTTATTTAAGTAAGTTTTCCTGGGCAAGAAAATATATATGAGAACATATATGGTAAAACCCATTACACACCTGTCCAAGTCAAAGCTAGCCGAGCTTGCATCTAGCCGTTTTGTTTAGCCCCCTTAGTTTGACTTGATTAATTGTAGCTGTGCTGAAATGTCATTATCGATGGTGACAAGCATTCGACGTGGGGTTGATCAACTTGAAGAAGTACCTGAGCTGTACGTCTACTTGTTTAATCAAGGACGCTTCCATGAACTTTGGGCTACCACGAATGCTTGCTACCACAAACGTACATGTGTTTCTTTTGAACGGTTCTTGTGGTCGGCACTTGCAGTAGTATTTATTTACGTTGTAGTTGTTGACTAATTTCCAAAGATCATGATGTGTTTCCCCGACAAGAAAATATATTTTATTGATTGTTGCTACTTTATGGCGACACCTATTCAATTAACCCTTTTTAGAAGAAGAAGAAATTGACCCTGATTCATAAACACTTATTGACATGATATTCCACTATAACTCCGACTTCAAATTTTAATGAGATACTATCAACTAGTTCGCAAAGGGGTTATGCACACAGTTCGAATCCTCAATCTTACGCAGTTTCCGGAACCATGTGCTCAAGTTTGTTGGAGAGTGGGGGTCCATCGCTGACCAATGCGACAATGTCTGCGATGAGAAAAATGTCCCACGTACACATTGCATAAAAGGAATTCTGTGTGATTATGGAGACAATTGTTCATGATTCATTTAGTCCGATCCAAAACGTGGGATAGTGAACCTATCATTGATTGGTTTTGGGACAGAAACCATTTGTGAAAATCTTTATCATCGCACATGAGTTTTCATGCAGAAACATGTGATTTAGCCGTGTTTGTATTGTATTTGAACATTGCACACAGTTTGTTTATGTAGCCGTGTTGATGTCTTATTGTTTTAATACATTTGCAATGGTATTTTCATTGATTTTCAAAGGGTTATTCGTTATTTTTCACCTTTTTATTAACGATAATTCTTCGAGAATGAAGAAACCTTGTATTTTTATTTAGTGTGGAACTCCAATCACTTTTGGAAGGAAATCGATCACCATTCAAGCAATTTGGAGAAACATTACTATTGATAGACGTGCCAGGAGAGAAGAGGATGCCTGGTATGAGCGGGGGTGTTTGTACCAAAGCTCGTACTAGTTGTCGTCGCCTCCACCTCGTCTATACAAGCTACTTTTGTAAAGGCGTGGAGGATAAATGGAAGAGAGGAGATATGAGAGAAGTAAACAGAAAAGAAGTGATCATCAACTGAAGAAGGGAGAAGATATCCGGGAAGCACTATGCTTAGATGCATTCCGGCCTTCTCCAATCCTTATCCCCTTTCATTCATCAACATCATCACCATAGAGAGAGTAATTTCAAGTTGTAAGATTAGAATTTGTAACTCTATTCATACTTCTTCAGAGATTGAGATCGTTTTGATCATTGATGCTATTGTGGTTCTTTGCAATATTATCGATATGATTTCTTTGTATTCAATCTTTGTGTTCATTGGTTATTTCTCTCTCATGCATGAGTAATTCCCTATAAGCTATGGACCCTAATGACCGAGGACAACCAAAGGAGTTTTGAACCATCGGGGTCCGTCTAGGGATGACATACGTGAGGGGGGAGGGGAGGTGGTGGATGACACGGGAACAACACAGAAAGTACATGACGGATCGAAGACCGGGCGGTGGATGGAACTATATCTTCCAAATAACACAACCACCCATACACGCATGCATCCACCAACGAGTGGTGACCTCACTGATGCTGTCAATCGTGTGGGCGCTGCCACATTGCTCGGCGATGTAACCGGGCGGCAGTGGCGAGGAAGGAGAGAGGAGCGGTGGACTAGGGGGATTGCAGTGACAACACTTCTCTTCCCAAAATTGAGCGATGCGCGGGGTTCACCATCTCAAGTTGAATTTATTGTATCATGTAAGTACTCCTGTATTAATAAAAAAAACACCCTTTATTAAAAGTACTTACCTATGTGGAAAACTAGTAAAAGTTGTAGTTGCTATAGATTTGATATTGCTATTCATTAGCGTCTGCACAGTATGCACGCATCCGTTTGGAGCTGAGAAGATAAGTTCGGTGGACCATTGGATATGCACATGCATGATCAGCTGACAGGACGACAACTGATAAGGCCATCGGCGACATGAAATTGATAATACATTTCGTGCGTACAGATCAGGAACGCAAAAGCAGCGTTTCCTGATATATTCATACTACTAGCAGAAAGGTAAATCCCCGTACAACTTATTACGTGGGGTTGCAAGGCGTAGATATACACTGGCGAGTATATATACGCGACGAACTGTAGGTGAAAAAACTTGGCCTTATACTTATACATGCTGGGGTGTATTATTAGGTGGCGTGGCGGATGCCGCGAGGATGACGTTGCGCCTCCCACGCTCCGAGCGGGAGTTCTCAGCGAACTTTTGGCCTGCGATATGAAGACCCTTGCTCTTCTCCTCCTCCGACCACTCGGAAGCGTAGTACTCCTCCTCAGTGGCGTCGGCCCTGGCTGGGAAGAACATAGAGCCCCACTGTGGGAAGTGCACAAGAGTGACGGGCAGTGTGCATGCCATGATCATGATTCCCATGTACTCGAGCCCCCTGCCAGTGGAGTATTGCGATGACGTGAAGAAGAGAAGTTGTGTGAGCCCCGCGCCGACGTTGCCACCAGCACCGGTCAATCCTGAGATGATGCCAAGGGAACGCCGGGAAACGAAGGGTGCAACACCAAAGATAGCACCGCACGCAGCCTGGGCGCAGATGGAGAAGAGGACCATGGCAGTCACTGAGGCAGGGAGGGCCGATGCACGACCGAGCCAGATGCAGAAGGCGCCTCCGGCTGTCTGGAGGATCCAGATGTTCCAAAGGCGAGCACGCATGCCAAAGTAGCGGGCGCCAAGGTCGGAGAGGTATCCTCCCATAGGACGTGCTACGATGTTCGCCATGCCGAAGCAGGCAGCAATGGTTCCAGCGGCACGGAGGTCAAGGTGGAAGTGGTCGAAGTAGTACTCGGCGATGACATTATCGGTTGTGAGCTCGACACCCATGCAGTAGCCGTAGAGGAGGACGAATATCCATGTCCGATAGTTGGTTACGGCACCCCAAAGAACCTTGGAGAACTTGTCCTTGGCCATGTCTCCCTTCTTCTGGAGGCTCGCAAGGTTCCCATCGGGGAGATCTTGACCCATTGTGAGCACAAGCAACCCCATGACAATGTGCATCAATCCCGGCACGAAGTAGGCAATGCGCCATGCTACGAAGGGTGTAGCACCACACTTTTGGATGGCATGGAAGACGAGGGGCATGATGAGTTGTGTGGCCCCGCCTCCCATGTTTCCCCACCCGGCCGCTAGGCCGTTCACCGTGCCGATGATCTTACTATTGAACATGGTGCTCATCCAGTATTGGCATGACACAAAAGTGGCGAGGGAGAAGCCGATGAGGAAGCGAACGGCGATGTACCCTGATGCGTCGTCGATGACGGACATGCAGAAGACCGTCGGTGCCGAAAGCATGACGAGGAAGGCGCAGCCATACCGCGGCCCAAGAAGATCACAGATGGCGCCCATGGCCAGCCTGGAGAAGATGGACCCAGACACGGACGCCACACCGGCATTCCCGATGTCGGCCTTGGCGAGGTTGAGGTTGTCGCGGATGATGGGCACCAAAGGCGCCGCGGCAAAGGTGGAGACAAAGCAGGTGAAGAAGGATATCCAGGAGAGATGGAAGGTTCGCATGTGGGGGTTGGCGAAGGAGAAGAGCCTGAAGGACTTGGCCTTGTGCTCAGAGTCTACGGGCAGCGAGAACTTGCTCGCCGCCGAGTCGCCACGGGCGCCGGCCTCCACCTCCATATCTAGCTAATTTGGTTGAGCTAGGCTTCTTTCTGGAGCTAGCGAGCTTAATTAGCTGCAGTGGCAACTAGGGGGTGCTAATTGTTGTGGTTGTGTGCTTAGTATCCCGCATTCATCGGGTATTTATACAGCGCAGGAGTTGACATTTGGATCAACATGCACCTCCCTTAATCAGCTAAAGGGTAAGACAGACAGACAGGCAGCTAGCCATGAAGAATGTATTATTGCATCTGACGGAATCATGGCTGCAACTTGGAATTAACTAGGTTTAAACACCGGTTGTACAACGGAGTCGAGAGAGAACAACCTCGCCGCCGCGCGCATCTCCGCGCCCTCGGCTCGTGGGGTGGACCAAGGATCAGATCAGAATGTGCACAGCTCAGCACGTAGGCCCCAACAAGATGCGTGTCCAGAATCGAGAGACAGGGTCGGGTTTCTGAACTTTGCAAGTTTTCTGCGACTGCGATGTCAGTTTCTTACCTGAGATGCAGCAACCTGTGTGAATCCATGGATGCTAGCTGCTTACCGCTGATGCAACTTGGCCAACAGAATCTTGAGCGCATGTCGGCCAGTGTAAAGCGAGTGAGAAAACGGAGCACGAGCACGACGTACGTACTGGGTGAAGCAATCGTACGCATTGCTTGCAACATCTGCAACTTTTGCCGCGATCCAACGGCCGGCCACTGACAGCGGCCGTGAGGACAACTCAGTCTTCCTTAAAGCCAAAGGACGTGTACATTGCACACAGTCGATGCTCTGACTTTGCAGCACACAACCTTGGCTGCAACTATGTCAAACCCTGACGCTGACAGCATGCATACCAGAGAGAAATACTAATTGCATATATATGTCTATATCTTGCCGTCATGATAATTATCTGCAGCGTGTTTGTGCGCACACGTTAGTAGTATGAAAATGAGAGGCAAAAGAGCATGACTTATGCTAATTATCTCGTCTCATTCGCGACTTGTTATCATTTCAGATCACTGGTAATAGCTTCCATAAGCTATTTCAGACATAGCTTCTTCCAACTTTTCGTTTTATTATTTGGTTTTCATCGTTTCTTTTTTCCATGGCCTACTCATCGAACTAATGTACAGCATTATTGCTCTGACCATGAGAATTTTGTTTATGCAGCTCATCTTTTGTTAATTCATACCAGGGGTCGAACTAATTATGATATTTCGATTAATCAGATATACTATATGAGCTCTTTTATGGTGATTGGAGAGTTACCGAAAGTAATTTCATGTAACTCCTCCTTTAATTATTTTCCACCGTTGATTTTAACATGCTAATAGAAATATTAAGTTAACTACCAAAGGGTTTTAGGGTCCTTTTTTTTCAAAATCAATTCGCTGGATCAACTACATGTCTGCAGGCATATCTAGTCTAACCATCTGGCGACCAGGTCTCTTTTGTAATCAGGTGAGACCCATTTTAGGATGTGCCATGTGTCACCCATCAATCTTAAAGCACCTTCATCTGTTCCAAAAAATTTCTTCCCTGGTCGTCTTCCTCCTTCAAACACCCGAGCAGGTTATCAGTCATCATCGAGATGTGGTGGTCTGCTGATGGCTGCCGGTTTGAAATCTCAAAGCACATCATCTGTTATACATTTATCCTTCAACAATACAACACAAATTAGCTCATAGCTCATTTCCTCGAGTAACTGATCGTTGCCGTCGGTTTGCCGGCCATCAAGGGTCAGAAGCCATTGTCAGCTCATCGGTTAATCGATAACATGACAGGACGATGGTGTGACATGTTCGTGTTATGTAGGACTAACCCAAGGCCAAACAACAAATTTAACAAGCCTTCAGGCTGCCGTGAGATATCATCCTCTAAGGAGGTACTGATTGGGTTAAACATGGAACATGCATGTCCGTTTTTAGTTCAAAAGGTTCAAGGCGTGTGCCGCGGCCCCATTGATAAGAGCATCTCCAATATGCGCGCGAAATGCGGCTCCGCACGCGAAAAACTGTCAAATAGCGCGCGAAAACCGAAAACACGCACTCCAGCAGGCGTGCGAAATCGTGGAGCGCTAAAAAAATAAGCCCACGCGCAGGGAAAAGCGGTATCGCGAGTGGGAGATTTGGCCCGCGTCGCCCAGCGCGCGGGGTTAAAAGCGAGGCGTTGGCGCGAAGCCAACCGCCATTTCCTCTCCCTTTTCCCCTTCTGCGCCGCGCGCTTCTCCTTCCACGCCGCCGTGCGCTTCCCCTTCCACCGCCGCCATGCCACCGCTCTCAATTCGGCTACCGCCGCGTCCGCGGGCGCCCGAACGGCACCTTCACCGCCGAGATACGAAGCGCCGAGGAGCGCATGTCGCTCGGCACCTTCGAGACGGCGGAGGAGGCCGCCCGCGCCTACGACGCGGCGGCGTGGAGGCTCGGCCATCCACGCGCCCAGATGAACTTCGGCGACTGCCGGAACGCGCGGGAGGAGGCGGCCCGGGCGCCCGCGCCGCGCCTCGTCACCGACGACGACCGCCGCCTTCACCGCTGCCGCGCGATTCACATCCTCATAGCGGAGCGAGACCAGCGCGTCGTCGAAGCGTGGTACGCCAGTCATCCGCGTGAAGCAGCAGAAGAGCAGGCGCACTGGGAGACGAGGGAGGCCGAGCGCGCGGAGCGGCGGGAAGAGCACCATGAATGGCGCAAAGAACGACGGGTCATGAAAGCGACGGCGGAGGCAGAACTGTTGAGAGGCAACGCCAACTGGCCCACCGACGACCCCCGCTGGAGCGCGTTGGAGGATGACATCTCCAATACCGAGGACGATGTCTCCAACGATGACGACGAGGATGACGAGTAGTTCTTTTATATTTTTAAAATAAAATATTTACGCGTGTTTGAATCTCGTATTTGAATATTAAATCGTGTTTGTGGAAAATATGATGAATGTGTTTGTATGCGCGCGCTGCTTTTTAAACGCCCGCTGAAGCGCGCTAAAATATGGAACGTCCGCTGGAGCAAATATTTGTGTCGGCGCGCTAAAAAAATTTAGCGCGCCACGCTCGCCTGCGCCTGTAAAAGGAGCACGCCCTAAGCAACAAGGTACGTACAAATTTTCACTCACGATGAATCCTCCAGATGGGTGGCTACCGACAGCTTGGAGAAATATCAGACTTACAACGATCACATAAATGGCTAATCTACCCTTTAAAGGACTAATCTACCCATAAAAAAAATGAAAACAAAACAACTACAAGTCCTGGTCTCACGTAACCTTTGTACCGGACCCACAATTACTAGTACTTTCAAGTAATTTTAGCCTAGTAACTCCTATTTTACCACCATTAGATTAGACTGAATAAACGGCTCCTAACATTGCCAATCATCATAAAACTTGTAATACTATATATGTTGAGAGAAGGAAGATGTCTGTCCCTTTGAACGTATCAGGGTTGCCGGACTGTTCACATAATATATATGTGACAACCTATATGTGTGTACGATTGAGACCGTTCGTTGTTAAGTGCACTATGTGATTGATTATATGAAGCAAATTGACTCTGCTACCATATTTGGCCCATCAAAAGGTAGTTGGTGTTGCTAAGTCCAAAATCTCCCAAACAGTTGACTCTGAAAACAAGACACGAGTTAGCTAACCCCCTACACATGCATGTGTACGGTGGCTGTCCTTTGCAGCTTGCATCATCATAAACTAAGTGTGATACTAATCTAACCATTGATCCATATGTACGAACTAGCCTTGTAGGAACCAATAAAATTTGTGTATTTCAAGTTTTACGCATAAGAAAATAATGATCTTACATCCATGTAGAGAGTATGGCCATTTTGGAGGTGTAGAAAAAGGGAAGGTGAATTACTATGCTGTTTTCCCCCAATTGTACACATACTTTGTACCTTTCTGGAGATTCTGACCTAAAGTCTAAAAGCAAAGTACTCTAGTGGATCCGTCAAAACTGGTCAAACCTCCAAATATGCAATATGGATGTGGTAAAATGCACAAAATAGATCCCGGAAAACAACCGATCCGTAAAAAAAATTATAGCTCAAATATGCAGTATTTGGATCATTCTGCAAACCCCCGTGTAGTAAAACTGTAAACCGGTCATCGCCGCCTCGCCGGAGCAGGCAACCTGAAACTCGGCGGCAACCATCGGAACCTCGTCGGAGCTCGGCAGCGACCGCCGAAGCCTTACGGGAGTAGGCTGACAGACGGAGTGTCACCGGAGCAAGCGGAGGAGCTCGGCAGCGGCCGTTGGAAGATCGCTGGAGTAGGTGAACGACCGAAATATCGTCGGAATGTTGTAGGAAGAACTTGGCAGCGGCCGTCAGAGAAGGTGGACGGACGTAGCGTCGCCGGAGCATCGCCGGACTTTTTTGCAGTATATTTGACGATATCGGCGAAATGAAAATCGTATTGCAAAAATGAAAAAAAATTGCGAGAAGTGCCATATCAGTTTTGCAGGACGTGATTATGGCGTATATGCTAGAGTTTCTCTAAGCCCCATTAATTGGCATCAAGAGATTAGTTGGTACAAAGATTCATAATAACACTTCCATAATTGATCTATAATGGAAAATCATTACACTGATTGACAACGGTAAGAGGGATTTTTTGTTGTTGTTCAGATCAACCCAATGATGGCATACGTGGCAAGAGAAAATGATGCATATGTTATATTGGTAAACATCAAGGCTCAACACTATAGGATTAGAGACTATCTACGTACTATTATTGAGACAAACACATGATCGAGATGTATTTTCATGATTTATTTTTTTTGCGAACCCTTCATTGCTCTTGATGGTTGCTTTTTCAAGTTGACCACAGGAACACAAGTGCTAGCTACAATAGGGAGAGGTGGTGATCACAACTTATCCTCGTTTTCATTTGCTATATATGGTGAGGAAGATGCAGAAACTTGGACTTGGTTTCTAAAGCAACTGGGTCATTTACTTGGTGGTGAAGATGGACCTATGGCAAGTTTACATTCATGTCAGACAGACATATGGTAAATCTATATACTTGTTTCCCCTTTGTGCTTGTTGTAGTGATATGTAACTTAACTTGAATTAACATATTTCTATACTTTAGGGCCTTTTTTAACAAAGTTTTTTCCTTAGGCATATATATGAAACTTTCCAAATTGTTGAGAAAATGGATGCCAATATAAAAAAAACATGGATAACGCTGCTTATCTTGGGCCAAGCACCATCCGGAAGTGGGGGCATTGCAGAGATACTAGTTACAATAGGAACATGTAGAGCTACAAATGCAGAAATGCAGAATGATGGGATGCTTCACAGCTAGTGGCAACAACCAAAAAACAAGAAGAAAATTGGATTCAGTTTGGGATCTCTTTTTTGTGAATGACGACTTCCATACTTGTGAACGTCTGGAAGCTTTTGGTTTCTGTTCGTGAAATATAATTGGTGGAGACTACTAGTGAAATGATGATAGCATGTCAAATTGTAAGGATTGTCTTTTGGATGCTTGTAAGTGGAGTGGCACACCGCACAACACATGTTGAATGCTTCTATATCCTTGTTATGTGTGTCAATGTCATGTTCCAATGGTGTGCACCTTGGAGTTGATATTCACTTTAGAAATTCAAATCCAAAAAGGGCATGGCTCCATATCATAGCATATATTGTCAGCTGCCACGTGATTACATAAAAACACACTTAACAATTAAATACTAAACACCAACCAAAAACTAACACTCCAACAAATGGGCACCTTCTGCACAAACTACTAACGTGAGATTCTTGTTCTTCCCGTCTACCTCCCATTCTTGAAATCTAGCAGGACGCTGATATCATCAATCCCATCTCATAAATTTCAATATCAGCCACATCATAGTCTATCATTTATAACATATTTGGGCTAAACTAGACTATATCCTTTCTATTTTGTGCAATATGTACCGGTTCTCCTTTGTCCCTGGCATGTACGAGTTGTACGTGTGACAAATAGATTTGGGCTCAATGTTGATAATTAGGCTAGAAGTTTTGATTCTGTGAAAACAAACATAGAAGTTCTGGCAAACTGTTATTAGTTGCGCTCTATATGTAAGTGCAAACCTCCGCCAGCCGCGTAATCAAGCGGACCCAGAGCGAAGCACGTGCATAGTACGCGGCTGGCCTGCTCAAGGGCGATCTAGGAGGTGGTGATGCGTGAGTTGTAGGCGAGTAATCCCCTTAGATTCATAGGAGTGTAGACGTGGAGGGTGTACCGGGTTCATGGAAAGCTACAGATGTAATTGAAGGACTTGGGGCTCTTTTTTCCTTTCTTACTGAATGATATGCCTACTCATGCGTATTCTAGAGAAAAAAGTAAGTGCAAACGTCCTGGCCAGCCACGCGTTACCACGTATTTAAAATTGCTTGTAGGAAGAACCGAAAGTACACAAAATTTGAAAACTGTTCATGTAATTTATGGCTCACTTCGACAGTGCATACCCTCTCATGCATACGCATTTCTTGCATACAGATGAACTTCCTAACATATGCTAAGCAGAATTACATGGGTTTACAAGCGTAGATATATATGATGTGTATATATATATGCGGCGAGATGTACGTGTGGCAGGTAAAAAATTCTTGGATCTTATACATGCTGAGGCGTGGCGTTGGGTGTCGTGGCGGATGTGGCGAGGATGACATTGCGCCTGCCACGTTCTGAGCGGGAATTCTCGGCGAACTTTTGGCCTGCGATGTGAAGACCCTTGCTCCTCTCCTCCTCCAACCACTCCGAGGCGTAGTACTCCTCCTCCGTGGCGTCGGCGCTGGCGGGGAAGAACATGGAGCCCCACTGTGGGAAGTGTACGAGAGCGACGGGTAGTGTGCATGCCATGATCATGATGCCCATGTACTCGAGACCCCTGCCGGTGGAGTATTGCGATGAAGTGAAGAAGAGAAGTTGTGTGAGCCCCGCACCCACGTTGCCACCAGCACCTGTTAGCCCGGAGATTATGCCAAGGGAGCGCCTGGAAACGAAAGGTGCGACACCAAATACGGCTCCACACGCGGCTTGAGCGCAAATGGAGAAGAGGACCATCGCAGTCACTGAGGCAGGGAGGGCCGATGCACGACCAAGCCAAATGCAGAAAGCGCCACCAGCAGTCTGGAGGATCCAGATGTTCCAGAGACGAGCACGCATGCCGAAGTAGCGTGCACCAAGGTCGGAGAGGTAGCCGCCCATAGGACGTGCTACGATGTTGGCCATGCCGAAGCATGCGGCGATGGTGCCAGCGGCACGAAGATCTAGGTGGAAGTGATCGTAGTAGTACTCGGCGATGACGTTGTCGGTGGTGAGCTCGACGCCCATGCAGTAACCGTAGAGGAGGACGAAGATCCATGTCCGGTAGTTGGTGACGGCGCCCCAAAGGACCTTGGAGAACTTGTCCTTGGCCATGTCTCCCTTCTTTTGGAGGCTTGCGAGGTTGCCGTCGGGGAGATCTTGGCCCATTGTGAGCACAAGCAACCCCATGACGATGTGCATCATTCCCGGCACGAAGTAGGCGATACGCCATGCCACGAAGGGTGTTGCACCGCACTTTTGTATGGCATGGAAAACAAGCGGCATGATGAGCTGCGTAGCCCCGCCACCCATGTTGCCCCAGCCGGCTGCGAGGCCATTCACCGTGCCGATGATCTTACTGTTGAACATGGTGCTCATCCAGTACTGGCACGACACGAAGGTCGCGAGCGAGAAGCCGATGAGGAAGCGGACGGCGATGTAGCCCGAGGCATCGTCGATGACCGACATGCAGAAGACGGTAGGCGCAGAGAGCATGACGAGGAAGGCGCAGCCGTACCGCGGCCCAAGAAGGTCGCAGACGGCGCCCATGGCGAGCCTGGAGAAGATGGACCCGGACACGGACGCCACGCCGGCATTTCCGATGTCGGCCTTGGCGAGGTTGAGGTTGTCGCGGATGATGGGCACCAGCGGCGCGGCGGCGAACGTGGAGACGAAGCAGGTGAAGAAGGAGATCCAGGAGAGGTGGAAGGTGCGCATGTGGGGGTTGGCGAAGGAGAAGAGCCTGAAGGACTTGGCCTTGTGCTCCGAGTCCACCGGCAGCGTGAACTTGCTCGCCGCCGCGTCGACGCCATGGGCACCGGCTGCCTCCACCTCCATAACTAGGCTTGATGAAGCTAGCTAGGCTTCCTCTGTGGTTTGCTCCTTGGAGAATGGAGATAGCTAGCTTAATGAGTTGCAGTGGTGACTAGGAGGAGCTGCTAATGAGTTGGTGTGATTTGGATCCGGCGTGGATCGGGCATTTATAGTAGAGCTTAGGAGTTGACATTGGGATCAAGTTGCATCTTCTCTCTTGATCAGCTGAGTGAGATGGGCAAGACAGACAGGTCATATCAGATCAGGGTCAGAGAGACGGCCAGAAGAATGTATTATTGCAGCCTGACGGGATCATGGCAGCAGCAGCAGCAAATGGGATTAAACAACAAGCAACGGGTGTGCAACGCCAACGCAGTCGAGAGAGGGATTAATTAGGGTTGATTAACCCTCGCCGCATCTCATCGCCCTCGCCCCCTGGGAGGGACCAAGGATCGGAATATGCAGTGCCCTGGCCGTACGTGGGACCCGAAAGATGCGTGTCCAGAATCGATCTGCCTGCTGGCCGACCTGCAGCTTCAACGTTGCAAGTCTCATGGATTCTCACTCAGTTCAGATCAGATCTCCTCTCGAGTTTTCTGGTAATTGCATGTGCTGCTCTGTGTGTTGTTATTAGCTTAGCTTAGCTGTAGCTTAATTAGTCTAACTGCAGTGGATTGATTTGATGCTGCTAGCTACTCCCTCCGTCCCATAATGTAGTAACGTTTTTTGACGGAGGGAGTACCTACTAATGCAAACGAAAATGATCATTCCTGTTGTTGTGGTAGAACTTCCGCTCCGTAAATTTTTATAAAACATTTTAGGTTACTGTTTTATTGATCTAAAACATCTTATAAAAGTTAACAGAGGTTATACAAGCGACTCGACGAAGCACCCATGGCGCACGGTTTCAGTTTGCTGCGCGCAACTTTTGCCGCGATCCAATAGCCACCGCCACCGCCACCGCCACGACGGTGACATACGTACGTACACACACACACACATTGGCATCGCGGTCGTTTTCGAAACCAAAGGACGTGCACGCGGTCGAGTCGATGCATGCTCTCTCTGACTTTGCGGCACACAAACTTGCAGCCGCTCGCAACCATGATACATGTCAACCCTGACACCGACGGCATACATACATACATACTTCGAAGGGGACAGGTACGGTAGTGACCTCACCCAATACATCTTCTCTGCCGATCGTTGCCTGCCTCTTGGCTGATTAATTTAAGTTACAATGTTAGGATTATTATTGACTGTGTTCAAAATAACCAAGCTGCATACAGAGGTGGGTGTGTGCGCACACGCTATACCTTTTTTTTTTGGTAAGTGGAGGTTTATGGATTCATAACACAATGAATACACAAAATGTCTTTGTATGACGACAGCTGCTACACACACGACAAATTCTGGACGATTTACACACGATCGATGCAACCCATCTACCCGTACATCTGTAGAGCAAAACAGAGCAGCACCGTTCAGTCCTCCGTCGTCCAAGGTTTGGCTGGTAAGTGTCGTCCACATAGTAGTTTCGTTGTATGATTAGCACGCACACAACCCACACGGAAAATTTTGATCCGCCGCACTTGAGATCTGGTAATCATAGATCACCACCAGAAAAAGAAAACTGTGTTACTGTGACTAACTTGCCATACAAGAATTCTGCTGCAATGCCCTAGCTAATTAGCATTCAGGTGTACTAAGTAGTAACACCTGCATCCATGTGAGCCACACCCCAACCAACTTTTTTCGATTGTGAACGACGGTTGGGTAAATCTCCTACTGACTTATGTTAACAAATCAAAAAGAAAGTTAGATAATTACAAATATCCTCCGGGACGGGGGAGTCGCGGCGGGTTGGGCTGGCGGCGGGGCTATGGAGTGACACGAGGGGGTATGGCTCTCAGGTATTCACAAGGAGAATATATTTGGCTATCTAGTAGCTAGTCATCATCGGAACTTGTCTCATAAGGTGCAACTTCATATCATTTCAGATCACTAGCTAGTAGTGCTTTCATAAGCTATTTCAGACATGGCTTCTTCATTCCAAGTTTTAGTTAAACTTTCGGGGATTTTTTCAAATCTCAAAGTTTCTCTTTCCATCATTGATCTACTCAACAGGAATTAATGTATAGCATTATTTGTTTGACGACTCGTTTTGTATATGCAGTGCAGCTTCTGTTCAATTCTTACTTAAAACTAAGGGTCTAACTAATTACTAATATATTCACAGAAATTAGACCTCCGATCCATATTAATGGACTCAACTTTGTCTAGATTCGTATGTACTAGTTAAGTATTTAGACTAGATGCATGGGTATCTAGACAAACTTAAACCCATTAATATGGATCGGAGGGAGTATATATGTTGAGAGACGGGGCATGTCTGTCCCTTTGAACTTATCAGGGTCGCCGTACTGTTCACAAACTCTATATGATAACCTATATGTCTGTATGATTGAGATCGTTCGTTGTTAAGCGCACTACATACATGATTGATTATAGGAAGCAAATTGACTCTCTACACAGCTGGTTGCTACTATATTTGGCCCATCACAAAGTAGTGGTTGGTGTTGCTAAGTACAAAACCGTCCAAGCAGTTGACTCTGCAAATGTTGCTGCAAAATAGACATTTGATTGGTAGCCACCTACACATGCATGCACAAGGGTACGGTGGTTGTCCTTGGGCAGTTTGCATCACCGTGATCCAAGCATGATACTAATCTCTAATCTCCGCGTAGCTAATAAGTAGTACAAGCCACACAAACACACAAAATCAACCAACAAAACAAGAGCTAGTGTAGAGGACTAAATAATTAATTAAACAAGTTGGTAGCCAGGTCGGTGACACTAGTTTAACATTGTCTATGTAGGGTGGGTTTGCATAAATGGGTGCAGTGTGGTAGATAAATAGGAGAGTAGACTGGCATTAGGGCTTGTTGAAAGGGTGGTATGGCTTTTCCAGGGAGACAGGGATGCATTTATTTCCCAACACATTATCCAATATCTTGTATTAATCCGGGATGTACAAGCATACAAGATAATAAAGGGAGTGATACATGGCAAGAAGCAGGAAAAAGTACTCATACATGTACATATATACAAGAAAGTTAAGCGGGCATAACAAAATTGGTCTTGCCGCTAATCACAATCATCTGAGTTATTTAGTTTCTATTAACATAATAATATTTAAAATGTTCTTGTAGAACATGATTCCTGATGTACCTGACATAAAAGCACTCATGTGGCAGCGTCGCATAAATCATATGGTAACTCTTGTGAAGGTTGATAGAGTGAAAATTTGGGTTAGTCACGCGCTTGGAAACTTTGCAAGGTGTGAAGACAGAACGGTTGCCTGGCTGCGATCAAGTCCAGATCAAATAAGAACAAAACAACTCATAGCATTTTTCATGGATGATGGAAGAAAATCTTGCACCGTAAATTGCCTCTTCAGCAAATAACATGTTTATTGAATAATTAACGAAAGCATATGAGATCAAATAAATTGAAACACAAACTTACGACAAAGATCAGCCAAAACTTACATCAAATATTTTTGAAGTCGTAATCTCTGCCTTTTTCTTTTGCATTTTGGCATTCCTCCAACATTCCGCTAGAATACCCTCAAGGGTTTTTCAAGAGCCGCTTGAGCCGTCTGCCACAATAGATGAGAACCTAAGATTGTTGAATATATTGTGGTTGGGGTACATGTTTTGTAGGGCATGCTGCCGAACATTTATTTATCTCTACGTTTTTGAGAAAAGTCCGCGAGCATAAAAAGGAACCATGAGGACCACTAACCAAACCAAAATTAAAACTACCATTGCCGCCATCACCACCAAGAATAACTGAAATGTCGGACGAGAACCATCAGATCTAGAGCCAATGATCTGCAGGAACAAAACACACATGATTTCTGGTGTTGACCACTTAGTTCACGACCTCCACATTAGGTTTGGTATCACAAGCCTTGGTTCACTATTATTGGTCCATGCACATTGAACTCGGTGAGGATGCACCAAAAGGACCATGAAAAATATGTAGCCATGAATATGGATTTCCGGTTCCACAAAAATGTTCTCATAATAAAAGCTCCATCGAAAATGTGAATTCAAATCCAGCGGCTAATAGTAGCAACTTCACATTTTGTATTCTCATCTATTATTCCGTTTCTTGATGTGTAAATCAAATTTGGAATTGAATTCCAGGCCTGGATGTTGTTTGGTTGGTGACCTAAAGAAATTTTGCTAGCCTGGCATGAACACATTCTTCTGGTAGCTTGCTTAGAACCATAGATTACTATAGAGAATAACATGTACACGATACTATACAAAGATTCAAAACACAATTTGTGTAACTAAAATGAGAAATTCAAGTGATGATGGATTGGATTCACAGAACCCAATTTAGGCTAGTTACTATTCGTCAAGAGGTTTGCCTTACAAAGATCCTCCGGAATGAGGTACAGGGGGGCACACATACTTCGACCATCTTCAGAACACGAAGAATACCCATTGAAGATGATTCGTCGTAAGAGAGGAAAGAGGAGTCCCGACGAGTTGGGCTGGCGGCATGGCTATGGTTCGCCCCTGATGTCGCCTATGGAGTGACACAAGGGGGTATGGTTCTAAGGTATTCACAAGGAGAATGTATTAAGCTTTCTAGTAGCTAGTTATCATGTGAACTTGTCTCTGTACAGTGAAATTCTTATCACCTGAGATCACTAGCTAGTAGAGCTTCCCTAAACTATTTCAGACCATGCTTCTTCATCCCAAGTGTTAAACTTTGGTTTTCTTTTCCGATTCTGAACATTTCCATTTCCACGATGGATCTACTCATCAGGATTAATGTATAGCATTATTTGTTTGACGCTTGGTTTTGTATATTCAGTGAAGCCTCTATTTAATGCTTAGTTGCAGCCAGCGGCCTAAGTCTAACTAAGACATCCAGATTAATGAGATATATACGGCCTGGGAGACGGATCATGTCTGTCCCTTTGAACTTATCAGGGTTGCCTACTCTATAAGATAACCTATATGTATGTAAGTATGATTGAATCGTTCGTTGTTAAGCGCGCTACATGATCCAATATATGAAGCAAGTTGACTCCTTATACAGCTGATTGCTACTATATTTGGCCCATCAAAAGGTAGTGGTTGGTGTTGCTAAGTACAAAACCGTCCAAGCAGTTGACTCTGCAAATGTTGCTGCAAAAAAGACATTGGATAGCTAGCCACCTACAAAGAGTACGGTGGTTGTCCTTGTGCAGGTTGCATCACAATGATCTAGGTACGATACTCTAGTCTCTAACAAGAAAAAAGAACCCAATATAGACCTGTGGAGGACTAAATAATTGATCAATATGTACGTACGTACTAAACAAGTTTGGTAACCAAGTTGGTGACACTAGCTTAACGCTGTCTCTGTAAGGTGGGTTTGCATAATTGGACCAAGCATGAGCATAGATAAATAGGAGATGAGACTGGCATTAGGGCTTGTTCAAAGGGTGGTTTGGCTTTTCCAGGGAGACAGGGATGTATTAATTCCCAGCGCATTATCAAATATCTTGTGTTACTCCTAGATGTACAAACATACAATAAATTTAAACGAGCGATACATGGCAGGAAGCAGGAAAAACTACTCCCAGATGTACATACAACAAAGTTAAGCGAGCGTAATAAAGATGGTCTTGCTGCAATCATAACCACCTGAGTAGTTTAATTTTCTGTTCACATGATAGGATTTAAAATTTGCCTGCACAATGTGGTTCCAGATGTATTGAGATTAAAGCACTCGTGTCGCAGCATCGCATGAATGTGTGCTTAATTTTGGAAAAATTGATGGATGCAGTCATGCAGACTAGGGTTAGTCAGGCGCGCTTGCAAACCATGAAAGGTGTGAGGAGAGAACAGTTGCCCAACTGCGATCAATAACGGGCATGATCCTCCAGCATTGTAATAAGGGTTCTTTTATGAATAATCTCAATTAAATAAAACCGGTGTATTTAGAAAAGCTGGCAAACAAAATGAGAACAAAACAACTCATAGCATTTGTCATGGATGATGGAAGAACATAAAGCATATTAGATCAAATGAATTGAAACACGCTAAATTACGACAAAGATCAGGATAAAACCAAAACATACATCAAATATTTTCAAAGTCGTACCATTACCGCCGCCACTAATCAAAGCAAAATTAGAACTACCATTGCCGCCGCCGCCAATAAGAATAAGTGAATAACCGAAATGCCGGACAAGGAAACATCAGATCTAGAGCCAATTATCTGCGGGAACAAAAAATACCACATGCTTCATGGTTGAGACACATCGTCCATGACCTCCACATTAGGATGGGGATATAAGAGTGAACCTCTTATTCTATGCAGCATGGCTTCATCCCTGTAACATCGTTACAAGCAACACACAGAACTATCAGTCTGTCACCGAAGAAAATTAATATGTCGTACAAACGTATAACCAGGGTTCTTGCCGTGTCCTGGCTGAAAGGGGGGACCGGTACAGGAGGAAGAAGCAGGCTAGGTTTTTAACTGACTCAGCTATGAACAGGGGTGATAAAATAAAATTGTTGTACAGAAAACAGAGGAGAGTGAGTGACGGCACTGACCACTATATGGGGTTTTGGCCTTTCGTATAGCAAATACTGGTCCACTGTTATTGGTCCAACAACTTTGAACTCGGTGAGGATGGGCGAGAAGAGGCCCATGAAAAATATGCAGCCATGAATCTGCATTTTAGGTTCCATCAAAAATATTACTAGCATAAAAATAAAAGTTCCATAAAAAAATATGCATTCAAATCCAGCGGCTAATAGTACCAATTCACATTCTGTATTTCCATCTTGTATTATTCATAGTTGGATCTATTATTCCGTTTCTTGATGTGAAAATCTAATTTAGAATCGAATTCGAGGCGGCCTGGATGTTGTTCGGTACTTCGGTTAATGAGCTATAGAAATACTATATAGAAATAGAATAACATGTATAGTTGTACACGATACTACACAAAAAAAATAGAATTTAAATCCAATACACAATTTGCATAATTCAAGTAATGATGGGTTGAATTCACACAGCCCAATATAATAGGCAAGCTACTATTCATCAATCTCCAAAATTTTAAGAACTTTTGTCAATCTCTAAACGAGTACACTGAATCTTTTACCAGGTGGCACTGGATACATTCTCAGCCAGTAGGACGTTCTGGTCTGAGGTACCAGTTCCATGCTAGGTCGCTAGCTAGCTGTGATCTAACAACCGACAGTGATTATTCACACAACTCGCACTCACAGCACAGAGCATGCATCTGCTTAACTACACTTCCGACATATACTCCCATTGTCCCTTAGCTAATCATCACGCATCTTAACTGGGCTCTTAGCTCGCCTTCTCCACTCCGCTGGCTGCTGAAGCTCATCAGCCATGGAGTTCAGCTTCTTCCAGGTGGTGAACCACGGCATAGGGGAGGGCGTGGTGCGCTGGGTTCTAGTAGGCGGCAGCGGGGTTCTTCGCCATGCCGGCGGAGGACAAGCTCCCCTACTGCACCTACGACATGGGCAAGTGCTTCTGGCTCACCACTAGCACCTCCTACGACCGCGGCAAGACCCGCTACTGGCACGACCATCAAGTTCCGTTGCTCTCCGGCCTCCGACGAGAACGCACGCCACTGAGCCATCCAAGCCGTCCAGCTTCACGCCCGAGCTGGCCCAGACCATCCTCTATCTGATCGCTGACGGGCTCGGCCTCACCAGATTCTTCGCAGCAGCAGCAGCGACACACACATGAGCATAAACTACTACCCGGCGTGCTCGGACCCAACCGTCAAGATGGGCCTAATTGCACATTGCGACCACCACCTCCTCACCGTGCTCTCCCAGGCCGACATTGCAGGCCTCCAGGCAAGGCAGGAGGTGGTTCCTCGTCCACCCCATCCCCGGTGCATTTGTCGTCAACTTCGGCCACCAGATGGAGATCGTCACTACTGGGGTACTGGCCAGCAAAGCACTGAACACCGTGCCATCACCAACTCCGCTGCGGTGAGGATGTCGGTGGCCACACACGTGCACCCTGCACCCCACAGACGGGTGCCGCATCAGATCGGCACCAGACGGTGGACGTGGCAGCGAATCCGGACAAGTACAGGGAGATCCTATTCAGCGACGCATATGGCACGGCCGATGCCAGCAGGGAGGAGGTGCTCCAGTCCTTCAAGATCCACCACGACTGGCTCGATGATGGGTGGCGAACTGCATGATTTCTGCTGCTGCCAAGCAGAGGGCACAAATAAACAGAGAAGGGGGGTAAAAATATTTGGTTGTTTTGTGAGTGTGGGTTCTGTTTCTTTGTGTTTGGGTAATCAGTTTATGGATCTTAGAACCTACTGAGTTTGGAAGTTTGTACCCCTAAATGTACTATCTCCTTCATAAATTCAAAAGATACTACATCCTGTAAAAAAACTGAATTTTGATCCAATTTAAGTTACCATCCACAGTACAAAGTAATCAACTGATGACATAGATCGATTTATGGACTTGAAAGTATAAGCACATGGAACCCATAATATGTAATCAGCAAGCTATTCCAGAAAAAACAGTTGTTCTGGCATAGTATAGAAATTGGATTTTGTGTTTTGAAGAGTGCCAATTGCAACGTAAACCTGAGAACACAACTCACCTCAAGCACGGTATATATCAAAACACCTATGTACTTT
The DNA here is from genome assembly GCA_950022295.1 of Bromus sterilis. Taxonomy (NCBI): domain Eukaryota; kingdom Viridiplantae; phylum Streptophyta; class Magnoliopsida; order Poales; family Poaceae; genus Bromus; species Bromus sterilis. The sequence goes on along the minus strand of OX465599.1, from coordinate 333,840,327 downwards.
TCAGTCAAGTGCAGTGAAAGATCGTCTGTAGAACCTGTTTAGTCAGAGTTGAACATTAGAAACCAGACTATGCTCTAGTATGCAGGAAACCATATTATGCTCTGCTATGGTTGTAAGCGATCACTATGACCAAATAAAATTTAGATAAAAGTTAAGGTCGTAGAACTCAGCAAATTGTGTAAATTTAAGTCAAGGCAAAGGATATCTATCTCCACGTCTACACAAGTAAAATCATGCAAATAGCAAAACTCTGCTCTACAATGATGCTGCCCTCCAACCTTTCATTAGTTTGGTAAAGCAGTCATCATACATATGTCTTCTACATCTTCCATGCTTGTGAATGAAGGTCAAAATAGAATGATGCACATAGCATCGATATAATAATTATAAAAAGGAAACTTCATGAAGGTTTCCTGAAATGCATGGATTAGCTGCTTCGTCTGTTAGGATGTTAAATGGCTCAACAAACCTGCTGTCATGTATCCCTTCTCCAACTTACATGCATGCTTTTTGTACTCTGACCATCACCTATGGAGCTACTTTACTTTCGACACTTATGTTCCTAGCTGTAAACCCCAATTAACCTGTACAGAAAACAAAAGAAGAAATGAGGGGCAAATTAAGCAACATCAGGGAAATTTCATACCAAATCACAGACAGTGGCAATCTTACAACCAAAGCGCAATACCACAATACAAAGGAGCACTAACAAAGAATCTGTAAGCAAGATGGTGAGCAGAAAACAGAACCACATAAAGCAGGGCCAAATATAACCATGACAATATCTGTTCTCCGCATGACATGGTTTCCAGTAGTTTGAAAACTATTTGATGGAAAACTCTGCAATTCTGCAGCTATGAACAGCTAACTACAAGGCGTGAAATTAACTAATAAACTGAAGCAATGAGTGAAATAGAAAGCAAGTGCAGAATTTCAATGACTGGAAAAAGCATACAGGGTTTGATTTCATTTCCCAGCCTGCCACTTGCCGTCCCCATATCTAAGTCACATTAAAATGCATGGATTTCCTACTAACAAAAGAACAAATCAAGCAGATAAAATGAGGAGTAATTCTCAAAAATGATGCTACATTGGCTTCTTGGTGGAAGGACAGTGGTACACCTGAGCACCATATTGGCAGCTATTTTGGCCAGTTTCCATGTATCTGAAGATGGGACGACTGCCGGCACACCCAATTACCAAATCACTCTTAAAATCTGAACCTGTGCAAAAATGGAACTGGCAACACATCATCCGCTAAAATTTGGTATAACAAAAAATAGTATTGCCTGCAGTAAGCATTTGCTGTTTTCAAACAAAAAAAGTAATTGCTACAATTCTCTCTTCATTATCGGATCGAAATGGCAGAGATCTTTCTTGCGACTTAACAAGGAAAATGTTTGATCCATTGATCTCCAGAAAATGATATATATTGGATTGGAACAGTAGAGTGGGTAGTTTACCCTCTTGCATCATTGGACAATAGAAACACATAATTACATCACTAAACACATCAATTTACCACTTTTTATGTTATAATGAACAGCGGGTCTAAGGTGTCAATGCCTTGCAATAACTTATAAGGCAGTTCAAAGCAACAAATTGGGATGAATTTTGCGGCTTTGCGATTCTTTAATCTACAGTTTCACATTGGCTAGTATTGCTGACAAAACATATGTATGTGGTTTTGTGAATGGATATGGTTTCACATAAGCAAACGCTGAATAGTACTCACATAAGAACAAAGAACTTTTTCCTTGGTCCAAGCTGTAGCTTGCAGTGAGCAATTCTCATATTATTTTCTTCTTCACATTCTCTCAGCAAATATAAATCCATCCTTCATTGGATTTGCTTGTTATTTATGGGACCTCCATCAGTTTAGTTACTGACTACAGACAGGTGTACTCTATATGATAAGGCTAATCCATTTGTAGATCATGCTTTATTCCCAGATAGGTTATCTTTTCCAACTTGAAAATTCACAACTAGACTAACGTCAACTATGTATTTAGAAACAGAGAAAATAGATCCTTAAGAAAAACGGTAAAGAAATCAAAAGGGGAAAAAACAGACACCCATTACAAATTTATTTCAGAATAATACAATATTAAATAAAGTAAAATAGGAGTATGATGGAACCTAAAAGACAATCAAATGAAAATGGAACATGCATGACAGATAAACTTTGCCATGAAAGCAGACCCATACCATACTGATACAATTCTCTTTTTTCTGGTTTCCATGATCTTCCACGGAAGCAAGTCAGAAACACAAATATACCCATGGACTTCTCATTTTCAGAGATATTCTCTAAGGAATGACAACAGCAACACACGGGGGTTCAGGAATCAAATTATCAATTTCATTAGGAGTTAGCAATGACCAAACTAGCATGTAACCGGCTTACTGCACTTAGTGAAAACTCTGTTCCGACATACGGAGTAAGCAATTTTCATAGCCTGTGCCCGGTTCATCTAAATATGATATTAGTCGGCACCTCCCCTTTGCAAGCAGTTGCATAGTCTTCAGCGAGGTGTGGTGCAGCTTCCTTGTGAGGGCTTATGAACTTCTCCATGAATACCTTCTCGCTCACGTTGACCGCAGTATAGAGGCTCCAGTGACGGTCTAGCAGTCCATTTTGCTTGAGAAACTTTACAACATAGTACCGGGGCCTGACCCGGCCCTCCAGGCTAAGACAGAGAATTACCGGTCGATGAGCAAAGTACATGGGTTCCAAACCAACCTCACATAACAGGAACTCAGACTTGCGCTGTAGCATGTCTTTAGACTTCGTCAGCAGCGTCGGAACCTTAGACAAAGCAATGGCCACCTCAGTATCGGACCACCTGAGCGTCTTCTTCAAATAGTCCACTTTTGCGGCGATCTTCTCCTCACTGACGAATGCGACAGCCCGCAGTGCTTCCTTGAACATACCAGAGTTACGGGGCAGACCTAATCTTTCGGCACATGCCACCATCTCCTGGACGCTCTCCAACTTGGTGGCAAGCAGCCTTGGCACATGGATGCACAGCTTGGCAATATCACAATCACCTAGCCCGCACTCCCGCAGGAATGCGACATTGGGCTTGACTGTCTTATCAAGGTGCGACGAAAGAAAATGGCAGTTGCGCTTGAGCGCCCTGAGGAAGTTGTGGAATGAGCCGAAGAGGGGCAGGTAGTAGTGCAGCCTGGAGACGATGGTTCTGCAGCGAAATTTGGTGTGGCCAAACGAGACCAGGCGGCCAATCTCATTGCTAGACAGGCCGAGGCCGGTTAGCCCGGCGACGATGGGGGCCAGTGTCTTGTCCACTTTGGCGCAGAGGAACAGCGGGTCTTTGGCGACGAGGGCGGCAGCATCGGCGCCGGAGAGGCCGAGGACGGCGAGGAAGGCGAGGACGGCGTCGGGGTTGGCGAGGGACTTGAGGTGGGAGAGCTTGGTGGAGGCCTTGAGGGCCTGCGGTCGGGTGAGGCCGCAGGTGTCGACCAGGTACTCCTCCACGGCGAAGCTGCTAGGGTTAGCGGAAATGGGGGCCGCGGAGGCAGATGCGGAGAGGAGCCGGCGGAGTGGGGAGATGGCTGAGGTGGATGGAGAAGAGAGGATCTGGGAAACGATGCGCTGCCGGAGACGGAGCATGGCGCAGGCGGCGGCGGCGACGGCGCCGGCGGCGAGGAAGAAATCCCAGATTTTCAACAGCAAGTGCTTGTCTTTTGTGAAGGTGAGTGTGTGTGTGGGCTCTAATGGGCCTTACAGAGTTTGTTTTTGTTTAGCCTCTCCTCTCTAGGAGGATATCCCGTATATCAATAAAAAAAAGTAGTCTAAAAAATCTAAAAAAAAAATATCCCGTATATTAATCACAAAAAAAAGATATCCCATATATCTGTTCATCTAAAAAAATAATATCCGTTTATGGGATCGAAACTAAAATCGTCCCGCTCAAATACTGTAAAAACGGTTGTCCCAGAATTTTTTTTAAGGGCGGCTATAAATTGACCCCCCATCCACCATACCACTCGGTTTTCAACCCCCTTCGTGATTTCCCCTATCTCGAGCGGGACTTGGCGGGAGGGACATTTCAGGTTGCGCCTCGCCATTCTGCAATCGCCGCCGTCAAAGACAGTCATTTCTTACTTCCCCGGCCAAATCGATGTCGTACACTTCCCCATCGTTGCCCGCATCAATCCAACTTCATCGCCCATAGGGGGTCCCAGATTTGTCCCGCCGAAGCGCAACCGACGTTGGGCACCATGGATCTGCCACCAAGCTTGGGGTAGAGATTGGTTGTGGGTTTTCGGTCGAGTGGGCGGTCCGGCAGCACTTGAGGAGCGGTGGCCGGGAAAGATTTGCTTCTGATTGGAGGTGAAGTATGTGGCAACAGCGGGTGATTTGCTTCCTGTCGAAGGAGGCAGCAATGGATTCACTTTCAAGCGACTAGGAGCGTCCGATTTGCTTCCGGGAAAAGTATGGAGTTCATCCCCAACCTCATTTTGTGTGACTTTATTTCCGATCGACGGCTTAATTTTGATAAATCAAGAGATGATTTTTTTTGTAGATGGATGATTGTAGTTCATCTTCGTTCTTCTCATCGGAGGATTCCAACATTGAGGACCCATCTTTGCATTTGAGTAGCCATGTGCTTTCCGTCGATCCGCCTTCATAACTTAAGTAATCGCCCACCATTTTTGCTGTCATCATGAGCTTGGTTCGATTTATATCTATGGTGGCCAGAGTTTGGAAATGTTTTGTTGTATACATTTGGATGTATCTATTGTGGCGACGTCTGTATGCATCCCCCACACTCGTACTTGTTAAGCTGACCTTCCATCAGCAAGAGCTCAAGCAATTGTAGGTTTCCATTAGCAATGCTCTGCCTCGTATGGTATGTCTACAAAAAGTGCTTCTAAACTAGTGCATAGCTCCCAACTCAGCTAATCTGAAGCTCAAAGGAGTTCAACTCTACTTCTCCAACCGAGATAATAATGGTGGGTAACAATCTTTGATTCCCATTTGAAATTAGCAGCTCAAAGATATAAACCACAGCTCATATCCCAAAATTTCAGAACACTCAGGGGTTAGGCACGAAAGAATATCAATTACAACCATTGTGCTAAAAAAGTCAGGACAGTGCATATTAGACATCTTATATTTCTAAAATATGGATAGCAGTGTCCTACAAATTCCAGGTAGTTAGAGCTGACCATTCTTTTTCGGGGCAAACACAACTGAATATTAAAAACCATGTTATTACTCTACGATGCAAGGAGGCTGGACTCTAAACAGGAGCAATCAAGTCACAGGTCCAATAAAATTTTGTCCATGAATAACTTTTCAGATGCTGTAGCATAATTTTTGCGTACGAAGTTACACCAAATTAAAGAAATATGCATAATTTTGTCCATGAATAACATAGCTCCCAACTCAACCCATCAAATATGAAGATGTTACCTACAGCTTATGAGCAATTAACGATCTTGATTTCAGTTTCAAATTAGCCACTCAAACATATAAACAACAGCTGATATCCCCCCAAAAAAATCATAGTGTATCTATCTTTTGGGGTTAGGCACTAAAAAGTAGCAACAACAGCCGTTTCTCTACAGAATTCAGAACGGTGCATCTTAGGCACTACATTATGGACAACAGTGTTCACAAATTTCAGGTAGTTAGAATTAAAGGATCGCCGTACCTCGCTACCATGTGAGTAAGCCACTGATTAAAATTCCAAACTTTGAGCCTAGCTTCAAATATCAAAACCACTGATTAAAATTCAGATGACAAGTAAGATCATGGAACTCACTAAATCATGTGTATTTAAATTAAGCCACTCTCAAAGTTTGTACCCAAGGCTATATCTCCAGGTCTGCATCTAAATAAATTATTGCCGATAGAAAAACTATCATCTTCAAATCTGCTGTGACGATAACCTAAATAAATTATTGCCGATAGAAAAACTATCATATTCAAATCTGCTGTGACGATAACCTACGCAACAGCGACTTTCCTGTGGCGGCAATTAAAACAGTAAAAAAAATTGGTATATTACTCCCAATTAACCTGTATGGTGGAAACAACAGAAAAAACCAGGGGTCAATTAATCAACACCATGGAAATCTGTTACCAAATGACAAACAATGGCAATCTGATAACCAACAGGCACGATTGCCAATACAAAGGAACACTAACAAGGAATCGGTGAACAAGATGGCAAGCAGAAAACAGGACCGTATAAAAGAGAGGATAAATATAACCAGGACATTATAATTTTTTCACATTATAAAAGAGATGGAACTCCCTACAATTCTGCAGCTATAAACAGCTAGCTAACTGTGAGGCATGAATTCAATTACTGACATCAAAATTTGATACAAAGAGAAGCAAGTGCAGATTTCAGCAATAAAGTCAACCAATGAACAGAAGAAACATATCTAAATTTCATTAAAATGCATTGATTTCTTACTAATAAAAGGGTATCTACCAGATAAACTGAGGAGTAATTCTCAAAAAATTAAAAGAGCAAGTAGAGTTTGAGGCCACGCGCTCTTCTTGGTGGAAGGAGTTTGATGTCACTGAGAACCATCTTGGCAGCTGCGCTGGCCCATGTCCACGTACCTGAAAGTAGAGTGCCAGCAAATCCCACTTCTTCCTACATCACCCTTAAAATCTGAAAACAGGACAGGATGAAACTGGCAACACCTACTTCGGTCAACAATGATTTAGGAAAATATAAATTATACTTTAGGGTTTAGGAATAAAATTATCAGGAAACACAAAGGTCATCTCTAAGAATGACAACATCAACATATCAGGGTTCAGAAATAAAATTATCAGGAAACACAAAGTTCTTCTCTAAGAATGACAACATCAACATATCAGGGTTCAGGAATAAAATTATCGGTTTCATAGGAGTTAGCGCTCAGCAGTGACCAAACAGGCATTCTACAAAAAACAGCCAACATCTAGTGTGGCAAACAACACCAAAACAGGAAGGGGCAGCTTACTACGCAGAGTGGAAACTTTGTTACACCATACACAATAACCAATTTCCTTACCCCATTTTTGGTTCAAGTAAATCTGAAATTGGTTGGCACTTCCCCTTTGCAAGCGGTTGCATAGTCTTCAGCGAGATGTGGTGCAGCTTCCTTGTGAGGGCATATGTACTTCCTCATGAAATCCTTCTCCGATTTTGTGACTGCACAATAGAAGCTCAGGTCGCGATGTACCAATCCATTTTCCTTGAGAAACATACAAACATAATAGCGTGGCCTGAGCCGGCCCTCCAGGCTGTAAGAGATCATGGCCGGGCGATGAGCAAAATATGCTGGTTCCAACCCCATTTCAGATAGCAGAAACTCAGACCTGCGTCTAAGCATGTCTTTAGACCTCCTCAGCAGCATTGGAGCCTTGGACACAGCAATGGCCACCTCAGTATCTGACCAACTGAACGTCTTCTTCAAATAGTCCACTTTTGTGGCGATCTTCTCCTCACTGATGCATGCGACAGCGCACAGCGCTTCCCTGAACATACCAGAGTCACGGGGCACACCTAATCTTTCAGCACATGCCACCATCGCCCGGAGGTTCTCCGAGTTGGTGATGAGCATCCTTGGCAGACGGATAGACAGCCTGACAATATCACAGTCACCTAGCCCGCACTCCCGCAGGAACACAACATTGGGCTTGACCGCCTTATCGAGGTTCGACGAAAGAAAGTGGCGGTCGCGCTTGAGAAGCCGGAGGAAGTTGTCGAATGAGCCGAAGAGGGGCAGGTAGTACTGCAGCCTGGAGACGACGGTTCTGCGGCGAAAGTAGCGGTGGCCAAGCGAGACCAGGCGGCCAATCTCAGTGCTAGAAAGGCCGAGGCCGGTGAGCCCGGCGACGACGGGGGCCAGTGTCTTGTCCACTTTGGCGCAGAGAAAGGGCGGGTCTTTGGCGACGAGGGCGGCGGCATCGGCGCCGGAGAGGCCGAGGCCGGCGAGGAAGGCGAGGACGGCGTCGGGTTTGGCGGGGGACTTGAGGTGGGAGAGCTTGGTGGAGGCCTTGGTGGCCTGGGCTCGGGTGAGGCCGCAGGTGTCGACGAGGTACTCCTCGACGGCGAAGCCACTAGGGTTAGGGGAAATGAGGGCGGCGGAGGCGGAGAGGAGGCGGCGGAGTGAGGAGGTGGCTGAGGTGGTGGAGGGTGAGGAGAGGACCTGGGAAACGATGCGTTCTCGCAGGCGGAGCATCGCGCAGGCGGCGGCGGCGGCGGCGGCAGCTACGGCGGCGGTGAGGGAGGTACTTTTCTCTCGGGGAGGAAAGAAATGAGGAGGGCCGGTGAGAATGGGCTGCATTTCAGCACTGGGCTCTATAAAATTGGACCGAATTTTTCATAAGCTCTCTAATTCGAATTTGAGAAAAGTATACTTTTGCCTCCCAAATGTGGCTAAGTGGGTCAGTTCTCTCCTCGTCTCTTAAACCGGATATTTACTCCCCTAAAATGTGCCAAACCGAATAAATTAGGCTCTAGAGTGGTTTTGTAAGGATTACAGGTTTACCCTACTCCGGTGATTCTCTCGCCTTCGATTTTTTTTAGAGTATCTGTAGTCTGATTGCTTGATTTCTGGTGCCCATCCCTGACCTAGCGTGCTCTTGGGCTGACTAAGGGGTTGGCTAGTCCATCGACTCGGCAGCATTGCTGGGGACAAATGGCTGGTCTAGATCAGTTTCCATGGTGGTGGGAATGTGGGATCCACTGGATCGGGTGACTCAACGACGATCAAGAGAAGGAGCAAAGATGAGATTGATCTTGAGGCATCTATGTGAAACATGAAACTAAAAGACGCGGGACTTGATGATGTGTTTGTTCAGGAAAAGGAGATCGCTTAGTTGTCAAAGGTGGTGCGGTGGCGGATGGTGGCTCGTTTTAAAGCAGGAAAACCTTTCAGCGCGAATGCATTCAAGGAGACCATGAAGTTTGCTTGGTGATAGCATAGGATCCGGAGTTTTGCGAGGTTAGTGAGTATTTATTTGTGATGTGATTGAACTTTTCTACCTTGAAGACTGGAACCGCATCATTCATCAAGGATCGTGGATGTCCATAGGCCTCATGGTGGTCGTTGACGAGCACAACGGGAATAAGAAAGCGGATATGGTAGCTTTAAACTGCAATCATAGACTTTTCACATTAGCTAGACAATGTCGATGGGTTATAATTGTTTGATAATAGTACAAGGATTTTTCTTCTATACCGTAACAAAGTCCCCATGTTCAAGTGGAAGACCCATGAGCATAATCTTATTTTTTTCATCATATCAGAGAGAAGTTTGAAGGTACCTTTTGTCTTTTGATAAGATAACAATGGTTCATTTCATTCAAACCTCACTTTAAACACTTACGTATTTTACATGTTCTTGTATTCGTGATCAACTCAACATATGGCTATATAGCTACAACTAACATTTATTCTAGCATATAGTACTATGAGCTTTGCCATTTTCCAGTTCATGAAAAGTAACTCACATATCCAAAACCAGTTCATACACCATATGTATACTAATTCCTTATTTAGTACGTAAGGCTATTTCGGCATCCCCTCACCAAAAATCTTGTCCAGGAAGGACAATATCTCTGAGTTCACCCTCTCGGCCTGCTCTTGCTGGAGGTAATGGTGACCTTCAATGATGGCAACCTCAAGGTCTGGAACACTGAACTTGAAAGCTCCACTCTGGATGTAGTGTTTGATTCCAAAGGACTCGACACCGGTGTCCTTCTCACCCCCGATAAACTTTGCAGGCACCGTGATCTTCGCGCCATGCCATGGCGCTGTAAGACTCCAATTTCTGATTTTTCCATGAATTAGTGCCATAAAGCTAGATGTAATAGAAAAATCATGGAGAGAAATTGTGAAATTTACGTGTCCATCATGCGGTAGTAGTTGAGTGGCCCGGTGAAGCCCCGCAGGAACGCGACATTGGGCTTGACCGCCCTATCGAGGTCCGACATAAGTAAGTGAAAGTGGCAGTCGCGCTTGACCAGCCGGAGGAAGTTGTCGAATGAGCCGAAGAGGGGCAGGTAGTACTGCAGCCTGGAGACGATGGTTCTGCAGCGAAAGCTACGGTGGGCAAGCGAGACCAGGCGGCCAATCTCAGTGCTAGAAAGGCCGAGGTCGGTGAGCCCGGCGACGACGGGGGCCAGTGTCTTGTCCACTTTGGCGCAGAGAAAGGGCGGGTCTTTGGCGACGAGGGCGGCGGCATCGGCGCCGGAGAGGCCGAGGCCGGCGAGGAAGGCGTCGGGTTGCGCGGGAGACTTGAGGTGGGCGAGCTTGGTGGAGGCCTTGAGGGCTTGGGGCTGGGTGAGGCCGCAGGTGCCGACGAGGTACTCCTCGACGGCGAAGCCGCTAGGGTTAGCGGAAATGAGGGCGGCGGAGGCGGAGAGGAGGCGGCGGAGTGAGGAGGTGGCTGAGGTGGTGGAGGGTGAGGAGAGGACCTGGGAAAGAAATGAGGAGGGCCGGTGAGAATGGGCTGCATTCAGCACTGGGCTCTATAAAATTGGACCGATTTTTTCATAAGCTCTCTAATTCGAATTTGAGAAAAATATACTTTTGCCGCCCAAATGTGGCTTAGTGGGTCACTTCTCTCCTCATCTCTTAAACCGGATATTTAGACCCCTAAAATGTGCCAAACCGAATAAATTAGGCTCTAGAGTGGTTTTGTAAGGATTACAGGTTTACCCTACTCCGGTGATTCTCTCGCCTTCGATTTTTTTTAGAGTATCTGTAGTCTGATTGCTTGATTTCTGGTGCCCATCCCTGACCTAGCGTGCTCTTGGGCTGACTAAGGGGTTGGCTAGTCCATCGACTCGGCAGCATTGCTGGGGACAAATGGCTGGTCTAGATCAGTTTCCATGGTGGTGGGAATGTGGGATCCACTGGATCGGGTGACTCAACGACGATCAAGAGAAGGAGCAAAGATGAGATTGATCTTGAGGCATCTATGTGAAACATGAAACTAAAAGACGCGGGACTTGATGATATGTTTGTTCAGGAAAAGGAGATCACTGAGTTGTCAAAGGTGGTGCGGTGGCGGATGGTGGCTCGTTTTAAAGCAAGAAAACCTTTCAGCGCGAATGCATTCAAGGAGACCATGAAGTTTGCTTGGTGATAGCATAGGATCCGGAGTTTTGCGAGGTTAGTGAGTATTTATTTGTGATGTGATTGAACTTTTCTACCTTGAAGACTGGAACCGCATCATTCATCAAGGATCGTGGATGTCCATAGGCCTCATGGTGGTCGTTGATGAGCACAACGGGAATAAGAAAGCGGATATGGTAGCTTTAAACTGCAATCATAGACTTTTCACATTAGCTAGACAATGTCGATGGGTTATAATTGTTTGATAATAGTACAAGGATTTTTCTTCTATACCGTAACAAAGTCCCCATGTTCAAGTGGAAGACCCATGAGCATAATCTTATTTTTTTCATCATATCAGAGAGAAGTTTGAAGGTACCTTTTGTCTTTTGATAAGATAACAATGGTTCATTTCATTCAAACCTCACTTTAAACACTTACGTATTTTACATGTTCTTGTATTCGTGATCAACTCAACATATGGCTATATAGCTACAACTAACATTTATTCTAGCATATAGTGCTATGAGCTTTGCCATTTTCCAGTTCATGAAAAGTAACTCACATATCCAAAACCAGTTCACACACCATATGTAGTATACTAATTCCTTATTTAGTACGTAAGGCTATTTCGGCATCCCGTCGCCAAAAAACTTGTCCAGGAAGGACAATATCTCTGAGTTCACCCTCTCGGCCTGCTCTTGTTGGAGGTAATGGTGACCTTCAATGATGGCAACCTCAAGGTCAGGAACACTGAACTTGAAAGCTCCGCTCTCGATGTAGTGTTTGATTCCAAAGGACTCGACACCGGTATCCTTCTCACCCCCGATAAACTTTGCAGGTACCGTGATCTTTGCATCATGCCATGGCGCGGTAAGCATCCAGTTGTAGAGTTTCACATGAATTAGTACCACAAAGCTAGATTGAATAGAAAAATCATGGAGAGAAATTGTGAAATTTACGTGTCCATCATGCGGTAGTAGTTGAGTGGCCCGGTGAAGCCCGACTTTTGAAACTTGTCGGCGTATTGACCCAGTTCTTCGTCGGTCATCCATGGAAGTGGGGTTGATGATGCCTCCAAAAAATCTATAATCTCCATTCCAGGAGGCGCAGTGAAGTCATCTTATTCAATGGAGTAGAACTTCTTTAGGACGGTTGCAGCATCGTACCGATCGAATGCCCTTTCAGCTCTTCCTGGCTCCTGTATGCGTGATTTTGAAACAAGTTGGTCTTTTGCAACAGCTATAGTGCCAAATACAAACAGACCATGGCCACAAGTATAGACCCACAAGTTAATTAAAGATAGGCTGTTGAAAACTAGAAATTCGTTTATCTGCTTGTTAAGAAATTTCTTCTTAATTAGCACAGAAGTTGAGAAAACTCGTTATCTGCTTGTTCTCCCTCTCTCAAAATAAAAATTCATTTTATTTTAGTTTGTGTGGGATTAAAATGTCCATTTCACACAAGTGAATTCACTACTTTGTCATGGCCTTGTCAATAAGAAGAATGGACAGCGTCATCTGACCTGCCTGGTATTGCGTGCAGACCAACAAATATTGAACAAATGCGCACCCGCATATTACCGCTGCTATTTATTTATTTTTGAGGAAAGGCCATCATGGCTAGCTTTATTGATACTAGTAAGTATTGCACGCCTTTTTTATATAATCTATAAATATGATATAGATTATCACTGTAACATAGGCATCCTGAATTAAAAAAAAACTGGAAAACACATTCATGTATGTGGCCATGTCCTATGAATCACATACCTAAGCATTAGCATCCCTATTGGAGCTCCTTCCCTAAACTTGCAGGTGAGTCCAAATAAACCTTCTCAACTTCACCCTTGTCAATTACCAACTTCCAATTTCTACTTTCTTCTTCTCCAAAGACTTCCTCTCTATTAAGTCTAATTATCCAAAAATATGCCTGACAAATTGCAGCATGGATCCAAAGGTGTGGCAAAGACATGCATGCTCTTCAAATATTTTTTTTCATGAACTAACGCATTTAGTTCCTTGATATCAGCATAACAACATGGATCCAAGAAAGTGCTAGAATGAATGAAGAAATTCTTGGAGCTCATCTTTTGACCTCAAACATCTAGAATTTACGTGCTAAAGTAGTGACTATTGCAATGGATTTCATTTATTTCATCCGATAAAACGTCTCTTGCAAAAATAACCTTGAAAACTAACCAACCATTCTATCAGTTATGGTAATTCCAAGAGATAAAATGGATGTCAGGGAGGTTCTATCAACCACTCTAAAAGAAATCATTAACCAAGTTATCTTATTGGCCTTATCATTTGAAAAATGATTTTAGTAGCTTAGCATATGCAAACTTTTGTAAGTATCATGCATGCATCAATTCAAGTACGTCAGCAACAACCATGATGATGGACCAAAGAATAGCAACAACTTTTTTTGTTAATGATAAAAAACAATTGCAAAAGCAACGATCAGAATTCATTATGCTAAACTCTTTGCAAAATAAGAAATGCTTTTGATAAGCCAATCTTTATCGGATTTTGTAAATTTCATTACAAAATTATATTATAGCCTCCTGCAAGCCTACACGCAATTAAGTTTCGCGAATGTCCAATTCCATAATGCATGTCAAATAATTTAGTTTGCATAATCCATCATCAATGTATTTGAAAATAAATTAGCTAGCAATGGTGCAAGCGCTCACCTTTTTTGAATGCTATGCATTCATGAGCTGCATCTATAATCTTGGACCATGGCTTCACTATAAATATCTATTGATCATAATTTAACCTTGGTATGGTTTCAAACATCTACAAGTCTCCTAGCTAAAGATTTATTCATGGGAAGTCCCAAAATAGGTTGATGCTTACACTGGTTTTGGCGAACTTCCACAAACTTCGACCCAAGACAAATCTTGTACATCAACTTTTCAAAGGAAGAGGAAACTAACACAATTCATGTGTCCTCTTTCGTATGATCAAAGCAAGTGGAAACTAAAATCTGAGATACAAACAGGCTAAAACATGAAGATAGTTCAGCTAGAATCTGTACCTCCACATTGTAGAAGAGCATTGGTAAACAATGTTAAACATGATCATCTGAAAGCTGTGTACCTCCACATTAGGCCATCAACATAAGCTTTCACCTCAGTAGAAATGAACATTTCTTATAGCATAGAGAAAGCACACACCGAATGTTATTCAAGATTCAATATTCTAGCTGCTATAACATACAAGAATGAAGATATGTTAGATCATAGAGGAAGCAGTTTAAAAAACTGATTATATAAACAAAACAAGTTGGTCTCGTTACTACTTTCTTGATTGGACAGAGATGAGTATGTGCAAACTATGGAGTAGGATTTAGGTACATATCATCAAATTGTGCTTGTATGGTCTTTACCTGCACATGGGAGCTCTGTAATTATTATGTTAGGCCCATATATATTGGATCAGTTCAAATACGTAGTTGAAAATGAAGTTGTAAGACACATTTGACATATCAAACACATCATAGTCATACTCCAGTGCACTTACCCCTTGAGAATTGGCTGACATTGGCATTATCTGGTCCCTACTCACAATAAGTATACACAATGGCTCCCTTCTTGAAAGGAAAATATGAGATACCTTAGTAATCATTCAAATCAACATAAAAAAAGGAAATAATTACTGTAGATATTTATGAATGAAAGAGCTTCTAATTCTTTTCTATCTATTAACCTTTAATTTTCTGCTTTGTAAATGTAGAACTACCCACAAAATAGTAACCATTAATTCCCTGAACCCAAATCATGATGTACAATAGCAGGGAGAAAACTAGGAGTTACAATAGCTCCGACCTGTACGTTAGGAAATAGGATCCATCCACACTACAAATTTCCTAAAAGTAGAATGAGACGACCATGAAGTACTTGATGCAAACATACGCTAAGTGGCAGATGTAAAATGTCTCGCTGGTTCCATCAGACGGCAACACGAAAGACGGAGAGGACGGCCGCCCACGGTGGCTGCTCAATCATACCGCAGGTAGGCAACATGAACGATCATTGGCGCGTGATCCATGGGTGATCGGTTTCGCTCCTGGCCCTCTCGGCTCGCGTGGACAGCAGGGGGCGGCGCGACGCGTGTGCAGCAGCGAATGGCGAGGCAGGTCAGCACGCCGAGGATGGCATCTCCGGGCAGGCGCGTGAGCGGGACGACGATGATGATTGTCAAGACAAAGGAGGCGGCGGCCGGCGGAAGCAAAGGAATTCCAGGAGGAAATTGAATCTACCGGCTGCTTTCAAGCCGTTCCGTAATTTGGGGGCATGCCAGTGCGAGATTGGCGGATCGGGAACGCAAACCGCAGAGGTAGTTTGCGGGCAAAACATAGAATCTGGGCCGTTTGATTTTTTGGCAGACCATTGGTGCAATATAGACCCTAGATCTCATTGAGTAGATTAGATCCGAGGGTTTTGTTTAACCTGTGTACACTTTTGTGGGGTGGCTTTAAGTAAATTGAAGTTTGCTCTTTTAATAGTAGTAGAGATTAATCAATAATTACATCGTTCACAAATTTGCTGACTAAAAAGTCAGGTGGTTCCTCTATCCAAACCAGAGAAACCTTATTACAAAAACTATAATTAGCTAGCCCATGCGATACTTGATTTGATTGACGATAACAGTGTTTAAAGACGACCTTTCCTGTCGAAGTTGTTGTATCCAGGATCTTCGCGTATACTGCTGCTGCCTCATCCCACGCGTGCAATACTCGATGACTTGGGTATTATCAGACTCTGCTTCTATTTGGTTCAGACCCAAACTGTTTGCCAGATTAAGACCATCTCTCATAGCCATAGCCTACATCAATGTAACAGTTGAAGCATGTGGTACGTAATTACATTGAGCAGCAACAAAATTACCCCTACTGTCTCTGATGACCGTTGTTGTAGCTCCCACTCCTTCCTCCACAAAAAAAGCAGCATCCACATTAAGTTTCAGAAATTGTGGATACGGTTTCTCTCATTTATGGTCTTGAACAGTATCTACTTTGGAGAAAACTATCTGTTATTTTTAATATACTTGTAGTTTAAATTGGAAATATATTTATTAAATAACTATTTAGTCTCTTTAAAATAGCATCTCGGAAAAAACGCATTTTCCCCTTTTTTAGACGCACATAATGTGCCTCTCGCGGAAGAAAACCTATGCCTCCACGAGAGGCACGGTCGTGCCTCTCGTAAAAAGAAAAGAACAAATATTTTCAAGTAAACGAATTAGAAAATTTTTCACCAAAATGCAAGAAAAACCCGTCTAAACACCGAAAACGCGCAAAAAACAAAATCCCAAAGAATCGCTTAGCACGCGACACGTGGCACATTCTTAGCCACAAAGTGCTCATTGGAGGTGCTCCCGAAGGAGCACTCCTTCATTAGTTTGCTCTCGGAGCACGCCGTCTCACCGGCTGAAATGAGAAAACCTCCAGTGTCGGGCACGAAACAACCCAATAACTAGTTTTGGTTTTGGGAAGCTACACATCCAGTTTGGGGAAACTTTAGGTACGTTTTTTTCTTGTGTTACTTGTTATTTTGATGCTTCTTTCCGATAGGTTTTTATTTACTTTCATTTAATTTTTATTGTTTAGCTGATTCCTTATTCTTCTTTTCATCTTTGTTTCCATTTCTCCCTTTCGTATTTTTTTCATAAATTCAAGAAGTCTTTTTAATTCATGTATATTTTTATAATTTTTTAGAAAAAATTAAATTTGTTAACCTTTTGCAAATTGTGAGCATTTTTCAAATTTGTGGACATTTTTAAAATTCTCAAAAATGTTTCAAGTTTATGAATATTTCTTTAAATTCATGAATATTTAAATTAGTTAGAAAATGTGGAAATATTTTTAAGGTTTGTAAACCATTTCTAGGTTCATCAATTAATTTTTTGGTTCAGAGAATTTTTTAAATTTAGATATTTTGAACTTCATTAATAATATTTATATCCACGCACATTTTTATAGTTTGAAAATATTTTTCAAATACATTGCTCTTTTTTAAATCCTTTAACATTTTTAAAAATTTCTGAAAAAAAATTAATTACGTGAAAAAATTAAATTTCTTGAAACTTCTAAATACGTTAACATGTTTACAATTCATGAACATGTTTTAAATGCACGATTTTGGAAAATTCAGGAACATTTTCAATTTCATGATTTTTTAATCCTTAAAAACTTTAATAATTTAATGATTTTTCCAAATTTGTGCTTTTTAAACCACTTAATTTTTAAAAATTAAAATAAAACAAAACTTATTAAAATGAAGAAAATGTGAAAAGAATATGAAAAGATAAAGATAAAGGTCTTGGCTCATTGGAGCCTCAATCTCGCCCCATGCGCTGGCTCGCTAGTCCGCTCCATATACATAGTGTTATGCATGACGCTCCTTGAGTGGACCGAGTGATGTGTTTGCTTTATCTCCTCCTCAACATGGATGCCGATCATTCTTCTTTAAGCCATATTTTTCTATCGAATATATATGAAGATCAAGGCTTCTGTCATTCCTATGACAGTATTTTCCATCTATACGATTATAACCTTGGAAGATTTTTTGAATCCATTGCAAAACATTTTAGAGAAGGAAATTTCATACCTTCAAATCTCCTACTACAAATTCATCTGTTTTTATGTGTGTATAATACACTTGCTATGCTAATTTATGTAGTTTATTTAATACTTTAAGAGTCAACAATACATAACATTTTAATCATGAGTTTCTTTATTTTCTATTTCTATATTTTAGAATATTGTTGTAAAAAGGCAACAAGTAAAAAACAAAATAAAAATCTGATCGGTAGCTCTAATTTCACTAAGCTCCCTATTTTTAAAGCTTCTCCATTTAATTGAGGTCTTCAATTTAAAATTAGATACATAATTTTAATTGGATCATTGTCCTCAGCTTTGTGATGAAATCTCTCGATGTCTGGTCATTTTCATAAATGCCCAGATGATGTAGGCCTTGGTTAACAAGAACAAAGCGTCACCTACGAACGTTTAACATCAACATAACACACACGATAAACAAATATAGATAACCCTTTCATGTACGTACGTGCAATCATGAGGAGTTGTTCTCAATCACATGGTTAGAAAAAACTCATCTAAACACCGTATTAAAAAATCACTTTTCTTTGTTTCCCCACAAGCCAACTGAAACTAGCATGTAAATATTTTTTGTAATTTTTTTAAAATTATCACGTAAAAAAAGAATTTACACAATCTCAATAACCAAATTAAGTGTTTGAATTTCACCACCCAAATATTTGTATTTTCCAAACATTTCCTGGATAGGTCCTACAGATATACTCGAGAATTAAATACATTTGTTTCTACTTTTATGTTATTTTAAATATACTTGTATTTTAAATTGGAAATATATTTACTAAAGAACTATTTAGTGTCTTTAAAATAGCAAATAAACAGGAATGCCAAATTTTGACATGGAACATTTCGTGGTGTATACCGAACGGAGAAAAGGTTTAGACCCTTTGGATCACTAATTTTTGGACTTTCTTCATATGCTGCCTTAACCAACCATTACAAAAAGCATAAATTCCAAACCCTTACAAAAACAAATGTAAAATGAAGGCATAAACTATTACATAAATAAATTCACTAAAAACAATTTGCACATTATCCCTTGGATTCAAACGCACGCACGCAGTGGTAGAGCATGACGTTGTCATCGATGCACAGTTGCACGAAGGCGACACGCTAAAGTCCACCATTATTAGGATCAGTGTACTCGAGGTCGAGTCCAATGACCTTGTAGCCATGTACACTCAGCCATCCCTCAAGATCGTTCATGTATCTTGTGGCTTCTAGAATACCTCGAGTACACTGACCATCTCCATTACTAGAATACCCCACACTTTTCCCGTCTTCCTCTTAATTCTCGGGACGAGAATTTCTTTTAGTGGAGGAGAATTGCAACACCCCCTTGTATTAAACTACAGTGATCTCATTGTGATCAGTGCCATGTCATCATGATTAACAAGTTTGGTTGCCACTTGATTCAAAACCAACCCAAATTCAAATTTCCAAATACAAGTCAAAATATTTTCTGTTCAAATAAATCAAAAAAAAATGTTCACAATATTCTAAAAATTACCCTCATATTTGTCATGGTGGAACCCTACATGTTAAAATTCCAAATTTGACCCTAGCATAAAAAACAGTAGCCCAACAGCACTTATGTGAAACATTTAAATTCAAACCAAATTTTAAACTTTTCAAAAAAACTCAAACTTTGGTAGCAGCTGAAAAATATTACCAATTATTTGTGTGAAAAATTTCTACAGAGGGAGCCTAGTGGAGTGATCTAGATGATCTCATAAAGTTTCTTCACCCAGTTGGCAAGGGCAGATCATGGTTTTAATTACTTGCTAGTATTAAGTCAAGTTGCTGCTAGCTGCACCATCTATTAATAAAGGCAAACGCAGATCAAAGATATGCTTGTTTGATCCTATGCCACAAATTTTGCAATCAAGGCGTTAATTACTTTCTCACATCAATTCAAATTTCTACTTTTGCAGCTAGCTGCACCAACTCCTAATTCTGACAAATAATCGACTCAAAGAGGTGCTTCCCTGAGCCTATGCCAATAGAAAAAGTTCACAAAATTGTTGATGCGGATAATTCTTCACCAGTAAATCAAAGATAGATAGTTGATCCACACTTTAATCCTCAACATCAGAGTGTTATGTAGCACAAGCCAAAGCCATATTTCAAGCCATGACACTACAGTTAATAGAACCTTCCTTCCTGAAGTTAAAGCGAGGCTAAAAATAAGATTTAACTAATACATATGCAATGGTCATAACTCATGTCTCAGTCAGACACCATGTTAAGAATACATTTTTACCATACATCGTTATTATTTAGAGAAACCAGCCGCCTCCAGATTGGGATAAAAACTATGAAAGATACAATGCATATGCACTGCCGGCGCAAGCGACAAATTCATAGCATGCTTGGACTGGAATGATTATTAGGAGCAAAAGGCCAAAGTGCATTGACTTGTTTCTGTCCATCAGAGCTTGAACGACTCTCCTAATTAACCGGCAACGTGTAAAATGTTCCGGTCATTCGACATCCTACCAGCAGCCGAATGACATGATAGGACAAGTAGATGGCAAGAACTCTCAGGTCATGCAACTCTCTTTTTCTGTAATTGAAGTCACATATGCAATGCAGTAGTGTAATATATCAAACGGGGTCCATTTGAGTGAGTGAGTGAGTTCATCAGCACAAGTGCAGCAGAATATACACATAGGAATTGCTATTCTAAACTGTGCACCTAATATGTAAGTATTTCAGAAAGGAAAGAAGATGGCGAAATAATACAAAGTTTCCATCATATAACCATCGGTAAACACTGGTTGCAAATCAAAGATAGCTCCATTATAATTTGCACAAAACAAAAAAGGATAGCTATATTATATAATTATTACAGATGCAATTGGTGTTCAGGGCTATTATAATTAAACTGACTATCTAATGAACCATATATATTCATTACCTTCAGGTTGCCAGAAAACGAAGGATCATGAAGCTTCTTTGTGTCTTCAGTATATACCTCAAGTGGACAACCGACAGATGGAGTTCTGATGAAGTGTGGAGCACGGTTGGACGATGGATGGTCTTCCGGCGAATTTGGCGGAGGCGACATTGGACGGTTCTGACAAAGTTTATAGCATGAATACTTGGCACATATTATATTTGATCTGCACAAATGGGCATCAATCAGTACTAACCCAAAGAAGGTTAATTAGAGGAAAGCCAACTCGCTAAGATTAAAATCATTAGTTATATTCTTATTAAAAGACTGAATGAGTTAAGACAACTTGTAGTACTGTGTACTGAACCCACCGTAGCGGACATTCTGCTTTTCGAATCAGAGAAACCAGGAGAAATTTCATGGTCGGGTAACGCCTCATCATCATGAATAACAATAACAACGGAAGACATGGATCTCAAGTGTGCCAGTCAAGGTTTCATGCATTTTTTCCAGAGATTTCTGATTGTAGCAAATTGTTCTACATTCGGAGCTAAACAACAATGACTTTTGTAGGTACCTTCACATATCAATCAAACATAATGATAGAACTCACCTCTACCTTGAGTGAATCACAGAGATATTCAACCACAAACATTCAGGTAGTACAGAGCATGGTTCTGCAAAATATTTTCAAAGGTTATGGCAATAGAAATCCCATAGCTGCACATAACATAGCATTGCGACATGAAATAAATCTGAACAAACCGAAGAAAAAGTAGAACCAAAACCATCAGATGTTTTAAGTTTTGATAACCTGCTAATATCATATACAGAAGGAGTGGTGCTTGTGGAGCCGAACATTGTGGACGGCGGTGACGACAGGCACTCCCGCGTGCGTGGCACCGCCCGCGTGAGTGCGCGTCCCTGGAGGTGGTCCCTGACGGCGGCCTGCTTCCACGTACCAGGAGGCGGCGGCGACGGCGGAGGCCACATCCGCGTGCGTCCCCGGAGGCGGCGGCAACAGGCATGAAGGAGCGAAGGATAGTATGACAATGAAGGTGTCTTCACCAATTTTCAGAGCCTTCTTAGCCAAATCAAAATTCTTAAGTAACAAAGGAGGCGGGATCTAACATGCCATTCCCAGATTGCACACCAAATTCATCTTTTTCTTATCAGCTAACAATGCTCTAAGATCTAACACGAAGCCACGGGGGTTGCATGCGTGTGCTACTATTTTTCCTGCCTAATATACAATAATACTAACAACAGTCAGGTCGATCACATGTTAATTTAGGACAGTCAAACTGCTCCACATCCCAGCCCTCTCACGCATCCTCACTTGTTAGCCCTTGATTTCATGTTTGGATCGTTCGTGGTCGTCCGATTGGGTTTTAGGTGGTGAATTGGGCCAAATGTCCTAATGGGCTGCTACTCCGATAGCTTATTTGGAGGTCTGTGGTTAATCCGGGTACGTAGGTTACCAAGCAGCCTCGTCCCTTCCGATTCCTCTTCTCTTGTGATTCATAGCTGCGCCGCCGTCGTTCTGTATCCTCACTTTGCGCCTCTTAAACTTTTTCACAGGCATGCTCCTCTCGCAACCTATGTGCGCCGCTGCCATGTCTACTCTGAAGTGCGCTTTGTCACACATGGCTCCCCTCAAGACGAGCAGTGACACACTACTCGACTCGTTCGCTCACCAGACGATGGTCCGATTGAATATGCGTTCCCAAGCGCCGTTTTTCCAAAGATGCCTGTCACACTTCCGCTCCACATCCACACCATGACTCCTCTGACCTGCAAGGAGGAGCTAGCAGGAGTACAAGGAGGAGCACTTCTTTATCTCGCTGCAGGTTCCAAGCTTTATTTCAGCATCATCTCTTGCAGATGTATCCATGTCGTATTAGCATCCTCCTGCCATTCTGGATCTGCAATTGTATAATTGATGGGACTTTGGAGGACAGGTTGTTCAGATTTTAGAGAAAACACAAGGTAAAATATTATCACAGTTTGAATAATTAGAATTATACCTCTCACTGTTTTCTACTTATCTATCCAAAGAGTATTATTGATAGTGATGTTCTATGGTTGTGTTAGAATTTCTGTGGGAATTTATACTGAATATAGGTGATTGTTTCAAATCTGAAAAAAATTCAACTAACTTCCAGGTTAAACCTTCACCTCCACCACTTTCAATTTAGTTCTTCGGGTTAGTACAATTCGAGGTTATTTATATCCGGGAAGGGCAGCACTGAGCTAGAGGGAAAACAATTTCCGGGCGTAGAATACCAAGATCAACAATGAAAATCAATCAAAGAAGTTGTGCAGAAGAGAGCGATGGAGTTGACGAGCAATAGCGTGATTTATTCAAGAGACAAGTGTGTGATTGTGTCAGTTATTCTCTTCGTATACAAGAGGGCCATCTCAATTTTCTGGATGCCATGTATGGTGATCTATAGGAATTTAAAGGCCTTTTAAAGATAATTAAGCAATATGATGGTTGGCTGGTTGCATAGGTTGTACTATTTTTGGCATATTAGAATCTCTGTTTACAAGATGTTCCGTTGGGTTGATGATTTATTTTCCTCTATCCCTTCAGTTCTCAACCGCTTCTCACCATAATTTGTGAGCAGATCGGTTGGATGATATTTGTTTGTTTGTTTGGGTAATTTTTTAATTTAAGATTTAACCAAGATTGGTCAAAGAAGTGTCCCGCTGCTATTACTAACTGAAATGTGATAGGGAGGAACCCACCCCTTCGCGCTGAACACTCCTTTGTAATCTGCTTGTATTAACCAGATGTCCCAGGTGTGAACCAGCTGGAATTAGCTATGAACCACCTACGAGCTCTTGGTAGGTGCTTAATTACCGGAATATTCGTACGTGTGTAGTTGTGTTGGCATGAAATCTACTGTAAAAACATTATATACAAGTAGCACTACATGAAATCCCTCTTGTTCTTTTCCTTGTGCTGTTCTGTACACCCAGCCATTTAGTGAATTGGTTCGTAGATGGACAAAATTCTTTTATCAAGCTTTCATTGCTGTAGAACTGAGATGATTTTGTTATCTTTAATTCTTTACAAATATCCACTATAGTTCATAAGTGATCATTTTGGTTTTTTTTTTGTTACTATAGAATATATCGTAATTAAGCTGCTTCTTTCATTCAAGTTAAGGAAAATATCTTGCTTTTCCCTGCAACTCCTTACTTTACGTTATTGTCCAACCTATGATTACTTTTATATAGTATATAAATCACAACAGATAAGTAGTGCCTAATATGAATGTATGTCATCGTAGTACCAATGGTTTATTCATAATGTATTGAAGACTTTTCGTGTATGAAAGACAAAATGGTTTTTTGGGTTCAGGACCATTCTGGCATAGCTAGACAGGTTTGATATGCTTTATGTTGGCTGGGAAGTGAAATATTCCAATGCATAAAACATTTGTACTATGATCCAAGGCTCCAAATTAAATCTACCATCTTTAGACTTATATTCTTGGTTTCTCTTGCACTGTTATTATTATGCTGAGTTCAGTTTCATATGTACGCAAACATTATGCCGACTATAGATTGTTACCTGGCCTAACAATATTGATTATCTCCATATCAGGTAGTGGTGAAAAAGAAGTTCATGTGTTGGAGAAAGCTGTCAAGGGATATTATCCAGGGCTTGCATATTGTCTCACCAGTAATGAAGTCATTTTAGTTAACATGTGAAATAATCGTTTTAATCTTGGTTGTCTTGGATTTAGAGGTCCATAATTTTACTTTTATTCAATTCAAGGAGAAGTTGACTATATAATAATGTTTTTTTGTATTTTTTCATGGTGAGGTTACACAAGGTATCTTGATGCTAATGAGACATCAAAACTTTACAATTACCATGGAATAAATTTTTCCTACTAAATTAATCTACCAGGGTTCTTCGGTGTGCCATCCTATTCTTTGTTGGTTGATTTTCATATTTCCTCACTCCATTAATTCTTTAAACATCATTTTGGTTGGTACACAACTTGAAAGATCGGTATGGTGAGAACCAAACATGCATCCAGTATTAATTATTAATCAGTTACCTTCCGAGTAGCTACTCCCTCTGCTCCAACCAAACTTTAGTTTTTCCCATAGCTCTTACTATTTGACAATCAAACTGCATGCAAAAATTGATATTTGTACAGGAAATGGATCCGGGATTAAACTCAAACCAATTCATCAGGACTGCATCAAATACGTACACGTGAAAGCGAATAGGAAATGGATCCGTGACAATTAATCAAACTGCATGCAAAAAATGGATATGGGTACAGGACATGAGGAAATGCATGGTTCCGGGATTGAACTCAAACAAATTCATCGGGACTGCATACCTACCTACACATGAAAGCGAATAGGAGCATCGTGCTTCCCCGCCCGCTCGATCGTGGGCGCTGGGCCGGCCGGCGATCGATGGTCGCCGCTTGGCCGGCCGCCCTCCCTCTTGTAGTCGGCTCCTCTAGTACTGTTTTCTCTTTGACTTGGGAACTGAAGAAGCCACTGCGTCCCGCTACCGCTGTCTCGTCTGTTGACTGGGACAACGGTCTCGGGCTCCTCTCATCCCTTTCTTGCTTTTGGGTCCTGCAACTATTTTGTAAGCCCATACGCCAGGTTTATGTGATTATCATTACAAAATCTATTATAGTAATGTATTGCTAATGAGCAAATTGCCTTTCAGAAGATCACATGCATATGTGATGGATATACTGTTGGTGAGCTAATGTGGGGGATAAAGAATGTTTTGCACAAGTTTATTTACGAAGAAAGGTGTGCAATATAACTCGGGAATATTGTCTCCCACTGAGCGAGGGATTGCAAGATGCCTTACGATATTATTTAGTCAATATCTCACCAACAAGGGTACTTATGCTCTTGCTGCAATTTCAAGTATTTATCACAGCATCTATTATTGTTTAGGCTGTACATGCCATGCATTTCCCCTAGTGTTGTCTTTTGTTATTTTATACCGTCTTTCTTCCCATCATATCAGTAGACTCCTTTTACACTACTCACTTGTACTTTTATTGATGCGTTTGTCCATGTCATTCTTGTTGTTGCTTAGAGTGTTACATGTCAGGGATGCAATTTTATTGAATGTATGCACGATTATTTCCACTGAAGTAACTATTAAGTATTGTGTGCCTCTTGCTCTGTTCACTTCTGAAGTTTTTGACGCATTTGCCCATGGCTAAGTTATTGTTTAGGTTTCTTCCTTTTAAAAGTATAATAAGTAGGGTGTTCTCTAATTCAATGAACTTCTAAATAATGGAGTTATTATTGTTCGAATTCTTTTTTGTTTATCCTGACATTAGTTTTCTGTTGTTTGAATTTCATTAACTGTTCAATTTATTGTCTGCCACAATGCATTTTATGCACACAAGTACTCCTAATTTATATGCCCTGTGACTTCTCAGTTTTCTACTTGTATAGATTGAAGCTCTTCCTGTCTTATGATGCAGCTTGAGTCTAATTGCTGCGCCTTGTTTTTTTTTCTCTTGCTCTCCATTTCAGCTTGACAAATCTTTCATATCCAAATTTGGTTTCTTGCGCCACCTTGACTTGAATTTAGAGACCTTTACAAAAGAATTATCGAGGTCATTTGATGAGTATGTTGGGATTGGTGAGACTGTTAAAGATGGTTTGGACTATGCAAAAGTCCTTGCGTCAGTACTTGCTCCTGACTTAGTCAAAAAATATGGTTTCTCTGAGGTTAGTTAATCTGAATTAATAGTTGTGGATTTTTATAATACACTGTTCTTAAGCCTGCCCTTTAATGATAATCGATGTATAATTTGACATGCTTTGTTTTTTGTAGACATTTTCACCTGAATTGGCAATGAAGTTACAGCAGGCTAAAGAACATCAAGAGAAACGTGGAGATGACCTTACTATGGCTGACATACAAAAGATAATGGGAATCCTTGATTATCTGCTGAATGTTCCTGAGCGAAGAGACAAGATTCTTATGGATGTGAAGCTTATGGAAGCAGCACTTTTCAGATCAGGCCTTGGTGGTGTAAGTTTTGAGTAAGTAATTGTCGTTCATCTGCTCTATACCCTCTATTGAGGAATGATTATGTTATTTTGTTTAATGTTTATGTGAGCATCGATATACAACCCTCAGCAGGTTGAACCTTAATCTCCACTGCTCTGTAAGGATTATGTGGTGGATTATGGTAGACATGTGCAAAAGATAACAAATTCAAGCTTTTTTCGCGGCTGATTCCTGTTCTTCTTTTCTGATCTGTTAAGTAACAATCTGGTGACTTCTGTACAGTAGTGATTTGGACTTAACTCGTATGTGGTGTTTTAGGTTCGAGTTCCAGTTAAAAATAGGCACTACAACAATCTTCCCAGTGACCACTCATCCTAACAGGGCCTTTAGGGTTTGATCTTTGTTGTCGACAATGAAAAAGAGCAGTTAAAGATAGTTGTCCCTCGTAGCTGAGCATGCTGGTGAAACCGGTATCCTCATGGAGGAATAGTGGCAGGTGGCACTGTTGATGCGCTATTATGCTGGAGCCTTGGCTGGGAGGCTATTCTGAGGCTCTGGCTGGCGGTTATTTATCTTGAGCTGGGACTAGTCTTAGGCTGGAATGTTGACCATACGTCGTCTTGCTTTCGTTATTCTAATCACATGATCACTTTTCATTTTCTTTGTTCTTGGTTTCACTGGCAGGGAACCTGTGGATTTCAATAATATGGAATATAGGAGGGCGCTGCTCAAGACTCCCTCAGGTTTTGCTATATTTAATGTCCGTGAGGATGTGTTTAGCTGTCCTGAGATACTTGTCCCACACCTTGTGTGATGGATCATCTATTTTCCTTCTTTTCTGTGCCGTGCAAATGATCAATGAATCCTCAAACTGATAATAATTTCCCCATTTTTGCAGTATATCTGGAAATATTTTGCGGATATAATTGATGCGCGCAATGTACAGTTCAACCTCTGAAACTCCTCTCTCTCTCTCTCTCTCTCTCTCTCTCTATCTATCTATCTCTCTATCTATCTCTCTACCTGCCGAGGGTTGATCCCGTATGGACTCAAGTTACATGGGAAACTCATTTTCTTTTCTAGTTTTTTTTGAGCTGCAATCATGCTGCCATGTCTTCTTTGCAATTTAACTTGTGGCCTGTTTGGCCGAGCAGCCAGAGTGAATCCAGAGGAGCTCTTTCAAATGGCAGTTCGTAGGAATCACCCCAGGAGTGATTCTTTGGAACTGATTCTCTGAAACGAACTAAGATGCTGGGAGCTGAAAAACCAGCTTCTTCTGATTCAGTTACTCCATAGAGTTTATGTTATAGAATCACTTTCAGTCCCATAGTCTCACAGAGAATGACTTCCAGGAGAGCTATACCAAACAAGCCCTTACTCCCTTAGTAATCTAACATCAGTGGTGAAACATACCCAGATAGTTTTATTTGCTACAGACTGTCTAACCAAGGGGCTAGGTGCTTGTTAGGTAGCAGACCAGTGCCTAACTGGCTATTTGGGTGGGACTAGCTGGGACAAATTGACTAAGCACTGGGCAGGGTAGGCAGTTGTTGCCATTTTTTTGATACACAGTTCCTAGCAAGGCTAGGTGGTCAACTTTTACAGCGTTGCTACAAAGAGTGTTACCTCGAGTCTCTGGCTGACACCAAATATCTAAGCAACCTGGCATAGGTGGATAAATTGACTAGATAGGCTGGTCTGGATGTTGCACGCTCCGCACATAGGCCCTGCCAAGGAGGGCCAGTTGATAACCTCATAGGACACTGTTAGGGAAATTTCTTTTATTTACCAATTACAGGACGCACTTGCTGTACCATCTTCCTCTTGTGTGATAGCCAAACATAACTTCCAAACTTTGTATCTTATGTGATTTGTGTTCTGTTAGTTTGATTAGAATCATTTTGTTCATGTTGCATTTACAGGACACATTTTGTTCATGTTCATATTCTGACGAGTGTTCTTTTGGATTGTGTCAGATTGTCTTTGCCCTTGGTTTTGTAAGAGTTGATGGGCATTATGTTGTCCGTGATAGTGTTATTGGTCCTGGTGACGAACTGAGACAGCTCATTCTAAGATTCGGCAAGGCTAATAAGGAATTGGTTGTTCAAGACACTGAGCTTAAAGCTCTTATTGAGTCGAAACTTGTCAGTTTATATTCCCTCAACTGTTTATTTTTCATCATCGGTGCTAATTTAGTCAAGTGTGGCATTCTAATGTGGATGTTGGCATATTTTCTCAGGATGTCAAATGCTGGACTGGTGGTGGTGAAGCATGTCCTGTCTGATTTTATACCCGAAGAAAAAGATAAGCTTACTGATGAGTATTTTCTACCACTCAGCAAGCAACTGCTAATGGACTTGGAAACATATAAAATCAAGGTCTCCATAAGTAAGGTAATTATGCTCTCCTTGCTATTGTAATGCTATTCTATATTCTATAATATTACTCCTGTTATATTATATCATACTAATTCAGATCTGGAATGGATTCAATTAGTGAAAATCACCCCATAGGTGAAAAAGCTGGCACTTTTAAAATGAAAAATACATATCCTTTTTTCTTTTTCCATAAAAGCCAATTTACCCCATGAGTATCATTGACGTGCTTGAACACCACAGAAATAAATGTCTATCCTATTCGATGAGAACAATTTAGTTTATCCACTTCTCCTTTAGTGCCTTAGAATTGGAACATTGTCATGGACTATGCAATAGCATATGATCTCAGCGCTTAAAGAATTGTTTGCTGCTTTCCTAAATCTGTGAATGCTTAGCCGCACATCTTCCCATGATAATTGGCCTGGGCAGTCATACGCTATGTTCTTTTCTGCACCCAGTTGCAGACTGCAGGGATGTTAGTTAGCCTAATTTCTTCTCTGTTCTTTTGCTTCACTGATATATCTCATTCAAAGCATGGTAACAGTTGGCATACTCCATGCCTGTAAGCATTGTTTAAATGCTTACACATGTACCTCTAATTATTGGAATATCCTTTCGGGCGCTCCATTAAAACAGGCAAAACAGACTTCAGTGAAATTAAAATCTGGCTATGCACCTGCATGTCCAGAATATCTTCCTATTCTAAGCCTGGTACTAGTGGCAGGTGTTCCCAGATACGCAAATGTTTGGTGATTCTGCTTCAGGCTCTTTTTTAAATCGTCGAGTATTGAGTAAATTTTAATAGTTGTGCTTCTTAGCTTAATACATTTCTATAGCATTGATGACTATTGTATGTGAGAGTAATCCTTGCTTAGGAATTAAGTCAGTAGGTTCTAGAATGTACTAGTAGTACTGTAGGTAAAACTGGTAGAATGTACTAGTAGTACTATATGTAAATCTTAGGCTAGATAGCAGTAGCAAACTTTGGTTAGCTGTAGAAAACTCTAGAAAGCTGGCTGTAGAAATCTGTGAGGTCCAAACAGACCTTGTACTCCTATATATACCCCCTATGTAATACAAGTTGTAGTAGCTTGAGCAGCATACAGAAAACACCTTCCCACATAGCCTAGTCTGACATTTGGTACCAGAGCCTGGTTGGCAAGGAGAGGAGAGGATCCTGAGAGATGTCAGCTCCACTTGAGCAGGGTGTTGCGGGCAGTGTGTCTGTGCAGTCGCGACGCCATTCCCCTTCACCACCACCAAGACGACCGCGCCACCGTGACGCTGGAAGGCGCGAGGTTGTCGTCGAGCGCGTCGTGAAGGAAGTCGGCGGCGGCAATTACCCCATGCTGACGCGGACGAACTACACCGAATGGAGCCTCCTCATGAAGGTGAAGCTGCAGGCTCGGGGCATTTGGGATGCTATCGAGCTCGGCGCTGATGACTTCCACGAAGATCGAATGGCGCTGGAGGCCATCTTGCAAGCGGTGCCACCAGAAATGATTGCTGGTTTGGCTGTCAAGCGGACAGCGAAGGAGGCGTGGGAGGCGATTCGAGCCATGCGCATTGGTTCAGACCGCGTACGGAAGGGCAAGGTGCAGCAGCTGAAGAAGGAGTTTGAGATGATCTCGTTCCGCGACGGGGAGTCCGTTGATGATTTCGCGTTGCGCCTCACCAACCTCGTCACAAGCCTCGCCACGCTCGGAGCACCTATCGATGAAACTCAAGTCGTCGAGAAGTTCTTGCGAGTTGTCCCACCTAGGCTGTCGCAGATAGCCCTTGCAATCGAGACCCTCCTTGACACTACTGATATGTCGTTGGAGGAGGTTACTGGTCGGCTGAAGGCAGCAGAGGACCGTCTTGAGTCACCGGAGCCGCTGCGTGAGCAGGGCAAGCTTCTACTCACCGAGGAGCAGTGGCAACAAAAGATGAAGGAGCGCCAAGGAGGCAGCTCCTCCAGGCCTGCGTGGGGCAAGGCACAACAACGATGTCGGCCACCGCGTAAGAAGAGTGGAGAAGGCGGCAACGATCGTGCAACAGCTAGGGACTGCCAGCGCGATGACACATGCCGCAATTGTGGCCGCCGTGGGCATTGGGCCAAAGACTGCTGGAAGCCCAAGAGAAATGGAAACAGGGCATACTTGGCCCAAGCAGAGGAAGATGATGAGGAGCCTGCTCTCCTCATGGCACAGGTCAGCGAAACTACTCCTGCCCTGGCCTTGACGATGCAGCAAAGTGAAGCTCCTGGCCATGTCATGAAGGTGCAACAAAGCGACGCTCCAGCTGCAGCCATGGTGGTGCAGCAAAGCGTCGCTCCAGCCCCAGCCATAGTGTTGAAGGACATGTCTACACCTCCAGAGCAAGCCCCACTTCACATCGACGAACCGAAGGCAAAAGCCTACCTCGGGACGAGCAGCGACGACGAGCGACTCGAGGGCTGGTACCTTGACACCGGCGCCACAAATCACATGACGGGCCGTGGTGATGCCTTTGCTGAAATTGACCGAACAGTCACCGGCACCGTCAGATTCGGCGATGGCTCAGTTGTCGAAATCAAGGGCGTCGGCACCATCATCTTCGCTGGCAGAAACGGAGAACACAAGGCTCTCAGCGGCGTCTACTACATTCCACGCCTGAAGAACTCGATTATCAGCATTGGTCAGCTTGACGAGAGTGACGCAAGTGTGCTGATCAGGAGAGGTGTGCTTCGCATATGGGACCAGCAAGGTCAACTCCTTGTTCGGGTTAGGCGCGGCCGGAATCGTCTCTACGTCATCTATCTTGAGGTTGCCCGACCAATATGTCTCTCTGCACATCGTGATGATGTTGCTTGGCGCTGGCATGAGCGATTTGGGCATCTCAATTTTGATGCTTTGGAGAAAATGGGGCGCCTCGGCATGGCACGTGGGCTGCCACGGTTGGAGCATGTGGAGCAGTTTTGCGACACGTGCGTCATCACCAAGCATCGTCGCAGCGCATTCCCTCGGCAAGCAAGGTACCGCGCACTAGAGCTACTTGAGCTCGTCCACGGGGACCTCTGCGGTCCTATCTCGCCGGCAACCCCCGGAGGCCGACGCTATTTTTTGTTGTTGGTGGATGACGCCACCCGTTACATGTGGGTGATGCTCCTGGCAGCCAAGAACAACGCACCGGAAGCCATCAAAAGAGTCCAGGCAGCAGCAGAAGCTCAAAGCGGACGCAAACTGCGTGTGTTCCGTAACGATAACGGCGGCGAGTTCACCTCGACAGAGTTTGCCGCCTACTGTGCTGATGAAGGAATCCAGCGCCACTTCTCCGCTCCGTACGCCCCGCAGCAGAATGGTGTCGTCGAGCGGCGGAATCAGACGATGGTGGCAATGGCGCGTGCTTTGTTGAAACAGAGGAGTATGCCAGCAGAATTTTGGGGGGAGGCGGTGAGCACTGCTGTTTTCTTGCTGAACCGAGCTCCCACCAAATCTCTCACCGGAAAGACGCCTTATGAGGCATGGCATGGACGTAAGCCGGCTGTCCACTACCTTCGCACCTTTGGGTGTTTGGCGTATGTCAAGGAACAGGGGAACCTACGGAAGCTTGATGACCGCAGCTCTCCCGCTGTCTTCATTGGCTACGAGGAAGGAGTAAAGGCTTACAGGCTGCTGGACCCAACAACAAGGCGTGTCCGCATCGCCCGTGATGTTATCTTTGATGAAGAACATGGCTGGGATTGGGCAGCAGAAGGCAGCAAATACTCTGGCAGCCATTTTGACATAGAGTACATCATCAGGAAGCCCAGCCAGGTGCCCAGTTCAGGAGAAGACGAACCTGCATCATCGAGACATGCAGATCAAGGCACCTCAACCAGCGCACCGCCATCACCTCCATTTGCTCCAGCAAGTGCTGCAGCGCCAGCAACTCCAGAATTTGTCACGCCACCAGAAGATGATGATGATCGACTCGATGCTGCACATGGCGACACACCAGTTCGCTATCGCATGGTCGAGAATCTGATTGGAGGAGAAGAACCAGTGCCCGGGCTCGCACCGCGCAACCTCGACTCCGAGCTTCACTTGACCAGCACGGGGGAGCCGTGCTCATTTGAAGAAGCCGAGCGTGACAAGGCTTGGCAGGCAGCCATGCGCGAGGAAATCGAGACGGTAGAGCGAAACAGGACATGGGAGCTCGTGGATCTGCCACACGAGCATCGACCAATAGGCCTCAAATGGGTCTATAAGTTGAAGAGAAATGAAGCTGGCAAAGTAATCAAACATAAAGCGAGGTTGGTCGCCCGCGGCTTTGTCCAACAAGCCGGCATTGACTTTGATGAAGTCTTTGCTCCCGTGGTTCGCATGGATTCAATCCGGCTGCTGCTTGCTCTGGCTGCCCAGGAGGGGTGGCCTGTCCACCACATGGACGTGAAATCAGCCTTTCTCAATGGAGAACTAAAGGAGGAAGTCTATGTGAAGCAGCCACCCGGTTTTGTCGTCCAAGGAGAAGAAGGAAAGGTTCTGCGTCTACGCAAGGCCCTCTATGGCCTGCGACAGGCACCACGGGCATGGAACGCGAAGCTTGATTGCACACTCAAAGAAATGGGCTTCAAACAGAGCGAGCACGAGCATGCATTCTACCGACGCACCAACGGTGATACAACATTGCTCGTTGGAGTATATGTGGATGATCTGATCATCACAGGTTCATCCAAGGGAGCAATAGAGAGTTTCAAGGACGAGATGAAGACGAAATTCCAGATGAGTGACCTTGGATTGTTGTCATTCTATCTCGGAATTGAAGTCCAGCAGCACGGTGATGGCATCAGCCTATGTCAGGCACACTATGCCTCAAGCATCCTTCAGCTGGGAGGAATGGAAGGTTGCAATTCTGCACACACTCCAATGGAGGAGCGGCTCAAGCTGAGCCGTGAGAGTACAGAAGAAAAGGTGGACCCTACGGAGTACCGACGGATAGTTGGCAGCCTTCGCTACCTCGTCCACACCAGGCCAGACCTGGCCTTCGCTGTTGGGTTTGTCAGTCGATTCATGGAACGACCCACGAAGGAGCACATGATGGCTGTGAAGAGAATTCTTCGCTACGTTGCTGGCACGACCCACTATGGTCTTCACTACAGGCGAAAGACAAAGGAGGCAGGACTGATTGGCTATAGCGATAGTGACCTCGCTGGAGACATTGACACCAGGAAGAGCACGAGTGGCTCACTATTCTTCCTCGGCAACTGCTTGGTAAGTTGGCAATCTCTCAAGCAAAGAGTCGTTGCTATGTCTTCCTGCGAGGCAGAGTATGTGGCAGCCACAACCGCAGCAACCCAAGGAATTTGGCTGGCTCGACTGCTTGGGGAACTTCAAGGAAGAAAAGCTGAGACAGTTGAGCTAAAGGTGGATAGCAAGTCTGCCATAGCATTAGCCAAAAATCCAGTCTTCCACGAACGCAGCAAACATATCGATCTTCGGTACCACTTCATCAGAGGATGCGTGGAAGATGGAAGCATCAGCATCAACTTCATCCAAACATTAGATCAGCTCGCTGACATTTTGACAAAATCGTTGGGGCGAGTGAAGTTTCAGGATCTGCGTTCGCGAATTGGGATGGTCCAGATCAAGCCAAGCTTGAAGAGCAAGGATTAGGGGGAGAATTGTGAGAGTAATCCTTGCTTAGGAATTAAGTCAGTAGGTTTTAGAATGTACTAGTAGTACTGTAGGTAAAACTGGTAGAATGTACTAGTAGTACTATATGTAAATCTTAGGCTAGATAGCAGTAGCAAACTTTGGTTAGCTGTAGAAAACTCTAGAAAGCTGGTTGTAGAAATCTGTGAGGTCCAAACAGACCTTGTACTCCTATATATACCCCCTATGTAATACAAGTTGTAGTAGCTTGAGCAGCATACAGAAAACACCTTCCCACATAGCCTAGTCTGACATTGTATTGTATTTTTAGGTTTATGGTCGAACTTCTGTGGCCGCATTAGCATATGGTGTTTGAAATTAAAACAAATATTGGTGGTGCACAAGAAAATGAAATTCTTCCATCAAATCTGCAAAAACACTGTTCTTTAATTAATTTAAATATAAAAAATGCTCTATCGTGCATCTGTTCCTGACCTAGGAAATCAAACTTCTTTTTACCATGTTTACCATTATTTATACTACTTTTACCTTTTATATATCCCTTTTTAGTGGTTTTATTGCGTTTCATCTCTAGCTGACCCTGACTTGTGGGAGTATATCATTTAAAGCAGTTAGTAAATAATCCATATTTTGATACGTCTATATCTCGAGTAATGTTTATTTTCTACCAACAATAGTTATGAGAAGGATCTTAAACTCATTTTATTCTTGATAAGTTGTCATTAAATCATTTTAATTGGATGCACTATTTTAATGTTCATGACCAGTGATAAAACTTCCTTCCAAAGTAATTTGTACATTATACAACGTATTATTTAATGTTCATGTTACTGAATTCAACATATCGTTGTGATACTTAGGAGTTTCATTATTTGAGTTTTTTTGGCATCCTTCACACTAGTAAGTAAATTAGATATTGTTAAATTGCATTAACAAGTACTCCCTTCTAAACGCTCTTATATTTCTTTACGGAGGGAGTACTTTTGTCTGCAACAATGTGGAATTCTTGAGTATTTTTAATTTGTTGGTATTTACGATGCCCCGTGATCATGCTAACACATAATTGGTCAGTAGTTCATATTGTACTGTATTAAATGATCAATTATAGAACTTCAGCTTCTCTATGGTTTATTTTTGTATTGATTGCTGTAGTTTTACATGGTTAGGCTTATTTGATTCCCCCTTTTTTTTTCAGATTAATCCGGTTTTCATATATGAATTTGGTTACATGAATAGTCTTGACATCCTCTGTAAGGCTACTTCCAAGGTTTTACACGACATACATGATCAGTATGTTTTTTCTATTGGTGTCACGGAAGATGTCATGTTGTATGC
Organism: Bromus sterilis; assembly: GCA_950022295.1. Classification (NCBI taxonomy): domain Eukaryota; kingdom Viridiplantae; phylum Streptophyta; class Magnoliopsida; order Poales; family Poaceae; genus Bromus; species Bromus sterilis. Next base: position 333,804,340 of record OX465599.1, on the reverse strand, counting down.
ATGGACGATTGCAAAAGCTCTTTTTCCTGGGCTTAAGACCGAAACTGAACTCTCTAAGGTTGAAAATCTAACTAAGTTTGTAAACAGTCAATGCATTTTCGATAAGCTGATGTGAAGCAATTGATAAATAATTCCGTGCTATGTTTTGTACAGATTGCATCTAGTTTGGGATCAATGCAAATAAAATATACCGGAAAAGCTATTACTAGTGATGACAAATCAGACATTCTGGAGTGCCTGGATAGGCTTTTGAATATTTACAAAGAGAAATCTCGTGCAGAGCAGCGTCTTGATAAGTTATTACTTGGTATGATGACAGTTGAAAATCAAAGTAGCGAAGATCAGACTCCAGCTGTCGGTCGTGACCGTTGCAATGGTGAAAATGTGGACCGTATCAAGAAAGATGGCAAACAGTTGCCAGTTGCAGCTGTGGGTAAGAAAGATGGCACTCTGTCGACAAGTGTCAAAAACAACATTTAGCTTTTTGTGAAACTATTCACATCATTTAGCTGATAATAATGTATGTGCTTGACCACACTAGTGAACTCAGATGCATGATAAATGGGCCCAGCTTCGATGTGAATGAGCAACAAAATCATATATTTTTTGTGTCATATTCACGCATGTTATAACCATGGGTTTGCAATTATGCATAACTTTTGATACACGTTTTGGTTTGATAGAATTTGCAGCATGGGTATGCCATACATGTCTTGCCATAATTTGGGATTCTTGACATTCCAGACTCCGGGAGTGATTTTCATGTTTACTAGATCATGATAGGCACGAGTTGCCGTGCCCTTCCATTATAACAAAATATTGGTAGGAGTATTTCAAAAATATTGACACAAAAGCATCATCCCTCAAATCATTTAAGGATTGTTACAAACAACCTCAAGGTAATTTGTCTAAGCTGCATAAACAACGATCATGACCAGTAGAAGGACCACTACACGCATGTAAACGCTTACTTCTTAGAGACAACATAAAGCAATAATTGTAAAATGCAAACTTGCAGTTGTAGAAACCTAGGAATCGAGAAATGTAGGATGAGTGGTGCAGGTATATCATCAAGCAGTACTGCAAAGTAAAACCATTGCGTTAAAATCATCGATGTGAAAAAAGACTCGTTCAGTTGAGAATTGTCTGAAAAAAGATGAATATATAAACATTTAATGAAATATGAAATTGCAATGCCTCGGTAGAGGTGATATGATATATTTGTATGAAGTTACAACTGATCACTACCATAAATTATTTCTTCATATGTTCTAACACCACGGAACATATCTTGCCAAAAGGGTGGTACAACAACGGACCTAGATTCTGAGTCATCTGTCTTCTCTCAAGTTGTGTAAATATGCCATATATGCATCCATAAAGCTCCATAAAACCATTGGAGAGGCCAAAACCCTTATTTCTCCACTTTGAGAAGGAAACACTTAGAAAGTGACCTAAACACTAAATAGTCATAAGGTGTACAGTGTGCCAAATTACTTGAATACACGATTCTCACAAATTTGGAAATAAAACGCTATTGCAAAGGTGATGTGCTTATCCTCCTTAGTAAGCCATGAGCATTAGTACCACTACTAATTATATAGAATGAAGCCGACCTTCATGGGTAACCTAGAGACCATCAAGATGAAAACCATATAAATTGGATTTGATCGCACTAACATGAGCATGTACTGAGAGAAAACAAGATGGGTTCATTAGGAATTTACTTGCACAATTAGCATCCAATGGGTGTACAGAATCCCTAGCTTGTAATTAACTTCAAGCGTTAGAACGCAGATGGAAAAAATTATGTGACCTTAAATCTATTTTATATGAGAGCAGGGAGTATGTAATAGCTTTCAGGTCGACTTACCTGGTCATGTATTGTTGGTTTCATCTGTTGGGAAACTTCTCAGGTGATTCACCGGAGAGACAATAATGTTTAAACTCAAGCACATGACCCCTCAAAAGATATTCGATATACATGTGGCTCAGAGTACCTATTGAAATATACAAACCTCACATGGAAGGACAATGACTTAATTTACAACGGAGAAACATTTGTCCAAGTGCTGATGGATAAAGGATCTACCTACTTGCAAAGTTGTTAGAATCGAGATTCTGAATCGGATCTTAATTTCGTTCGTAGGATCGTGAATCGTAAAATCTTAACTACTAGAATCGTAGAATCTAAGATTCTATGAGCAAAATCGTAGGATCGGAGGGGCTAATTTGGATCGTAAGGTCGTAAGATTCTAAGACTTGAATCGCGATTCTGACAACTTTGCCTACTTGCCCCTCCCACTGAATGCATTAATCAAAACTGGCCATTTTCCACCAAATCAAGCGATACAAAAATATCATTGGTATATCAATGAACAACACTTGAATAAAATAGCAAAGCCCAGAAATCACATCATCATTTATTCTTAATTGTAGCGTACAAACAATTACCAAGAGATAAAGCATAGTAGATTAGATAATAAAACTAACCCGGTCGATACCAGAATGACTAAGCCCCATGTCACCTGCGTTGGATTTCCATGGATGTCCGTGAGGCTGAAGGTGTTCATCCCCAAACAGCTGCACTGCACCTATCATTAGACAAATCATATGTTTATGATTAGAAAAAGGCCTGGTAAAAAACATAGTCTTGTCGTAATTGAGAATAAGAGGGGTTTGTCCTGGGTTCCATAAGAACATGAGACTTGCCGACCCACTGCAGCCTATACACAGTATATCTAATACATACGGAGTACATCTTAATACACACTACAAACATGTACGAGAGTAGCATAATACTCCATGTAGTACAATCAAACTGCTCACTCCATCCATTGAGATATGAGTTCAATCAAGAAGTAAATTAAAATAAAATTGCAACCTGGTTGGTGGCGTTGGGGAAGGCCCGGAGGGCTGCCGGCGTTAACGTTGGACACGGGACGGGGGCGGACGAAGGTGCTGGATGCCTTGGAGTTGGGTCGGAGGAGCGCCGACATGCGTCGTGGTTGGGCATGAGGAGTTGGGCGGAGGCGCACCGGGAGGACCTCGACGGCGGTGGAGGGGAAGGTAGACCTCAATCGTGGGTGACTGGGGTCTGGGAGACCTTGGTGGCGGCAGCCCTCGACTCGATCTGCTCCGCCGGAACGGCAACAAATTTAGGCGTCTCGTACTGCGATATCCATAGAAGGTACCCGCGATGAGCGTTCAGAGGAGAGCTCGGGGAGGGGAGTGGGATCCCCATGTTGTAGAGGACTGCGATGGCGGGGGTGGAGCGGCGACGTGTCCAGGTTCAATGGGGGCGGCGGCGTGTCCATGTTCGCCGGTGGCGAGCCAGAGAAGGAAAGGTCGCCCCTCTCGGCGGCGACTGTACGCGTCAGGATCCACTCGGGATAGGTCTCTCGCTAACGCTCGTGGACCGCCGCACGGTCAGTTAGCAAATTGGCTAACGCTCGTGGACCGCCGCCGCCGAACTCTTTTCATTGACTAGTAAGCATGCACGTGTAACACACGTTTACCTGTAGTAATGAATTTCCTTGTTTATCCTACTCGATAGGTAATTATTTAAGTAAAATAAAAAAAAATAAGGTATGATTATAGCAAACCAACAAAGATGACATAATGTACCAATAATTGACTCAAGATGTCGCAGGTGTCTTTATCGACCTAATGCCTTCTTTTTTGTTTGAACTTTTATCAACCTAATGACTTCAAATAACAGTTCGTCAACAAAACAATCTCAGGTCATCAAATAGCTATCCCACAACAAAATAATCGCAGGCCGTCAAGTAGCTATATCCCGCAGCAAAATAATCGCGAACGTTTTTTTTTCAAGAGTACACAAATTGTGTACCATAGTTTTATACTCCCTCTGTTTTGAAATAAGCGTCTTAACTTTGGTATATCTTTGTGCTAAAGTTAGTACAAAATTGAGACATTCATTTCAGAACGAAGGAAGTAGAAGGCAGCAAAATTATACAAGAAAACATGCACTTGGTAGGAACACCATGGCAGTCCAATACACTTCCAAATACCAAACGCCTATTCTCTAACAAAAGACTCCAAACACAGAGCTCGTGCAAGCCTCCGGCTCTTAATTTCATTATAGATCAGATCCATCAATGAACTCCCAGTACTTTATTGAGCCAAGTTACAAAATACTTGTGCATTCCGTTGCTTCCACAAATTCCAACATATGAGAATAACAAATGAATCAAACATTCTCCCCCACAAGCTCTCAAAAGAATATAAGTGTGAAGGAATGATAGCAAAAGCTACAACTCACTGAAGGACCTACGCCACACAGCCCTAGTCGATCCACAATGCATCCGAATATGGTTGATCGTGTCTTCATTTCTGTTGCTACTGATAGGCAAACAATTTATTTCCTACAATTTTGCAAGGTCCTTCCTTTTGTAACTCGAGCCCATAAACCCACTTGATTTTGCAATTGTGCCTTCCTACAATTTATTTCTGTTGCTACTTATAGGCAAACAATTTGCGAACATATCGAAATCGGCGGGATTCAATTGGAAACCGAGGTGGTACTATTTAATTATGAACATACGGGTATTTTTCACTATTTTTATCTTTGTTTGAGCGGATCTACTTCATATAACTTATAAAGATTTAAAGCCCATATTTTGTAAGCCCACATGCTGGCTCCTGGCCCATAAGAGAGATTTATGTACACGAGGCCCAGTAAATGTGCGAGGTTTAGTATAATGCGTCTGTTTTTTCTGCATTGTTTCTGTACTGCGGGTTGATTCACTATAAATTCGAGGGCTTTTTTGCAAAACGTATGTGACGGACTAAATCGTTTTTTCCACTTAAAGTTAGACCGCGGGTTGATTTCTTTAGTATGTAAGGAAGTTCCTGTAGAATGCGCTGACGGAAGGAGAAACTCACCTGCCTTTATTATTAGAAAAAGATTTTAAAATGGATACATAATTTAGTTGGGTCATTGTTCTGGGCTTTGTGATGAAAAATTTCGATGTATGATCATTCGGTTGACAAGAACAAAGCGTCACTTATGAACGTTTAGCATCAACATAACGCACACATTTTTTTATATAATATTTCATTGTTTCCACACAAGCCAACTCAAACTAGCATATAAATATTTTTCACAAATTCGAAACAAAATGAACACATAAAAATAAAATTTACGCAATCTCAAGAACATAAGCGGAACAGCGTACCGAGAATATAAGTTAATCTGAACATTTGAATTCTGGATTCACGTACATATATGTATCTTTCTCCTTATGTACTACGGAGTACTTGCTTTCATAAATACCTTACCATATTGGCCTTCTTACATCAATCTACATGATCTACTATGTGCCTAATTAATTAATCCTTAGTGGGTACATCAAATAATGGTTGCTTACAATCTCAAAATTAATTAATCAAGGAAAGAAAAAAAAATCTACATACAGAAGGGAAAGAAAGAAAAAAAGAACCATCCCTCATACGGAGTCCGGCGTCGTGCTGAAAACGGGCTTGTCCTTGTCGACGACGGGCGCGGCCACGGCCACGGCGGCGACGACATTAGAAGAGGTCCCGCTCTTCCGCCTTGGCTTGGCCTCTCCGAGCATGGTGAGCACCTCGCGCATGGAGGGCCTGTCCCTGGGCATCTTGGCGGTGCAGAGCACGGCGATGCGGAGCACGAGGAGCATCTCCTCCCTGACGTGCGCGCAGCCGCCGCCGACGAGCGGGTCCAGGTGCTCCTCCACGGTGTTGCTCCGAATCTTCTCCCTGACCCAGCCGACGATGTCCTGGCCCTCCCCGAACGCCGCCGTCTCCACCGGCCTCCTCCCGGTGATGAGCTTCATGAGCACCACCCCGTAGATGTAGATGTCGCTCTTCTGGTCCACCTTGAGCGTGTACCCGTACTCCGGCGCGATGTAGCCGTAGGAGCCGGCGACGACGGAGACGGACTCGCCGGCGCGGCCCAGCTGGTTCCATCGGGCCGGTGCGTGGGCTTCTGGTACGGTGTGTGGGCTTCTGGTACGGTGCGCGGCCTCTACGGGCCGACTGGTTCCATCGGGCCGGCTGGTGTGGATCCTTGCCGCCCGGGAGCTGCGAGGGTCCCGTCAGTCGGCAGCCGGCTGGAGCAGCCGGCCGTGGACTAGTCGGCTTCCGTAGCTGGGTCGCCTCGTTTGTCTTGAAAGGTATTTTCGCCTGCTTAACCCTACTGGGGGGTCATCCCCCCGACAGCACGCATCCATGCAAATCATATCAATCGTTGGACTCTAAATGTCTCGCTCAAATCATGGATCAACATAGACTACTGCTGCGGGTTGTGTGGCCTGGAGTTGGCTGCTGGCCGCGCAGACCCAGGATCCCCACTCCAGGAGCTCCTTGCTGGTGTTGTCCTTGTGCACCACCACCTCGATGAAGCACATGCATTCCTTCTTCTCCTCCGTCGTCGTCTCAATCGCCACCGTCAGCTCCTCCGATCCTCGCACGTCACCTGCATCCACCATATCCATGCATTATTAATCGTTGAACGAAGCATAATTTCTGCCATTAACGAAGAGAGACGATAGAGATTGTGTACAAACTCATATATTGGCGGTCCAGCAATTGCCCCTCGCCGTCGACGAAGACGGTGTAGTTCTAGTTCTTGATGACGTTGTAGGCCCGTCGTGGATCTCCACCTTGATGGTGTACCCGCCGTTGCTAATGAGGAAGATGATGCGATTCTGCTCGCACAGGAGCATCGTCAACACGGCCTGCACCGTCACCTGGAACGATGCAGGCGATGATGCTCTTCTCCCGGCGCCGTGCGCGTACCCGAGTAGCAACCCGACGGACCATCCAATATATCCGTACTGCATCTAGAACTCGTACCTCCACGCAAGGTCACCGGGTTGCTCATAGTCATATCAACTCTGCAATGGAGACAGATGTGTTGCCACAGAGAATTTGGATGGGTGCTTGTGTACGTACCCGCAGCCGTCCAGGAGCTTGAGCTTCTGGCAGTTGAAACACGAGTCACCGGTCTCGGCGATGACGGCACTGTCGCCACTGAGCATCTTCTGGACGTGTTTGAAGAGCAGTTGACGCGCAGCGGCTCGCCGGGCTAGCTCTTGAGCGGCTGCCCCTCCGGCACCTGGATCCTCTTGAAGTTCTCGTAAGCTGTCGTGTTCTTCCTGAGGCACTTGCCCAGCTCCGACAGGAAGTCCTTCGTCATGATGCAGCCCAACGCCGGACCGGGACAACGAACCGCATACTGCCCTTCTAATATGTGAATTAATTTGAACATTCATTTGAATTATGGATTCACATATATTCCCTCCTTTCTGAAATATGTGTCTCAACTTTGTATTAATTTTAGACACTTATTTCAGAACGGAGGAAGTATGTCTCTTCCTCCTTATGTACTACGTACTTTCATAAATAACTTAGCTTATTGGCCTTCTTACATCAATCTACATGATCTATGTGCCTAATTAATCCTTAGTACATCAAATGGTTGCTTACATTCTCAAAATTAATTAATGAAGGAGAAAAAATCTACATACAAGGGAAAAAAAATCATCCCTCAGACGGAGTCCGGCGTCGTGCTGAAAACCGGCTTGTCCTTGTCAACAACGGGCGCGGCCACGGCCACGGCGGCAGCAGAGCTCCCGCTCTTCCGCCTTGGCTTGGCCTCTCCGAGCATGGTGAGCACGTCGCGCATGGAGGGCCTGTCCCTGGGCAGCTTGGCGGTGCAGAGGACGGCGATGCGGAGGACGAGGAGCATCTCCTCCCTGACGTGCGCGCAGCCGCCGCCGACGAGCGGGTCCAGATGCTCCTCCACGGTGTTGCTCCGGATCTTCTCCCTGACCCAGCCGACGATGTCCTGCCCCTCCCCGAACGCGGCCGTCTCCACCGGCCTCCTCCCGGTGATGAGCTCCATGAGCACCACCCCGTAGCTGTAGATGTCGCTCTTCTGGTCCACCTTGAGCGTGTACCCGTACTCCGGCGCGATGTAGCCGTAGGAGCCGGCGACGACGGAGACGGACTCGCCGGCGCGGCCCAGCGCGCGGGCCAGCCCGAAGTCGGCCACGCGGGCCTGCATGTCGCCGTCGAGCAGGATGTTGTTGGACTTGATGTCGCGGTGGAGGACCGGCGGGTGGCAGTCGTGGTGGAGGTAGGCCAGCCCCTGCGCCACGCCGGCGGCCACGTCGTACCGGGACACCCAGTCCACCAGCATCGTCCTCGACTCCGGCGCCCCGCCGTGCAGCGCCTCCCACAGGCTGCCGTTGGGCATGAACTCGTATAGCATCATGGCGTCCGCGTCGTTGTGCATGTACCCGAGCAGCCGGACGATGTTCCGGTGCCGGAGCCGGCCGAGGAGGCCCACTTCCTTCAGCACGTCGTCGGTGAGGTTGCTGACCGCGTCGCCGTCCGTCGCCGCTGGCCGCCAGAGCTTCTTGACGGCGATCACGTTGCGCGCGCGGGGGAGCTCGGCCTTGTACACGACGCCGGTGGCGCCCATGCCGACCACGTTCGCTTCCTTGACGCACGCCAGTACGTCGGCGCACGTGAAACCCAGCCGCTGGAACGCCGTCAGCCGCCACGGCCATGCCCCGGACTCGTACTCCCCGGCGCCGCCGACGGCGTACCACCGGCGGTACGCCTGCCATCCGCCGAACAGGGCCGTGAACGCGGCCACCACGACGACCATCCCCACGAGCCACCCCACCGCGACGTGCTTGAGGCGCGCGCTGCTGCCGCCGCCGTGTGCGCGGGACAGACCGGCCGCGTGGCTTCCGGAGCACGGCGGGAGCACGCTGCCGCACAGCCCGGCGTTGCCGGCAAGCTCGTCTGGGTTGATCGTGCGCAGGACGCCGTTCCCCGGCACGGGACCAGTGAGGTTGTTGTACGCCAGGTTGAGCGTCTCGAGCGCCGGCGAGCTCCCAAAGTTGTCCGGTATGCCGCCGGTCAAGAAATTGCTCGACAGATCAAGAATGGCGAGCGCCGGCATCTTGGCCAGCGCCGGGGGTATCTCTCCGGTGAGCCCGTTGTGCCGGAGATTGAGGTTGACCAGCCTCGCGCACGAGGCAAGGCTCGCCGGGATCTTGCCGACGAGCCGGTTGCCCGATAAGTCCAGCGCTCCCAGCGCCAGGCAGTCCTGGAACTGGTCGGGGAGCTCGCCGGAGATCATATTGCCCGCCGCCAAGAAGCTCTGCAACCCCGGGATGGCAAAGAGGCTCGACGGCAGCGAGCCCTGGAGGCGGTTACGCGACACGTCGATGAAGGACAGCGACGCCGACGACGCCAGGGCGCCGGGAATCTCGCCGGACAGGTCGTTGCCGGCGAGCTCGAGCCTCTGCAGCAGCGGCAGCTTCCCGAACCCGGCGGGGATCGTGCCGTTGAGCCGGTTGCCCTGCGCGCGCACGCGCACCAGCGACGCGCACGACGCGACGCCGGCGGGGATCTTGCCGGAGAACCCGTTGCTGAACATGATCAGCTTGGCCAACGCCTTGCCGTCGCAGATCCCGGCGGGAATCTCGCCCGTGAAGGCGTTCGACGAGACGTCCACCCACTGGAGCGGCGAGCTCCGGCCGAGCGACGCCGGGAGGGCACCCGTCAACGAGTTGTTCCACAGCTCGAGCACCTCGAGGCTCTTCATGTCGCCGATGGCGGCCGGCACGGCGCCGTCGAGGTGGTTGCACATGAGATTGAGCAGCTGGAGGTTGCTCAGCTGCGCCACCTCGGCGGGGATCGGGCCGGTGAGCAGGTTGTCGGAGAGGTCGAGGAAGACCAGCGACGAGGCGTTGCCGAGCTCCGGCGGAATCTTGCCCTCGAGACTGTTCTTGTAAAGGAAAAGCGTGGTGAGCGCGGAAAGCCTCCCGATCTCCGGCGGGATCGGGCCGTCGAGGTTGCCGATGGCGAGGTCGAGGTACTGGAGGTTGGCGAGGTTGCCGAGCTCCGACGGGATGGGTCCCTCGAGCTCGTTGTACCCGATGATGAGGCTCTCGAGCGATTCCAGCTCGCCGAGCTCCGGCGGGATCTTGCCGCCGATGTTGTTGCCGGAGAGGCCGAGGAACCTGAGCTTGGTGAGGCTCCGGTACGCCGCCGGGATGCCGCCGCTGAAGAAGTCCCCGCGCATGTCGATGCTCTCGAGCGACGTGGCGTTCGCGAGGTCCTCCGGGAGGGCGCCGACGAAGTTGTTGCCGGAGCCGTTGACGGCGACGAGGTCGGCGCAGGAGCCGAGGCCGGCGGGGAAGGCGCCCTCGAAGGAGTTCTGGCTGACGTCGAACACCCGGAGGCTCGACAGCGGCGCGAGGGACTTGGGCAGCGCGGCGGCGAAGGCATTGGAGGAAAGATTGAGCACCGCCAGCGCCGGCAGCCGGAGCAGGTCGGCAGAGACCTTGCCGCTCAGGTTCCTGCCGGCGAGGTCGAGCCCGTCGACAAGGCCGGCGGAGTTGCACCGGACGCCGGTCCACTTGCAGTGCAGCGAGCCGGCGGCGCTCCAGTCGGCGAGCGCGCCCAGCGGGTCCAGGAAGCCGGCCTTGAGCGCCAGCAGCGCCGCCCGCTCGCCGCCTCCGCCGGCCGCGCCCACATTGCCGACGCTGGACAAGACGACAACCAGTGACACCACCACCAGAACCGCCGTTCTTGCCGCCATTGTCACCACCACCAGAATCCACCACAGGAAAAAGAAGAAATTTTCCCTTAATAATAAACCACTTGTGCTAGCTCAGCTCAGCCCAGCTCTCTGCTGCTTCTAGTGCTCTGCCATTGTCAGTGCACTGTCTCCTCTGCTCCGATCTGTTTGCATCTGCAGGAAGAAGAAGAGGAGGAGGAGCAGAGTCTGCAGCTAGCCAAGATAACACCAGAAACTTTATATGAGTCTGCAGTGAAGAGAATATTGCATGGTTTGTTCTAAGTAGGAGGATGATCAGATGATCAGAGCATATTTTATAGTACACCACTAAACTAAACCTACTTGGCATTTTCTAACATGGGCAAACAAATTGCTGCTAGTTTAGTGGCACAACACCTCACCCAGTGAGCAGGTGTGAGGTGTCTGGAGGAGGAGGAAGAGAGGATGGATGGAACATGAGAACATGGAACATGGAGGGAGGGAATGTGTTGCTGAAAGCCATGGCTGCCTTTCCAGGGCCTGCTTTTGGCCATCTTCTAATCTACCACTGCTTCATTAATTAACTATTGTTTTTTTTCACTTTGTGCCAGCCCATTAGATTAGTTGGTGAAGTACAGGTTCATCTTACATTCCCTGCCTGTGCAGCAGGCATTTGCAGGCTGACAGTAGATTAGCTTTCTGGCCCTAACTAATTAACTACATTGCTAATCAGAGACCCTTCTGTTTACTGTCAGGTGGTGGCAGTGCTACTGTACTAGTGTGGTACTGGTTTATTCTCTGGAAGCTTCTGCTTATGAGGCTCTCTCCAGTAAAGATTTACATGTAGCAGTGCTGCATTTTTGTGTAGGTGCAAAAGTTCAACAACACCAGAATTGAACTGATTGATCTATACATGCATAGGGAGAAGTAGATCTTTTTCCCCATGGGGAATTTTTTGTAGGCACTATTAGAGAAGTTGGTTAGGATCTTAGCCTGAGCATATCTGCTCCAGCATTGAGCAGTAGTGTAGTAGTACCACCAGTATTACTAATCTTATGCTTTGTAGGCACTTAGAAAAGTTAATTAGGATCTTAACTGAGGAGATCTCCTCTAACATTGAGCACTACTAATCTTATACTATGACTTTTCACTGTCAGTAAAACAGGGCACTTTCTTTGCAGGAGAAAAAAGGATTAATTAAGCTTAGTTAACCCAAGGAGAGACAAGGGAGTTGTCCTGATGCAGGCACCCTACACATGTCCTGCAAAGAGATTAAACAAAAAGTGCAATTACCCTCCTCTGTACAGTGGGTGCATGTGTTAGGCTGCCTAAGTTGACCTTGTTAGAATAGAACCTCTGCTAATCATTCCTTTGACAGTGGATGTACTGTACCTCCTGCTGCTGTTACTGCTGTGTGCTGACACAGAAGGGGGGTCCCTGGCACATGTCCCCAGTAGAATGTCACCACTGCTGCATTAGATTAAATAGAGGCAGCAGAGGTACTGGTTGAGTAATTAAATGGGGTTAGCATTTGGGAGGCAGGGTTGGGTTGACACTGTCATAAGGCTGACAAAATAGTCAGGGAAAATGAACTGCAGGTGATTACTACTGATTAGTAGATTTGGGGTGCAGGATTCTGCCTTAATGATGTTTGATCAGGTACAGAAGCATTAGGTTAAATGATTCCATGTTCTAACAAACGGAAAATGACACAGAGGCAAATAAATGGTAGTAATACAGTATGGGATTGGTTTTCTCCCATTGCCATCTAGAGCTGCTTTTCCTTAGAAAAAGAAAATAAAAAGTAGATGTGCTTTACAATCTACAGAATCTTGTTCCTGACAGAACCAAGAAACTAAGAACACTTACTATTAAATCAATGGTGCAAAAACAATTCTGAAAATAAGTTTCAGGTGCATATACTGAAAGTGGACATTTGTTTTCAGAATGAACAGTAGGAAGACCACAAGAAAGTCATGGCTAATTCATCAACTCTTTTCTTTACGTCGGTTTGCATGTTTCTGTTCTGCAAATTGGGGGTTTTCGACTCTATAAACAACAACAAAAATTGTGCGTTATTACTTGTTAGTCATTTTGAAGTTAAAAGACACAACCTATGGAAAAAGGTGCAATTAGAGCTGATTTTTTTTCCATTGCCAATTAAACTAGACAAACCATCATCATAATCACAAGGAAGTAACCCTATGAAATGTAAGCAAAATTTTGCAGCAAATAATCAGTCAGGAAACGAGAAAAAAAATAGCAATCAAGAGAGAACAAATGATACATAGTGGTTCTTGCATCATTGCATTGCACTGGATTCTCCATTACTTGCCCTCCACATAACTTCCATATGTAATACTGCTGACTTTGCAAGTTTGCACCATGGATCATTCCAACCAGGCACCTGATTTTGCACCACGCATGCAGGAAATGAAAGTTGCACCGCAGATTCGATCGAATGATGTTCAATCATATATAGATGAATCCATGCTTGTAGTTCAGTTTGATGTATCCGCCACAAAATTCAGAACTTGAAAGCTCTGAATGTGCCAACACACACCAAATTGGACAACAAACAAGTCTCGATACGATTGAAACCAATTAAGTGATGAATGAACCTCTGCATTTGGAAGCTTTGCAGGAACTCAAAGAGACGTTGGCGTGCGGTGCTACTTAAGCAACTGTTGGTACCAACCAACCAACCTACCGAACTTAATCATTCGGCCATGCCTGAGTTCGGTGTAGGAGAAGAAGAAGATGAAGAAGGAAAAAAAAATTTAAACAAGCTCAAAGCTAACTATGCTAGCCTGTGACATTCTATACCTTGTCATTAGCTTTTCTCTGCCTCCAGATATGCAAATGCAATCATCTTGTGCAGTACCAGCTACAGCTAGCTACAGAATCAAATCATCGCAGTTAATTTAATCTTTCTTGATCACAAGCAAGCATGTAAAATTCAGGCAAGCTAGCTGCACAACTAATTCTAGTGCAACAACTACATTCATAAAGTTTCCATAGTACCCTGTTATGGAAAGCTAGCTATGTTAAAAGCCTAAAACTGAATGAAAGATAATCTATAACGCCCTGTTATGTCTGTAGCGTCTATAGTACCCTGTTATGCTACAATCACCTTGGTCTGATGTGTTAAATTACCCGATACCGACAGCATGACGATAAACAAACCCTAACACCATTACCCGATACCGATACGTCACCGCCCTTAATTTAACCCAACTGGAGGAGTCATCCACATTAGCACTACAAATTAAGCTACCATGCCAGCATGACCCCTGTCCGGTCCCTGCATCTAAACAAATGGGTGTGAAACCATGTACAAGTAGAAGAAGCATTTCTATCTCATCTTGTTTTACATCTCTCCCAATCATAACCAGATCGAAGAGCATCAAACTTTAGCATCAATCAGTAAACAAAAGGCGATGAATTATTGACGCGTTACGTTGGCTCTAGAGTTGCAAATGGGTCACTTAATCTTCTGAGAATCTTTGCCATGTTAGGGTTGTTGCTCCTACATGTAGGAGAAACAGGGGAGGATGGATGGAGCATAAACATCTCATCTTTGGTGCCTGTCTACTTTATTAGGTTGAAATTTGGTGCATAAGATGGTTGATTAAACAAAGCATATATAGCGGGTTTAATTTTTCAGTTAACACTATGTGTCATACAAGATTGTAGACTTGCAGGTTGAAAATGCAGTCTGTGGTGCAGATTTCAGATGAAGTGTCACATTGCATGTCAGGTACTGAAACTTTACATTCCCAAAAGTAAAGTTGCTGTAAATTAACATTGTAAAGGGAAAAGTCAATAAGAAATTGGTTTATTTTATAATAAAAATTTAGATAGCGGAACAAAACAACAATGTTTCAGTTTCTGAATTCTCTGAATGTACACAGCCGTTGCGTTCCTGCATGATTACATGGATGAGCCTTTCCTAGTCAAATTTACTTTAGTTGTTAGCAATGATTTTGTAGAGACTCCCTTGAGGCTAATTACATGGATTGGCGTTTTCTAACCAAACGATCTTTAATCTTCAGTAACAGTTCTCAAACCATCGATCTTAGAGAGTTATTTTGGTATAAATGCATCAAACAGTTTCGTACAGACTTTCTCAAGAAGAATCAACATATATTAGCAGCCAACTATATTCCGTAAGTTGTACCGTAACAGGGGAAGAAGAATCCTTTAACATGCGAGAAAAACTAATCATGGAGAAACATGCAGAGGATTAATCATGGCCCAGGGAACATGTTTAGTAGGCTTAACAGCCTATCTAGCTACCTGTCTATTATAGGCAGCCACATGCGCACACTCACACATCCATGTGAGTGAGAAGCTGAGGCTGAGGCTGGCCATGTGAAACCCTCTCACTAAGCAGCTTCCAAAGTACTATATGTATATTGTTAATCACTTATTTTATATAATCCTGTCACCAACCACTGCACCTGTTAACACTCGGCAGACGGCACCCGCTGCCATGTGGGCCCGGGCGTCAGCGAGGGCTACTCGGGTGCGGCGAGGTGGCCGTACGCGCCTCTCGCCATTATTGGGATGAAGGATTAATCATGGAGATGATCCTTTGGTGGCAATATACATTCTCCCCACCTCTCGCCGGTGAATCTAATCTGATAAATGTATATGTGATCTTTGGTTATCCTGTCGACTTTTTCTGGTGAGGCGTTGGGTGAGAGGCATGTGGGTGTGTGAGTGAGTGTGCCGTTTAGGGTGTGCCTTTTGGGAGTTGAGATCGAGTTGGATGCATGGAACCCTATCAATCAATCATGGATGAATGAATGTGTTTATGCGGTGGCGGTTAACGTAACATGGGAACGTACGGTGGAATGGTGGATCGGGCAGCCGTGTATGATCTGTCCAAGAGGCCAAGCAGCTGAAATTCATGCATATTCGAATATTGGCTTGAACCTCTGCCGAAATATGACCTTTTCTCTGTCCATGCAAGGGCTTTGGTTTGTTGTATTAGCTTATATTCATAAACTGAACATGAAAAGGGGCCTCATTCTTTTTTCTTACGTTGAAGTCATCTTATCCGGCAAATTAGTTCTCTGAACTAAGAAGTGCCCAAGGATTAATATGTAATTGGTCGAAATAAAGGTTCGTAAATGAATCATATGTCTATTGCCATTGTTTCTGTGGCACCCCGCCATATGAGGATTTTTGTTTTATTTTTTATAAAAAAGGCCAAAAGTCATATATAAGTATCATAGACCCTTAAAAATTACCACCCTTATTGAATCTGAGAAAAAAACTCTCAACTTTGGGCCAGCTCTTTTCATCTGATTTTGAAGAACCTTGGGTTTGCAGAAAGGGGTTACCTTGGTCACTAGTAGAAAACAGGGCTTTGGTTCAGGCCTGGCCAGCCCATTAGTCCCGGTTCAGTCACGAACCGGGACTCATGAGGGCATACGTCCCGGTTCCTGCGCCCAAGGGGGCGGCCGGGCCTCGTGGGGCATTGGTCCCGGTTCGTCTGGACCCATTAGTCCCGGTTCCAGACACGAACCGGGACGAATGGGCCTCGCTCCTGGCCCACATCCATTGGTCCCGGTTCCAGACACGAATCGGGACTAAAGGGTGGTCTTTAGTCCCGGTTCCGGAAACGAACCGGGACCAATGATTTCGCTATATATACCCCTCGCCCGCGAACAGAGCACTCCACTGCTCTGTTTTTTCCTGGCCGGCGAGGAGAGGGCTGTGTGGTGCTCTAGCTCACCTCTTATGCACATGAGGTGTTCGATGAAATGCCCGAGCCACAGTACTTAAGCTTTCTCCTCTCCAAACTCGACTTCCAAGCTCCATTTTTCTTAAGATTTGTCCAGATTTAGCGGTCCGTCACGTTCCATCCCCGTCTTCACCACCGTCGATCGCCCGCGCCGATCTCGTCGCCGGCACCACCGTGGTGAGCCTCTTGTTCTTATCTTCTTTATAAAAGAAATAAAAATTCTTACTTGTATGATTAGATAGATAATTGTCTAATTTTCTTACTTGTATTATTGCTTGTTATTATATAGTGCAATGGTTTTGGTATCCGCCCCCGTCGGCCCTCGTCCTCTCTATGATTCGGATGTGGTATATATTATCTTTTATAACTATTTGTTTCATTTAGTGTTTATGGTAATTTACACGCCCGAAAGTAAGTACTACTAGCTAGTTCCACGCATCTCCCATTAATTTGATTCTAGCTAGTTTCATCAATACCATTTATATAATGCTTGATTATCAGTTTGATTGACCTTTATTTCTCGTAAAGTGGTTGTGGCAGCAAGAAAGGACTAATCTTTGTGGATACTACGTATGCGAGTACATCTACAACGCTACGATCTCTAAGCAGGGCGGCTACTCTAAAAAAGATATACGAAAACTTGTTGTTCGAACAATCTCACTTATCTTTGTATATGTTCATGACGATCTTTTGTACTTAATGGTTTAATTCCTTCATTTGCTTACTAGCTAGCATGTCGAGTCCTCTCTATACGTATAGTATGTAGCGTCGACCAAGCACGGAGATAAGACAGGACACCTCTCTCTATTAGCTACAATATATGAAACCCCTAAATTAACCCTACAAAACCCCCATCCCCCCCTCTCAAAAAAAAAACCCCAGACACGGAACTGCTGACGCGTGGAGGCATTTGGTCCCGGTTGGTGCTACCAACCGGGACAAAAGGCCCTCCTGCCCGGGCAAGCCGCAGAGGCCACGTGGAGCCCCATCTGTCCCGGTTCGTGGGCAAACCGGGACTAAAGGTTTTGGGCATTAGTAACGACCCTTTAGTCCCGGTTCCGGAACCGGGACAAATGGCCCTCTAGAACCGGGACAAATGGGCCTTTTTCTACTAGTGGGCATGCGGGTTATCGGCCTAAGGACCCATAGGCTGGTTTGTCTCTCCGGGCCGTCATACCGCTCCATGGGTGATTAACATGAGAAAGACTCCAGAAGCCTTGTCGGTCGAGAAAGGAGATCGTATCCGAGGAGAATTCCCTTATCGTTATAGTCGATTAGGACTCTTGTATACATGAGCCTCCGACAACCTATATAAGTCGGGTTTGGGCTAGTCGATACGCCTTCGGATACGTAGCAAATCACCGTCCTAAATAAATACAGCGTATAAGGCTTCTACAACGCCCAAGTTCTTGTCAAACGGAGTTGAGAAACACAAATCTCACACGCTCCACGACAAGTCCGAAGCTGGCCAAGCTCTCTCGGTCTAAACTAGAGCCGAAAGACTAAGCGTACGTCCATGTTGTCCGCTCCTAGGACAATACCACCAACAAACCTCCATACGAAAAAGCCATAGCCAAAGAACCAGATCTTAGACACATAATCCTTACAAGCCTCATGACAATACGATGAAGCACCATCGAAACGAGGGTTAGGTGGGAAGGCATCAACTAATAGTCCCTCCATTTTGGTTCCCATAAGAGTGTGCCACTGGATTTGCATATGTGAGATGATTTCAAGTTTTCAAAGGTATACTTTTTGTGGAACACAACTTATTTTTTTTGGGGGGGGGGGGGGTTATCATTTATGCCATCAAATGTGTCTCACTACTCAGTTTTGCCACTAGAAATTTTGTTTGCTAAAAAACGCCATCGGTCCATGATGCATGCTAAAAAATACAACTAGAGACCATTACAACCAGCTCAAAGCTCGTTTATCATGTTATATGACCAAAATAACCATGAACCCATATGTCAGCTCTTCTCTGCCTCACTATGATAAAGTGCGGCCCCACTCAACCCTTGAAGTTCTTTTCTTCTCTCAAATTATTTGCTTTCTTACTTCTGACAAGCGGGGTCCACACATATCATTGTGATATAGAAAGATCTGATACATAGTTATAGGGTTATTTTGGTTATATAAGATGGTCAACGGATTTGATATGAAAGCAACGACGTCTAATGATATTTTTGAGTAAATATGTAAGGGAACAATTACATTTTTGAGCAATTATAATTTTTAATGGCAAAACTGAGCAGTGGAACACAACTCGTAGCATTAATTGTATATGTACATTAAAACATTTAGTTGAACATAGGACTCCACTTAATGTTTTTTTATAATTTCTAGATTTTTTATTTGGGTGGATACATGTCCATTATATTATAATATTGTGTTAATGTTAATCTCATCGATTTTTTTTAATAAAAAATATAGTGAATTAGTTTGGGTAGAATTCTGAAAAATTTCATCTATTTAGGAATTACTGAAACCCATCAAATATTACATGTGGCCTTCAAATCTCAGTTCTCGGTAGAAGATTTGAATGTTGAGGATCATTAATTAGTGAAATGTGATGCGTAAACTATGTGTTTCCTCAAATTTATCCATATTTTTATGCAAATTGAAAATATCGTAATAAAATCTATAAACTTGAAATCTTTGAAAAATCTAAGCAAAACAATTGAGAGTTGTTTTCTTAGATCTTTCAAAGATTTGTGTAATATCATCTATACAAAAACACGACACAATTCTACGATAACTTAGGATCTAATTGGTGTTCGAAACCATATATATGATTACTTTTTCTTATTATATTTATCACAAACATTTCTTTCATTAATAATAAATAAAGAAACATGCACTTCAAGATAGGAGCGAACTACAGTAGTAACATTTAAACATATATTTATGAAAATAGGTCTCATTGACATGTTTAAGTTATGGTTAACAATTGTACGTGCATCTCTTTGAGATTAACACTCAAACTCACTATGCCTACTCTTGCCAATATCAAACAATTTGTCGTTTGTGTTTTTTCATTTTATTTTACGTCACAAACTGAACAATTAAGTGCTGACTCTTGACTCATTCTTCTCCCATTGTTGAGAGTTAAAGATAGATAAAATGAGAAGGATAACTATCACACACACATCAATATTGTGGTGGCTACACTAATATAGTACATTATGTTAACTAAAATTTTAGATTTATCGATGATTTAAGATAACTAGCTTACTTATTTATACTAAATTTTATACTTCGTTAAAAGTACAAGTGAATATCTCATGCTTTGATATTAGTGGAATTGCCTAGTATATTATGTTTAGTATTTTTTTGTGAGAAGTTTAGTTGTTAGTTATGTTAACTAATGACATAGCAATGTTTTTAAATACAAGCTATACTTATCTTTGTTATACATTTTAACATATATCATTAAAATATTGTGCTACATGTAAACCGTATTTTGTAGCAAAAGCTACATTATTATTTAATGATAGTGAGAAGAGAACTCATACGATCAGATAGTAACAACTCTACGCCGTTTGAAAATTGTGGTAGGGTAGGCTTTATGGATACGAGATTCAAAATTATTTTTTACTACCATATCCACCATATCTGTAATGTGTGTATTTTAATACCCTTAAATAAATATACCATGTACAAATAAATTGAAAGAGGCTTCTAGTGTATTATTTGGTATATAAATGAGTAATAGAGCATGTAAGTTATTATGAGAGATTTGCATTGAACATCTAGGGTTGCTGGTTTATTGTGTTTTGATTGTATGACATGCCCTAAATTGTCCAATGGGTCACACATGCATCCCCTATAATTACTATTGAAATAACATTGATATTACCAAACACAAAGAAATGATTGTACATTTTTTTAAGCCATTCTACATAAAATTTGCAATTCAACCATGAAAATAATAACGAATTACCCCAAGAGTAAGCCAGAGATATATGTGAAACATTGTCAAACTCTCGTATGCAACATGGTGAACCTTTGAGATATCGCATAGGGCCATATTTAACAGATAAAGTGTGTCTCATATAATTGTAACATTATTTATGTTGGCGACTTAGATCAACTCTAGCATATTCTCCATATCAGTGGCCTCCAAAACCGTTCTGGGGCATTCACCAAAAGTTTTGGAGGTTGTGTGCTAACTCAGAGTTGACATAATGTAATAACCTCAAAATTTTGTGGACCAACTATATATCCTTACACATAGACACCGCAATTTCATCAATATTGTGTTCATTGACCTAGAATTAGAAATTTAAACATGATTTGACATCACATAAGACATTGGAAATCTCCCTTATTTTGTCAGTTGCCATCGTTTGGGATTGGAAGTAACCTCACGGCAGGGGAAGGCTTGGGCTGCTACGACTTGGACTTTGACGTAATGTACATACACAAACATGCATCTTGGACATAGGAGAAGGCCACAAACGGCTTTGCCCTTTGTTGAAGACGATAGATATCTCGATAGGGTATCCCGGGCTGATGATCTAGAGTCGATGGTAACAAGAGACGCGGATTTACCCAGGTTCAGGCTCTCTACAGATATGTATGCTTGTTCTTGATAATGATAGGGTGTATCACAAAGTACAATGATAGAGAGATTTATGTTCTAAGATCTATGATCTTAGTTGTAAGATGATGATCTATCGACTAACCTAGCCCCGGTTTATATGAGACACCTAGGCCTAGGATTTATAAGTTTCCTAGTCGATTACGCTGGTGGAGAGGAGTCCTCCACGAATCCGATGTTCTTTTCTTGATTGGCAAGACTTATTGAATCTTCCATATAATGCGCCATGGGCTGCCCAATGTGGCCTAGGACGGAACCGACAAGAGGTCATCGACCCGAACCACTAGACCGAGAATCGACATGGTGAGATACCCCTTAGCTGGGACATGTTAGTATCCCTTGAACCGGTCTTCAAGCATAGAAGCACCTCAGTTCATCTGAGTTTCTCGTCATCTTCAATCATTGGCCTTGAAAACTTGTTCAACAGAAGCTTTCCCGAACAATGCCTTCATGCAGCTGCCCTCGATCCATTGGTCAAGTTGCCATCTGAGGTGAAGCAACCACCTCGCTCTTGTAAATTTCGAAAGAGTACTGTAGTCGACTTTCTACTCATAAATATTATCGTGGCACCAACTACTTGGGCATGATAAGTTCCCGTGTTGTATCTTGAAAGTTGCCATGTCCGGCTTTCATGATATAAACCAGTTTTGTTGATGAAGATAGCCGACTTGCTCCTCAGAAATATCCAGAGCGAGCCGTTCATAGTCGGCCTCTAAGCTTGAGTGATTAGAAAGTTGGACGAACCACACTAGATTTGAGTTGTCGATATATATAGCATGCCTTCACGACAAAATGTTTTCCTGCCAAGCCAGCTTCCGTGAGCCGATTTTTCAAAGAAAATTTTCTGATCAGCACAATTTCTTCACTACTGATGTTTATAGCCAGTAGCCCTCAGGTGTGTGCCGGTAAAAAATATTGGATGCACCTTGAGTTTTGTATAAAAACCGCAATGTGTAGAAGCCATCGAGACTCAGGTTGGGCCCGAGCAACTGACCCGAGTATCAAAACTGTTTCTCGGTAGGATTTTAAATTATAGATCATAAAGCGTTATCCCCAATAGCACGCGGGAATCAAGTTATTTTACCAACTTCTTTTCTACCTTTTGGACAATGAAAAAAACCATTAGAAGTACCCTTACCAAACAATATGCCGAGAGGCGGACTCTGAAGGCATGGTTGTTAATAGATTCTCCACAAAATGTACCTGGGTTGGGTTGCAGCAGGACATGTAAAAATTCAGTTAGATGCTTACTCCTCGCCTGTGCCTACCACTGGTCTGCTAAATTAGTTTCCAGGCCAACGTGTGGCAGGTTGATCGTCAAATCCCATAGAACCGGGCTAGGAGCTTCTTTCATCAAAATATCGTTGCTCAGATGAGGAAGTACCCGAGAAGATTCGATCATTAGGTCGTCCATGCCGCCCGACCTAAGTCTCAAGGGCTACTGCATCGACGTTTCTCATGAAACTTTTTAAATGCAGTATTGTGATCCTCAGACCGGTCACTTGCAATTGCGCCCAACCTGAGTCTCAGGGGCTACTACACATTGCGTTTTCCTAAGTGTGCTACCTAAGGTCAGATTCGATCCTCAAGCCTTTTTCATCTCCAGTACAATCTCAAACTATACCACCGGCAACAACTCTAGAATGTGCCACTTTTATCGTCAAGACTACCTTTTCTTTTGAAACTACAAAGTTGACCTTTGCAAGAGCATAGCCCAGATTTCGATATAACAATTTTGGCGCCAGCTGGAGTATGTTCGGCCTTGGTTTGATGATGGACACCGGTTTAGTGTTTGTTTTTGTGGCCCAATGTTGGTTGCTTTTGCCCAACTATTGAGAAATCAACACGACCATATTTTATACTCCATCGAGGCTCGTGGTTAAAAAAAAATAAGTTTGTTTGCACACAATTGCAAAGTCATGTTCCTGCCTATCTTCTCCATAAAGAAAAAAAACCAAGAATTTCATTTTTTTTTCTCAAGTGGACAAGGGTGGGGGCTCATCTAAGTCTCGTCTACACCTCAAAAAAATCTAAGTCTCGCCTGATGCAAGATGAGAGGTAGTCTCGTGTCAAGCCGAGCACCAGATGGGGCACCCCAGGTGCGCGGGAGGCCACAACCGAATTGTTTTTTTACTTTCGTTTATACTTCCAAGTAATCTAAACAAATATATTAAATAAAACTTTACATAAATTTTTTGAAAAATCTCAAGTGGTTATAGAAGAAAAATATCTCATGCTTACAAAATGTATACAATGTATGTGAATTGTTTTGATCATGTATTAAAAAAATGGTAATCCAAGCATTTGGAAAAAATGTTAAACTTGTATCTAATTTTTTTTAATCAAGCACTTGAAACTTTTAAATGTGCTATATGGTGACCACGTATTAAAAATAATATCTATCTAGTATTTCAAAAATGTTAATCAATCATATGAAAAATGTTAAATATGTATACAGAAAAATGTTGACCATGTATTAAAGAAATTGATATTTAAAAAGTGTTAGTCAAGCATTTTTTAAAACTTATGTATGGAATTTTTTTGATCATCTATTGAAAACATGTTAATCTGGTATTAAAAAATGTTAATGAAAATGTATGAATTTTTTTTGATAATTAATTTAAAATGAAAGAAAATGTTGATCACATATTTTGAAAATGACTTGTATTTCCAAATGTTGATCTTGTATATATAAAATGTTAAACATACACAAAAAAACTAAAGTATGTTAATCATGTATTAAAAAATGGAAATGGATATTAAAAAATGTTATTGACGTATACTATAAAATTTACAATGTGTAATAGAAAATAAAAAACAAAGAAAACTAGTACAAAAATATAAAAACAAATAAAACCGAGAAAGAAACACAAAAACACGAGAAAACAGATGAAAACTAAGAAAGAAGGCAATTCTAAAAGACATTGAAAATAGGAAAAAACACAATGAAAATGAATAAACAAACAAAAGAAAATCAAATAAAGTAAGGAAAAACAAAAAATACCCCTTCCAATCCATAATAAAAGTTGCTCAAATGAGAAACACTTATTATGGATCGGAGGAGGGGGTAAAAACTGTGAACAAACAAGAACACCGATTAAAAGAAACAAAAGGAGAAAAATAATGATTCAACACATGCTAATAACGAGCCTTTCTTTATTGTACATTATAAAAAACAATGTCTTACTTTCGTCCATCTCCCATTATGCCAAATATAGTTTCTGCGCGGGGGTGTAGTATTATCATGATCATAACTACCGATGGCACCCTTAAGCCCTCTCCTAATTTGTTATTGGTTTGTTCTCGAAATCACTAATTAATGAGTACCCTTGCAGCCAACACTTTCGCCTCCTTCGCGGTTGATTTATGGTATAGTGCATACACGTCACTTGTTGCAATATGGTATTTCCCCCTTTTCATAGATTCAATATTTTAAATGTTATATCTCTCAAACCGTGTGTCTAAATCACGAACCCTTTTTACCATTGGATTACTCGCCTGAGATATTCGAAAGTAGATCTCATATTAATAGGTTTTGACAAAAAATATTACGCGAAAGGCCACTAGTAGAAAAAGGTTCATTTATCCCGGTTCCAGAGGCCTATTCGTCCCGGTTCCGAAACCGGGACTAAAGGGTCGGTACTAAAGCCCGATAACTTTAGTCCCAGTTCGCCTACGAACCGGGACAAATGGGGTTCCACGTGGCTGCCGTGGGTCACCCAGGCGGGAGGACCTTTATTCTCGGTTGGTGTTACCAACCGGGACTAAAGGGGGGGACCCCACAAAGAGAGATTTATGGTTTCATGTTAGCAGGTGACCCCACATCACTTTGCCGTCTGCTCATTAAAAAAACGTCCGTCCGCCGAGCAGAGTGTCCGGCGTGTGGTGTATAGCGATTCCGGCGTCTTGCGTTCTATGTGGTCGGAGCAACAGAGGACGATGTGCAGAGGCTGGAGTCGTGGCACAACATGTCCCTCCCTCCCGGAAAAAAGAAAATATATTTTCCATTTCTGGAGGGTGGTTGTGGCTTTCGCGAAAGCAACCATGTGCCTCCATTAGTGGCACGATTGTACTTCTAGAAAAACACGTTGTTTTTTTCTTTTTTGAGAGGCACGCAGAAGCAAACCTATGACTGCACAAGAGCCACAATCATGCTTCTAAAAAATGTTTTTCTTTCCTTTTCGAGAAGCACGACCGTGCCTCTCGAGAAGCGAACCTTTACCTCCACGGTAGGTACGATCTTGCCTCTCGTAAATATAAAAGATGCATCTATTTTAATTTGTGTTTTTAAAAAATGTAAGAGAAACCGTGCGAAAGCCCAAAAGTAAAGAAAAACAAAAAGAAACAACATCTCAACCCCGAAAACGCGTACAAAAAATAAAACTAAATCCCAAGAAAGTGCGCTCTCAGCACATAAAAAATAATCTTTGTGGGGGCTTCAAAAATGTACCTTTAATTAGTTGCTCTCGTCTGTTCTTTACAGAGAAAGCTATATCTCACCCACAACGAGATTGTAGACAAAACCAGCCTGTAGTTTTTTTAAGTTTGCTGCAGTTCTAGGCCGATCCATTTTTGTGTTTAGTTGCTAGTTGTTTCGTTTGCTGGGTGTTTATTAGTTTTGCATATTTTTTATATAATTTAATTTCTTTCTTTATTTTAATTGTTTCTTCATATATATTTTTTCTTTATTTAGTTTCTTGATTTTTTTTCAATAGTGTTGCTCGTTTTTTCACAGTTTTGAGCCTTTTCCTTTTCTGCATACTTTTTATTGTATATATGTTGAACATTACTTTATACTTATTTATTATATTTAAATAGATGATCACTTTTCTAGAATACATGATCAATATTTTACACACACATTCAGTATTTATATATATATGATTAACAATGTTTATATACATGATCAACAATTTTAAAGCATATGTTTAATTTTTTGAAATGCATAATCAATAATTTGTATGCGTTTATCATTTTTTATATACATTTTTATTATATTTTTTATACATGATTAATAATTTTTTAATGCATGATCTATATTTTCTTAATAAATGATCAGCACTTTTTTAATACAAGCTTAACTTTTTTAAATACATGATCAACATACACCATGTATTCTTTTTATACATGAGAAACATTGTTTCTATGCACATATAATATTTTCAAATGCTTAATTGCAATTTCAAATGTTTGATTAATTTTTGTAAACACACCATTAACTTTTTCACACAAAATGTATTTTTTATAAAAAACTTGTATGCGTAATAATATTTTCTTTAGACAGTCCATATTTTTTATTCATATTCTTCAGATGTTAAATTTAAATATACATTGTATATTAACATCTAAATATTATGTATATGTATAATAGTGAAACTAATAGTTCAGTATTTATTTATGTCGTACTGAACTGAAATGACTGTTTTTTTTGTCGAGGATAAATAATCCATATTTTATAATCGTTCTATTGGATCATCTCATTACATCAGAGTGATGGTCCACAATTTATTTCGTATTTTTTGATAACTTTCAGCGACCATGAGCAAGCTTTGTGTTAAACTATTATAGATTTTTTTTGCATATATATATATATATATATTCTCTGTATTTATTTTGTAATTCCAAATAAAAAAGTAGCATTCTTGCTAAACACATGGAAACTAAGAGGGGCATTGTTGAAATTCATCATGGTCTAGATTCGAAAGTAGCAGCATGGGTTGAATATGATTTTGTACTGCAATGTTGACAGTGTTGTGTGATGTTGAAAACTTATCTCGTTCGTTAATATAGCGACTTATACTTTAATTTGTGCCCCATCTTTGTGATGCAAGTTTGCACAGAAAATTATATGTATCTAGTTTGCATGCGGATGAATCCAACAATTTGTTCCCCTAAATATCTGAACCAAAATACTAATTTCACTATTTTTTTCTAAATCGATTTTCTAAACTGATATTCCTGACTAACTTTTTGTGAACTAATTCTCTGAAATTTAATGGTCACATCTAACCGACATAGCTGAAATAACCGTTGAGGAGATGTAATGCGCGAGCAAGCAGACAATTGCCAAAAAAAACTAACTATCTCCACACATGAATCATGGAGAACAACATCTGGTCGTGTGCTAGTAAAAGCCCTAACGAAAATAAATTGACAGGGTGTCCAAGGAAGCCACCGGATATAGAACATAACATACTCAGGAGCGTATGCACTAGGCTCTCGTAAGATCGGCTCCATGCCACCGCCGAACTCTGATGTGCTCGATGCCCTGCCTTGGTTCCGCTCGAGTTGAAAGGAGAAACGGGCGGATCATGGGTTTTGGGAAGGGTTGTCTCACCTATGTGGAACTTCATGATAACACTGGGTCGTGTGCCAGGAATACTCTTTTGTACCAAGCCGTTACCACGTCAAGAGTTAAGTGATCACTTTTATGGGTTTTTCAAGTTTATGTATGTATCTATTAATGATGCACAAGCTCATGTGCTAAGGATGATATTAACTCTTGTTTTATTATAGACGGGGTTCCGCTTGAGCCTGCAATCCTGCACACACTTGGGATCGGTTTTCTATTTCCACAGGAAATTTTTGGATCTCTTTCCAAAAAATGTTCCCACGAATCACATTCCTTCAATCTCCTGCACGATCATAGCATATTTTTGCATTTTTTTAGAACAGTGTTGGTAACCTGTCGTCACATTTGACAAATAAAATTAACAAATTAATAGACATATATTTGTGTGCGTTGCAACGGAAGAAAAAAACACTGTACTATTTTCATGCTTTTATGTGTTACGTCGAGCATGTTCGCCATGGGTGATGCATTCTCGGTCTGCAGGAGAGCTGGTGCGGCGACCAAAGGCAACACGTGCGTGAGCAGCCCACTATACAATAGGAGTGAGGCTGATGTGAAAGGCTGCTTTGTGTTTGCCGATTTCAATGCTCTATGGTTTCTATATCTAAATAGCTAGCCCTTGTTAATACGTTTTTCTTGGCTATTTACAGTTTGGATGCGGAAACCTTTAGCACATTTTGTGGACATGCTAATTTTGCTTGTCAAATGTGTGCACGTGAGGCCCTCACTAATTTAGCCACTCCTATTTACGAACCATCAAAATTAGCCATGTAACTGCCAATAACTGAAACATGTTTTTTTTACGGTAAATAACCGAGACATGGTGATGAACCTATGCTCAAATTAAACCGCAAAAAAAACCTATGCTCAAATTTAGCCGTGAATTCCCTTCAATCACGCAGATCCACACACTCGTAACCCACAAACAAGCAAAACACTCACATATATATAAACCAGGGCAAGACACCGGGTTTTACACCGGCGGCAGCAACCCTTCACCTCCATTTTCATCTCGGTTTTTTACACTCGCAGCAATCTTCACCTCATCATGGCGGACATGAAGCAATCCTGCGCGGCCAGCGCCGGCCACGCCGAGGCCCAGCTCCACGACCACGCGGGACACGCCGCCGAGGCCGCCCACGAAGCCGCCGGCTCCGCCGCCGACTGCGGGCAGATGCAGATGCACCGCCCCGCCGAGACCGTCCAGGAGGTACGTCCCTCCGTCCGTCCGTTCTTGCAGCATTTCGTGTTCAGGTTGTGACGATTCGACGACGTGTGCATTTTGCAGGCCAGCGAGCACGCGACCAATGCGGCGGCGGGCGCTGCCGGGGCCGCCGCCGACGCGGCTGCAAATGCTGCCGGGGCCGCGGCGGACGCAGCTGCTGGAGCCGCCGGCGCCCAGTAATTAACCCACGTACGTGGAGGCAGGAAAGGACCTAGGATGCTGAACGTACCGGCCATCTACGGCAGCAATGAACTAATTATGTTCCATTATGGTTGTATTTAATTACCATCTCGGTTGATGTTCCATCTATAATAATATCGTTGTGTTCTGAAAGTGAAATGGCTTTCATTTGTTTGTTACAGTATTTGTAATGAATATTTCGCCACAAGATTCATGGAATTAAGTATTCTATGTAGTATTTCTTCCGTTTCAAATTAGATGACTTTTATTTATGTATATGTCTAATTATACATGTGAACAAATAGAAGTCATCTAATTTGAAGGTTAATGTTTGTGGCCGGCCGACCGGCCAAAGCTTATGCCGGTCGGTCCAAGGCCCACTTGTCTCCACTTTCCCGCTTTTGCTACATCTGGCACATGATAAATATTGCAACCGTAATATAAAATGCTACTATCTGTATTACTATTATACTAATATTATTATATTGATCTATGTTACTTTTTGCTAAACAGATGTATTTAATATTACCTCCGATCCATATTAATGTACTCAATTTTGTCTAGATTCATATGTATCTAGTTAAGTATTTAGACTAGATGCATGTGTATCTAGACAAACTTAAGTACATTAATATGGATCGGAGGGAGTAATATTTTAGTGCTAAGCGCATTCATTTGATAGCATGATATGAAAATGTTATTAATGATTTTTGCTACAACAAAAAAGATGAAGTGTGATCGGTGATGATGGGTCCCGAATTTTGTTGCAACCATTGTAAAAAAAGCTACAAGCGTAGATTAAATTTGCTGCCATGAATTGATGGTAAATATGGTACGTAATGTTTTTATCAGATTTTTGGTTGAAAAAAATGAAAGAAAAAAATGCACACAATAATTTTTTGTTGCATCCATGTACCAAAAAAGTTGCAACCGATAGTAAAAAAATGCTACCACCAGCGATTTAATATTTGTAACCACAATTTTTTTTGCTGCAAAAAAACACCAAAAATAAAAATGTTGCATCTGTATACCCAAAAAGTTGCAAAAGTACCGCAAATGTTGCAAAGGTACCGCAAATGTTGCAGTAAAAAAACGAAGGATACGCGCAAATCTGAACCGTTAAATCACGGAGATCGGACGGTGCGCGTTTGACCGGCCAAACTGGTGCGTCGGTCGGCCGGCGCAGAGCGTCGCCCTAATTTGAAACTAAGGGAGTATATGATTGTCCCAAAACGCCTACAAAAGTGTCGATTCTAACCGATCCCAACTTAACGGAGTACAGAACTTGCTTTGCGTCTTCGACCTCACCGACAACAACCCTGGACACGGAAATTGCACCGCCGACGACGACCAATAACTACGCGATTACATATCTAGCAACCTCAACTGCTCCGTGAGGGCCGCCATGAACAACACAAGGTTTCGGCGAGGCATGAAGCCACCGTCGAGGGATTGCTTGAAGTGGGGAGGGACGCGAGTCGCCCGGCGACCACAAGGCGCGCGACGGCCACAAGGGCGCTTTCTCGCGAATGAAATTTGTACTCCTCGCGGCCGCAACCGAGAATATTAGGGTTGAGAGCTATAAGGATTAAAAATTAGGATTTGCATATAGAGTGAATGTTCTCTCCAGGGCATGGCAAGTGCGAATCATTTTAGGCCAATCGATGTTCATGGAAGATAGCAATTTTAATACAAACGCATGGCAATTTGCTATAGTCTTAGTTTGGCAAACATTTATATATCCGAAATTGCCATCTTTCTCTTCACGTGATATTAGGAGTTGCCATCTTTTATGTTCGCGCTTGCTATGTTCTAAAATGCATGTTCGCTTCTACTAAGAGTATATACTTGTCGAAAAATTATCCTCTTATAAAGAAGCCCGCGCCTATGCCTCACCGCGTCATCATTCCCGGCGGCTACCACCTCTCCAACGTCTGCAACGGCCTCCTCTGCTTCGCCATGGACCGCAGTGCCGCGCCGACGTTATGAAGATGTTGGGTACAACGTGGACCAAAGCGTGTGCACCTTAAACGGCGCTGCAGCCGGCACTGCATGGCGCCAGAGCTCGCACCGCTCTCCGTGTCCCTTATTATGCGCCTTTCTCCCGTTGCTCATCCAAGGCAAGCTCTACTTGGTCACCACTGGCCAGACATACCCTGATTGCCGCCGGAAACCATGCCGCACGCACCGTCTACCTTTCGAGGAGGACGAGTACCATTCTACCTCGGACCCGGCAGTGAACGCATGCGAGATGGGTGGGCGCCTCTGCCTCGTCGTGGATATCCTGAGGGGCGAGTACACCGCTACACGTAAGATCTAGTTCTGGGTACTCATGTCGCCAAGTCACCCGACCCAGTGGATGCCGCCACCAACGAAGCCGATCTAGATCCGTCATCCATTACCAGCAATGCTACCGAGGCCGAGGGGATGGACCAGCCAACCCTTAGTCAGTTCAAGAGCACGCTAGGTCAGGGATGGGCATCGAAATCGGAAAAATCCGACAGTGAGAGAATCACCGGAGTAGGGTAAACCTCTAATCCTTACGAAACCACTCTAGAGCCTAATTTATTCGGTTTGGCACATTTTAGGGGAGTAAATATCCGGTTTAAGAGACGAGGAGAGAACTGAAATACCACATTTGGGAGGCAAAAGTATACTTTTCTCAAATTCGAATTAGAGAGCTTATGAAAAATTCGGTCCAATTTTATAGAGCCCAGTGCTGAAATGCAGCCCATTCTCACCGGCCCTCCTCATTTCTTTCCTCCCCGAGAGAAAAGTACCTCCCTCACCGCCGCCGTAGCTGCCGCCGCCGCCGCCGCCGCCTGCGCGATGCTCCGCCTGCGAGAACGCATCGTTTCCCAGGTCCTCTCCTCACCCTCCACCACCTCAGCCATCTCCCCACTCCTCCGCCTCCTCTCCGCCTCCGCCGCCCCCATTTCCGCTAACCCTAGTGGCTTCGCCGTCGAGGAGTACCTCGTCGACACCTGCGGCCTCACCCGGCCCCAAGCCCTCAAGGCCTCCACCAAGCTCTCCCACCTCAAGTCCCCCGCCAAACCCGACGCCGTCCTCGCCTTCCTCGCCGGCCTCGGCCTCTCCGGCGCCGATGCCGCCGCCCTCGTCGCCAAAGACCCGCCCTTTCTCTGCGCCAAAGTGGACAAGACACTGGCCCCCGTCGTCGCCGGGCTCACCGGCCTCGGCCTTTCTAGCACTGAGATTGGCCGCCTGGTCTCGCTTGGCCACCGCTACTTTCGCCGCAGAACCGTCGTCTCCAGGCTGCAGTACTACCTGCCCCTCTTCGGCTCATTCGACAACTTCCTCCGGCTTCTCAAGCGCGACCGCCACTTTCTTTCGTCGAACCTCGATAAGGCGGTCAAGCCCAATGTTGTGTTCCTGCGGGAGTGCGGGCTAGGTGACTGTGATATTGTCAGGCTGTCTATCCGTCTGCCAAGGATGCTCATCACCAACTCGGAGAACCTCCGGGCGATGGTGGCATGTGCTGAAAGATTAGGTGTGCCCCGTGACTCTGGTATGTTCAGGGAAGCGCTGTGCGCTGTCGCATGCATCAGTGAGGAGAAGATCGCCACAAAAGTGGACTATTTGAAGAAGACGTTCAGTTGGTCAGATACTGAGGTGGCCATTGCTGTGTCCAAGGCTCCAATGCTGCTGAGGAGGTCTAAAGACATGCTTAGACGCAGGTCTGAGTTTCTGTTATCTGAAATGGGGTTGGAACCGGCATATTTTGCTCATCGCCCGGCCATGATCTCTTACAGCCTGGAGGGCCGGCTCAGGCCACGCTATTACGTTTGTATGTTTCTCAAGGAAAATGGATTGGTACATCGCGACCTGAGCTTCTATGGTGCAGTCGTGAAATCGGAGAAGGATTTCGTGGAGAAGTACATATGCCCTCACAAGGAAGCTGCACCACATCTCGCTGAAGACTATGCAACCGCTTGCAAAGGGGAAGTGCCAACCAATTTCAGATTTACTTGAACCAAAAATGGGTTAAGGAAGTATGTGTTGTCAGTTTTATTCTGTCCTGTTTTCAGATTTTAAGAGTGATATGGGAAGAAGTGGGATTTGCTGGCACTCTACCTGCAGATGCGTGGACATGCTCCAACGCAGCTGCCAAGATGGTTCTCAGTGACATCAAACTCCTTCCACCAAGAAGAGCGTGTGGCCTCAAACTCTGCTTGCTCTTCTAATTTTGTGAGAATTACTTCTCAGTTTATCTGGTAGATACCCTTTTGTCAGTAAGAAATTAATGCATCTTAATGCAATTTAGATATGCTTCTTCCGTTCATTGGTTGATTTCGTTACTGAAATCTCCATTTGCTTCTCTTTCTATCAAATTTTGATGTCAGTAATTGAATTCATGCCCCACAGTTAGCTAGCTGTTTATAGCTGCCGAATTGTAGGGAGTTCCATCTAATAGTTTTTAAACTACTGGAACAATATCATGTGAAAAAATTATAATGTCCTGGTTATATTTATCCTCTCTTTTATACGGTCCTGTTTTCTGCTTGCCATCTTGTTTACCGATTCTTTGTTAGTGTTCCTTTGTATTGGCAATCGTGCCTGTTGGTTGTCAGATTGCCACTGTTTGTCATTTGGTAACAGATTTCCATGGTGTTGATTAATTGACCCCTGGTGTTTTCTGTTGTTTCCACCATACAGGTTAATTGGGAGTAATATACCAAAAAAAAACTGTTTTAATTGCCGCCACAGGAAAGTCGCTGTTGCGTAGGTTATCGTCACAGCAGATATGAATATGATAGTTTTTCTATCGGCAATAATTTATTTAGGTTATTGTCACAGCAGTTTTGGAGATGATAGTTTCTCTATCGGCAATAATTTATTTAGATGCAGACCTAAAGATAGATTACCTTGGGTACAAACTTCGAGAGTGGCTTAACTTAAATACACATGATTTAGTGAGTTCCACGATCTTACTTTTCATCTGAATTTTTAATGAGTGGTTTTGATATTTGAAGGCTCAAAGTTTGGAATTTTAATCAGTGGCTTACTCACATGGTAGCGAGGTATGGTGATCATCTAATTCTTACTACCTAAAATTTGTTGGACACTGTTGTCCATAATGTAGTGCCTAAGATGCACTGTTCTGAATTCTGTAGAGAAACGGCTGTTCTTGATAATTTTTAGTGCCTAACCCCAAAAGATAGATACACTATTCTGTTTTTTTGGGGGATATCAGCTGTTGTTTATATGTTTGAGTGGCTTATTTGAAACTGAAATAAAGATCGTTAATTGCTCATAAGCTGCAGGTAGCATCTTCATATTTGATTGGTTGAGTCGGTAGCTATCTCTGATTAACCATGTGTTCTATTGTAATCATCCAATATTTTCGGTCAAGCCCCTTACTTTAAATTTCCGCCATAGCGGCGACCATCAGACATCGTTGGCTGGAAATTTCCATGCATTTTGAGTATTTTGAATGGTTTTGTTCTGATATGAGATGTGTAACCATAGCGATGGAGTTCTACTGAAATGGTAGTGTGGTTCTGTGATCCTTTACATGTTATGCATATTTCTTTAATTTGGTGTAACTTCGTACGCAAAAGTTATGCTTCATCATCTGAAAAATTATTCATGGACAAAATTTTATTGGACCTATGACTTGATTGCTCCTGTTTAGAGTCCAGCCTCTCTGGAATTTTTAGTACTGCTATATTTTGAAATGTAAGATGTCTAATATGCACTGTCCTGATTTTTTTAGCACAATGGTTGTTATTGATATTCTTTCGTGCTTAACCCCTGAAGTGATAGATACAGTGTTCTGAAAATTTGGGATATGAGCTGTTGTTTATATCTTTGAGCTGCTAATTTGAAATGGAAATCAAGATTGTGACTCGCCATTCTTATCTCCGTTGGGGAAGTAGAGTTGAATTCCTTTGAGGAAGTAGAGTTGAATTCCTTTGAGCTTCGGATTAGCTGAGGTGGGAACCATGCACTAGTTTAGAAGCACTTTTTGTAGACATACCATACGAGGCAAAGCATTGCTACTCACATAGTGATGGAAACCTGCAATTGCTTGAGCTCTTGCTGATGCAAGCTCAGCTTAACCAGTACGAGTGTGGGGGATGCATACAGACGTCGCCACAATAGATACATCCAAATGTATACACCAAAACATTTCCAAACTCTGGCCACCATAGATATAAATCAAACCAAGCTCATGATGACAGCAAAAGTGGTGGGCGATTACTTAAGTTACGAAGGCGGATCGACGGAGAGCACATGGCTACTCAAATGCAAAGATGGGTCCTCAATGTCGGAATCCTCCGACGAGAAGAACGAAGATGAACTAGAATCATCCGTCTACAAAAAATTAATCTCTTGATTTATCAAAATTCAGGCATCGATCGGAAATAAAGTCGCACAAAATGAGGTTGGGGATGAACTCCATACTTTTCCCGGAAGCAAATCAGACTCTCCTAGTCGCTTGAAAGCAAAACCATCGCTGCCTCCTTTGACGGGAAGCAAATCACCCGCTGTTGCCACATACTTCACCTCCAACCGGAAGCAAATCTTTCCCCGCCACCGCTCACTCAAGTGCTGCCGGACCGCCCACTCGACCGAAAACCCACAACCAATCTCTGCCCCAAGCTTGGTGGCAGATCCATGGTGCCCAACGTCGATTGCGCTTCGGCGGGACAAATCTGGGACCCCTTATGGGCGATGAAGTTGGATTGATGCGGGCAACGAGGGGGAAGTGGACGACATCAATTTGGCCGGGGAAGTAAGAAATGACCGTCTTTGGCGGCGGCGATTGCAGAATGGCGAGGCGCAACTTGAAATGTCCCTCCCGCCAAGTCCTGCTCGAGATAGGGGAAATCACGAAGGGGGTCGAAAATCGAGAGGTATGGTGGATGGAGGGTCAATTTGTAGCTCCCCTTAACAAAATTCCGGGACAACCGTTTTTACAGTATTTGAGCGGGACGATTTTTAGTTTCGATCCCATAAACGGAGATTATTTTTGTAGATGAACAGATATATGGGATATCTTTTTTTTTAGATTAATATATGGTACGTATATATTTTTTAGATTTTTTTAGACTACTTCCTTCGATCCATATTACTTGTCTTAAAATTGATGTATTTATTGCTAAAAAGCATCTAGATACATTCATTTTAAGACAAGCATCTAGTACAATACTTTTTTTTATTGATATACGGGATATCCTCCTAGAGCCCATTAGAGCCCACACACACACACACTCACCAGAGCGCGAGTAGCGAGCGACCTTCACAAAAGACAAGCACTTGCTGTTGAAAATCTGGGATTTCTTCCTCGCCGCCGGCGCCGTCGCCGCCGCCACCTGCGCCATGCTCCGTCTCCGGCAGCTCATCGTTTCCCAGATCCTCTCTTCTCCATCCACCACTGTCATCTCCACACTCCGCCGGCTCCTCTCCGCATCTGCATCCGCGGCCCCCATTTCCGCTAACCCTAGCAGCTTCGCCGTGGAGGAGTACCTCGTCCACACCTGCGGCCTCACTCGGCCCCAAGCCCTCAAGGCCTCCACCAAGCTCTCCCACTTCAAGTCCCCCGCCCAACCCGACTCCGTCCTCGCCTTCCTCGCCGGCCTCGGCCTCTCCGGCGCCGATGTCGCCGCCGTCGTCGCCAAAGACCCGCGCTTTCTCTGCGCCAAAGTGGATAAAACATTGGCCCCCGTCGTCGCCGGGCTCACCGGCCTCGGCCTGTCGAGCACTGAGATTGGCCGCCTGGTCTCGCTTGGCCGCAGCAATTTTCGCTGCAGAACCATCGTCTCCAGGCTGCAGTACTACCTGCCCCTCTTCGGCTCATTCGACAACTTCCTCCGGCTTCTCAAGCGCGATCGCCAATTTCTTTCGTCGAACCTCGATAAGGCGGTGAAGCCCAATGTTGTGTTCCTGCGGGAGTGCGGGCTAGGTGACTGTGATATTGTCAATCTGTGTATCCGGCAGCCAAGGATGCTCACCACCAACTCAGAGCGCGTCCGGGCGATGGTGGCATGTGCCGAAAGATTAGGTCTGCCCCCTGGCTCTGGTATGTTCAGGCAAGCGCTGCAGTCTGTTGTGTTTCTGAACGAGGAGAAGATCGCCGTCAAAGTGGAATACTTGAAGAACGTGTTCAGGTGGTCTGCTGCTCAGGTGGTCATTGCTTTGTCTAAGGCTCCGATGCTGCTCAAGATATCCGAGGGCATGCTACAGCGCAAGTCCGAGTTCCTGTTATCTGAGGTGGGTTTGGAACCCATGCACGTTGCTCATCGACCGATAATTCTCTGTCTTAGTCTGGAGGGCCGGGTCAGGCCCCGGTACTATGTTGTAAAGTTTCTCAAGCAAAATGGACTGTTAGGAAGTCACTGGAGCTTCTATAGTGCCGTCACGGTGACCGAGAAGGTATTCATGGAGAAGTTTATATGCCCTCACAAGGAAGCTGCACCACACCTCGCCGAAGACTATGCAATTGCTTGCAAAGGGGAAGTGCCAAGCAATTTCAGATTTACTTGAACCAAAAACGGGCTAAGGAAATTGGTTACTGGGTATGGCCAACAAAGTTTTCACTCTGCGTAGTAAGCTGGTAGTTCCTTCTTCAGTGTACTTTGCCTAACTGGATGTTGGTTGTCTTCTATAGTATGCCAGCATGTCTGTTATGCTATTTTGGTTATTGGTAGTTCCTGCTGAAAGTGATAATTTTGCTCATGAAACCCGATATGTTGATGTCACCATTCTTTAGAGAAGAAAGCATCACCTACAGCTACAATCTCTGAAGATGAGAATTACATCAAGAAACCAGAAAACAAAAGAATTATTCTCTGTAGTTTTCCATTAACAATATCAGCATGATCTGCTGTCAAGCCAAAGATTATCTAGCATGTTCCATTTTCATCTCATTGTCTTTTATGCTCCATCATATGTCAGTTAGTAATAACTTTGCAGTTCAATGTTTAATATTTAAATTATGCCTAGAAATATATTTCTAGTGGGTGTCTGTTTGTTTTTTGCCTTTTTATTTCTTTACCCTTGTACTTATGGACTTATTGTCTTTGCCATTAATCATCGTAACTAAACCGCTGGATGTGCCATGAATAACAAGCATATCCAATAAAGGATGAATTTATATATGTTGAGAGAACATGAATAAGAAAAAAAATTAGAATTTGCCACTGCAAGCTACAACTTGGACCATGGAAAAAGTTCTTTGTTCATATGTGCTTACTACTCGGTGCTTGCATATGAGCTCATCCATTCACAAAACCGCATACTAATATTTTGGCAGAAAAAGTAGCCAATGTGAAATCATCAATTTAAGAATCAATTCCACAAATCCCCAAAATGGAGCCCAGTTTGTTGCTTTGAGCTGAGCTATAAATTGCTACATGACACTTGACACATTGAACTCTTTCTCCATCCTAATATAAGTACTCCCTCCGATCCATATTAATGGACTTAAGTTTGTCTAGATACACATGCATCTAGTCTAAATACTTAACTAGATACATACGAATCTAGACAAAGTTGAGTCCACTAATATGGATCGGAGGTAATATGTTAATTGCTGTGTTTAGCGATTTAATTATGTGTTCCATTTGTGTTAAAGAATGCAACATGGGTAACCGTCACTGTTGATCCATGTCATCCATGGAGATTGATGAATCTAACATTTTCCCTGCTAACACAAAACTGCAGCAATGACTTGTTTTGCATAAAAACTGAAATGGAACTTGCGGCTGATGATCAACAAGGTGGACAATAGTACATGTTCAGTGAAAAAATACAGTAATTTTCACACTAATCACAGGATACAATATGATGAAAGCAATGATTCACTAGAGCAGATAGATTTGGCTCCAATGATCGCAAAAGATGAAGATAGATTTGGTTCCAAGTGTAGTCAATATTTGAAGCCAAGCTTACTCAAATGGTATCTCGAGGTCCCAGTGATCCTTTACATAGCATGCATACTTCTTAATTTCATAATTTGGCGTAACTTGTATATGAAAGTTATATCACCTTCTCTAATAATTCCTAATTGGACGAAAAATTGTTGGATATGTGACTTGACTGCTCTTGTTTACATTCCAGCTTCCTTTACTGCAGTTTCTAATGTTCTGGCGGGTAACTTCTAATGTTCAATTCTGACTAAGCATGTTCGACAAACAGTCATTTGCTGCAGTTGACTGAAGTAGTGGTTTTGGCGGATGCATCAGGTCAAATATGCACATATATACTGCATTTGAGGTGAGTTGTCTTCTCAGGTTTACATTGCACTCTTCGGAATACAAGTGAATTTATATACTTTGTCGGAATAATTGTTTTTGTTAGGCAGGACAGTGCAGTAGTTTATATATTTTGTGTTGATTATAAAAATCTAAATAATTTTTGTGTTTACTTAGCACTTTCTTTTAGTGTTAAATACTTCTATCCCATCTTGCTAATTCGTTTTCTTCTAGAATAGCCCGTTGATCCCATATTTATGGGTTCCACTTGCTTACACTTTTAGGTCTATAAATTGCTCCATGTCATTTGTAATATTTTAATCTCTTTCTTACATTGGCTCCTGGAAGGAATTACCGGTAGTATCAGTAAGGTTATTTTGTTCCTTGGGATGTTAACTTAATTTGGTAACAACGTTCAGATTTGTTTACAGGATGTGGTCGTCTCTTTATAATTTATTAAAGAGATAGTACATTTAGGGGTACAAAGTTCCAAACTCGGTAGGTTCTTAGCCGGACTCGTGACTTCTTTCTTCTACTATCTCTGCCTCTGGTCTCATGCTGGTGGCGCCCGTCCGTCCGCCTAACGCTGTTACTGGCTGTCGAAAGAACCTTGTGACGCAGATGGGTCACTCATAGAAGACGTGGCTGCGGCCTGCAGAATCTCTAGTTGAGGAGGAGCATGTTTTGTGTCACAAGCTGAAATCTGAGCATATTTGTGTACCAAATAGCGCAAATCCCAGGAGTGCAGGATGGGATCCTGAATTGCGCTTCAGAGGAACAGATGTTGTACTTAAACCATTTGTTGGCCTGGACCACTGATGAATGCGCCCCCTCCAGGGTGGTCGGTCCAAGTTGTTTTTGCAGCCTCCCATTGCAACTGGCAGCTGGGAGAACTTGATCCTGGTAAAGACAATTTGTCTGGCATGAGAAGTTTCAGCAGAAATAGGCACATCATAACTTCAGAAGAACATGGCATGATAGTCCTCGAAAGCGACTGAAATTGTTGCTGCGTCTACGCTGTCTGCTCCATGCATTGCTGTTCTGAACTTTATGCTGTCTGTCATATAAGCTTCAGTATGTAGATTTCAACACTTGCAACCAGAAATCCATACATTTGCAAGATGTCAGTTTAATATTCATTCGCCCATCACTGTAACATTCAGTGCTTCGGCAAATGCAGCTTAGTTAAACACGTTGATCTACCAGGACCAAACATTTCCAAAATGGATCATTTGCCAAAGGATCTGCCAGAGACATGAAGTATTCATTTATCAAGAAGACAAATACACAAGGGGAATTATAGTTGTATTTCCCATACATAAATGAAGAAAGCAAAGTGGCGGAGCGTATTAATCAAGTTACAGCTCCACTATAACGGAAGGTTGTCTCGGGTGCTGCTGTGCAGCGCTCTTGAAGGCAGACTCAACATCAGCGAGCACATGCTCAATTTTTTTGCTTGACTCGGCGCGGCTGTTTCGGAGACGCACACGGATGTCCTGGAGGCAGGGCAGACACTCCATGCCGACCGGAGCAGCGCCTATCCACTCCGCGCTGCCAAATTCCATGGCGAGCGTTTGCAGCTTGGGCATAGCTCCTGCCTTGAAGCTCAGGTACGCAGTCACATCTTCATAAGACCATAACTCGAAGTACTCTAGAACAGGGTCCGACCACGACCTTGTCTTGGGAGATATCAGACACGTGGATCCTGGCATCGACCATGAAGGGAAGCTCTCCAAGAAAACGAACCTCATCAGTCGACAGGTGCAAGACACACAGATCGAGGACCCGGAGGCAA
Source organism: Bromus sterilis (assembly GCA_950022295.1). Classification (NCBI taxonomy): domain Eukaryota; kingdom Viridiplantae; phylum Streptophyta; class Magnoliopsida; order Poales; family Poaceae; genus Bromus; species Bromus sterilis. Next base: position 333,763,628 of record OX465599.1, on the reverse strand, counting down.
CGCAGCTTACCGACCCATTTGGGAACTCTACTGAACTCCCATTTTGCTAGATTCAGTACCTCGAGACTGGGAGGAGGATCAAGCAGTGACTCCAGCTGCCTAGCATGGCCATAGCATTCACGATGGCAATCAAGGCAGAGGTGTTTGAGCTCTTGGAGCGTCCCAATGGAAGAGACCAAAGCATCCACTTCTTCAACCGTCCAACGGTGGCCGTTACGCGTGCTAATTGTTAACACCTTCAGATTGGTCAACTCACCGAGGCCTTGGATATCCTCCACTGAAATCTTTGGCATGTCCCAACAATGCAGGGTGCGGAGTGATTTCATGCTCTGGATCCCTTCAGGCAACGTTGTACCTGTTGGAAGTTCTAGATGAAACAGGTTGGCCAAGCGAGTTATATCTGACGGAAAGCTTTGTGTGGATCGGCAAACCAACTCCAGAGTTTCCAAATGCACAAGCCCTTGGATTTCAGTAGGGAGCGCCACACGTGTTAATCTGGCCAAAACCTTCAAATACCTCAGTAGAAACAAATGGCCAATTGCAGTGAGGTCAACTGTCGCATACCATTGATCTGGAAACTCAAACAAGAGCACCAGTAGGTATTTAAACTGTGAAAGAGTGGGTATGTATATGGACTCCCTGAACCATGCACATGATCGAACTTGTGAAACGCCCGTAGCAAGGGTCTTCGATCTTGCATCGCCAAAACTTGATTGGAGAGATAACCGACGTACCTTGTACTCGCCACTGTGCAATCTTGTCATGTCTTCATCTTTACATGCCACACTGATAAAATTATATTCTTTGCTTTTGCATAGAATCAAATCAAACAACATATCGTGTACTCTGCAAGAAAGTACCTCCCCACCAAATGTTCTTTCTGGCTCAATCAGACTTCTATTGATAAGCTCATTGAAATAACTTCTTGCAACCTCATCCAAATCTGCTCCGTGCAAACTGTGAACGAAGCCTTCGGCTACCCATTGTCGAATCAGGTCATCCCTCTTAACCTCACGATCTTCCGGATACATGCCAAGGTACAAAAAACATGGCCGGAGATGAACAGGAAGGTGCACGTAGCTAACATGGCCGGAGATGAACAGGAAGGTGCACGTAGCTAAGGTTTAGTATACCCCTCATCTCTTCCAAGGTGGATATTGAGGCAGACTTGGCACCAAGAGATTTTATTATGCTCTTCCATTTATTCAATGATCTCCCTTCTTGGCCAACTAAGAGGCTAGCTATGGAGATAATTGCAAGCGGCAATCCACCACACTTCTTCAGAATTTTAGTTGAAACATCTTAAAATTGTGGTGGGCAATCATTTTGAAGCCCAAATACTCTATTAGAAAACAATATTCTTGAGTCTTGCTCTTCAAGGTGCTTCATTCTATAAATGTATGCACAATCACTCTGGCATGCCTGGGCAGCTACGGTGTCCAGACGTGTGGTTACCATAACTCTACTTCCATTGTCATCTTCTGGAAAGACGCAACTAATAATATTCCATGCTGGATTATCCCATAAATCATCAACTACGATAAAGTACCTATTGAAATTTTAGCATGAGTTAATCATACATTATATCAATATAAGTGGTTATGAGGTACATAGAAAATCGTCGGAAGTAAAATGAAGCTAAGGAAGGATAATAAAAGTATAATGGCACACAACAATACTAGAAAAAAAAAGTACCTCTTATGTTTGAGGTGTTCCCTAAGGCGGTCAATGATGTCTTGTAGCTCATGAGCATGAGAAGAATCCGGCATCCCAAGCTTGAATTGTAGGCTACTGAGAAGGTTTTTCATATCTGGTCTTTGGGAGACTGAAATAAATGCCTTGCAGTCAAACTGTTCTTCAATCTTATCATACACCTGTCGGGCAAGCGTAGTTTTACCCAAGCCTCCGAACCCCACAATGGAAACCACTATGAGGTTCTTCTGTGAACCCGTCAACCAATTGACAAGCTCTTCTCTCGGGCCATCAATACCAATGATACATTTCGCTTTTGTGTAGATCGCCGACATCCGGGGATCCACAACCACAACACCATGACTTGAACTTATGCACTCATCAATCTTGTACCGCTCGCGCCGAGCATTTGCCTCCACTGCAAGAACCTTGAGCTCCTCAATCCGGTTGGCAATCTGATGACGCCTCCCCAATCTCCTAAGACGCTGAGCCATCTTCTTGACGAAGCCTTTCTTCACATGGACACCATCAATGTCATGCATGAAGTCATTGATACAATTCTCCATATCATAGGACATCTCCCTGACATGGTCCCTCCAGTTCTTGGCCAAGGGATCAAGCTCATCTATAAGCTCCATCTTGTCAAGGAGAGCTTTCATGGCACTTAGCTCGTCCTTGAGGAAGGAGGCCTGCTTCCTCACCCCCGTGAGCTTCTTGTACTCCTCACCAAGAAGCGTTGTGAGCTTGCCGAGGAGAGGGTTCATCACCCCGGTCGTCGCACTCGCCGCCATCCCGATCGACGAGACTGGTTAGCTAGCTATTTGTGTGCGGCAAGACAAGTAAGCTAGGCTGGTAAAGAAAAGCTTAGCGTGCAATGGTACTATCTATCTATACTTCTGCAACCTCTAAAATTTGCTAGTAATATATCTTATGTTTCCCCGAGATCCACGCCAAGATTGAATACTCCAATCATGCATCGGGAATCATTTCTAAGCTGGGTAGTTCGGATCATAGATGCTTTTTGTCTGCCACCCCTCCTTGACATTTGACCTGTTTCCAAACATACTCCCTTCGTCTTTAAAAGAGTGTATTTCTAATTTTAATGAAGAATGAAGAGTCAAACTATTTAAACTTTAACCGAGTTTACATAAAATTATAGTAATAATTATGAACCTAAATAATTATATAATTAAAATATACTTCATAACAAATCTAATGATACTAATTTGATGGTATAAATGTTGATAAATTTTTATATAATCACGATCAAAGTTTAAATATCTTAACTTTTCAATAAAACTGAAAGTACACTCTTTTAAGAACAGAGAGAGTAGGATACTCTCGCTCCTTAGCAGCTAATTGATTAAGCTATGTTTGTGTCGGCAATACAAGTTGGGAGGTTAACGTGTGAGCCAGATGAGTGGTGTCAATCGCTCGTTCGCTCCGGCGCCAATGCTGGTTTTTTAGTATGTACTTTTAGTAAGCAGAGGCGATTAACCCAAAGAGTTACTGATCCATAATAAAACTCATACATTTCTTCGAAACAGGTTTTTGCGTTCCTTTGTACAGTAGATAAAAGCATGATCATAGTACATGATCGAACGATACGAGGTATAAAGAAATTCTCTTATAAAGAAGATCCCGGGATATTTGTGTGCTGCAAGGCAAGTAAGCTAGGCTGGTAAGAAAAGCTTAGCGTGCAATGGTACTACTACCTCTGTTCTTTATTATAAGCCCGTTTAACATATTCTGACACACACTACAGGTTAAATTTGAAAAGCTTAAACAATTTATAATATGGAACGGAGGGAGTACTATTTATACTTCTACAACCTCCAAACAGGGGAGTTCACACATAGTAGTTCAAACAGGGGAGTTCACACATAGTAGTTCAAACAGAGAGATTCACACAGTTTTACAATCCAGAATTAAAGTTTCATATAAGATAATATAAATTGCCACCAGCATTAGTGATTCTCACTAGCTATGAAATATCCATGGAGTCTGCTATTAGCCATCCTCTTCCTCTTTGAACCAGCTGCCCTTCCAGTTTGCAGTTCACCCATAGCAGCTCTAGGAGCAGTAAAACCAGATCTTGCAACTGCAGATGCCCTAGTGTTCTTTGTTGGGACCCTACTGCTTGCCCTGGTGTTCTTGGCTGGAGAAGAATTGGTTGCAACAGAAGTGTTTTTCTTTTTTCTTGTACCTGCAGTTGTTGTAGAGGTAGTAGCAACACTTGAAGCAGCAGTGGCCCTTGGAGCCCTTGCAGCAGTAACTGCAGTAGCAGTGGCAGCAGCTCTTGGAGCAGCAGTGGCAGCAGCTCTAGAAGCCCTTGTAGCCCTTGTAGCAGTAGTTGCAGCAGCACTTGGAGCAGCAGTAGTTGCAGCAGCACTTGGAGCACCAGTTGCAGTAAAATCTGCCCTGTTCTATTATAATGTAATAGCAACATGTAAGAACCGGTATGGGTAAAATTGGAAAAGCTAAAGAAGGGAGAAATGAGATCACCTGGTGCTGATTCTTTCTAGCAAGGAACTGTGACTGGAGAGTTTGCCCACATCCAGCACCCAAATGCAGAGTCACTTGCCTAATATCTGGCTCCAAACTGAAAATCATATGTGTTTCGCCACTGTCAGTGTCACTATCATTACTACTACTAACAACTCATGCTAACAAAACTAAACTAAACTAAATTACTACTACTAACAAATGATGCTAACAACACATTGAAATGGAGGAGGAGGGGAGGAAAATTACTTACTTCACACGACCAAAAGGGGAGAGAAAACGGTGCCCGCCCATTGGATTTGCTACAACTTGTCTTGCCACATCCATGGCTGCTCGGTACTCTAATGAAAACTGCCGCCGAGAGGGATCGAGATCCATCGATGCAGCCTGGGGTTGCGGGAGGGAAGAAGCCTAGGACAGCGGCGGTGGTTGGGGCTGTGTGCAGAAGCTAGCGCTTCCCATCCACTTGTCCACCTCTGAGTACTGTCCTCCACCACTCCCGCCATCACCGCCGCCTTTGCCCCCGCCGTCGCCGGGAGTCGCCGCCGCCATCTAGGTCGAGAGAGAATGAGAGGGTGAAGAGTGAGAACGAGTGCGAGTGCCTAGGACTCGGTTTGACCTGACCTGGTCGGCTCGGTGGGACGGGCGGCCTAACGGCCGTCACAGCGTGTGCCATTTGCTGGCGGGCGTACGGGCAACTGACAGTGGGCCAGCCCTGTCATAATCTTTGTTAAAAACGTGACAACGAATGACTTGGGTTTTTTGCAAAGTGATTACAAAGATTCCGTAGTTTTTTCGTGAAAGTTTGAAAAGTGATAGTTTTCTGCAACCCTAGCCCCAATTGTGGTGGTTTTTTGCTATTTACTCGAGGAAGCTTTCTTCTCCGGAACAACTTTAGAAAGGAAAGATAGACTGGAGGCTTAAAATGTAGACAGAGTTTGCTACTAAAAGCTCGGCTGAAAAGGCTAAGACTAGTCAATTGCAATTAGAGTGGTTCTTTTTGACATTTGTGCAGGTGATCTAGAATGCCAAAAGTCCATGAGCACACACGCGTGCTTTTGAATCCAAGGGAGAACAAAGTTGTGGGTTTTGGACGTCGTCGACCGGTTCCTCGTTAATTTCAAGGGACACCTAGCTTCTCTCTTCTCTTCTCTTCGTCACAGCCTCACGGGTCAAAAAAAACCTCCGCACACCACAGAACCTCAGAGCACGAGCAGAGCGCGGCCGGCGAGCGAGCAAACCATACCAAGCCAGCCATGGAGGAGGAGAACGGCGGCGTGCGGCACTGGAACGCTGACGTGAACGGCGTGTCCCTCCACGTGGCCGAGCAGGGCCCGGCGGCCGGCCCGGCGGTGCTCCTCCTGCACGGCTTCCCGGAGCTCTGGCTGTCGTGGCGCCACCAGATGGCCGCGCTCGCCGCGCGCGGCTTCCGCGCCCTGGCCCCCGACCTCCGCGGCTTCGGCGACTCCGACGCCCCCGCCGACCCCGCCGCATACACCGTCCTCCACGTCGTCGGCGACCTCGTCGCCCTCCTCGACCACCTCCGCCTCCCCAAGGTGCGCGCCGCTCTCTAGCTAGCTTGGGTTTTCTTTGAATTGTTGGCTCCGCCGCCGGGAGTGACTGGCGCGCCGCCGGCGCATGCATGCAGGTGGTGGTGGTGGGGCACGACTTGGGCGCGCAGGCGGCGTGGCATATGTGCCTGTTCCGGCCGGACCGGGTGCTCGCCGTCGTCGCGCTCGGGGTGCCGTACTTCCCACGCTCCCCTGGACCAGTGACGGAGATGTTGGCGGCGCTTGGAGATGGATTCTACATCACGCAGTACCAGGTCAGCTGACGCCGCCCTATATATTTTCAGCGTCGATCCATTCCTTTAATTCACAACGACATGGGAAGTAGTGAATTCACTTTGTGTTCCTCAAATAAATAAATGAAATGAAGCAGATGATGATTTTGTTTTGATAGAGAACAAACAGACGATGAATTCGAGGGTTGGTGAATTTCTTTACTTCTGTGCTAAGGGGAAATTTAAATTTGTTAATTAGTACTTCCTCTTTTTTTTCTACTCTGCATATTAGAAATATCTGAAGTCAAACTCTTCAAAGTTTGACCAAATTTATACGAAAAAATATGAACATTCACAATACAAATATAATATCATCAGATTCATCATGAAATATATTTTCATATTATATTTGTTTGATCTTGTAGATGTTAATATTTTATAAAATATTTTTTTGTCAAAGTTGTAAAGTTTGACCTTTAAAAATTCCAATACGTAGAGTAAAAAGAAACAAAGGGAGTACTCTATGTCTAAGTGATGCTTCTATTTGTTAATTTTCTTAACTTCGGTTGATGAACTTCTGTTTATATATTCGCGAAAGTAATAATTCTCAATCAAAATTGGAACAAAGCCGTATGCATCATTTTGATGCAGTGATCGAAGGTAAAGCCTCCTTTTCCCAAAAATTAAATCAAAATTGGAACAATAAAATCATCGCCTGCCAACATTTCACAAAAGTAATAGTCTTGGAATAAAGGTTCGATGATATGGACACATACACTAAGTTTGCCTTCAATTGCTCCAAAATTGCTACTCCTCCGATCCATAATAAGTGTCGATCCTCTAGTATAATGTTTGTACTAACTTAGTACAAAATGAACGACACTTATTGTGGATCGGAGGGAGTAGGTTATTTGCAGGTCTAGAATTACAGTTTCAGACCCCCAGGATGTGGTATTAGGCAAGGCATAGCTTATTATCTTTACCTAGTGGTTGTAGACTTGTAGTAATGGTTTGTATGTACACATTTAGCACCACAACTGTTGCGGAAGGACCAACTTGTTTCAAAATGATGCACGCAGGAGCCCGGAAGAGCTGAAAGGGCATTTGATCGGTACAATGTTGCAACCGTACTAAAGAAGTTCTACTCCATCAAATTAGATGACCTCACTGCTCCCCCTAATGTGGAGATCATAGACTTTTTGGACGCATCATCATCCCCACTTCCTTGGATGACCGACGAAGAACTGGGTCAATACGCTGAGAAGTTTCAGAAGTCGGGCTTCACTGGGCCACTCAACTACTACCGCATGATGGACATGTAAATTTCACAATTTCTCTCCATGATTTTTCTATTCAATCTAGCTTTGCACAGTACTAATTCATGTGAAACTCAGCAATTGGATGCTTACCGCGCCATGGCATGGTGCGAAGATCACGGTACCTGCAAAGTTTATCGGGGGTGAGAAGGATACCGGTGTCGCGTCCTTTGGAATCAAACACTACATCGACAGCGGAGCTTTCAAGTTCAGTGTTCCAGACCTTGAGGTTTCCATCATTGAAGGTCACCATTACCTCCAACAAGAGCAGGCCGAGAGGGTGAACTATGAGATATTGTCCTTCCTTGACAAGTTTTTTGGCGAGGGGACGCCAAGATAGCCTTACTACATAAGAAATGAGTAATCATATGGTGTACGAGTTGGTTTTGGATATGTGAGTTACTTTTTTATGAACTGAAATGGCAAAGCTCATAGAACTATATGCTCAAATAAATGTCAAAGTTGTAGCTATAGACATTTGTTGAGTTGATCACGAATACAAGAATATGCAAAATACCAAGTGTTTGGAGCGAGGTTTAAAGGAAATGCACCATTTTGACCTTATGAGAAGACAAAAGGTAACTTCAAAAGTGGACTTCTCTCTAGTATGATACAAAAACAAGATTATGCTCATGGATCTTCCACTTGAACATGAGGACTTTGTTACTGTATAAAAGAAAAAAAATCTCATACTATTATGAAACAATTAGAATCCATCGACATTGTCTTGGTAATGTGAAAAGTTTATGACGCGTCGAATCCTTTGTGTCGGGCCGCACTTGTACTTATAAGGATCCATATATGTTCATGAAGTAAAGATACATGCGTATTAAAAATTAAAGCTTGGAGAATACACCAAGAGCATGAATCAGTTTTTAATAAAAAAAACCGTATACAATGAATACTATCTATACTATTCTTCAGCTAACTTCTTTTTCCTATATTTTTAGAGTATTTTTAGGCACATTGATTGATCAATCCACACGTGATATGTGTAAATATAGGGAAATTATGGGGTATGATTGATGTGTGGCTTTTGCATTTTGATTGACTAGGTGCATGGTGACGTCTATTTTGATTGGTCTGCATGTCGTTCTACAGTATAGGTGTATAATTTTTTTTTCTATTGGTCTGCATGTCGCTCCCAAATATGTAGCATCCAAATTGTCACACCATACTCATGAAAGTTGAGATTGTACTTTTCCAAGTTTGACAGTAGTGATTGTAGCAAAATAGTCTCAGTTGCAGCATTAGCAAAAGCTTTGTACTCGGCTTTAGTACTTTATCTAGACTCATTTGCATGTTTCTTCGCAGAACATAAAATAATATCTCACCCAAAGAAATTGGAAACCATCCAGTTGACCTTCTATCATCAATGCATTCAGTCGACAGTCCGCATCCAGGAATGCACTGGATGGTGATATGCTAAAGGTTAAACCAACACTAATAGTATACTTGATATACCTTAAGACGCGCTTACTAGCTGCCCAATGCGTAGTGGTAGGTGTGCGTGTAAGAATTTACACAAAAAAGATTCGGGGCTTCCATTAATTTCCACACAAGAATGAAAATTTGAAAGCAAACATGGCACATAATGTCTTTGCTCATGCACAATGAAGATAAACCTTCGCAAATGGTTGAAAGTGTACCGAAAAAAACTCGACCGAAAAGCAAAACCAATAGATGCACGAGGAGGAGGGGGGATGTCAAGCCAAGCAACAAGTAGTAATCAAGTTATCGTGTCTGGTTGGGTCACATCGGAGATGGTGCCGACGATGGTGGGTTGTTGTTGTCACCACCGTAGAACTGCAACACGGTGTAGACGGTCTGCATGACAGTCATGCCGAGGAGGAAGACAGCGGCGGCGAGGGAGAGGAACGCCCAGGGGCTCCTGAAGTAGGTGTGGATGAGGTTGGCGCGCCACATGTTCCACGGCTGCCGGAAGTAGCCATTCACCTGCCGCTGCACGGCATCGAGCGCGCTGTTGGGCTCGAGCACCACGTCCCTCGAGATGGTGTTGAACAGCTTGGCCACGGCCTGGTCGCTGCCGATGGCGTTCTGGATGATCCCCTTGGAGCTCAGCAGCGCCACGTCCTTGGCGGAGTCGATGATGTTGTCCATGAAGAAGACGTAGCCGGTAACGTCGTTGCCGGCGCCGACGTGCAGCCGCTCGAACGCCATCATGTTGAGGAACATGTACTCGGTGGAGTCGTCCACCGACACCGTCGGCATGCTCAGGGTGCCGCGCCGGAACCGGATGTCGTGCAGGCTTATCGATTTGCTTGGCTTGAACTGGATCCCGGCTTCGTAGAGCTCCACCGCTGACCGGATGATGGCGTTGTCCTCCTCCGTGTCCTCCAGGCTCCGGATTTTGTGGTACTTACCAAAGAGCAAGCTCCGGCGAAAGACATCTAAGGGGTGCAACCCTAGGCCGATGCCAGACGGTAGTGTTCCCGAAGATTGGGCCAGAAACTTCAGCACCATTCTATTGATGAAGTCATCGGTCTGTCCATCATCGGTGCATTGAAGCATTCAAATCGATTGGTCGAAAAGAAAAAGACATCATATATTACTCCACATACCGGAGGGTTTCCACTCTCGACGGCAACGAGCCTCTGGAGCAGGAGCAGTGGGAGCTGGTTCTCGAGCATGAGCATGTCTCGCCGGATGTAGGGCACCATGTAGAGGATCCCGTGGGGGCTGAAGATGGGGTCGTTGATGGCGTAGTCGCCGACCTGCTTCCCTTCGGCGGCGGTGCACCTCATCACCTCCAGCAGGAAGCACCCGTCGAAGATCATCATGGCCAGGAACCGCTCCCTGCCCTCGCCGTCGCCGTCGCCGTCGAGGTCCATGTACGCGCCCTCCAGCTCCGATGCGACTTCCTCGACTGCCGCGACGAAGTCGTCGAGCGGCCGGTCGGCGCGCCGGAGAAGCTGGCGCAGCGCCCGGTGCTTGTGGTCCTCCATGGGGCGCAGGTCGGCGTCGCCGTGGTGGAAGGGGCCGAGCGACACCACCTGCGGCTGGTACGCCTTGCTCTTGATGTTGGTCATGCACGCCGGCACGCGGTAGATGCAGTGCCGCTCCCACCGCGACGCCTCCGCCGACTTGCCGGCGGCTTCCCTGAGCTTCTTCTCCACGTCCACCACCCACGTCCTCTGGATACCGCCGCCGGCCGCCGCCATCCTGAATTCCTGATTGATTGATGTCTATAATAAGATCGCTATAGCTAAGATAGTAGTCAGATACAACTGATCTGTACATGCATGTGGAATTTTTCATGCAGGGGAGGGCTAGCTATATCCTATATGTAGAAGGAGATATGTTAGTTGCACAAGTTTTGCATCGCATGCCAGGTTGCGCGTGCTATACAGGTGTGCATGTACAAAAAGAGGTTCATTTCATGTGCATGCACACATTCCCTGTCTGTTGTCTCTTTGTTTCACTCCATGGACCATGGTAACACGCATACAGTACATCTAGAATAAAAATTTCCTTTTTGAAACGAAGATTGTAGAAAAATATATTTACATCAAGAATATTAAGTACATATCATTACATGCATCATAAGGCATACTTTCATATATTTTTTTGTAGATCTAAATACTTTATTTTCCTCTATTTCCACAAAGAATAGTTTTATCTTCAAACATGGTCGAAGTTAACGAAGTTTGACTTTCAAAACTCAATAGACAATACATTATCAAACCGAGGGAGTATTATATTACTATGAGAAAGGGCAATAATATATTTATGGTCAATTGTTCACATCGCATGTGGTCTTTACAGCTGCGAGATGATGAGAAGTTGCAGGCTTTAAAAAAAGGGAAATGAAGATGCTAGGTGAGCAGCTGGCCGGAGGCACGGGGAAGCGAGGAATTAATACGCACGTGAAAGCTGTTCTTGGTAATGGTCCATGCAAAGGCAAAATCGACACTTTTGACCTTTATGCGAAACAAATTCACAATCTGAACCTAGTTGCAAACTACTCCCTCCATTCCTAAATATAAGGTGTATAGTTTCTTTAAAAAAATCAAACTTGGTTAACTTTGACCAGATTTATAGATAAATATATCAATATAAATTATATCAAAATGGTATCATTAGATTCATTTTGATACATATTTTCAAATTATATTTATCAAATATTATAGATGTTGATATTTTTTGCTATAAATTTGGTCAAAGTTAAAAAAGTTTGACTTTTTTAAGAAAACTATACACCTTATATCAAGGAACGGAGGGAGTATTTCACAGAACTAACCCTTTTATGTAGCGCCCAACCATCAGACACTAAGCCCATACATCTAGCACCCATAGATGAGGCGCTAAGCTCCTGCCAGCGTGTCACCGTGGACCCCCGCAGGGCCCCACCCTGAAAGTCTAGCGCCGAATCAACAGGCGTTATACATACATGCTTAGCGTCTCCCCATCAGGCGCTAGACTAGGCAGCCACTTAAAGGCCGAAGCCACGCCCGAGCAGCCCACACATAACACACACACACACAGGGGCCGCCCTGTGTGATGTTGTTCTAGTCGCCCCCTCTCAAATCTTCCCCATTTGGAGGTTTTGACCGTGGATTTCTTCCTCAAATCATCTCCTAAGGTATTCTCCTTCGATCCCTAAGTTTTCATCCATTAGATCCATGTCATTTCTTCTTTTTTAGCATTTTTTGGTGAACCCTAGATTGAAATGGATTTTCAATCTTTTTAGTTGCAATGGCATTATTGTTAAATGTATAGCATTAGCATTGTTGTAGTAGTATTTGAGAACAAATTAGGATTGCTAGGATTATGTGTTTTCTTTAGAATATATTTTGTGTGAAGAATTGGCAAGATTGATATGAAGCAATGGCATTGATATGATTGATATTATAGGATGAATTAGCAAAGGTTGTCGGCAAGCTCGTCCTCGTCTGGCGATGATGATTATGTGACAAGTCAAGTTAGCGAGGTTAACATGTTCTCTATGAGTGTCACTTTGAGGGTTATGGTTGTAGGGTAAATGGGTATTGATTTCATTTATCTTATTTATAGCTACCGACCATGGAGTGCACGGAATGGAGCGGCTTGGCTTTTAATCAACCTTGTATGTGTGAGCACGGACCCCCTTGTGAAAGATTTGTGGCATTTCAATCGATTGATACCGGAAGGAGGTTTTTGGCTTGTGCAAAAAAGGTTAGCAATATTGCATTAGTCATTCATTCTTCTTGTCAATAATCTTTTTATATCATTAATGTTGCTTTGTATTTGAATACGTTTCATTTTATAGGATGCATCCAAGTGCAACTTTGTTAAGTGGGTTGACAATGAGTGGCCAATCACATTGAAGCAATCCCTAGCTCGGATATGGAGCATGTATGAAGAGGAAAACACAATGAGGCTGAGACAACAAGTAACCAATGCTGAAGAGAACTTGAATTTCCTGGAAGATAAGAGAAAGATTGAAAAGGACCTGAGATCTTTTAAAATAGATTTCGCTAAAACGGTGGCTGACAAAGAGGATGTTACTCAGTTAAGCAAAGCACATAGAGTTATTGGTGACCTGAGGAAGGAGCTTGAGAAGAAGAAGTTGTCCGACAAAGCAAGCACTAGCATCCATCAAGTGTTCAGAGAAAAAGCAGAGAAAGAGAGAGATCAAATGAAGCAAGAGAAAGTGATGTGGATGGAGGAGATGGAGCAAATGAAGCAAGAGAAGGGGAAGTGGGTGGAGGAGAGAGAACAAATGGAGCAAGAGAAGGTGAAGTGGGTGGTGGAGAGAGAGGAAATGGTGCAGGAGAAGGCCAAGTTAAAGCTAGAAAAAAAGGAACGTAGAGTACTCACTACGTGATTTATTCTATGACCGAGAAGCGCTTCGGCACAAGCTCATGAAGCTACAAGATGTACTTGACCAGTGATTGAGTGTTCTTATTTGTAGACCTATATTTGCAAGACATTTGTATGAAAAGATTGTAATGTGTTGTATTTTCGATGAATGGTTAATTTTCTATGCAACATTTGTGCCATTTGTGTCATTTATGCCTATATATGCAAGGTAACATATGGGGGTCCCAAACCCCACTTAAGAGGCTGGGGGGTGTAGCGCCTAATGGTGAGGCACTAGACAGTGTAGCGCCGAGACATTTGTATGAATAGTGCATCAGGCGCTACACAGTCTAGCGCCTAGCCATGGGGCGCTACACTGTTAAATACATGCAAAATGCATGCAACATGCAATGGAATCAATACATCATCAAGTTCATCACCAATTCATCACAATGACCAAGCATTCACAGTTAAGTAAGCAAAGGAAGCACAACCACTTCATCCAGTTCATCATCACTACTTCATCAACTTGTGACACAACCACAAGTTCATCTCATCTCATCCACTAGACGACAAGTTCATCACACTAACCACCATAAGTTCACACGACAACTTAAATAAACGACAAGGTGAATTCAACATGAAGTTCAACCTCCACGACCCCTCCTCGTACGAAGCTTCCTCCTGGTAAACTCGTCTGGCTGGAACTGAATCTCTGACTCTGACTCCGGCTCTGGCTCTGGCTCCTCCTCCTCCTCCTCCTCGGAGGACTCCGTCTCCGCCATCGCTTTCCCCTTCCCTTTGTTTCTCCAATCATCCGGTGTGTAACGATGGAAGGACCGTCTTTTTCTCAGCATGTAAGCCGAGCGTTCTTGATACTCATGCAGTGTCATGTTGTCCTAAACATAAGAATGATGAAGATGAAACTCAGACACGGTAAGAATGATCTAGATAAAACTCAGACACGGTAAGAATGATCAAGATGAAACTCCCATACCAGATCATTGTCCTGTGTGATGACCGGATCATCTACAAAAGTCATCGGCGTCGACGTAGTTTCCTCCATGTTAGCCATAGGGTCTGAGGGTGTAGACCTTGACTGCGACCGAGACTGCGACCTTGACTTCGATGGTGAAGATATGTCCTCGGGATCACGACAACCGAGTACGTTCGAGAGCCGGCGTAACTTCTTGCCTTGACGCTGTCAAATTGACAAATGAATTGGATGTCAGAGTCGGATATGCAGATGGTGTACAAAATGGATGTCTTTATTACCTTCAGAAAAGCTCGAAATGCAGAATCTACCTTCATACTAGCCGGGTGCTCGTCCAGAAACTTCTGGAAATCATCAGCTTGATTCTGGACCTCGTCCCACTAAGCATGAATAGAAATTCACAAGTCAGGCTAGCAAATAGAGTATGACATGCAATTGTATTGACAAAAAAGATTGACGCACACTATACTTACCACAAAGGTGAGTACCGGAGCAAAGGCTGTTTGGGTACGCTCCCTCACTGCTTTGTTGTATTGCTCCCTAGCAAGCTCATAATAATCATTCGGCTGGTCCAATATGTCTGGCTCAAAAGCCGGTGGGTACATCTCCAAACGAGTTGAACGAACAAACCAACGAAGATAGTTGGTGAATGCAAGCTCGTTATGCGGCTTGAACCCATGGTCATGTGAATTAGCGTAACGCAAACCCTTCTTGAACATGTCTATGTAACTGCTATGATGGCTAGGCCAATCCTTGATCGTTCTTTGCCTCCTCCTATCCAGCCTACAAGATAAGACAAACAGCTATTATCAAAACAAAATGTGGCGTTTCCAAAGCAAAACTAATTGAAGCATGTAATTCTCTCTTACCCATGAAGCACAATGTCTGTGTTCATCCACTCGGGCGGGTGAGTCTGAAACTCCGCAAACTGCCTCATCACACGATGTGGCAAATGAAACTCAACTGCCCACATACATATCATTGGACACCGCATATGCCAAAGATGCCCTTCCGCTCGACACATTGGGTTCACATGAAATTCAGGTGTAAAACTGAAATTATCCCCAACACCGTATGGCTCTCATATCACCTGAAAGTTAGCGCAATGTACTCATGTCCAGTTCAGGAGAATGAACGCAATGATACATGTAACGACAATACATACATGTTCGGGGGTAAGAGTATCCAACTCATTGATGTACTGCTTGTACATGTTCTCCACATCACTCTTCATCTCGGGTACAATGTCCCACTTGTAAGCCCAAGTGGGTTGACGCATCATGTTCTTTTTATCGTCCCAATCTTTGTATGACACACTCTTAGGTCGTCCAACTGGCAACCGCTCCCATGACCATATGGAAAGTAGGCTCAAAGGACCGCCAACGGAGGCGCCTGAAGTGCACCTACGACATGCGACGTCCAACTGCAAAGAAAATAAAACACGATCATGTCATGCCATGTTGGAACGCAACTTAATTTGTAACGAACAGTTCTTTACCTGCCGGTACAAGTAGGCCAGTGCTGCCGTACCCCAACTCCATCTCTTGTCCAACACGGTCAACGCCTTCAGCCAAATCCACTGTGCTACATTGCCCTTGCCGTCGGAAAATAGTGTCCTAGAGAGAACATACCAAATGTACACACGGGCATACGTCCTGACCACCCCAACATCAGCACCTTGAGGGCAATTCTTAAAGTTATCTATGATCCACGTGTAAGGAGCGTCGGCTGCAATATTCTTGTCCTTGTTCTCAGTAGGAGCAGTACCAATCAGAGCCGTCATCTGTGCATGCCACCCTTCAGAATCTGTGTTCAAACACAGAGGCTCACCTTCGATAGAAAGTGCAAAGATCATCGACACGTCCTGAAGCGTCACGGTCATCTCCCCGGTCCGAAGGTGAAAAGTGTGTGTCTCCGGTCTCCACCGATCCACAAGCGCCGTGATATGCGCTGCATTCAGGTTTGGAGTGGAGCGGGTCACTAGCTGGAAGAACGGGAGTAGTCCTAATGCGTCGATGTACGGTGTATACCGCTCATCGTACGGTATTTCAGAGACCCCATGAAGCCGAAGCTTCAAGGTTGAAAGCTTCTGCAAATGAATAGAAACAACTTGCTCATGCGAAGCCAAAGGAATACGTAATCGAAATCAAGCAAGGTCAACAAAAAAATTACCTTTTTTAGCACCGCCATAGCATAAGATCGGTGTTCAACATCATAGTGATTATGGAGAAGCCACTCCATCCTATATTTTTTAAACAACAAGCATTCCATTATCACTTTGTTCTATAACGAAATAATTTGCTTTAGCTAATGGTAGTGCTCAAGATCTAACTTAATATCCATATAAAAATACACATTCATGTCATCCATATTATTAATGTCTTAACAAAATAAAACACATAGTAATTGCTCCATATAATTGATCCATGCATAAAAAATTCACAAACTAACATAATTACTACATATCATTCCATCCATATAATTGCATCATATCATGACATCCATTCATGCCATCCATATAATTGCTCCATACAAAATTAGGGGAATGGGGGAGAATACCTTGGGGGATGGATTGAGAGCAATTGACTTGGTTTAATCCTTCAGATATGGGGGATTTGGGGGTGGATTTGAGAGGGGGGAGAGGAACTGGCGCCGCCGCCCTAGCCTTCTCTCGACAGAGAGAAGCCTCCCTGTGTGTGCTGTCTGCCCTCGGGCGTGGGCTTCGGCCGTTTAAGTTGTTCCCTGGTGTAGTGCCTAGCGGCGAGGCGCTAAGCCTTCACATCTAGCGCCGAGCGAAGAGGCGCTAGACTTCCAGGGTGGGGCCCAGCAAGGGTCCACGTTGACACGCTGGCAGTGTCTTAGCGCTGTATGGGCAGACGCTATATACACGGGCTTAGCGCCTGGTGGTTGGGCGCTAGACAAAATGGTCATTTTTGTGAAATATTTTGCAGGTAGGTTTAGATTGTGAATTTGTTTCGCTAAAAGGTTAGAAATGTTGATTTTGCCCCATGCAACAGCACATCTGTTCATCGCACGCATTTTAATTTGCTTTTTATAGTTTCTGCTATGTACTCCGTACAAGAATGGATGGAAGGGGTGAAAGCCTCCAAGAGTACATAGTTTTTCTTTTCGAATAAGAGATTTTTTAATTTTCACTAATCAACAAATTGTTGTGATCAATTACAGCGACATCACAAAGCCCGCTCTATATGGTTTAGGGTTAAGCATCCATGGTCGAATGGTTAAAGCACACAACTCATAATTGATAAATTTGCGGGTTCAATTCCTTCTAGATGCACATGAACGGGAACGTTCCATAAGTCTATTGGAACAGGCTCTCTATCCATGAAATTTCATCCATCATCCATACATAGCGAATTGGTATATATGGTATATTCATACCATAACATAAGAACAATAAGAACTCAAATTCTTACCGATGTTGGAACTCATCATAGTAGGCAAGGTTGGATGGAATCATACACAATATTTATAGAAAAAAGTCTTCATTTATTGGGAAAAAATCAATATATTGATAATATCGAATTGAGATTCGCTAAGACAGAAATAAAGCAATGGGTCGAACTCTTTTTGGTGTTAAGGTGGATGGGTCTGAATTCCCAAGTATGAAGCTCTACAGAATGTGAGACTTGAATTTAGAATGCTTTTGAATGACATCAATGTTATTCAATGGTCACCACTCATGAATAGGATTGTTTTGGGTGAAACTACATTGGTGCAGTTTGTAGCAAACAACCAGACATACAACTATGGTTACTATCTTGCGGATGGCATCTACCCAAGATGGCAAACATTTATGAAGTTGGTTCATAAACCGCAAGGTAAGAAAATGCTTGATTTTCATAATGCTCAAGCGGCGGCTAGGAAAGATGTGGAGATAGAATTTGATATTTTGCAATCCCAATTTGCTATTGTTAGAGGACCGGCCAGATTTTAGGATCAAGATATCCTTCGATATATCATGAACACTTGTGTGATCATGCATAACATCATCATCGAGAATGAGTGTGGGCAAGATTTAGACTACACTCACTATGAGTTAATGGGATGTTCTGTGCTAGTGCGGAGGAGGGAAGAATGGGTGGCACACTTTCTTGCCTCTTATCATGCCATTCGAAGAGCCGATACGCATGATAAGCTTCAAAAGGATCTCATCGAGGAGTGGTGGACATGGAATGGGAAAGAATAGTTTTATTTTGTATGTTTATTGATGAACTATTTGTGTGAGTTGTAATAATAATTAAAATATTTATTGTTTTTATTTTGTGCGTGTTTGATCTTCAAATTCTATGTTTGTGTGTGAATTGTTGTTTGTGTTGCGCGCCCGCGCTGGATTTTATCGGTGTCGTCGATATGTGACGGCAGATGCCATAGGATGGCTAAAATGAGGGAACAATGCGCAGACGACGGCGCTCCGGACGGGTCTAGGTACAAGCACAATCGAACACCGCGAAGTACCCAGGTTCGGGGCTCTCCGTAGAGATAAAACCCCTACTCCTGCATGTCTGAACTATATGCATATATCTGATACAGAGTGCTCCTTGAGCTGTCTTGGTGCTACTAATATCTGTGTACTACTTCTACTCTGCTCTTATTCTTCTCCTGGCCGTGGGCGCATGTAAGGATGGAGTGATATGTGTGCAAAATGCTAATGGGCTCAACCTCCTCCACGCGTAGCATCCCTTGCCCTTTATATACTAGGTGCCAAGGAGACAAAGGGGAGAGGAAGGAGACAAGAGGTACAAGTGGTTGGGGGACAAAGAGACAAGGGGGGACAAGAAGTACAAGTGAAGCGACACTATGATGTGATGTAATGTGACATCTAACCACTTCACTATTCCTGACATGACTAGAGACGTCACTCAGTTGTCTTGTCTGCTTGTCTTGCCATGCTTGATGTAGATGACTCGGTTGACCTTTTGGGCAGCCGAGTGCGCGAACAGTCGGCCGAGTGCGCGGATAGTCGGCCGAGTGCGGGCAATCGGCACGGGGCAATCGACCGGCGTCCGAGCTGGCGCGCAATCGGCATGGAGCAATCGGCGGGGGGCCGAGCCGAAGCGCAGTTGGCGTTGCGTCGAATCGGTGACTTTGGTATACCCGGGGGTATTTCCTCCGACAATCGGGCCTGCTGGAGTGCTACAAGCGGCGCACAATAATATAGCGTGGCTGGATAAGAAACCCCCTCACTGGCGCCCTAAAATGCTATTTTGGTGTTGCCAAGAAGTTTTAGCGTGCCTATTGGATTGGAGATGCTCTTAGATCAGATCTGACCGAAAAAGGCAACAGAGAAAAGTTTCTTTCACCCATCCCCCGCCTATTCTAACAGATAAAACCAAAACAAAACAAAACATCAAACGGCTACAACCTTTTTAGAGAAAAAGAGTTGATCCCACAATTGAAGAACAATGAGCAATGAGCATGATAATAACTATCTTCGGTGTCAAAAGACTGCTTACTACTTCTAGCTAATCTAGGATCAAAAGATTTACCCCGCAAAAAAATAGGATCAAAAGATCTCATTAATTTGTTGGTTACCACTTTTTTTCAGTGATTAGAATTTAAAATCTTCTTTTCATTATTTACATGACTTTAAATAGTTTACATAATGAACTACAAAAGAGAAAGTAAGTTTTCCTTTTTAGATAAGGCAACTTATTATTTCGGAGATTTTATTCTTCATTTATTTTCTCAATACTGTTAGCCCATGCACCTTCATGAGTTAATGATTAAGCACCTAATTTGGATACCGACAGTCACGACGTATCTCGCCGTCAACTATCGTCTTGACACCAACCCTGCCGAGCTTCGTCATGGCGACGCTGAAGTCATAGAAGAAGGTGCCCTGGTTGGCTGCATAGAAGTCCACGATACCGCGGGATCTCTGGTCTGTGTACAACACCTGGTCGGAGCCTAGGAGGCCCCTGCCGATCTGCAGGTTCCGATAGTAGGAGTTATCGAACCCCACAGGTGTCACGTCATCCAAGAACGCAAAATTTTGTCTAGCACACGTGCTCTGGAGCTGCAAGGCAAAGCTTGGGTTCATGCTCGGGTTGTTGTTGACGGTCCTGTACTTGAAGAAGCCGCAGTCCGCCGCACCCAAAGTGTGTCCACCTATGTTCAAGGTATAAATGAGTTTAAACATAGAGATAAAGAGATTGAGATAGAATAGATTTATATATGTATTGCTTGTATTGTACATCAAGTCTCTATCCACCATGTACTTCCATAGATATAATAAGAAAATATTTTGGCAAGGACTAGAATTGGCCTCATTCAAATGAGAGATTAGTTCATTCTTGCCGAAAAGGAAGAAGAAGGTGGTTGATTCATTCAAACCCGATAAGGAAGCATGGGAGCACACATGATGTACTATAGTGATAGATGCATGGAGAAATAGGAAGGGATGGTGTGTAATAAAACTAGTTGTTCATTGTGCTCAAGGAGCCTTTTAATATTTAGTTGATTCATCATCTGCAAAAAATGGTAAAAATCTTTGACCTTATTGATAAATGCATTGAATATATAGGGTAAGAAATGGTTGTTCAAGTGTGACCGATAATGCTAGTGTCAATGTAGTAGAAGCAAGTCTAATGAAAGTAAAGACACCTCCCTTTTTTGTAATGCTTGTGAAGCCCATTGTATTGATCTCATGTTGGATGATATAGGGAGATTGGACCGGTTGGCAAAATAATTACAAATAATCGTGTTCTTATGTGCTCACACAATAGTGCTAGCTTTGACAAGGAAATCACTTGGGAAAGACTTGGTACACTTAGGTGTTACTAGATATTCCACGTCTTATCTCAATCTTAAAAGCTTGCAAGACAACAGGAAGGATATGATTAAACTATTAAGATCTGACGAACTACATGGCATGGGTTACTTACAGAAGGACAATCGGAAGATACCTCATAAAGTGGTGCAATCATAATCCTTTTGGAAAGGTGTTGACATTGTAGTCAACTTCTTTGAGCCAATGGCTAATGAACTTATAAGAATGGATAGTAATGTGCCAACAATGTGATTCTTTCATGGTTCTATGTTGGATGCAAAAAGGATATTCTTTGAGGTTTCAAAGTAATGAGAGTCGCTTCAAATGTGTTATTGATTTCATTGACAACAGATGTAATGGCAAGATCAAGCCAATGTTAAATTTGGTAAGGTACTTTTGGAACCCTTCTATTATTATCCAAATAAGGATGTGGTCGAGAATGATGGTACATTTAGAGAAGTAGTGATACATTGCATTAGAAAGATGGTTAAAGTTCCAAAAACTTAGGAACATCTCATTGATGAAATCGATAAATGTTAGGAGGAGGAAGATCCCTTTGGAATGGACATTTCCGTACAATAGAGAAAAATAAAATCTTTGCTCTAGGTGAGTATTATCTTCCCAAAACTTGTGTTTTTACTTGATGCCACTTTCTTTGTTTCTCATGCTTGTACTTGTCTAACAAATAACCTCTTGTTTTCCGCAAGAGCTTCAGGTGGCTAGGTTTCTCGCCTCCCACCGGCGGCCGCCACCGATATGCCTCATCTCTCATGACCTTAGAGTCATGGAGGCGTGGTGGATCCCGGACCTTGCCGGTGGGAGGGATCCTCCTTCATTTTTAGGTGTTTTTTAGTGTGTTTAGGATTTTTGTCCGTCTTAGAAGATGAGGTGGCGACGACTCCTTTGTTCCGGTGATGTGTATAGCATCCTCAGAGGGTGTGTGGAGGTGTGTTTCCGGTGGATCTTACCTGATGTACTGGTCATTCGGGGAGATCACAATTCCTTATTTAACATCATTCGGGGAGATCACAATTCCTTATTTAACAACAGTTAAAATTTAGGTTCCATATTTGACATCAAGTATAAATTTTGTTTCCAATATGACATTATCGTCTATTTTCCATCTCCCAATGTTAAATAGTATGTGTAAAGTACTATTTTGCCCCTTATGTTATTGGTGGCCAGGATATTGATAAATAGCTGGATATATATTGTAAAAATGGTATCTATTTTGAATAGTATGTGTTTTGCTGGAAATAAAATTACAAAGAGACTATTATGTGCGATTGTTGGAGGTTAGGCGCACACGACACACTGCCGCCGCCGGAAGGAGCCAAGTTGTGGACGGCGCATCTGCTGCAACTCGTTCACCGACGCTCCATCGTGCTCGAATCATAGCGCGCCACCTGAACCAAGCCCAGGCCTAACCTAAGTCCATCGTTCACTTGTAGTGCATGCGGCACCGCCCAACCGACCCGTTTTCTACTTCTGCTCGCCATGACACATACGGTCGCGCCCTACAGTATAGCCACACAATTTTCGTGCGGAGCGTCTCCATGCCTTCGCGCCAGTGCTACGCCGAGCGGTCGATGGAGTTGAGTGGAGCACAGTATATCAGACAAAGATATGAAAGTGGCCAAGTGGGTTCTACTAGCATTTGTGAGAAGAAAACAGGAAGAATGTATTACTTGAAATATGAGGGGGCAAAGGAGTCTTTTCGCATGCTATTTAACACTGTTAGCTAAAAAAATACAATGGTGTCATATTGGGAAAGAAATTTAGTGTTGCTGTCAAATAAGGAAGAGTTTTATTTCGAGTGTCAAACAGGGAAGCTAAGTTTTAACTGGTACTCCCTCCGATCCATAATAAGTGTCGTTCATCTAGTACAAAATTTGTACTAGCTTAGTACAAAATGGGCGACACTTATTATGGATCGGAGGGAGTATTAAATAAGGAATTATCTCTCATTCGGGACCTTAGCACAACGATTTTCCGACTATCTACTACAACAAGGTTTTCCCGGCTCCGACGATGGAGGGGTGACTACAGTGGTGCGTCTTCGGCTCGCTGCAGTGCTAGTAGTCATCGCTAGGTGGTCTACAGACAAAGATGTAAATTTTATTGATTCTTCTGTCCATTGTGTTGCCATGATGTTTGACGAATAAATTGGAAGTTTTCTCGCAAAAAAACTCTAGGATGAAGCGTCAGAGAGATAACAAGAGTAGAGATGCAATAGAAGAGACAACCGTTGATTTTCTCGGGGATGATGACAACGAGTTCGTCACCTGGATTGTTCGCAATGACAAAGTTGATGAATATGTTGGCAATGAAGATCAAGATCAACAAGAGAGAGAGAGAGAGAGAGAGAGAGAGAGAGAGAGCTTAAATATCACAAGCACAAGCAAAAAATGAGAAGAGGCCTACTGCACTCCCTAAAAAGAGAGGAAGAGGATCATGCCATCTCTCCTTAATAGCATCAAGGAAGAGGCTATATTTTCCCCGCAAAAAAGGAAGAGGCTATAGTGTCCCCGCAAAAAAAGGAAGAGGCTATACTTTCTGCCTGTTCCAATTATTCCTCTTCGGAATCAGAATTAAGATTGGGTATTTGGGTGTACCACTTTTGTTGTGTGAACGTATGTCTCGTTGGTTGTATGCTTTGTGGTTGTAGTTGGATGCCAATTCACTTTTGTTGTTTATCCAAGTGCGCCTTATCAAGTTAGTTGATTTAACTTACGAACTAAGTTACTTTGGCAGGATGCCAAACTTTGAGAAGTCAACGCAAAAAAATAAGTCAACGACGAGTTAAACAATCAAGTTGAATATCACGCACCTGATAGCGCGATCATGTCGGTCTGGGAGAGGCCCAAGGTTGAGAAGAAGCCGTTGAGGCTGTCGAGGTTGTCGCCGGGGTGCGGCAGCCTGACGCTTCCGTTCGTCGACTTCCTCCCATCAAACCTCCCCAGCTCCACCGTGTAGTTGGGCCCTCCGCTCTGCACGCACACAAAACTTTTTCTTCAGTCAGTCTGACTAGATCAATACCGAATCATGCTATGATGTTCGGTTGCAAGAGATTTTAATGGGATTGGAGTGAATTGGAGAGGATTTAATCACCAACAAGTTAAATTCCACTTCAATCCCATTCAAACCTCTCCAATCCTCTCTAAGGGCTCATTTGGTAAGTCAAGATCCATGCGGGATCCCCTTAATTTTTCTGGGTAGAAAATCCCAGTCTTAGAACACCAGGAAAATTTCCCCCTTCTCTTCACTTTCTCCCGATAGGGATTGCTTCCTTGGAAAATATTCCTCGACCAACCAAACAAGCCTTAAAAGAGGATTAACCGAACAAGGCCTCAGAAAAAATAAGAAAGATGGTGTATCCATCTCTATGGTCACCGGCCTACAGCCCTACTACCTGGTAGACGGACTCTCTCGCAGCCAGGGCGATTATGTCGGCGCAGGACACCTTGTAACGGCACCGTGGGTCGCTGTCCACGGCGGCCTTGGCGTCCAGGATCGTCTGGAACCCCTCTGGCTTCAGCGAGTAGTCGTCCGGGTTCCGCCACTCGTCGTCGCCGGTGGGGCTGATGATCATGATTGACGCGTCGCAGCCCATGACGGCGCAGTCGTGGAAGAAGAGCCGGAGCGTGGCCGGCGCGGAGATGGGGGACTTGGCCATGGATCGCTTCACGGAGCTCCGCACGATGCCCTCCAGGTTCGGGCAGACGCCGGCGTAGTAGTCTGGCCTCAGTCTCGGCTCCGCCGCCGCGAACGACGGCAGGACAACCGCCACTTGGACGACGACGACGATGACAACGGCGGCGGCGAGGTTCGCCATGGAAATGGAATGCCCTTCAGGTGCTTTTGTCTGCCAAATCAAGACTGTTGCGTTGCGCGCTAGCTAGCAAGCTCTTCCAAAAGAGGGTGGCAGTGGCACTGCTCCAGCCCTTATGTAATAATGCCACTGCTAGCTCGACGTACGGTGGGCGTCCACCGGCCGGCCGGCGGTCCGGCGTGACTAAAGCAGACTAAAGCTCACGCTACGGTTACTTGTCACGCCACGATTACGATGGTGTCTCGGTGATGTCCAAGTACGCTGGATGCTTGGACATACATGCTGGAAGATTTTGGATCGGGAGTGTCTCAGTCATAATATGACACCCAATGATACATATCATATCATATAGAAATAAAGTGCCAAGTGACAACTGAATTCTCCTTTTTCTCGAGTGGCAGGCTCTCAAAAGTCTAAACTCGTCTCTTGTGACAAACAGCTCACCGTTCTGGAGGGAAACGTACAAGTCCTGAGCCTACAAACTACTGTTCGATCTACTATCACCGGTTTCTTTAAACAGGAATGGCTGCTTTGAGAAGCTGTATGGTTTCGGAGGACACGTCACTCAGGCACCAACATTCTTTTAACGTCGACACTTAAGTACTACTTAAATCTTTTGCAAATTGTACGAACAGTGTAGTTCATACGTGCTTTATCACCTAGCGGTGTCGGGTATTTGTTTGTGGATTGATCCGTTCGTTTTCTCGCTGATCGAACCCAAATTAGGGATGCTTTGCGGGAGTTTAAACCGCCGCCACGTAAGACTCTCACCCCGCCTGTTTACACAGAACCAACATGAAGCCTGCATTTGTATTTGTAGCAATTTGGTTTTTGTTTTAAAACCTTGATTCTTCAAAAGACATGGTTCATTTTATACACGAAATACATCAAGTTTTTTTTTGTAAGGCTCTCAACTTTTTACCACATACCATTTAGGGTATTTGGCGTGACCAAGGGTTTGTAGCTTGGGGTTTTACTTTTTGTTTTTATGTTTTCTTTTACTCCTTCCGTTTCAAAATAACTGTCTCAACTTTGTACTAGCTCTAGTACAAATTTGTACAAAGGCTAAGACAATTATTTTGACACGGAGAGAGTATTTATTATCCCTACTCTTCTACTTGCAATTTTCCTTTTTCTTTTTTGGATCATATTATTTTTAATAAGTTTTACTTTTATGTTATTGTTCATATAATTTTACCATCAGTGTAAAACAAGTTAGCTTGACACAACTTATAGAAAACGGAGAACTGTTTGTTGCTATCATTTTTTTTCTTCTAAATATACGACTCCTTTCTAATATATATAGTATGCATAAATTTGTATTTAAACTAAATATATATTTGCATATTCTTATTCACTTGATATTGTGAATGTAGATATTTTCCTCTATAAACTTGTTAAAAATTGGTGAAGCTTGACTTTAAGGAAAAAAAACTATATGCACTATCAGTATAGAACGAAGAAGTAACATAACTTATTTCGATGAAAAATAGTTTTTATGGACATGGATAGTGGAATACAATTACTTTACATTTTCATATGTTACATTTCTCTCATGAAATATTAGAACTATATTTAACATTGTTGGACATACAAAAATACTTTTGATAAATTTTAGAATTCTCTAGGGAAAAAATACCTAGGAAACATGTATGTCTATTAAAAATAGAAAAAAGAAAGAACCTTGTATTTAACATGCACAAATAGATGGCATGGATGGTGAAATACAATATGATCTCTGCAACCGGAGCAATCTATTTGACGTCTAGATTGAACGGAAGTCACCACTACCCACTTGTAGATCGTGTAGAGCTGTAGCAAACTTCCTGGCAAGTGAAAACAACTCCATTGGCATTTGGCAATGCGCAAACACCAAACGATATCCTAGAAGAAGGCCCAATAAATAAATTAAATCTGGTAAATAAACTTGTTTCTAAAAATGAGAAAAAACAATAAATAAGCTACAAGTAATGCAACCATGAACGTTGAGCTTGCCGGCCGAAGCAGCATATGCTTGATGCTTACATTCATGTAACTCAACTCAGCGTGAGCAACAAGGCGTGTTCGAAATCTTTTCTTTCCTCCTCGCCATTCCAAGACGATGGCGGCGATGCCAAGGTGAGAGGCGAGAGCAAGCTGGGACGATAACCCCCGAAGACGTTCCATTTGCAGTTGGAAGGCGTTGATGGCAGCTGGATTTTCCGGTCACATTGCGGACAATCATCATCCGGTATGCGTCCTCTAGTGCCGTGCTTGAACAACACCATGCTATCCCTGTAGCATAGTGTCATGTCGGCATGGTCGAACCATGTGCTCCTTGGCACGTTGAAGGTGTAGTTGCCGTCCACGTGGAAGCTGTAGCGCAGCTCCCAACGTACCTCAGGATCGGAAGACATGAGTACCCAGAACTGGATCTTTCGTGCAATGGTGTAATAGCTCCTCAGGA
The DNA here is from genome assembly GCA_950022295.1 of Bromus sterilis. Taxonomy (NCBI): domain Eukaryota; kingdom Viridiplantae; phylum Streptophyta; class Magnoliopsida; order Poales; family Poaceae; genus Bromus; species Bromus sterilis. The sequence goes on along the minus strand of OX465599.1, from coordinate 333,736,465 downwards.
TGTCGACGGCGAGGCAGAGCCGCCCGCCCATATCGCATGTGTTCACCAGCGGATCCCATCCGTAATGGTACTCATCGGCCTTGAACGGTAGAAGGTGCGTGCGGCATGCCTCGGTGGCCACGTCCACCTCAAATAACCCGTCGGGGTTTCGGCACCTCCCTGGACCTGCGTTGCCGGTGGTGACCAAGTAGAGGTTGCCTCGGATGAGCAACGGGGGAGAGCCACGTAATAGGGGACACGGAGAGCGGTAGGAGCGCCGCCGCCATCCGCCGCCGTTGTTTAAGTTTAAGGTGCACACGGCCTGGTCCACGTTGTACCCGTGATCCTCCTCGTGGCTGGTGAAGCGGAACAGCTTGTGCTCCTTGGTGGAAGGGCTGAAGGCCAAGGCGAGGTGACTGTAGAAGCCGTATCGGAGCCCCGGCGGCGGAGGCGGCTCGGGCAAAGTCGCCGTTTCTCCGGTGACGGGATTGCAGACGAACACGGGGGCCACGGTACGGTCCATGGCGAAGCAGAGGAGGCCGTTGCAGACGTTGGAGAGGAGGTAGCCGCTGGGGATGGCGACGCGGTGAGGCATAGGCGCCGGCTTCCACGGGGAGGAGACGCTGAAGAAGCTGGCCTCCTCGGGCCTGCCGGGCTCCCGCGTCACCGAGACAAGCAACGCCTCTTGAGGAGATGCGGCGGCGACGTGGTCGGCGTCAGCCTGGGCCTTGGCGTGGAGGCCGCGAAAAGTAGAGCCGGTGACGACGCTGCGCCATAGCCTGGAGACGCAGCCGCAGCGGACGACGTCCCTGACGGGCAGCTTGAGCAGGATCTCCTGCACGATCTCCGGCGGCGGAGCAGGAGCAGGAGCAGGAAAAGGCCTCCTCATCGTCGACACCAAGACCTAGCTAGACCGGACGCTTGGCTTGAGAAAAATAGACCTAGACCTAGATCGCAACGCGCCGGTCGCACGCGGAGCGTACGATCAGGGTGAATCCACCAGCCTGTGTTCATTCGCTGTAGTCTCACTTATTCGGAAAGATTTGCTAGCCGGGCAAAATCTAGACTACTCCGCCGCAGCTGTGGTGTGCTCGAGCGGCGGCTCGTCTCATTCCGGCAATTTCATATTTTGTAGAAGCTTTATCTTTTAAACCGTTAACTCGATTGATGATCCGTTTTCATCATTTGATTTATCGCGACGAGATCTTCGAAACAAGATCCCATATTGATATGTTTCGATGAAATTTTTTCGTCACCATCAGTTGCCAGATTAGGTCACTCTAGTTGTCATTTTTTACCGTGAACTGTTGCCACAAATGTTTGTACATAGTTGCCGGGGAATAAAATAAAATGACAACTCAAACTGATAAAACTGATAAAAACAATAAACCATCATATCAATTAGATGTAAAGAATACGACAACCGAACACAAGTAATCGTTAACAAATCAATTAATCACAAGAAGTTATTATGACATTTGGGTATAAATAACATGACAAGTATGGGTGATTTTAGGTGATTCTATAAAGAAACAGATACAAATACCACAAAACTATGTATGTTAGTCTACAGTGTTTTAACAACCAAGTTGATGTAATCTGCAACTATATGAATAATTATCAGGTAAGTAGAATACTAATGTGGCAAGTACTTATGAAAAAAAAGTTTTAACAACCAAGTTGGTATAATCTGGCAACTGTATGAATAATTATCAGGTAAGTAGAATAGTAATGTGGCAAGTACTGATGATTTTTTTTAACAACCTAGTTGGTATAATCTGTCAACTATATGAATAATTATCAGGTCAATCAAACAATAATGTGGCAAGTACTAACAATCAAGTTAATATAATCTGGCAACTGTATGAATAATTATGAGGTAAGTAGAACAGTAATGTGGCAACTACTGATGAAAAAAAAAATCCAAACATATTAACATGGGATCTAGTTTCGAAGATCTCGTCATGATAAAACTAATGGTAAAAACGGATCATCAATCGGATTAACGGTTCGAGAGATAAAACATTTCAAAAAATTCAAAACACAAAAGCTAGCACATTTTGCTAGTCTCTTAGTACTAATACTAATACGTACAACATGTCCCAGTCAGCCGCCGCACGGTTAAGCCTAGATGCGGCGCCGCTATGAAGTTGGGTCAATTAAGCTGACTTCTATCACTGTGATATTAAGGAACAACAACAACTATTTCTGATCCATATTACCTATCCCTTAAACCGATGTATCTAGATATATTTCAGTGCTAAATACATGCGTTTAAAAGCATGAACATAAAAATATCATTAATCTCTAGTACTGTTAGTTGTCGCTTAAATGAATGTATCTAGATATATTTCGGTGCTAAATACATCTATTTAAGAGAGCTTAACCCATACCGACAGCGCCACATTTTTGCTACATCGGGCAACGGGAAAAGCTACCACCGACCCTTGATTTTTTGCTACAACCAAAATGATGAATTGTGGAACAACCGAAGCTACTATAGTTGTGGCTAAGTGTTGGAACCAGTGGCGCGGTATGCTGGAACCCGCAACATGTTACGCTACATTCCATTCATGATGAAATTATGACCCACGATGACGGTGACACCATTTTTCCGCAACCGTCATGGGATTTTGCTACGATCGAGGAAATTTGCTACATCTATTCATGGCGAGCTACGACCCCGCGACGATGGCGACGCCATTTTACTGCAGCCATCGTAGGAGTTTAACTTGCTATGATCAATGAAGGAATTTTCTACGCCTATTCATGGCAGACTTGTAACCTCGCGACGGTTGCAACGACGATTTGCTGCAACTTGTGTTGCAATCGATCGTCGAAAATATGTGTTGCACCTGCAACTTGTGTTGCCATCGATCGTCTAAAGTTGTGATCGTCGTCTGTAGAAGCTACGATGGGAGAATGTCACGAGGTTCCGACAATGGTGAAATGTTGCAACCGGTCGTCAAAAGTTGTGACGGCCACCTTCCAAAGCTGCTACCGACGCTTACAGAAGCTATGACAGGCGAATGTGAGATCACAACGACGGGTGAAATGCTGCAACCGGTAACGTCAAATGCTATGGTCGGTGGTCGAAAAAAAACAACCGATGATGTAGAAACCAGATGTTGGCATTGTGCAATCACAAAAGCTACAAACGACGATAGAAAAAGCTACATCCGGTGACGAAATTTTTTTTACCCAACAACGTCAATTATTCTGTTGGACGAGCAACAATTATTTTTCTATGATCGACAACGAATTTTGTTTGAACCGATGTTGATTTGTACTGCGAACGGCAAAGAAATTTGTTGGGATCGTCTTTCGATGTGGTGATGACTGGGGTGATTGTTGTGACGATGAATGGCTTCCCGGAAGCGAGGACGAGCAAGTCTTGGAGGTTACGACTACGCCAAAACGGTTAGTTGCCGACGGCAAAAAAAAACCTCGGCATAGGCTATGCCGACGGTGGTCGTGGGCATACAGCCGTCGGGGTCTCTTTCATCGGCAAAGCTCGAAAGCTCGTCGGCATACAGAAAACCGTCGGCATAGGAGCTATGCCGACGGATTTTTCTTTGGCCGTCGGCATCTATTTCTGGTCGGCAAACAAAATAGACGGCAGCTCCATTAGATGTCGTTTGCCACGTCAATACACCAAAATCGCTAGTTGCCTACGGTCAAAGCTATCCCTACGGCCACCGTCGGCATAGATGGAGGTATGCCTACAGCTTTGGCCGTAGGCAACTAGGGTCCCAGCCGTCGGTATAGCTCTAGCCGTCGGCATATATGCCACGTGGCACATGAGCTACCGGTCGGCTAACGACGTTGGAGCTATGCCGACAGCTTTACCGTCGGTAACATTTTATTATTATTATTTTACTTAACTGTTTTTTCAATATTCAATTTTAGTTATCTAAATTTAAACATATGCAAATTATATATCAATTTGGGGTAAAATTTTCCACTACTAAGAAAGGGCCTTATAGTGACGTCCTTTTTCTGCCTTAATAGTGGTAAATTTCAAATGCGGCACTAAGGACAAGTCACTAAAAAGGCCTTAATAGTGGCACATTTCAATTGCGCCACCCCTAAAACTCTTATGCGTGGCACATTCTGAAAATGCGTCACCCATAAGAGGCTTAGGGGTGGCGCATTCTGAAAATGCGCCATTATTAAAAAAAAATTGAATGTTGTTCTAGATATCAATTTTTTATTTTTTTATTTTTTATTTAATCTCAGGTTGGTATGCTTATTGCCTGGTCACTATGCTTAATCTCAGGTCAAATAACCTCCATGGTCAAACTTCCCCGAGGGTCACCCATCCTAGCACGCTTAACTTCTCGATTCTATTCAACTCTCACTCCAGCTCACCTAGCAGGCACTTGTTGATATATCTATCATATAAATCCTATTAAACCATGTTGATGTCTAGGACCTTGTTGATGTTCATGGGTGTGCTAAAAATTTCAACACTTTTTGAAACTTTCTCGATGGGACCATTAGCAAATTTTGAACTTTTTTAAAAAAATGAAAAAAAAAATATTTTTAAATTCTTTTTTAATCTTACTACCTAAATTTTTCAACTTTTTTTTGAAACTTCCCGATCGGTCCTCTAGCCTATTTTGAATTTTTTTTAATAAAAAATATATTTTAAAAAATATTTCAAAAAAAATTCTGTTATTAGTGGCGCATTTCATACAATCATACAAAATGCGCCACTACTAAGTTCAAAAAAAAATTGTCTCCAGATCTTCAAAAGCCTGTAACTTTTTCTGTTAGGTTTTTGAGGATTCTAAAAATGTTCAACAGGGGAACTCCGTTGAATTTCGATATAACTTTTCGAGTAGATGACTTTTCATATAAAAAACTTTTTCATCAGAGTTCGTATGCAAAAGTTAAAACCATTTTACGGATTCTCGAGAGATTTTGCAAAAAAAAGTCGAAATTCATGTTTCTAATTTTTCCTAATAACTAGACCACATATTACATGGGAAACTTATTATCTTTTATTTTTTTGACATTTCTATCATTCTCTTTTATTTTTTTTCAAACTGAAAAGGTTGTTCAAGGGGGTGCATTTTCGAATGCGTCACCCATAAGCTCTTAGGAGTGGTGCATTTTCAAAATGCGCCACATATAAGGTTCTTAGGGGTGGCGCATTTCACCAAATGCGCCACGTATAAGAGGATCCAGGGCTGGCCCACTCTTAGGGGTGGCGCATTTTTAAAAATGTGCCACCTATAAGAGCTTATAGGTGGCGCATTTTTAACCAGTGCGCCACCCCTTACAACATAGTAGCGCATTACAGAAAAAATGTGCCACTAATAAGGTTTCCATGTATAGCTATTTCTCTAGTAGTGTTCCATAGATTATGAATATCCATTTTGTTTCTGTTTTTGGATATGTTAAAAATGCGACATTTGCAAATAGATGATGAAAAATGTGATTGTGGCCAATAAATGGTTGTTTAGGACATTTTGCGTTCAAAACAGTGCTCCAACAAATGATAGATATGTAAATAGTGATGAAGAAAAAATGGGCAACCGAAAATTTTATATCTAAATGTTGCACATTTGCAGCACCGCTACTTGCTGCCGCAATAATGAATCACAGTTGCGTGAAAACCAACCACATAATGAAAGTTCCCGCGCCGCCTAACCTACCACCACATATCATTGATTCTGGCTGGATATCGCCGTCGCGGCGAGTCCGACGTTCGCCAGTGTCCCATCCATCACCCCTGTCACCGAATTCCTCTCCTTCGAAAGTCCGTGACCGGCCCCGTTGTTGTTGCCATCACCCGATTTTGGCAACTCACTGCCCCTCCTCCGCCTTATATAGTCGTCACCGTAGAGGGGCTTGTCCTAGAGGTCGATTAGCTATTGTCCCATCCCCCACGTGGCCATCACTGTCGCCATCGAGTCGTTGCTCCTTTCGAGCCCGAATGTTGGCTTACGCAGCTGTCGTCGATATGTGAACGACAGATGCCATAGGATGGCTAAAATGGGGGAACAATGCGCAGACGACGGTGCTCCGGACGGGTCTAGGTACAAGCACAGTCGGACACCGCGAAGTACCCAGGTTCGGGGCTCTCCGTAGAGATAAAACCCCTACTCCTGCCTGTCTGAACTATAGGCATGTATCTGTGTACATGGTTGCTCCTTGAGCTGTATATCTGCTACTGCCGAGCTGTGCTGCTGTCACCCGAGCCGGCCTCTACCCGGAAGGATCAAAGAGTGGAGAGTCCTCTTGGCTTGGCCTCTTGGAGCCCTTATATAGGAAGGCCCAAGGGGACAAGGAGACAAGAAGGTACAAGGGAGAAGGGGACAAGGGGACAAGGAGAGCATGGGCAAAAGGTGGATGTGATGTAATGTGACACCTCCACTTTACACTATTCACCATGTCATGATCTGACTAAAGGCATCATGGCTTGTCTAATCGGCTCGTCTTATCTGCTTGATGTAGATGTCTCGGTTGACCTCTTGGGCACTCGGCCGAGTGTGGGCAATCGGCCAAGTGCGGGACAGTCGGCCGAGTGCGTGGGCACTCGGCCGAGTGTGGGCAATCGGCCAAGTGCGGGACAGTCGGCCGAGTGCGCGGGGCAGCCGGCCGAGCTGAGCTGAGGGCGCAATCGGCGCCCGCTGCTTTCGAAGATTATTCCCTCTGCTTGACCCTACCGGGGGTATATTCCCCCGACAGTAGCCTCCGAGCCTCCGGGTGACTCGGAGAGTCATCCGGAGGGTCTTCTTTCTTGTTGGTGGAGATAGACGTCGATTGCACTTGGTGCAGCTTCTTTTCAGTGGGGGCGCGCAAGCGCACCCACTTGGTGTAGCCTCCGAGCCTCCGGGTGACTCGGAGAGTCATCCGGAGGGTTTCTTCTTTGTCGATGTAGATGGACGTCGGTTGCACTTGGTGCAGCTTCTTTCCAGTGGGGGCGCGCAAGCGCACCCATTGGGTGTAGCCTCCGAGCCTCCGGGTGACTCGGAGAGTCATTCGGAGGGTTTCTGCTTTGTCGGTCCAGCCGAATGCCGATTGCACTTTGTGCAGCTTCTTTCCAGTGGGGGCGCGCAAGCGCACCCACTGGGTGTAGCCTCCGAGCCTCCGGGTGACTCGCAGAGTCATCCGGAGGGTTTCTTCTTTGATTTCGATGTCCATGCTTGAAGCAGTCGACCGAGATGAGCTGTCTTGGGGCAATCAATCGGGATGAGCTCTCTTGGAGCAATCAATCGAGATGAGCTCTCTTGGAGCAATCAATCGGGAGCTGCCGACATGGCGCACTCAACCGAGATGAGCTGTCTTGGAGCAATCAATCGGGAGCTGCCGTCGCGGCGCCCTCAACCGAGATGAGCTCTCTTGGAGCAATCAATCGGGAGCTGTCGACATGGCGCACTCAACCGATATTAGCTCTCTTGGAGCAACCAATCGGGAGCTGCCGACATGGCGCACTCAACCGAGATGAGCTGTCTTGGAGCAATCAATCGGGAGCTACCGACATGGCGCACTCAACCGAGATGAGCTGTCTTGAAGCAATCAATCGGGAGCTGCCGACATGGCGCACTCAACCGAGATGAGCTGTCTTGGAGCAATCAATCGGGAGCTGCCGACATGGCGCACTCAACCGAGATGAGCTGTCTTGGAGCAATCAATCGGGAGCTGCCGACATGGCGCACTCAACCGAGATGAGCTCTCTTGGAGCAATCAATCGGGAGCTGCCGACATGGCGCACTCAACCGAGATGAGCTCTCTTGGAGCAATCAATCGGGAGCTGCCGACATGGCGCACTCAACCGAGATGAGTTGTCTTGGAGCAATCAATCGGGAGCTGCCGACATGGCGCACTCAACCGAGATGAGCTCTCTTGGAGCAATCAATCGGGAGCTGCCGACATGGCGCACTCCACTGAGATGAGCTCTCTTGGAGCAATTAATCGGGAGCTGCCGACATGGCGCACTCAACCGAGATGAGCTCTCTTGGAGCAATCAATCGGGAGCTGCCGACATGGCGCACTCAACCGAGATGACCTGTCTTGGAGCAATCAATCGGGAGCTGCCGACATGGCGCACTCAACCGAGATGAGCTCTCTTGGAGCAATCAATCGGGAGCTGCCGACATGGCGCACTCAACCGAGATGAGCTGTCTTGGAGCAATCAATCGGGAGCTGCCGACATGGCGCACTCAACCGACATGAGCTGTCTTGGAGCAATCAATCGGGAGCTGCCGACATGGCGCACTCAACCGAGATGAGCTCTCTTGAAGCAATCAATCGGGAGCTGCCGACATGGCGCACTCAACCGAGATGAGCTCTCTTGGAGCAATCAATCGGGAGCTGCCGACATGGCGCACTCAACCGAGATGAACTGTCTTGGAGCAATCAATCGGGAGCTGCCGACATGGCGCACTCAACCGAGATGAGCTCTCTTGGAGCAATCAATCGGGAGCTGCCGACATGGCGCACTCAACCGAGATGAGCTCTCTTGGAGCAATCAATCGGGAGCTGCCGACATGGCGCGCTCAACCGAGATGACCTGTCTTGGAGCAATCAATCGGGAGCTGCCGACATGGCGCGCTCAACCGAGACGAGCTCTCTTGGAGCAATCAATCGGGAGCTGCCGACATGGCGCACTCAACCGATATGAGCTCTCTTGGAGCAATCAATCGGGAGCTGCCGACATGGCGCACTCAACCGAGATGAGCTCTCTTGGAGCAATCAATCGGGAGCTGCCGACATGGCGCACTCAACCGAGATGAGCTCTCTTGGAGCAATCAATCGGGAGCTGCCGACATGGCGCACTCAACCGAGATGACCTGTCTTGGAGCAATCAATCGGGAGCTGCCGACATGGCGCACTCAACCGAGATGAGCTCTCTTGGAGCAATCAATCGGGAGCTGCCGACATGGCGCACTCAACCGACATGAGCTGTCTTGGAGCAATCAATCGGGAGATGGCCTGTCTTGGAGCAATCAATCGGGAGCTGCCGACATGGCGCACTCAACCGAGATGAGCTCTCTTGAAGCAATCAATCGGGAGCTGCCGACGTGGCGCACACAACCGAGATGAACTGTCTTGGAGCAATCAATCGGGAGCTGCCGACATGGCGCACTCAACCGAGATGAGCTCTCTTGGAGCAATCAATCGGGAGCTGCCGACATGGCGCGCTCAACCGAGATGAACTGTCTTGGAGCAATCAATCGGGAGCTGCTGACATGGCGCACTCAACCGAGATGAGCTCTCTTGGAGCAATCAATCGGAAACTGCCGACATGGCGCACTCAACCGAGATGAGCTCTCTTGGAGCAATCAATCGGGAGCTGCCGACATGGCGCACTCAACCGAGATGAGCTCTCTTGGAGCAATTAATCGGGAGCTGCCGACATGGCGCACTCAACCGAGATGAGCTCTCTTGGAGCAATCAATCGGGAGCTGCCGACATGGCGCACTCAACCGAGATGAGCTCTCTTGGAGCAATCAATCGGGAGCTGCCGACATGACGCACTCAACCGACATGAACTGTCTTGGAGCAATCAATCGGGAGCTGCCGACATGGCGCACTCAACCGAGATGAGCTGTCTTGGAGCAATCAATCGGGAGCTGCCGACGTGGCGCACTCAACCGAGATGAGCTCTCTTGGAGCAATCAATCGGGAGCTGCCGACGTGGCGCACTCAACCGAGATGAACTGTCTTGGAGCAATCAATCGGGAGCTGCCGACATGGCGCACTCAACCGAGATGAACTGTCTTGGAGCAATCAATCGGGAGCTGCCGACATGGCGCACTCAACCGAGATGAGCTCTCTTGGAGCAATCAATCGGGAGCTGCCGACGTGGCGCACTCAACCGAGATGAACTGTCTTGGAGCAATCAATCGGTAGCTGCCGACATGGCGCACTCAACCGAGATGAACTGTCTTGGAGCAATCAATCGGGAGCTGCCGACATGGCGCACTCAACCGAGATGAGCTCTCTTGGAGCAATCAATCGGGAGCTGCCGACATGGCGCGCTCAACCGAGATGAACTGTCTTGGAGCAATCAATCGGGAGCTGCTGACATGGCGCACTCAACCGAGATGAGCTCTCTTGGGCAATCAATCGGGAACTGCCGACATGGCGCACTCAACCGAGATGAGCTCTCTTGGAGCAATCAATCGGGAGCTGCCGACATGGCGCGCTCAACCGAGATGAACTGTCTTGGAGCAATCAATCGGGAGCTGCCGACGTGGCGCACTCAACCGAGATGAACTGTCTTGGAGCAATCAATCGGGAGCTGCCGACATGGTGCGCTCAACCGAGATGAACTGTCTTGGAGCAATCAATCGGGAGCTGCCGACGTGGCGCACTCAACCGAGATGAACTGTCTTGGAGCAATCAATCGGGAGCTGCCGACATGGCGCACTCAACCGAGATGAGCTCTCTTGGAGCAATCAATCGGGAGCTGCCGACATGGTGCGCTCAACCGAGATGAACTGTCTTGGAGCAATCAATCGGGAGCTGCTGACATGGCGCCCTCAACCGAGATGAGCTCTCTTGGAGCAATCAATCGGGAACTGCCGACATGGCGCACTCAACCGAGATGAGCTCTCTTGGAGCAATCAATCGGGAGCTGCCGACATGGCGCGCTCAACCGAGATGAGCTGTCTTGGAGCAATCAATCGGGAGCTGCCGACATGGCGCACTCAACCGAGATGAGTTCTCTTGGAGCAATCAATCGGGAGCTGCCGACATGGCGCACTCAACCGAGATGAGCTCTCTTGGAGCAATCAATCGGGAGCTGCCGTCGCGGCGCCCTCAACCGAGATGAGCTCTCTTGGAGCAATCAATCGGGAGCTGCCGACATGGCGCACTCAACCGAGATGAGCTCTCTTGGAGCAATCAATCGGGAGCTGCCGACATGGCGCACTCAACCGACATGAGCTGTCTTGGAGCAATCAATCGGGAAATGGCCTGTCTTGGAGCAATCAATCGGGAGCTGCCGACATGGCGCACTCAACCGAGATGAGCTCTCTTGGAGCAATCAATCGGGAGCTGCCGACGTGGCGCATTCCACCGAGATGAGCTCTTTTGGAGCAATCAATCGGGAGCTGCCGACATGGCGCACTCAACCGAGATGAGCTCTCTTGGAGCAATCAATCGGGAGCTGCCGACATGGCGCACTCAACCGAGATGACCTGTCTTGGAGCAATCAATCGGGAGCTGCCGACATGGCGCACTCAACCGAGATGAGCTCTCTTGGAGCAATCAATCGGGAGCTGCCGACATGGCGCACTCAACCGAGATGAGTTCTTTTGGAGCAATCAATCGGGAGCTGCCGACATGGCGCACTCAACCGAGATGAGCTCTCTTGGAGCAATCAATCGGGAGCTGCCGACATGGCGCACTCAACCGAGATGAGTTCTTTTGGAGCAATCAATCGGGAGCTGCCGACATGGCGCACTCAACCGAGATGAGCTCTCTTGGAGCAATCAATCGGGAGCTGCCGACATGGCGCACTCAACCGAGATGAGCTCTCTTGGAGCAATCAATCCGGAGCTGCCGACATGGCGCACTCAACCGACATGAACTGTCTTCGAGCAATCAATCGGGAGCTGCCGACATGGCGCACTCAACCGAGATGAGCTCTCTTGGAGCAATCAATCGGGAGCTGCCGACATGGCGCACTCAACCGACATGAACTGTCTTGGAGCAATCAATCGGGAGCTGCCGACATGGCGCACTCAACCGAGATGAACTTGCAGGCTTGACTTCTTGGCGTAGCCGGGACACCTACTGGGTGTAGCCTCCGGGCCTCCGAGTGACCCGTCGAGTTATTCGGGCAAGTGATCCCTTGTGGTTGCTCCAGCGGATGGTCTGACATCCGGGTCACAACCACACTTCTTTTTCGCAATCGGCTGATCAGTTAGCGCAATCGGATTGACATCGGCCGACCCGACTGACTTTTTATTTTGAGCAGTCGGATGCCGATCTGCGCAGTCGGCAGGCGATCTGGCGCAGCCGGATGCTTCTTGCAGGCGCTCCGAGCAAACGACGGCCGTCTGGGACGCAGCCTATGAATTCTTCCTTTGCGTTGCCATGTACTGGCGGACCGAAAGCACGACGCCACAGCCTATATGACAGCAATCGGCTCGGCTACCAGTTTTTTTTTTCTTTGGCAATCGGATGCTTCAATAAAGCAATCGGCCTCTACCAAAATAGCAACCGGCAGTTTTTTTTTTTTTTTTTTTTTTTTGGGCACAGCCGAGCTGTGGCAACCGGCTGGCCGACTGGCCCAAATAACTGCACGAGCTGCTTCTTTCAACAGCCGAGCTGTTCTCCTTATTTCTTTTCTCAGAACTTAACATTTCTTTTCTCTGTAACTCGCTGCAGCACTCGGCCACGGCCGGATGAGAGCCAGAGCTCGGTGGAAGAAAGGTCGGCGAGGCCCAAGCTGGAGGAGCACGGGACGAGGCCGGATTTGGCAAGGCGAACTCGGAGGTCGACGGGTGGCAGCTCGGAGACGGCCACAGCTCGGCGCGAGGGGCGCAGCTCGGAAGGGCGGTGGCCGACCTGCCGTGGAGGCGGCGACGAGGCCACAGTCGGAGGGGCGGATGGGCGCCCGCTTGGCGGAGCAAGCTAGGCGCGGACGCGCTTGAGCTCGGAGGCAAGCTCGGCAGCTCGGCAGCTCGGATGAATTGGAGGAGAACGGAAGGCCGGGACGGTCGGCGCGCTGGAGGAGCTCGGTGGGGGCGCGGCTCGGCGCAGCCGCATGCTTGGGGAGGAGGAGCTCGCAGCCGTCGGAGGCCGGATGCGAGGCGCAGCTCGGCACGGTCGGGCTGGGCAGAGCGGCCGAACAAAAAAGCAAGCGAGCCGGTGCCATTACCTGGCCATCGTCTCGGAGGAGTATGGTCAACGCACGGGGAGATGTATAGCTAATATGCGCAGCCTCCGGGTGTTGACGAAGATGGCGCGCAAGGCGCAACCGCGGAGACGAACGCACAGCCTCCGGGCGCGGAGAAGCACGGAGAGCCGCGGGCAGTGCCCGGAGGCAGCGGGTTGAAGCCGAAGACAAGGAGCATGACCATGACCACGACCATGAGCCCAGCCATCCCCGGGCGCCCTGAGCGCAGCCTTCGGGGACGCATCTGGATGAACTGGGATCCAGATCTAACAGAGCTTGTATTGAAGAAACCGAAGAAGAAATCCCGGCCGGAACAGAGCTCCCGTCGCTGCAATATGCCCACGGTGGGCGCCAACTGTCGTCGATATGTGAACGACAGATGCCATAGGATGGCTGAAATGAGGGAACAATGCGCAGACGACGGCGCTCCGGACGGGTCTAGGTACAAGCACAGTCGGACACCGCGAAGTACCCAGGTTCGGGGCTCTCCGTAGAGATAAAACCCCTACTCCTGCCTGTCTGAACTATAGGCATGTATCTGTGTACATGGTTGCTCCTTGAGCTGTATATCTGCTACTGCCGAGCTGTGCTGCTGTCACCCGAGCCGGCCTCTACCCGGAAGGATCAAAGAGTGGAGAGTCCTCTTGGCTTGGCCTCTTGGAGCCCTTATATAGGAAGGCCCAAGGGGACAAGGAGACAAGAAGGTACAAGGGAGAAGGGGACAAGGGGACAAGGAGAGCATGGGCAAAAGGTGGATGTGATGTAATGTGACACCTCCACTTTACACTATTCACCATGTCATGATCTGACTAAAGGCATCATGGCTTGTCTAATCGGCTCGTCTTATCTGCTTGATGTAGATGTCTCGGTTGACCTCTTGGGCACTCGGCCGAGTGTGGGCAATCGGCCAAGTGCGGGACAGTCGGCCGAGTGTGGGCAATCGGCCAAGTGCGGGACAGTCGGCCGAGTGCGCGGGGCAGCCGGCCGAGCTGAGCTGAGGGCGCAATCGGCGCCCGCTGCTTTCGAAGATTATTCCCTCTGCTTGACCCTACCGGGGGTATATTCCCCCGACAGCAGCAACGGTAGCTCTCCCTGCATCCCTCAGCTCCATGGTGGTAGCAAGACCACCCTGAGCTGTGCTGACCTGAATTCATCTTCATGCCCACTAGGTGTTCGATGAAAAGTATCCAAGGTAATATTTTCCTTTCTCCATTTTTGGTTCTATATTGTAGTGTATTGTGATGATGGAAGGTCTTCTGTTGTGTAGATGAGTTCGTGTGAATCCTGTTTGTGGGATGACTCCTCTTATGAAGAGGAATATGAGCGTAAGGCGGACGAGGACATTGCCATGATCATTGTCGTCCACATGGAGAAGAACAAAGCAGTCGAAGCATGGCGTTTTTGTCGTCGAACGTGAGATGATTCGTAGGAGGCTACGTGAATACAACAAGTTGATGCTTGATTATTTTTGTCAAACTTTGATGTATCTAGAGTGATACATTCGATGCTAGTTTAGGATGTCTATAGATTTATTCTTTCATATTGTAATGTGAATTCACCATTGCGCATGATGGCATATGATAATCCTATGGATTTGGTTGATGATCACTTGGCAACGGGAAGGAACACTTTCATCAAGTGTGTGAATCAATTTACAAAGGCGGTAGTTGAAATGTTTGAGATAGAGTATTTGAGAATACCTAACGCTCAAGATACTCATTGGCTTTTGGAGATGAACAAAGATTGTGGGTTTATAGGTATGCTCATCTCAATTGAATGCATCCACTAGAAGTGATATAACTGCTCAGATGCATGGCATGGACAATTCAAAGGCTACGTGAAGGATGACATCAAGCATCATTCTTGAAGTTGTGAAGATTCAGAAGAAATGGTTTTGGCATGCATATTATGGAATAACCTTACTGTGCTTTAGCGATCACCACTCTTTGTTAGCCAATGAGGAATCATCATCAGTATTGTTTCAAGCAAACGGTCGCACATACATGGGAACTAGAACTACCTAGCGGATAAGATTTATCCGAAGTGAGAACAATTGTAAAATCTATTCAATCTCTCATGGTAAGAAAGAAATTCAGTTTCATAATACTCAAGCTTAGAATAGAAAGAATGTGGAGAGAGCATGCGAGATTTGCCGAAGTTTGTGTGTGGACTGGCTAGGTTTTGGGATCAAGAAATCCTTTGATGCATCATGATTGCAATGATCATCATGCATAACATGACTAGTGATGTAGCCCGTGTGGTGATCGCCGATTTGGTCAGTCTAGCGTAATTTGGAATGCATTGTGTTCTTGATCATACACAAAAAAGAATAGTGTGCCCAATATTTGAATTACTCCCACGAATTTATGGTAAAGGTGGTACATCCAATTAGCAATGAAGATTGCATCGACACTTTCTTCAAGATGATCATGAAATTCAAGAGAGCACTAAAGTACATCTTCAAAGAGATTTCATTTAACGAGTTTAATGTTATTAGTGATGGAACTTTGCATTATCTATGATGAACAAGAGTGTGTTTAATTTAATCAAATGGATTGATGAACTATATAATAATTAAGTATTACTTGTGTTTAACCTGCTTCAAATTCACTTGAAACATGAGGTTGCTCAAAAACAAATCATGATTTTGGACTGTGGCACTCAGCAACTGCAAACATGCTTGGAAGCTAATTACTTCGCTTTTAGATACAAATAATTCCAATCAGAGTACTAAACTTGGTTTATTGAAACAAGCTTTGCCCGCCCACTAAATTTAACAAAGATTATTGGGAGGCAGATGCTACAACCTGCCCTTTCCACATGCGTTGCAGTATCCCTCATACAGGAGAATAGGAAAACGATAACTGTTTTAAGTGCTAGTAACATTCAGGCAAATTTGGTCTTAGATTTAGAGGTCAAATTCCAAACCCATGCAACAAAACATATTAGATCCATACTCAATTCTATAGCAACAATAGTTTAGATGGGGTACAATTCCAAGCAAAAGTCTTAAAAATTCTAGCTTCACGGGATTCCTGATGACAAGATCAAGACCTAGTTGGCCGCAGCTCTCTTCCTGGGAGCAGCCTCGGTACCTGAAATGAGAGGCAACAACAGAGAGAAGATCCATCAGAAACTGCATCATCGGATATAAAAGGATGTTTCCAGTGCTTCAGCTTGGTTCAACTGATCACGGTACCTTCTCTGAAGTTGCTCTTGAACCTGCGAGGCACGTGGCGCATGTACCTCATCCTTCCAGTACCAGTGGTCTTGCGCCTGATGGCCTTCACACTCCAGTTGTCTGAAAATACAAACCACTATGTTAGCACTGAGAAAATAAAGCAAGAACAGAAGTGGCAAATGCAAGGACTTCAAAAATCACATTATAACATAAACAAGAACGGCTGAGAAAGTGTGTGTTTAATTGATGATAATGGTCATGATCAGGTAACAGCCAAGATCATGAAGTAGTCAAGACAAAAATATGTAGAGCAAAGCATAGTTAGCATAGTAAAACAAGCAAAATAAGATTGCATACGAGAAAGCAAAGGTAAATGTAGGGTGGAGAAATCATCAGACTGAAAAGCAAAAATAATGGTGCTGTCATATTGTTGTAGTTTACTCAAAATATCACAAGAACAAGGCAGTGCAGAAGAAAACATTGCATTCATCAGACTTAAAACTACGAATCCCGGGAGTGTGACTCCTGTCATATTGTTGCAGTTTTTGATCATCACTTGAACTACAAATAGTATAACTGACTCGAATACATGGAAATCATACATTTTATAACTTCATTGGAGTAAAATAACATTTGGCAAAGAGATAACAAGACTTTCTCAAGTAAGTGGACATAATAGACATGCACAACCTAAGAAGGTTGTTGAGGTACCATCAGAGATTTAAATACTAAGAATCAGAGGAGCATAGCTCCATCATATTGTTGCAGTTTATTCATCATCATTTGAACCTCAAAGAAGTATGAACAATATAAGATGCACCCACAACAAAGTATAGAGATGTAGAAATATATACTCCTGACGAAGGATGTAACAACAATTCAAAGCTGGGCAACTGCCAGGAAGAAACCCAGAAAAATATTGCTCAGAACATGAAATATCTTCTCATCAATGCCAAATGGCATCTCTGAAGTCTGACATGCGTTGTAGATTTCATGATTCATCACAGCATTCTGGTAACTGCGGAAACAGAGCACTGGAATTTCCATACACAACCAAGAATCTCGTGATCACTCGAACCACATAGAGTCAAGCGATTCGTAAGCTATCAGGAACAGTATAGAGAAACACGCACACCATCATTCCCTAATGGATAATCAACATTCGGGAGATCAAACTATGCATCCGACAAACTACACAAACAGGAAAGGAGAGCTGAGCACGCACATCAACCGCGCACACTCAATTCGAACAACCGAGGCGCGGCACCGACCGCATCCTAACGCCCTGAATCCAATCTACGAGACGCGAGCACGTAGCGCGTAAAAGGAACAAGCCTAGAGATCTGCGAGGATGGAGGAGGGAGAGGAGGGGGGAGCTTACACTTGCGGATGCGGGCGGCGGGGTAGCCGCACGAGGAGCAGGTGCTCTTCTGGAGGTGGAAGCTGCGGCGGCCGCAGCGGATGCAGAGCGTGTGGGTCTTGTTCCGGCGCTTGCCGAAACTGCCGGTACCCTTCGTCTGCAACAAAAACAAAGCCACGGGGAAAGGTCAGCGACAGGCTACGGCGGAGCGGCGGCGCCGGCGGCGGCAGGGGGCGGAGACGTACCATCGCTTAGGGTTGGAGGAGACGAGCGAATGGGAGCGGCGGCGGCGGTGGAGGAGGCGGAGTGGCGTCAAACCCTACCGCGCTTTATAAGGGGCGAAGCCGCGGGAGTGCCGCGGTGGGCTTTATCTGTTGGATTCATGGGCCGTGTGGCGCTTCATATATATTTTTGTCAGAATTCAGCCCAAGGACCCAATCAGGTGCTCTCATGAAGAAGAAAAGAAGAACGCTAAAAAAAGACCCCTCAAGTGCACATTGTATGAAAAAATCATGTCCATATGTTTCTTGAAATCCCCTAAAAAAATTAATTTTTGAACAAAAGGAGTACATATGTGTCTTGAAAAGAAGAAGTACGCATGTTCTGAAGCATCTATTGGTCTGATCAGGATCTTAAGAACCCCCGAGGCTCGTGACATCGCCCTTGCGGCGTTGAGGAGCATTGGAGATATCATTACAAGGAATATAGGTAACCTGGCATTGTTCTACCGGGTTATGTTACCTACTCCTCCACAAAATGAGACAGAGAAATAATGAAACCCATGATTTCTCTTAGCGAATTGTGCGAGTAGGCAGAGCAAAAAAAAATGTATAATATATAGCACATATCATTTGTTTACGGACTTTTATATTTTCACTTTGAAATTATGTTTGTATGCAGTACTAATTCATTACGCACAATCATTATTTATGTGTGTGCCGTGAAGTTTACTAAATTATTTACTTTATGTACATGCAATTACATCAATCTAAAATAAGCTGGCATTGATAATATTATCTTAATTCAATATTTCAAAATGTTGTAGTACAAAATTTTGTACCAGTTTGTACGAATATAAAAAAAGTGCATAGATTTCGTGGTGGTGTTTTGAAACAACAAACCTCATCTGATTCCGCATATATTCAGGCAGGTAATTACTTCCCCATGGAGCCAACCGATCACACTCGGAAACTCCTTTCCCACAAAGATGTTACGCACTATGTAACGCTCCGATCAAAGCTAACAATTTCCCTATCGATTTCTGGTCGATGCGCCTGGGATTTAGATTGTTTTTATATAGCAACACTAGATGTTAATTGCACATTTTGTTCTCATTTGTGCGCATCTAAGATCTATTTTCTAGTCGATCACCCATCTTCACACTACTCCAAGCCAAGCACATTTAACTTAGTAATTTCTTTCTATAGGCATCCAGAAAAAATGTGCACCTTATTGGTATAAGTAGTCTATCATTCCTATTGAACATTAGTTGTTACATACACCACAAGGAACTGACGCCCCCGTCGGCCCAGCAGCAACGTTCCCATTGGCACTGTCTACGCGCACCAGTGTTGGCATCGACATGTACCTTATGTAATATAATATTGTGGATTTTACAAATACTCATTAGAAAATTCATTGTGAAAGCTGACCAAAATTTGATCTTTTAAGATATACGATGAATGAAGAATCTGAGGCCGTGGATGTGTGCGTCTCGTCGAGTAGATTGAAAAACGGTTTTAAAGGAGTGGAGTCAGTTAGTGTTTTAGTTTCTTTGTTGAGGGTCAAAGTTATACATCTACGATTTGCTTGTGGTGATCAATTTGCTAGTTCTAAGAAAAGTTTACACATGTTACAAACGTTTTAGAGCCAAGGTTAATCTACTAGTCCTCGTTGGTACTAAGGCAAGTGCACGACGTTCTTGTTGTATGGTCCTCCCACACTTGGGTTATTTCAGTTTTTCACAATTCTTGTGTTGTTCGATCTTTCTGGATCCTGATTAGCTGTTTGGTTTTCAGTATTTTTCTACACTTACAAGTTTCAGTATTATGCTCATACATTCTGCTTTGATACTTCAGTTCCTGCATTGATCAACTCTTTCAGTAAATGTCATTGTGAAGAGTTCGCTGTGTCATCCACCCTTCAGTTTAGGCACTGGTCGATTTTTTCGGTAACCCCCGTTGGGAAAAGTTTGTTGTGTCATTCAGCGTCCAGTTCAGGGATTGATCGACTTTTCCGGTAAATACCGCTGTGGAAAGTCCTTCATGTCTATTCCAGTCTTCGATGAGAGCGGCACGGGATGTGTCTATTCCGGAGAGACCCAAATGTGATGGTTTAGTAGAGCGGATATTCAGTTATTATTTGAGGTTTAATTTCTATTATGAATACACCTTCAGATAGTACTTGTTAATTCTATGGTTATAAGTTGTACTTGTTGAGTAATCATTACTCACTCTTCTTTGTTTCCTTGTTGGTTTTTATTTGGATTTCAGGTACTCAGTAGCAAGAATCATGGGGGGACTAGCACACCTACATACAAACACACTAGATCATATAGACATTTAATATCACGTAATTATCATCTATAGACTTGTTATATTGTTGGACAACCTAGCAATGCTTTCTCTTCTAGTGTGAGCTTGCAGATGCTTGATATTCATATAACATTTTGTTATACATCGTATAGTGACTAGTGGTGTAGTTGGTCATGTGGTATGTATTGATGATATTTGTTAGATATATTCTTTATTTTTCTTGTCATTGATGCCCTTATTAGTAATTACAAAGAAGGGTTTGCCAACATTTCGTACTTTTCCCGCCGGACTTATAGAAATAAGGTAGTTTGGTACCATTGTCAGGTTTGGTAGATATATGGGGTGTTACATGTAAGCCTCACTGATCCGCACACGCGTCGTGTAATCGTTAGGGCCACCTCTGATACTGATTGTAACTCTCCGGCCGAACCTAATCGGTTCCCTACCGATTCCTGGCTGGTGCGCCTGGGATCTAGACCGTCCTCACATACAACACTAGTCTTTTCTACACATTTTGTCCTCACTCGTGCGTCCTTGGATCAACTTCCTAGTCGGTCACTCATCCTAAGACTACTCCAATGTAAGCACACTTAATCTAATAGTTTCTTTCTTATGGGCTCCTAGAAAAAGGTGCACCTTGTTGATATGAATAGTTTATCATTCCTATTGAACCTCGATTGTTACACATTGTCTCCAAAAAAGAGAGAGAAAGATGCTACACATCGAAGCCGCCAAATACGATGAGATAAATCACATGGCTTGGGGTGTGCATCTTTTCTTTCTTTCAAAACATTCTGCTCTCATCAACCTCTAGATCAAAAAAATAAATCAGAAAACAAATTGAGAAAGGACAAAAAAAACTACAAGTAACTACAACTGTGTAAGAAAATGGGAAAAAGGAGAGCACGTCATAAATAGGCACCACAAATAGGTTCACTTCACTCTGCCATTACTCATGGATTACATCAACTTCACCTTATTTTCCAAATACCAGACTAGTTCAATTCTTCCACATGCTTGTAGGTTATAGCAATATCAACTACAATGAGGAGCGAGCACACAAGAATGTCGCAATGACTTTGGACGTCTCACATAATAGTCTGTATGCGGTAAACGCACCAACCATCCTCATATCAAAGACACGCGGTAAAATGCAGCTTAATTCTTGAAGATATTTTCACAGACAAAACAAAGCCTCTTATTACAAACCAACATGTGGTCAACCTTCGAGTTACAACACAACTTCAATTAGCGCCATCTTCGATCATCGACACACTGGACTGACCTCCAGAATCAGCACCATCAACAATTCTATTGTCATGATGGCTATCTATGGGATCTTGAGTTTGGAGCATCTTCGCATCTTGTTCCAACATCTCCTTCTCATCACCTTCCCAACACATACATAGGCAAATTGTTATTATCTGTAACACTTGATAATTTCTTATGACATAGTTGATGTAAACTACTTGGACTTAAAAGAAAGCACATGTAAGTAGGAGATCAAATTTTCAATATATTTAATAAAGTAAGGATCTCCATGCCCAAATTTTATATTGCGCATGATAAGACAAAAAACTCAATACCCCCCCCCCACACACACACAAAAGATGGTCAGAAAGGGACACCCCCTTTTTTGAACAAAGCAAACACGAAACACTACCCAAAGACCATGCTCTAGCCAACATTCATACAACACAAACTAGAAACATGACAATTCCCTCATGAGACCAAACGTCTCATAAACACAACCCCTTTATATGCTTCCAACACACCGAGTTTGTATGAAATGTAGTCTTGCAACCCAATCACAATTATTTTATGCCACTTGAATTGTTTCCACAAGAATGGGAAAAGTAAGAGTTATCAAACCATGTTAATCACAATAATGAACTACTAAGTATCATAAAAGTAAGATAACTATGAAGGAAGGAGATAACTTATAGTACATAATAGAAAGTTTACCACTAGCCACTGTTGGTGAGGACAACAATGATGGTGGAAAGTTGCAATATGCGTGCGGCAAGGGGATGCTAGTCTTTGAAGCGCACACTCTATCAACCTGGTATGTCTTGAAATCCAGTGAGAAACAACTAGCATCAACTGATGAGCTTCCACCATGGCATAGGAACAAGTGCCTCTCTGTTGAACCCACAAAATGGTAGCGAAAACCTAATGGGATGATCTTCTCCAACTTC
This sequence comes from Bromus sterilis, assembly GCA_950022295.1. NCBI lineage: Eukaryota > Viridiplantae > Streptophyta > Magnoliopsida > Poales > Poaceae > Bromus > Bromus sterilis. The sequence continues at coordinate 333,714,348 of OX465599.1, read as the reverse complement.
CATTGGCTGAAACTCTCACCATTATTTTTCCTAATGGTACGGAATTCAAGTTCAGTTGCACCACGATACACAAACATCCCAAGCTTGTCTTCCTCTGCCTCGGTAATGGTTGTATCCACTTTGGAACAGTCTCTAACTTTAGATGGGGGGTTAGCAATGTAAAACACCATCCTATTGGTGTCCAACACCAACATTATATCCCACCAATTCGACACCCAATAGAAGCTTCCAGACATGTATTGGCACTGTGTGGACATATAAATCCATGTTGGTGGTAGCAAGTTACTGAGTAGAGTGCTCAAGCCGAGCGTCGAAATGGCACACCATTGTCTACTCCAGGAACTGAAGACAAAACAAACCATCATAGTTTCACAATGCACCATCAAAATCACTCTGAATGAAGTCCCTTCTGCAATCATTGATTCCTCATCGTTGTCACTGGGTGGCAAGAGCAATGTCTGGTACCAACCCATCTGTTTTATCCAGAGTGAATCCTCCACTGAAGAAACAATCTCATCAGGGATTGGGGGAAGAAGTACATACCGTCGGTACAAGGGGTCACACACCACCCTCTCCCTAAAAACTCCATGTTGAATACTCATGGTATCATCCTCGTATATCCTATCGAGGAGGACGCGACCATCACGGATGTCTGCAACGATCCAGTTGTGGGTGGGCCCTGGAAGGAAGGAGAAGGAGAAGTCGGCTGCAACTGCGATGACACTGGCTGCCGGTGTGGAGGGGTGAGGTCGGATGGTAGGGTGGAAGACTAAGTTACAATCAAGGAAGCCGAGGAGGGGCATGCCATGGATCTTGCGGAAGCGTCGAAGGAAGGAGCGTTCAACGATGATGTTGCGGAAAGAGATACAACCAACGGCAACACGGATGAGGTCGGCCGAGGTGGATAGGCGGAGGAAGATATCCTCCAGGAGCTCATCGGGGATTGGTGGCAGTGAAGTTTTCTTGGGTGGGTACTCGAGGGTGGCTGGTTCTAGAGAAGGATCCATGGCGATCTAGCGTTGGTACATCGCGCCGCCGCCCATATTGTCCCTTCTCCGTTGGGAAACCCTATTTTGGTGATTTCAATTGAGAGGATATGTCGACACTTCTTGTTGTGATTCCGACACTTTTGTTGGGCCTTCTTAGAAATCTACCATCATGCATGTCCAAAATTCACGCCAAGTCCAATCATACCACTTCCTTGTCCATGTGACGACTTATATATATCGGTCAATATCTTCTTACAGTGGAATTTAGGTGTGTCACCGCCCCCCCCCCCAACACACACACACCCTTCAGAACACATGTAATCGATTTTTCTTTGCAATTTCCTAAATACATGTTAAGATGGTAATTTTTCCTTGTAATAACAAGTCAATGTCTAATGGTGCGTAGAATAACAGAACAAACGTTGGATGCAAATTGTTCACATCCAGGTCGGTTGAGATAAATGAATTAGTCAAAGAGGTTTGTGGAATAATAATGGTATCCCTTTTACTAGACTAATCAGTTCAGCTTCGGTATCGAAGACCACAATATCCATTGGATTGTCTTCGTATCATCATAAAGGCTAATTTTAACAATTTGACTCGATAACAAACTCATCCATTCACACCAGGGAACATTTGTTTCAATGTTGTCTTGAAACCTACCTCGCTAAGTTCATTTTTAATTTGTCACTTACGTTGCCACAAGTTTAAGATTAATCAACTAGTTTTATTTATTGGCGATGACACTAAATTCAACCATGGAACAGTGCATCTATGCATTAGGGTACAAGAGTCAATTTTCACGGTCTTATCTGGGATTTCAGACCCTCTTAGGTGGTGCCTATTAGTTACCACAAAAATTGCCAAAACAGCCACACCCAGGAATAGGAAATATATGTGTTAAAAAGAAGTAGAATTGATTTAATTACAATATAATACAAGTTGGGTTCAAGGAAATGGAAGAACACACCCTCAAAAAATTAAAAATAGAATAGCCGAACAAGCCTGCCAATTAAGTCATGGATTCATATTTGGTTGTAGAGCGGACAAGCTAGTGTTGCGTACCCAAAAGACACTTCTTCTAACAGTGTCTACACCCTGGGTGGATGCTCTTGCCTTATTTATGAGTTACCTCCAATATGATGGTGTTCCACATATGGATGCTAGAAAGGGCCCATTATAGAGCGCAAGGTTGTCATCTTTGCAACTCAGGATGAATAGCATGCCGCCCCATTAAATTCATTCAAAACCAAAATGCAAATCATTCATGGACTCGTTTACCACTATAACAATATTGTTAAGTATTAGTGGTAAAATTGTGGAATTAAGAATTATTTACAAACAAAGAAAGTCATGGTCATGGTCATGGCCAAAATGTCACTGTGAAATAGACCTCTTTAGTTGTGTTAGAATACATTCAGAGGGTTGTAATAAGGAAAATTGAAACCTCATGATGATCAATGTTTTGAACAACTCATCGTTTGTAAATCAGGTTAAATTCACAATCAACTAGTTGGCACAGCGAAATCATGGAACATATTAACTACATTGTATCGAGGGTGGCAAGGAAAGAAATCGGTAGGACATTCCACTAATTCAAACGATGATACTAACACAAACCATACACACATATGTAGCAATCAACACGACATGGAAACAAAAATATATGGCATTCTAATATGTACGGTAATAATGATGGTTAATCATGTTGTGTATAGCTTACTGGCCTTTAAATCAACTTTGTCGGTTGTATTGGTCTTACACATTTTATTGTCAAATATAGCACATGCAATCTTGCATCATATTAGTTATGTGTCTCTATGCATTGTGCCTCCTCTTGTGTGTCTGTTTGTTTATGGTGGTTGTGCGTATCCTATGTAGAGGATGTATGAAGTTGCCATGCTTGTATCTTCTTGATGTGAGTGATGTATAGGTACAAATTCATGGCTTACATATTAGCCATTATAACAAACAGAAAGATGCATAAACTAGCGAGTTTAGAAGCTTCTAGATCCAGAAGGTAATTACCATGCGTGGGGTATGAGCGAGACTAGGAGCTAAGTAGTAACCAAGGCTCCTCCAATCACATTGAATTTCATGATCTATCATTCCACACACGAAAGCGGTTCAAATAAAAGTCCTACATAAATCTTATACATGACTAATTAAACGACACCTTTCTTCCCGAATACCATATCCCAACAGTTGGAGCCCATTCAGAATCAACTCTACGCCCAACTTTACTCATTGGAGTAGTCTTAACTGCTGACTCGGCACATCTCTCTCTCTCTCTCACATACACACACACACACACTGTTGCTCCCTCCCCCCACCTCACACACTTCTCCTCGTTGTACCTTATCTTTTATCATGCCTTCCTCGCCGCACCAATTCTCCATTTCGGAATCGGCTGAGAGCATGCACCTCCTTGCTGGTGCTAACGACAGGGATCCATGTGTACCCACCTCCCGTGCGGCAGTGAGTTCGAGGGGGGGTGCTTATGGCCTATGGGACCCCTATATTGTCCTTTGATGCCACTGGCTTATATATGCCCCCATATGGTGACATGATTCTTAATCATTTTTTCATCGCTCCCACATCGCGTTCCCGAGGCGAGTTCATTTTTAGCCCTAATCCAATACTTTGTCGTAGGGGGGTTCCATCTCCATCTTCATCAACATTGCTCCTCGTGCTCCAAGATGAGTTATGAGTAATCCACCCCTTGGACAATGGGTTCATGACAATAACCAATGTTGTAATCTCTCCATCTTGATGCGTTTTTTTATCTCCAATACAATAGTCATATGTGCTTCCCAACATGATTATGCTCAATTTTATATAGTTGATGGTGGTGATAGATCATGTGATATGTTCAGATTTGTGCTTGATTAATGTTTGATGTTATAGATGTATACTTTTTCTGGTTGCTAGTCTTTACTTTGTCATTTTAGATGTGTGATCAATAGTGGAAGACGTGTGCATTAGTTGGGTACGGTCTTGTGAGTAATCTACCGTAATGGCAATAACAAGAGAATGTTTGTAATGAATTAACGCCACTAAGAATTAAGAGTTGGTAGATGATGGATAATCCCCTAATCATAAAAGTATGTCATCATGCTTAATGCAATTACATGTGGATACACTTAATGTCCTAATGATACGAAGGGTCCTCGGTCCAGGGACGTTTTATGGATGTACTGCCCATGCATGTAGAATCTTGCACATTCACTTGTCTACATGAGCACATGAAACTATACACCATCACGTGAAAATGCTACCACTACATTTTTTATGCTTTTGAGAGTTACACTTGGTGAACCTATGAACCCCTGTACAACTTTTTAATATAAGAATCGCCTTACAGCAACAATTCATTATCCTTTTTCTAGCGGGGAGACAAACACTTCTATTTTAAGTTTTGAGTTTTTTATTATAATAATCCAAAAATACAATTTACCACATTATCTTCTAGTAACCATGTGCAACTAGAAAGACTAGCAAGATTGACATCCTTGTTTTTGAAAAGGAGAACATATTAATATCGAAAAGATATCAATCACACCCGGCCTCTGCAACTACACAGTACCAAAAAGGCAGCACGGATGCACTCAGCCAACCAAAACAAAAAAAAATGAAAAAGTAAAAAAGAAAAGTCTCACCACAGAGTTACAGTCCTTGCAACAGCAGCACAAACACCATGAAATCAACACCCGATGTCCAATTCTTCAAAAGCAACGCCTTCAAGAAGGAAACAATGCCAGGCCCAACCAATTAAGGTCAGACCTTGGGTTTTCACCCTGAAGATAGTCCCTGCTCTCAAAACAATGTCTTCAGCAAGACCATTGCCAGGCACAACCAATTAAGGCCAGATCCTGGATTTTCACCCTGAGAGATAAGGCTTTAAACTTCACCTGTGATGCCACCCCCGCTTACATACCACTGCCACAATTCCCGAAACTCCAAGCCAGTTCCTTATCGACGCAAAAACTCCAATCATCATTGCAAGTCCTCCAATCTCAGCCTTCATGACATTCTCACCTCTGACTTCACCATGGATTTGCCCATGATGGCAACAGAACCAGAGCTTCGCGCCACTCCTTGCGTTGCAACCGAATCCCATCCGATCCAGCAATCTCCAGGCATATGCCCAAGGGAAATCACCGGCGGAGCCTTCCGGAACCCGTCACTCCGGCCAGATCCAAGAGAACAAGCGTCAGGTAGATCTTCTTCTTGGCGCAGTTTGGAACCATAGGACCACCACCTTTATTCAAGCCAAGCAAGCCGCCCCCTCGCCGCCCGCCGGCACCCTGTTGGATCTGCCGCTCCAAACCCCACCAACGGAGGCCGACATCGAGGAAGAAGACGACAGACACAGGGATGATCTCCCGGCGATCCGAACAAGCTGGCCGACCACTGGCTCAGGCGAGCACGTGGCCGACCCACAGATCGGGTACGTCGCGAGGCCTACTGGCGAAACGCCACCGCCTCAGGGCATGACGCCGCCGCCGCCGGTCTGCATCGCGCCCTCTCTGCCTCCTCCGTGCCTCCCAGCCGCGCACCGGCGAGCGCCTCCGTCCCGCAGCTCTGACACAGGGATGCCGCCCTGGTCGCCGCGCCAATGGCCACCGCCACCGCCGCCCCAGCGGCTCCTGCGCTCGCCATCCGCGCCCTGCCAGCCCCAGCCACCTTCGGCCGCTGGGCCCGCCGCCACCGTAGCGAAGGCCGGCGGCAGCGGCGGCAAGGGGAGACGGGGGTGGGGAAGTTGCTGGCGGCGCTAGGGTTTGCCCTCGGTGTCGCCCTGGGGTGCGACACAGGATCCTTGTTAGAGCCGGTGGGAACATAAGTGAAGTTTTTATTTATCTTGTTGAACATTCAACTGTTGCAGGATACACGTGCCTCCACAGATTGATACATTTGTTTTCGACCGAGGGAAACTTGTTGCATACTACAAACTCTCACGCTGGGCCCCAACTATACTACTCCCTCCGTTCTATAATAGATGACTTCCAAATAGATGTATCTAGACTAAATGATCAGTGGGTCAAACATAGCGTGGGATGCGGCTTGTTGCACACTACAAACTCCTTTTTCTAATAAATGGAGGATTTCCCTAGTCTCTCCATTGACTGATGCACACAATCCTAATGGTGGTTTGTCTAGACCATAAGCATTTTTCTTGCCTACTGCACTCCATTGGTGTGCATCTGGACTCGAGACGACGCAAGGGTCAAGATTGCAGGCGGCGTGGGAGAATGGATGTCTGTCCATGTCCAGTCGACAACAGCGGCACCAGGAAAAATAGTATGTCCGCGGCATACATCCATATAAACCAAACTCATTTAGCGCTGGCCTCCCAGGACTAACAGGAAAATCGGCAATGGTGAATTCACTCCATTCTTCTTCCTCCTCCCGCTGGGTGCCGCTGCTGCTGCTCTGCCTCTCCACGCTATCATTCAGAGCTCACGGAGGAGAATCGACATCGACCAAGGTAATTTACACGTCCCAGTAGCACTAGCTTATAATCGATTAGTAGTTCACGGTGGAGCTAGCTTAGCTAATTCATTAATTAACCGTATGCATGCGTCTCTAGCTCTACATAGCTTACCTAGGCCATGTGAAGCATGGGCATCCCGATGATGTCGTCGCCTCCCACCATGATCTGCTCGCCACTCTCCTCGAAAGGTATATATCTATGTTTGTGTAATCTCTACAGTCAAATGATTCAATGGCCTTTTCTTTTCTGTCTCTATGTCTAGTACTCCCTCCGATCCATAATAAGTGTCGCTCAGGGAGTAGAAAAAACTAGTAATTGAACTGCTGTGCAACGTTGATACATTTTAGCAAGGAAGAAACCTCAGCCTCCATGGTGTACAACTACAAGCATGGCTTCTCGGGGTTCGCTGCCATGCTCACCGCAGAGCAAGCGAAGCAACTTGCAGGTTGGTTTGGTGGGCAGTCATCGTCGTCGTCGTTGTCTAATTAACCTGTCAATTTTGCCTGCATAATTGCATGTGTTGACTGTTGAATAATTGGCATGTGATGTGTGCAGAGTTTCCTGAAGTCATCAGTGTCCAACCGAGTAAGAGGCACACACCAACCACTACACGGAGCTGGGACTTTCTTGGGCTCAACCACCAGATGATGGGCAGTGAGATGCTCCACGGAAGCAACTCTGGAGGAGAGGACGTGATCATCGGGGTGATTGACACCGGTTAGCATTTAAAGTTTTTTCCCTCAAAAATTGGAAGACTTTGTAAGCATGCTTATTTTTCTTCATTTGAAAACATGTGATGTCATACCATCGTATTAATTAATTAGGAATCTGGCCGGAGTCGAGAAGCTTTAGCGACGAAGGATACGGACCGACACCGTCAAGGTGGAAAGGGAAGTGCCAGATTGGACATGACTGGGGCAGCAACAACTGCAGCCGCAAGATCATCGGCGCACGGTTCTATAGTGCCGGAGTTCCCGACCAGTTTCTCAAGATGGACTCACTATCACCCCGGGACCATAATGTTTATAGCCACGGCACACACTGTGCGTCCACCGCGGCGGGCTCAACCGTGGAGGCGGCTAGCTTCCACGGCCTCGCCACGGGGGTCGCGCGGGGAGGTGCACCGCGCGCTCGTTTAGCGGTGTACAAATCCTTCTGGGGTCTTGGCTATGGGGACACGGCGACCGTGCTCGCAGCCATCGACGATGCGATCCACGACGGGGTGGACGTGTTGTCGATGTCCTTTAGTGTTGAGGAAAACTCGTTCGGTGTCTTGCACGCGGTTCAGAAGGGGATCACCGTCGTGTACGCGGCGGGCAACGAAGGACCTAGGTCGCAAACGGTCAGGAACGGTGCACCGTGGGCTATTACTGTCGCGGCAAGCAAGATTGACCGGTCGTTTCCGACGGTGATCACATTGGGAAGCAAACAACAAATAGTGGTACGTTTCTATTCACACACAACTAAGGGCTTGCTGCTTGAATTAGGGGTCTTTCTTATGCTTTACAATATTAATTTAGCTCAATAACGAGAAGAGAGAGTGTTCCATGACCCATATACACTAATAAACTCTTGAACAAACTATTTTTTTGTTGTTGCAGGGGCAGTCCCTCTATTACCGAACAAAGAATTCGTCAAAGAGCAGCAGTGGTTTCAAAGGTCTTGTGGTTCCAGTGAGGCAAGTAAATCAAAGATGCTCGTTTGTTTACAAACCTTTTTACGCAGTTAGATTGTGTTTTCCCAAAATATTATTCTCTCCCTGTCGATACCCTATTAATAGAGAGTTTTTACGGCTGTCAGGGGAGGGAGCGGTATAATTAAATCTAACCATTGATTTTCTGAGGATAGGATAGGCATAAAAATTAGGCGCGTTATGTTTTCTGTCACGGGGCTAGGTTCCTGCCCATTTTGTACGACTAACAACCAGTCGCCGCCACTCGATTGTTTCGCCTCCACTCCATCTCTCTGCCGTCGCCGCCGCCGGCCCTGCCAGTCGATCTGTCGATGGCGCCAGTGGCCGCCACTTGGTTACGTTACAGTACAATTTTAACATGAATATAACCTGATGAATTTAGATGGATGGTTTCAGAGTTTCAAACACAAGCACAATATTTACCAATTTTCAGTGGAACATAAAAAGCACGAGTTGTGTAATGCCATCAGGACATTAACAAGCAAGAATCAGCTGTATGATCCAGCCATGTAACAAGAACATGAAATGGAAATGGAAAATGAATCAAGCTGCCGTAGGGTATGAGCAGCGTGCAGCAGGAGCCATTTATGTCGGTTCAGAGGGTCTGCACTTTCCGTTCCAGCGTTCCTCGCCGGGGGGAGACGCAACCAAGGCGGGGTGAGGCTGCGCGACCTCCTGGAGGGGGTAGACAGGCGCACAATTCCAGCGCGGGGCACGGGCAGGGACCTCATGGGTGAGCGCCGACCGGTCCCGGAGCACGACGGGATTAGCGGCGTCGCCGGCGGCAAGTCCTCCTCGGGAAGAAGAAAACAAGAAGGGAGAGACGGGGGAGAGCAGCCGCCATAGATAGAGAGGAAGAAGGGACTGCATCGATAGCAGCCTCCTGATCCGGCGGGCTGGGATCAGAACCCTAGTGTGGGTGTGTAGTGGCCTAGTGGGGAACGAACACGGATGGCGAGGATGAAAATTTTGTTCCGTGAATGCCCCCATGACCTTTATACTGGATGACGGAAGCGCAAGGTGCAAGCGGTACTGCTAAGCGATTTGATGCTAAATTAGAGCAGTATAGATCGATAATCCCCCTTAGATATCACAAATCGACGCTTCTTATTTTTCCCAGGGTACCATAAAAGAGCTCTATTAATAAGAGGTAAAAGAGTACACTAACTCTTTAGCAAAAACACAATTGCAATTCCCTTATTAGTAGTACTCCCTCCGATCCATAATAATAAGTGTCGCCCATTTTAAGCGACACTTATTATAGATCGGAAGGAGTACCATTTTTGTGGAAATTTCCAAATCCGTTAGACTTTTCCTATTCACTATTCTCTCCCTATGCAGCAAAACACAATTTTCCTCTTACATCACTTTCGTGGTCGGCTTTTCTGGTTTGAAAAGTAGGACAAACCGATAAACCTTTACCGCCGCATCGATTGATACACACAGTCATTGTGATTCGATGTAATTAAAGAAGAGTACACTTATTTTTTGCATTTTTGCATTTCAGTTGTGCCATGGATGTTCTGAATGGCACGGACGTGAAAGGGAAAATCCTCTTCTGCTCCATGGGTCCAAGTGATCAAGGTGTGTTCCAGCAGGCGTCACAGTACGTCCTGGATGGCATGGGAACTGGCACTATCTTCGCTCAGTATACAACGGACGTAAGTATCACAGCACTGCACGCTTGCAAGAGCATAGCCTGCGTTCTGGTGGACCTGGAAACCGGAAAGAAGATCACCAGCTACATGGACGACGCAAGGTGATTAAGCACTATCCGTTTCATTGTTTGTGCAAGACTCATGAGATATCGAGTTCTGATCGACGGAGAGGGGCTTTTTTTTGTTTTCATTTGTGAGCAGCTCTCCCATGGCAAAGATCGAGCCGGCGCGCACGGTCATAGGGAAAGAGATCTTGGCGCCAAAAGTGGCCTTGTTCTCCTCCAGAGGCCCCTCACCTGATTATCCCACGATTATCAAGGTATATACTTGCCAGATAGCTTGTAAAATGGTCTTATATTATGAAACGGAGGGAGTACATGCTCCATAGTGATACACACTGTCTCACGACGTTCTTGCTTCTTTGATTAACAGCCTGATATAGCTGCACCTGGAGTCAACATCTTGGCGGCAAAGGGAGATTCCTATCAGATATTGTCGGGGACGTCGATGGCAGCCCCGCATGTAGCGGGCATTGTCGCGCAGCTAAAAGCTCTGCATCCTAACTGGTCTCCTGCTGCAATCAAATCAGCCATCGTCACCACCGGTAATAATTAAGCACACAGTTACCTCATGCCCACCAATTACTTTGTACGTAGAGCCAACCATAATCTTATTTGTTTTTCTGTTGCTGTTGCATGATGATGAAGGCCATATAAGCGATGAGCACGGTATGCCTATACTGGCGGAAGGGCTACCTCGAAAGATTGCCGACCCGTTCGACTACGGAGGCGGCAACATCAACCCCAACGGGGCAGCTGATCCCGGCCTAATCTACGACATCGATCCACAAGATTACGACAAATACTTCCGATGCAGCATCATCAAGAGGGCCTCTGTGCAATGCAACACAACGGGATTGCTACCGGGCTACCACCTGAACTTGCCCTCCATCTCGGTGCCCGACCTGAGGCGTCCAATTACCGTGTCGAGGACGGTGACAAACGTTGGGGATGTCGATTCCGTGTACCATGCGGAAATCCAGAGCCCGATGGGAGTGAGGATGGAGGTTGATCCACCCGTGCTCGTGTTTGATGCCGAGAACAAGGTTCACACATTTCGGGTGAAACTATCTCCTTTGTGGAAGCTTCAAGGGGATTACACTTTTGGTAGCATTACATGGGGTAGTGATCGAAAGGTGGTAAGGATTCCAGTTGCGGCTCGGATTACCATTCAGGATTTTTATGCGGATGTTGCATAATTAACTGAGTGAAACACATATACATGAAATATTATTATGGTTTTGATAACTCTGAGTCGATCGGTGTCGATGGTGAAACTCGCCTTTCGTAGCTCCTCCAAATGCTACAAAACTTTGCAGTGCTATGCCCCCAAAATGGCGCAATAAACAAAAATTAGGTAGCTTCTCATATATTTAACGGTAACATTATCATTTGCCTCAGTTTTTCTGCCCGCCAAAGTGGTGTGGATGAACTTGGGTAGCGGCTCATTGACTTATCGCTGGACGTGGACCAAAAGATAGTAGTCGATGATCCTCATATTTCGATGCGACACCATGATCTTGTGTGAATGCAGCTTTTACTACATTGATCGATCTGAGTTGTGTAATTTTATTTTCATGAAATATCACGCATAATTTTGTTTACTTTTCTCATATTGGCGTGGTTGTGCTGTCAATTTTCATGCACCATGATTAGGTGATTGATTGTATTTTTCACATGTTTATCCAAAACATAAAGAGTGCATTTTTCCATATAAAGATAAAGGGAGCGAATAGACAAACTACATAGTTAAAAACAAAATGATCGAGAGAGATGAGAAAAACGACACGACAAGGCACACTCTTGCTTATAGTTTGATGTCGTATACTCTAAGATTTGCCTACTCATTTTTACCTTGCACACTTGCCACATCATTACACGGATGAGCCTTAACAACAACTACTCCCACTATATATAAGTAAATCCACAAGTATATTATATTAATCAAATGGAAAAGAAACAAGTATACTTTTGCCCATACTGGCGGAAGGGCTACCACGAAAGATTGCCGACCCGTTCGATTATGGAGGCGGCAACATTAACCCCCGCGGGGCAGCTGATCCGGGCCTAATCTACGACATCGATCCACAAGATTACGACAAATACTTCCGATGCAACATCATCAAGAAGGTCTCTGTGCACTGCAATGCGACGGGGATGCTACCGGGCTACCACCTGAACTTGCCCTCCATCTCGGTGCCCGACCTGAGGCGTCCAATCACCGTGTCGAGGACGGTGACAAACGTTGGGGATGTCGATTCCGTATACCATGCAGAAATCCAGAGCCCGATGGGAGTGAGGATGGAGGTTGATCCACCCGTGCTCGTGTTTGATGCCGAGAACAAGGTTCACACATTTCGGGTGAAACTATCTCCTTTGTGGAAGCTTCAAGGGGACTACACTTTTGGTAGCATTACATGGGGTAGTGATCGAAAGGTGGTAAGGATTCCAGTTGCGGCTCGGATTACCATTCAAGATTTTTATGCGGATGTTGCATAGTTAACTGAGTGAAGCACACATACATGAAATATTATTATGGTTTTGATAACTCTGAGTCGATCGGTGTCGATGGTGAAATTCGCCTTTGGCAGCTCCTCCAAATGCTACAAAACTTTGCAGTGCTATGCCCCCAAAATGGCGCAATAAACAAAAATTAGGTAGCTTCTCATATATTTAACGGTAACATTATCATTTGCCTCAGTTTTGCTGCCCGCCGGAGTGGTGTGGATGAACTTGGGTAGCGGCTTATTGACTTGTCGCTCGACGTGGACCAAAAGATACTCATCGATGATCCTCATATTCGGATGCGACAGCGACACCATGATCTTGTGTGAATGCAGCTTTTACTACATTGATCTTGCGTAAATGAGCTGTGTACTTTTTTTCTTTTTTGAGAAAGAGTTGTGTACTTTTACTTTCACGCAATAATTTTGTTTACTTTTGTCCTATTGGTGTGGTTCTGCTGTCAATTTTCATTCACCATGATTAGGTGATTGGTTACATTGTTCACATGTTTATTCAAAACATAAAGGATGAGTGGATCGAAAGACGGTGTCGACGGCCTGTGAGAGTGCGCTGGATTGGTGTGTGCCCCAGACCCAATATGTGGCTTGGCTGGGGCCTCCAATTTTAGATGTTAGGCTTTGGTGTGAGGTCTGTTTAGTATTAGATTCGGACTATCGGCAACCCTTCATCAAGTGGATATGAGTAGCGACGGATGTTGCCAAGATGGTGGCTTCATACTTACTAATGTATTACTTACTTTATAAGGTCTTTGTGAATAATTTATAAAGTGGCTGCATGCATCGCCCAGATACAGAGGCCGTGGGTAAGATAAAGGGAACATATAGACAAACTACATAGTTAAAAACAAAATGATCAAGAAATGAGAAAAACGACACGACAAAGCACGCTTTTGCTTATAGTTTATTTGATGTCGTATAGTCTAAGATTTGCCTATTCATTTTAACCGTGCACACTTGCCACATCATTACACGGATGAGCCTCAACAACTACTTCCACTATAAATAAGTAAATCCACAAGTATATTATATTAATCAAATGGAAAAAGAAACAAGTAAGTATATTTTTGCCCATACTGCTGCAATCCACAAGTCTACCTGTCAACGGGATATATAATCATTCACATGCGGCCATGGCCGACCAGCAACTAACGAATTAATTATTCAGTCGTCCAGCTCGGCCGTCATCTTGGGCACGCCGAACCTCTTCTCGATCCGGCGGAGCTCCTCCGGGGAGAGCCCGAAGGCCCTCTCGAGGACGGCGGCCCTGATCCCGGACCCGAACACCGTCGCCGGGACGCGGACGACCCCGGGGTTCTCGCTGTTGAAGGTGCCGTACACCGTAGCCGGCTGGTCGCCGACGTTGAGCTGGAAGTGCACCATGCCCCTCGGGAACACCATGACCTCCCCCTCCACGAGCACCTTGGCGAAGAGGCGGCCGGCGGTGTCGACGAACCCCGCGTAGACGCGGCCGGCCAGGACGAGCGCCGTCTCGGTGGCGCGCGGGTGGTAGTGCGGCGGGTTGACGCCGCCCGCGGCGGAGAGGTCGGCGCGCGCGAAGGAGACGCCGAGGGTGTGCAGGCCCGGGAACTGCGCCGGCGTGACGGACACCCCCGCGAAGCCCAGGTCGGCGGAGAAGTTGCCCGCCGCGCGCACGCCGGAGAAGGCGAAGTCGCCCGCCGTGAGGTTGGAGGGGCTGCGGCACGGGTATGTGCGCATCAGGTTGAGGTCCGGCGCTCGGCCGTGCCCCGCGTCCGGCACGCAGAAGTCCTGCAGGGCTTCCGGGTCCGCCGCCGTGGCAAATAACGCGGTGAGCAGCAGCAGCGCGGTGGCGAGCAGGAGGAGGAGGGCGCGGTGGTGCGGCGGGGCCATTGTTGGCTCCTCGATCGACGGTGTGTCCGCTCACTGCACTTCACTCGGTTGTGTATGGAAGATAGCTAGCCGACGGCGACGGCGACGGCGTGCAGTTTTGGGTGGGCGATAGTGGATTGTTTATGTAGACGGGTCGCGGCTCCGCGTGCATTGCAGGTTTTGCTTTGCACCTCATTTTTTTGCCTTTTTTGAACGGAGGCTTTGGAGCGTCGTGGAAGAGGAAGCACGTAGTGGTCCATGAGAGGCCGTTATGTGGGGATCGCCATTTCTGACCGGAAAAGTCGCTGAAGACTGTCAAAACTCAAGACAATCGTATTCGTCGTACGTATTCCAGCCGTTCAGGAAAGGCGGCGATTGAATTCTTCCTTATTCCTGTGTTTTTAAACACATTACAACGCATAGAGACGCTCACATATATGAGTAGAATACACCCTTTCACGATGAATATCTTTGAAATATTGAATTCATATATCATCTTAAGATTAACGAAGTAATCATAGACGTCTTATAGGAAAAATCTTCTCCCACTGAAAGCACATATTTAAAAGCTTAAAATAAATCTAAAAGAATACGAACACCAATGTTAAGTCTGGTATTTTAACTCTGATGGGTTAGGGGTACCACTATCCTCCTAACCATCCAGTCACGGGTTGGTTCGTATGTGGTTTATTCGTTCTCCCACTGTCGACCCATTTTTGTTTCTCTTTCGAGCGCCCTGCCCCTCCTTCGGTATCCCCTGCCAAGGTTTTGGTACCGAACAAAAATAATGATCATTGGGCGGTAAACATAATCTCACCACGCAATGAATATTTTTTACTTACAAAGCAAAAACAGTTTTTTTGGATTTTATGAGTTTTGACTGTTTTTTTTTATCAATTTTATTTGAATTAACATTTCATTTAATACACCGTTCGATAATTGTACGGTGTTTTTTATAGTCGGTGCCCCCACAAGATTTATTTTTCACCCAGGATCTAAAACCCCTAACCCCTGCTTTTACTCCATCGGCGACACCGCACCGAGCCGTGTTGTCCCTGCCACTGCCGTCGCGGGCCACATCACAGATGGGTGTGGCCTCCTTGTCTTGAGTTCCGCCGATGATGAGTCAGAATGGCGGTCAACCCCCATCCCTTACCCTCCTCGCCCGGTGAAACCATCTACCCCTTGTGTGTGAGCTTTGGCATTTTTCTAGGTTGGCCTCATCAGAGATATCGCCGTCGGCTGCTTCGCGTCACCTTCTTCTGCACGAATCGACTTATATGACTATTATTTGGTCATAGTATAGATAGCAAACGCATCAAGCAAATACATAGATTCTGCAACAATATGTCATATCAGGGATATATTCGGGGCCAACAGGAGGACCAGGGTGCATGCATGTATGGTGATGATATCCATGGAACGGTTTAGTGATGGCATATATGATTCTCAATAATTAGATCAACTAACCATGTGTGCATGCATGGTGATCGAATATTATTGGCATATACATGGGTGGTGAGTGTGGTGCGTGGCTACCTTTCCATGATCACGCTATCTCCCGGGCAAATGATGCTTTCGTGGCGTAGCAGGCTCTGGGTGCGGTGCGGTGCCCGCCTCCAACCGTCGTCGGCTACCGGCCGCCACCGTGTAATCCCTTGCCGCCGACGCCAACTCCATCGCCCTAGCATGCATCATTACCAAGCACGACAACAACGTATAGGTACGGCTGGTAGTACGTAGTACGTGATATTCCATGAGACCATGCATGATTCCCCATTTCGTCACAGTGTATTTACACTTTTATTACAGTCATTGCTATGATTGGTACACTTAGTACACGTGGTGTACACATACATGGAAATAGAAATGCCGCCTTTTTCTTTGAACGGTCGCCGGGGGGCGAGGGGTGTCCCCGCCTGAATATATTGCTCAAAATGGTTAAAATGACATGTGTTTGATCCAATTTATAAGAAAAAACGGATCGAAAACCTAAAAAATAAATCATGTTCTACGAAGGGGCTGTCCCGGCGGGCTAGAAGGCTCCGTTCGAGAGTATGTTACTTCTCAACATCCGCCTGATTTTTTTAATTAGCTTGTACGGCCAATACAAGGCATCATGCCAAGTTGATTGATTTGCTTTTTTGGAGTTTTCTAGGTCGAAAAAGGGCAATAAATGGTCGAACTTGACGCAACTTGTGTGCAGTAATCAGAAATCGTTCAAACCTGACATGGATGCCTAAAATGGGAATGCCGACATGCTTGCAAAAATTGGGATCTTTAAAGGATATCCAAGCGTAAACCATGTTCAACGAATGAAGGATGTTCGGATAGGCTATAAGGCTCCGTTTATCAGCATGTTATTTTTCGATGTACTTGAAATGGCTCCAATTTTTTCCATGGCCTTTGATGATCAATTCAAGACGCCATGCCAAGTAAGGGGTGGTATGCTCATCACCGAAAACCTTAGTGAAATATTCCAAAGGATGGCTTCATGGCGATGCATACCGTGGAGCGCGGACGAGGTTGAGCTTGGAGGCCAGTGATACTGTCAAGGCCGATCTCCACCAAGGCGGCCGCGAGCGCACCTTTCCTAACAGACTTGCATATTTCCATAACAGCCTAATATGCATGTTATGTAACGAACTGATGATCCAAAGAAAATTCTATGGTACTCATGTAAATGCTTCGAAAGTCGGTCGATTTAACACTGTAACCTACTTATAAATTCATGGTAAATAAGATGTAAGCACTTCTCCACTATATACCCCTAAAAAATCTCTAGAGACGACAGTGGAGATTCGGGGAGATTACGGACGGCGATAATCGGGCTTCGCACAACATGCGTTGCCGACACCCAACTCAAGCTTCCCTCCACAAATTTATGTCCATTAACGTCCTCCTTGCCACTCACTGACACAGACACAGTGAATGTCTTCTTCTCCCCGGCCTTGGAGAACACCAGCTTGTTTGGCGTGACACCGACTGTAAGCGATTTGGGCGTGTCCAACTTCACGGTGTACGTCGATGCTGGCGGTCCTACATTTGTCACTGTTCGGTTCACCATGAAGGTCGTCACCTTCAACGGCACAGTTATGGTCGGGTAGTTGAGTTGCACGTCCTTGACCTTGGGCAGCTTCGCGCAATCCAAGCTCTTGTTGCGCACGATGGTCGCCAGACCTCTGTCACCAAAGCGCCAACAAATGTAGCCGGCATAGTCGATGACGCCCAGGTCATACACCAGGCCAGGGTCGGCGGCTCTCGCCGGATTCACATGGCCCGCGCCCATGGCGTACGCGTGGGCTTTCTTGTGCTTCTCATCCAAGATCGAGCCTCCAGTGCTGTTAACGATGTCAGATGTCGTCAGGATGGCCGACTTGACAGCGGCCGGGGACCAGCTTGGATGCAAGCTCTTGATAAGCGCCACGACGCCACTGACGTGTGGCGCTGCCATCGATGTGCCGGATAAGATGTTGTAAGGGCCTAGTGTACCGTCTGCTTTCGGTGGCCATGCAGCAAGGATGTTGAGCCCCGGCGCCAATATGTCCGGTTTGAGCACGCCGGGGATGTCAATGCTCGGACCTCGGGAAGAGAATGATGCCACCACAGGGGCAGGAGGAACACCAAGCAATGTGTGGTGGTACGAGAAGATGGCACCCGTCGAGTTGCTTGTCGATGCCGAGTAAGCTCTGAGGACAGCGCCATCGTTATCGCTCACTTGCACCACACTGGAGTTGTAATCCTCAAGCTGAATCGTGTATCCCTCGTTTTCACCATTGAACAACACTATGCCGGTTGCACCAGAACGCACCACGTCAATGATGTCCTCATGACGACTTGTGATATCACAGACCACGATCTTCTCACTGACGACATGGCTGCTGTTGTAATCACATTCCGATCGTTCTTCAGAGTAGAGGAGTGGATACATCTTTGACCCCGGGTTTCCCACCTGGGTAAGCCCTTCTCCGTGGATGGAATTGCCATTTCTGAGATTCACATTGATGTCGAAGCTCCGATCCACCGAGCCAGCAGCGACTGTGAGCATCCATGGTGCGTCGTTGCTTACTGAATGCTTACCGGGCCCTTCATTACTAGTCGCGCAAACCACGACGATGCCCTTTGATATGGCACTGAATGTGCCGATGGCGATGGGGTCCTCATCGAACTTGACGGGGTCACTGGAGCCAAGGGAGATCGAGAGCACGTCCACCCCATCCTTGATGGCTGCATCGAGGCCGGCCATTATGGCGGAATCATCACAACCCTTTTTGCACACCTTGTACATGGAAATATGGGCACCGGGAGCAACTCCAGAGGCAGTACCCGCTCCCATACCATGATATGACACACCGTTGACGAAGTTACCGGCTACCGTGGATGAGGTGTGTGTCCCGTGCCCCTCTTGATCACTAGAATCATCATCTCCGACGAATGACTTAGCACCAATGAGCTTGTTATTGCACCGGGTCGCCTTGCACGATCCCTTCCACCTTGCCGGGGGAGGAGGGATGCCCTGATCATCAAACGAAGGGTGCTTTGCATAGATGCCGGTATCGAGCAACCCAACGATGACTCCCTTCCCGTAGCCAGCGTCGCTCCAGATTCCGGTGTCGTTCCTCAGCCCAAGGAACTTTGGTGTGTGTGTGGTCATGAGGTGTCGTGTTTGGTCCCTAAACGCACGCACGAACCCCGGCTTCTTCGCAACTGCATCGAGCTCCCCATCAGTGAGCCTTGCGGCGAAGCCATTGAACACCTCGGTGTAGGAGTACACAAGGCGTGGCTTGCCCGAGTCACCGTAGTGTGAACTGGGCAAGAAAGACTCGTACCAATGACGGTACATGTCTTCATTGGCATTCGATGGTGGTGGCTCGACGAGCACAATATAAGTGTGGTAGAGAGAAGTATTGGTGGCTTCATGTTGTACCCTTACAACATCTCGATTAACATAGCAGTGTATGGGTGCAGGAGAGAAGGTGGCGATCAAGAGAAGCGGTACTAAGAGGTTTGCCAATGGTGCCATTATACAACACCTACTCGAGGAAGAAGATGATGGTGATTCTTTTCCAACACCTTTTTCATAATTTATAGACATCCCATCAATGGTGCGTAATATTTTCCTAACAAATAAAAGAGATACTATCTTTCCATATCTTTCTTTAAGATTAATTGCAAGTACGTGATATGCATGTTGATGACTTACTATTAATGTGCGCAGTGAGAATATATCTTCAGACTATTAATGTGGCAAATCCTAGAAAAGAAAATCTTCAAACTATTAACGTGCCATATCCTGGAAAATACGCATGTGAGATGAAATTTTGAAGGTATTAATTGCATATCCAACTAATATGGGTGTGAGGATTTGCATGTTGGTTGGATCCATTACCTCAATTTGTATAATCTTTTTATATATCTTTCAAAATATCGTGTCGTTAATTCTAGATTCTTATTAAAAGTGTGATTAATTTCAGATGCAAAAATCGTGCGATAGTGATGTGATCAAAATGAATGATATTCTAGATGGCTTAAATAAATAGTTAAATGCACATTACGAAATTGTAGTCTCTATCTCTATCTTTTCTATCTCTATCTCTTCTCTACTTCTCTATCTATCTATATCTATATTATATATATTGTTTTTATTTTAAAGAAAAGGAGCGTCTCCTCATCTGTCGTATTTCGCTCGCTTTCGTCCGACTTTCCACTCCCGCGTTTCCTGCCTCCCATGTGGTTCGCCCCCTCCCCCAAATGTATTTTTCCTTTATGTACACCAAAGTTTAAAATTGCGGGCTAAACCTTTTGCTGCTGGCTCATGCGGGGATAGCCCGTGCTACAGTGCATGTGCGTGTATATCCCACGCTCAAACTAGTACATGTGCATATTTTCCCGGGGATAGCCCGTCCTTCTCCCGGTGTAGCCCGTCCTTCTCCCGGTGTAGGATCACAACGAGTGGGTTCAGGAAGCCTGCTCTCCCGTACAATCATGCACACATGACATATGCCTGACCTCGGCTCAGCTCATCCACCTGCTCTTCTCTAGATCTATTTTCCAAGTTATTTTCACCCATAGGTTCCTCTTCCAGGTCCTCCCCCTCTTCCAGATCATCACCTGCAGGGTCAGTCTTCTCCTCTCCAGCTTTATCTTCCAGTGGAGTATTTAACACACTCAGCATCTCGTGTTGTCTCTTGACCTCATTCACCAATTGCTTCATGACATTTTCCAGGTCCAGTTTTTCCTTGGTCTCCACAGACAACTTTGTAGGTTATTTAGCAGCCATTTCCTCAACCATCTTCAGCCTCAACGGGAGTTCCTCATGTTCAGATTTCTCAAGATTTGACTTGATGCTCCCTAGCATCATATCAGAAGTTTTTTCAATGGATCTCTGGTTAGTTGTTTGTTCATATTGTTTCAGTGACAAGCTCCCCAAAGTCACCCCACTATGACTATATTCAGTCCCTTTCCCTTTCTTCGCTACCTTTTCTTCCTCATATTCAGGTTCCAACTTATCCAAGCTAATAAATTCAAAAGTTCTTCTCATGGTTCCCTCAACTAACTTGCACGATCCTTGCTCAGCCACCCCTTCTACAGAAAAACCAATATAAAAAGCAACAGGTCCTTGGTAGTTATCTCAGTGCCCATAGGAATCCTATGTAGATCTCTAATTCCCACTTTAAATCTGATTGACTCTCTGGTATTGATGTTGTCAAGATCCACTTCCACAACAGGACCAAGAGCATACC
The DNA here is from genome assembly GCA_950022295.1 of Bromus sterilis. Lineage (NCBI taxonomy): Eukaryota > Viridiplantae > Streptophyta > Magnoliopsida > Poales > Poaceae > Bromus > Bromus sterilis. Next base: position 333,693,339 of record OX465599.1, on the reverse strand, counting down.
CAATTTTAGAAGGAGTATGTTTTTAGTCTTTACTATTACTGATGTGATCAACCACATATCTATTTTATGTGTCATTAAGTACTGCCACGATTAAAAATATAATGGGGGCGGCAGCAGCGCGCCAAGCGTCCTAAGTCCTAAGTCTATGTCGCCAATATTCATGTGAGCGCATGCGCTAGTTTGTGTGTGTGTCTGTGTGTGTGTGTTTGTGTGTGTGTGTGTGTGTGTCCCTTATAACATGGTGTGGAGACTTGGAAAGTGGCGAGGTAGGACTAAACGGTTGAGTGTGTGTGTATCCCTTATAACATGGTGTGGAGACTTGGAAAGTGGCGAGGTGGGACTAAACTATTGAGACATTGTAGTTGGGTTTGCACTTTTTTTGTCTCATACTCAATCTAGCAGCTGAAACGAAATGGCTTGTGTAGGACCACCTGTGCTGGAGACATTACGTATGTGGTGTAGTTGTTAGGTTCCTTTTGCTCGTTATTTGACCACAAAATGAGATATGAATTTCTATTCTCTTTGGTTATCTTTAGAGATTCAAACAAGCATTTTATGGAAATTGGTTGGTCTTTCTTGATGTCTTGACATTTCATTTGTCTTCAATGGTTTCCAATTACATTATTGTAATCTTCGGCTTCTTTAGCCGTCAAACCATCCTCGTCTATTTCTTCATCTAGACATTCGTCATCGGAGTCCCCCGCATAGATCGTTTGTATGGAATGTCATGGTCCATGTCCTGTTTCGTGCAATTTGTATCCACATCGCCTCGTAATGGCCACGAAGATAAGTCTTCGATTCATCACCATCAAACTCGTCACCCTTCATGTCCAAGTCATGACGATCATATTGGTCGTTCCAAATTGGGTTCAAAGGTTGGGTAATTGGAGGTTGGCTCATTGTTGTGTCATGCACATTGGCCTCCGGGTGAACATGTGGATCATCTCAAACTGGGCTACTTCCATCACATAAGGGTGCACGCCGATTCAAGTCAATGTGCAACCAAGCATCAACCTTCTTTGTGGAAAATAACTTGAAAGATCTATTTTGTGAGGCCAACACACTCTCCTTATATGGTTGCCAATGAAACTTGGAGACGAGAGGCGTCGTCTTCCAACGAATGTGTTCTTCGAACCCAACATTATACCTAACGATCAATTCAACTCCATCACTTTCATCCATCCAATTAATTCAACTTGCTTCGGAGCTCTACCACAACCTCAGCAAGGCTAGGACTAGTGCCAAACACCATCACTACCTCCTTCAAATCACCATATTCGCTACCTCCCTTCTCAAAAGCGGCATACTCCACATGTTGAACATTCATGATTCTCGCCATCTAGAAACATATCAACCGGAAATGCATCAATGAAATTCGAAAAATAGATGAACTAGGGTTTCCCTAAATTGGTACAATGCACTGATTTGAAACGGCTTGGCGCCCTGAATCAAAGTGCCATGGTAGTGAGCATGGCACCCTGGAACAAGGCATCATACCTTTCAAGCCGGTCCAACGTGGTAGGTCTAACCACATGGCGCCCTAGACCAACGTGTTGTGCTATCTAGCAAGACGTCCCGTGGGAGTCATGAAAATGGGCCATATTTTGAAATATTTTCAAACCCGGTTCATTTTGTGCTTAAATTGTCAAAAAGAGCTAGTTTAGTTGTTGTTTTTTTCGGAATTCGCTGGGACAAAGGAGAACCTTAACAAAACTAAGAGTAAACTTCAGATCAAATCGATCAGCTTTCATACTCCTTTCGTCTCAAAATAAGTATCGCTGATTTAATACAATTTAAGTATAAAGTTATACTAAATAAGTGGCACTTATTTTGGGACTAAGGGAGTACATCATTAATAGGCAGCAAGAGCTAGCTGATACATCATAAACTTGGATACAAGTATACAACACTGCTGCATAGTTTCCAAATACCCGACTGGTTCAGCTTATTCATTCCACACGCTTATAGCAAATGGCAACAAAATCGCAATCACTTTGACGTCTCGCGTAATAGTCTTTATGCATCAAACACATAAATCATCGTCATATCGAAGTCATATCGAAGGCACACGGGCAAACTCCAGGTCAATTCTAGACTGCACTATTGCAGACCAACATGTGGTCAGCTGAGTTGCAGCACAACCTCAATCAGCGATGTCACCGATCCTCGGCACAATGGCTTGACCTCTAGTAACAACACCATCAGCAGTGCTCCTGCCATGACCATGATGGCTATCCACAGGCTCTTCAGCTTGCTGCGTTTTCGCGCCTTGTTCCGACATCTCCTTCTCACCTTCCTGAGTACCTGCCCAACATATACATAGTTAGGTTGTGGATATATATTCTGGAACCTGCCAACAAAACAAACAATAGGTCTTACTATCCTACAACACTTGGTAAATTTCTTTTGAGAAAAGCACGGTAAGAAGCATAATAGTCGAGGTGAAGTACTAGGGTTTAAGGATAGCATGCAGGTTGGAGAATCAACCTAACATATACATAGTTAGGTTCACAACTCTTTTTTTCGGATTAAGCAGCTCCAGGCCCATACTGCATGACACGATAAGATAACAAGGTTCGGCAGTCATCTAAAAAACGCAGTTCGTAACGGACAACTCCGTTTACTGAACAAAACTGACAGGAAACAAGACCCAACACTCATACAAAACAAACTAGAAAACACAACTCCCTTAGCAGACCGAAAATATCATAACCACCACCATGTTAGACGCTTGTCAATACTTAAGCTAGTGCAGAAAGTTCAGCTGCACCCCAACCACAATATGAGCTTTTTTGAAACCATACAGTTATATGAGCTTGATAAGCTTTGCCAGGAGCACGAAAAGGGTAACTACCAAACCATGTAAATGAAAATTACCAATCACAATATGAACTACCAAGTATCAGACAAGCTGTTTGATAAATATAAAAGGAAGTAGATAACTAAGGATGCAATAGAAAATTTACCACTTGCTACTGTTGGCAATGACAACAATGATGGTGGAAAGTTGCTATATGCGCGCAGAGTAGGGATCAATGACTTTGAAGCACACACCCTCTCAAGCTGGAATGTCTTGATGTCTAGTGAGAAACAACCGGAATCAGGAGATAGGCTTCCATCATCATATAGGAACAAGTGCCTCCCAGTTGAACCCGCAAAGCAGTACACAAAACCCACTGAGATTGTCTTCTCCAGGATCAACTGCCTATAACTCGCACCATTGTTAGTGGTATAAAATTCAAGTTCAGTTCTGCCTTCTCCACGCACAAACACCCCGAGTCTGCCTTCCCATGCTACCATAGTTATTATATCAATACTGAAAAGCACGGTCGCTTCAGGTGGGGGGTCAACAATGGAGAAGTTCATTCTCCAGGTGTCAAGCACCAGTATTTTCTTCTACCAATATATCACCCAGTAGAAGCAACCAGACATGTACCTGCGCGTGGCAGACAGATAAATCGACAGTAGCAAGTTAACACCTATAGTGTTCCAGCCCAGGGGATGGTATGGCATGCCATTGTCCACTGCTGAAAGAGAAGACAAAGGCGGCCATCATAGTTTTGCACCACGCCATCAAGACAACTCGAAATGTCGTATCTCCCGCAGCCTCTGCCTCCTCGTCATTGTTGTCGGGAGGCAAGAGGAAGGTCTCGCACCAGCACGTCCCTTCAACCCAATGTGGATCCTCCATGGAAGCGACTAGGTCCTCTGGGATTGGCGGCATCAAGAGATACCGCCGGTGCAAGGGGTCACAAACCACCATCTTCCTGAAGAGTCTCCACTTCTCACCGATAGCAAGCAGGACACGGCCATCTCGGATGTCCTTGATGACCAAATTATGGGTGGAGGAAGGAGAAGTCAGCAACAGGTACAATGGCACCGGCTGCCAAAGCAGAGGTGGCGACGCCCCGGGGGGGGGAGGGGTGTAGCTTGCGTGATGCTGTGCGGCGGCACAGATGAGGTCGGCTGGTGTGGGCAAGCAAACACTACTAGGGAATGCCCTTTTTAGTGACGCCCTTTTTTTGTGTTTAGTGGCGCATCCCTAAGGGCTTAGAGATGGCGCATTCTGGATGCGCCACCCCTAAGGCCCTTAAGGGTTGCGCATCTCAGAATGTGACACCTCTAAACTCTTAGGGGTGGCACATTCTGATATGCGCCACGCCTAAGGTTCCCTAGGGGTGGCGCATTCACAGTGCGCCATTAAATCCAGACAAAATGCGCCACTAAATAATTACAGAAAACAAAAAAAAGAATTACAGAAAATAATAAAAGCATTATAGATATTTTTATTATATTACAGAAATGCAAAATACAATATAACAATGAGGCCAACAATTATTGATACAAAAGAAATTGCATTATAATTCTTATTACAAAGATTTACAAAGGTTTAGAGGCCAACAAGATTCACAAGATTACATCCATCACAAAATTACAATGAGTCCAACAATTATTGAAAACCGAAAGCTACTTTCGTCATCATATCTTGTTTGCTCTTCAACCTGCACAAAACAAAGCTTTAGAGGTCACATCCATATGAATCATACCAAAGGAGAACAAAGCAATCTAGCATCTATTCTTATCAACAACTTAAAGCAAGTCGATCAATGGCGAGAAGTATGCACATATGCATAAAAATGCATATGCAGTGACCTTTATACACAAAGAGCACCAAGAGTATTTGACACTACCATCTACTACACAAAGATTACATCCAAATTACATGTAGGGCATATATAACATAAATTGTTCAATTGTTCTGACTCGGCTCGGGGAATGGGCGGCATCCTTCTTTCGTCATGAAAGGCCTTGTGTCACGCAGGGCCTTTAGGCGGACTTCTATCTCCCCATTGGATGGTGCAATGTTCGAGTGGAAGATCGACCCCCTCATTTGTACTTCATGACGGATGATAGTCGCCATCTGCGCTTGGATGTGAAAGAACTTCTCCTTCAGATTTGCATCGGCGATTTCCGCCTTCCTTTCGGCCCACGCTCTGAGATGACTTGGCAGCGTAAGGTTGCGTTGTTCCTGTACAATCGCCCTCATGTGATGAAGGGCGTAGTACGCATCCCTCACACTGCCAGCCGGCTGCTTGACGCACGGGAACTGTGTTACGTGGTTGAACACGTTCACGCCAGGCTGATTTTTCCTGAACTTGTGCTTCATGATCTTGCCTCCGGCTTTTATGTAGCCGACGAGAGCATCATCCAAAACTCTCATGATATACTTGTAATCTTTCTTCTTCACACTCCCCGAGTCTAAATACACGGCATGCGAGTGTTGCGGTGAAAAGCAGATGAACACGCAGTCTTGATCCTCACTGCATAATTAAAAACAACAACTAAACTACTCCCTACCAGCCACATGGATTTCAAACGAGAGATCCTTGGGTCTTGGTGGCCCGTCCTGAGGCCGGATCGGCATCGAAGGTTGGCTACTCGAAGTGATGCTCTTCTTTCTTTTCCGTCCCTTCTTCTTTTCTGATTTTGAGGGCTCACCGGCCTTTATCTGCTCAGTGGCCGCCTTATGGAGTGTGGACGGGCTGAGAATAGATTTCCTTGTGGCATCTGCTTAAGGCTCGGTGAAGGCGCAAGCTGCTGGAGACATCTCCTGAGAAGCAGCGAAGAGACTTGTGGAGCAAGCAGGCTTCGCCGCAGGATCAGCTGGACCGCGAGCTTCCTCGTCATGCTGATAGGCTCCTTCAGCAGGAGACATGAATAAGTCATCAGCATCATACAAAGTATTGATGAACTGGTCGGCGCTGATATCATCATCAAGATCATCGTCTTCTTGTTGTGCGCCGATGGGATCATGTGGCGCTGACACGATGACTAGCGGTGTTGTCCTAGGTGTGGTGCCCCTTTCCCCCGTCATTAAACGCATTTGGCTCTTCGGCCATAGGCATATTTGGTTGAAATAGTCACTAAGGACTGCCGGCTCGTCCTCATCGTATCCGGGGGGTTGAATGGGAGGTTCAACTCTCTCGTAGCCCGAAATCACGAAAGAGATTTGAACCCTATGCATCTCCGGTGCCATCGGCATATTGTGCATGATTTGATTTTGTGGTTGAATGATTTTACCTTTGGCAACATCCTTCAACTCGCCGTCCACGACTTGTAATAGAATACATGGAGTGTCCTCCTGCGAAAGATATATATATATATGCATGTACGGCATCAGAGAGATTCCACTAAAAAGGCAAGGAGATGAAGTCCTCGTTTGAGTTGCAGACGCTTATAGTTACCTTGAGGGCGTCAAGGTCGGCTAGTGAAGAGACCTCGTCGATGACGGCGGGCATGCAAGAGACGGAGGGCGCGCTGCCTCCCGTGGCGTCGGTCGCCCTATTTGCGCTGCCGCCGGGTGCATTATTGTTATGCCCCGGTTGCTCGATCGTGGCTGCAGGAGTTACCATCACGTCCGGCGCCGCCGCCGCGGTGTTGGCGGCCGGAGTCACCAATACGCCGGGAGTCGGTGCGGGAGCCACCACTACGGCGGGAGTCGGGACTGCAGGCGCCGCGGTGCCCGAATTGCTGCCGACCATGCTGGGGACTGGTATGGGCCCTTGTCCACCACGCACTTGCCAATTCGCGAGCGACTGCATCATATCTGAAAGGAGAGCGTTCATCGTCTTCGCCACTTCGTCCTGAACAAGCTGCGGAAGCATGTTCACCTTCTCCTCCAGTCCACGAACATAAGCGACATCTTCTTCGGTCCTTCTCGCCTTGCGCCCCCTCGAACCGGACTGCTCCGCCGATTTTCCATAATATTCGGACCAATTTAGGTCCGCACCAAAGCCGACCACACGGCCGGCTGACGATGGCTTCGCCGTCACGTCGTCAACCTTCTTGACCTTGTTCAACGCCCTGTTAAATGCGTTGTCCCATGGGCCGGGCGGCTTAACCGACGACTCCTGCGATGAGGTGATTTTCATTTCCGCTTGCTGCAAAAAGAATGTGAAACGTTCAGAAATTGTGAACTTCACTCGAGAATTCAATCGACAAGGTCGCGTGGTAAACTACTTACCACGGCAGTCGTAAACTCCTGAATCTTAGGATCAATAATTATTTTCGAGGTTGCTTTGTCCTTATAGCTCCGGGCCCTCACAAAGAATTCGGTCTGCGGATCATCTTTGTATTGCTGGAAGGGGTTAGGTATGCCCGCAGCGGCGTACTCGGCATCCTCCTTGTCCCATTTAGGCTTGGAACTTTTGTAACCACCGGCTCCGAGACGGTGGTTACCTATGACCTGCGACCGCATGGCCTTGCCCTTTGCACTCGCGGCCTTGGCTTGCTCGGACTCACACCTAGCCTTGAAAATGTTGTAGGTAGCTTCGTCGATCAACGGCTCTTTCTCCTTGAGCTCCTCCCAGGTTTTGTTCTTTTCAAAAATTGCCCTCTTCACCCGGGTTTTCCAACTGGACAAGGCCTTGCTCATCTTCCTGAGGGCCCATGTGTTTACTTTGTTCCCTCTGAGTTTGGTGTTATCGTACGGCTCCGGAAACTTGTATCGTCCGTGCAGCTTGTTGATAAGAAGCTGACAATAATGAATATTCTCACGACTCCTGAGGTTAATCGTGGTGATCGGCACGGTGTTGCGGAGGATCGCAGCAACTTGATGGCCATACCCTTCCGAAAAACGTTCGGGCTCTTTAGGAATCCCGACGGCGGTCACAACAGTAAACTCTTGCCTGAAGATGCCAACCTTGGTCGGTTTCCGATTCCTCTTCTTCGACTGGGTACCATCTGTGTTGGAGCCACCGGTCCCATCATCCTCGCCGATGTTCCTCTCGCCGTCTGTCGTACCGGCCTCCTCCTCTAGGTCATCATCCGATGAGTCGGACTCCGACTCTATCTCCTCCTCATACTCCTCCTCGCCCGGAGGTACTTCCTCTTCTCTCTGCTCCTCGACCTCCTCCTGGGAGTATTCCCAAAATTGCTTCCTTTTTTCTCCCGGCTGAGAAGAAGGACCGGCGTCGGCTCCGGTCGACATGTTTGCACTAGTACAATATTAAGAAATGCAACTACTTAATTAATTAGCACAATAAATAAATGAAAATACTCTCATGTTAAGAAAAATAGCAAAGGTCATGCACGAATTCACGGGAAAATTCGGCATGACCTTTGCTATTTTTCTTAACATGAGAGTGCCCCATTCTCAACCGAAACGTAAGTTAATCAACATTTCGGGAGAAAGGGGATAATAATTTGTACCTGCACAAAACAAATGCCTACATGTAGGCACAACCAGCATATATGAAGAACACAAGCACCACACACATTTTATTCTACACTATTTTGTGATGCCATCACACACACACACATAGGACACACACACATCACACACACACACACAAGACACACACACACATGACACACACAGGACACAAAAAACAGCAAGCAACAAAAATATTTAATAAGCATGATATTCACATGGTCATGCATGATTTTGCATGGAGTAAACTTGCTCTGAAAGCAACATAGCAAAATAGTTTCACACTAGCTACTTTAGCATTTCAAAACTGCTTTGTATCGATAATAAAATAAACAATATAACTCAAACAAACCATTATCAAGAATAAAGTAAACAATATAACTCAAACAAACCATTATCGGTAATAAAAATAGCAAAGTTCATTGGATTCTTGTTAAAAAATATTATGGTGTTATTAATTAATCTAAGATAACAGTAAGCTAACATCAACTATATGCACTGATTCAAGGATTGTTGCTTAGTCATGGAAGAAAACATATGCATCATCATATATGGAGTAAGTTTCTAGCAATTTCTTAACAATTTCTAGTAAAAAAACAAACACATGTGCAGGATTCCTTAACAATTTCTAACAAACACATGGAAGAAAACATATGCATCATCATATATGGACCAAGAATCTCAAATCCCCTCTCTGTTTTCTTTGAATAACAGGGGAAGTAAGAAGGGGGCAGGGATGGAGATGGAGGCGTCGAGGGGGATCACCTCGGGGGCGTCGGGGTGGCGGCTCCGGTGGCGTAGAGGGGCTCCGGTGGCGTCGAGGGGCTCCAGTGGCGGCGAGCGGCTCCTGTGGCGTCGAGCGGACCCTCCGCGGTGGCGTAGAGGAGCGGCTCCTCCGCGGTGGCGTCGAGGGGCGGCTCCGGCGTCGGCGGCGAGGACGGTGGCGGCTAGGGCTCGAGAGGGGATCGTGCTCGAATGGGTACTGTGACGAGCAAGGGGGAGGGGGCCATGGAGGTTAAGGCTTAGGGGTGGCGCATTTTGCCAGAATGCGCCACCAAGAGGTTTCTTATGCGTGGCGCATTTCGGCGGAATGCGCCACGCATAAGGAACCTCTTGGTGGCGCATTCTGGCAAAATGCGCCACCCCTAAGCACATTTAGTGGCGCATTTATGAAAGATGCGCCACCCCTAAGAGTTTTTTATTTATTTTTTATTAATTGGACTAGCTATCTATCTGGGTTTTTATCGCTGATAGTTTTTTATCGCTACTAAATATTTTAAGGAGTTAGGCATGATGCTTCAATTGTGTATAAAAGTGGTCAAACTTTATTAAGATTGACTTTGACCAAATCTTATATGCGGAGTAAAAAGAACGGAGGGAATACTTCGATTGTGATCATATCGATCCACGTATCATGCCTTAACCGTGTCGTCGCCGAACCAATTCCACAAACACAAGGTGTAGCGGCATTTGGAAACATAAGATTGTGATCATCAATTACAAAATGCATATTAAATCCATGCATACACAAAGTGATCATGATTACAAAATATTTTTCTTAAATTTGGAGCTAGCTATCTAGCTATCGTTTCCTCACAATCTTCTTCTTGCCCTTCTTTGTCGTGGTTGAATAATTTAGGCCCGGGACGCCTTCACTTTTCCTCTTGAACGGGAAGAGACCTTTCTTCGGTAGGGTTGTGGTGTATGTATCCTGAGCGGCGTAGTCATCCTCCATCTTCGGGTCGCCGTACTTGTCAAAGTCTTGCTCGTTGACGACTCCATCCATTCCGATGATGTTTCTTTTGCCTCTCCTCACTACAACGCGGCTCGGCTTTGATGGGTCGGTAATGAAGAAGCATTGGTCCACTTGGCTAGCCAGTACCCATGGCTCATTTTTCGCGGTGACGTTTGCGCCCGCAGACTTGGATTTGGCTTCGGGTATAACCATGGTGGTGAAGTACCGGTCTTCTTTTACGACGCTTTTGGCCCATCTCACACGGAACATCGGCACCTTCTCTCCACAGTAGTCGAGCTCCCATATGTCCTCGATCCTTCCATAGAATCTTTCCTTGACGTCATCAGTGTAGAATATCCCCGTTACCCCTGAGTTCTGGTAATCGTAGTTATTGTCTTTTTCCTTCGTGTAAAATGTGTAGCCGTTGATATCATACGCTTGATAGGTCATCAGGTTGCGTGTGGCACCCTGTGACAAGGTGAATATCATCTTTTCGTCCTCGGAAGTGTTCCTTCGCAGGGGATTAGCACGAAGCTCGTCCCTGAACCAAGTCATGAAACCGGAGTTGTGCTCTTTGATTAGCCGTGGATCTCGGTCCGTTATCTGCAGGCCCTGGTCACTGTACTTCTTCCTGATTAAATCCTTGTGCTTTACTATCCAAGGATCGGCCAGCTGGATGTGTTGTAGCGCGACTAGGCTTGCTCTTTCAAAGTCGATGTCTCGACCGTCAAAGTTAACATACATTGCGCGGCTTCCCTCGTGGTGACCACACTCATCGGTCCTGCCAAAGTTCTTGTTGACGACGAGACCAACAGGATTCTCGGTGTTGAGATAATTCGTGCAAAAAGAGATGCACTCTTCGGTTAGAAATTCCTTCGCTATGCTTGCATCTGGACGGGACCTGTTACGAACGTATTTTTTGATGTGTCCATTCATACTTTCGAACGGCATCATGCTGCGCAGAAACGCAGGCCCGAGTTGGACGATATCCTCCACGACGTGGATCAGCAGATGCACCATAATGTCGAAGAACGCGGGCGGGAAATAGATCTCAAGCTCGCATAGTATGAGCACGATCTCCTCCTGTAGCCTTTTGAGTTGCGTAGCGCAAATCGACTTCCGGGAGATGACATCAAAAAAGTTGCAAAGGCCAAACAACGTTTTACGGACGTGCTCGTCCATTATCCCTCGCATCGCAACCGGGAGAATTTGCGTCATCAGCACGGCACAGTCGTGAGATTTCATCCCGCTGAAACACTGCTTCGCCTCGTCTAGGTATCGGCTTATCTTCCCCGCGTAGCCGTTCGTAAATTTTACTCCTATGAGGCAGTGGATAAACCGCTTGATCTCCTCCTCGCACAGAGTGAAGCATGCCGGTGGGCAGTGATCAATACCGGTCTTCTTCTTGGTCGTCATTTTTCGTTTGCGAGAGTTTTGTGTTTCCGTATCCTCTTCCTCCTCCGGCTCATCGTCGTCGTCACTAGGGGGGTGAAGTTCCCTCCTGATGCCCATAAATTTCAAGTCATTCCTTGCTTTTGGCTCGTCTTTGGTCTTCTCCGGCATGTTGAGCAGCGTGCTAAACAAGCTCTCGCACACGTTCTTTGTGATATGCATTAGATCAAGGCTATGAGGACTGCGGAGTACACTCTAGTATTCCAAATCCCAGAAAACAGACCTCGCTTTCCATACCCTCATCAACGGCTGAGTCTTCTTTTATTTCTTTCCCGGCGCGGGGCACTCTTTCCAAGTTTTCAGCAAGTTGTCAATTTTCTTTGCCGCTCCTTCGAGCTGGGGGTGCTCGGAGCTCCTCTCTTCCATCGAACAGATGTCCCTGTTTTCTCCACGCGCGTTTCTTGGGAAGCCGCCTCCGAGACCCCTGGAACACGGTTTTTGAAGATCCGGGATCTTTTGGTAGCTGGCGGTACGTTGTATTATCCATGCACCTAACGCATGCACAGAATGCTTGGACCACCTGCCCTGAGAAATATCCGTATCCGAGATAGTCATGCACCGTCGTGATCACCGCGGCTTTCATTGGGAAATATTCTTTTGACACGGCGTCCCACGTATTGACTCCGTCTTTCCATAACGTTTCTAGCTCATCTTTCAACAGCTGCAGATATATATTGAGGTCCGTACCTGGTTGTTTCGGCCCTTGAACTAGCATACACATTGTTATGTACTTTTTCTTCATGCACTTCCAGGGGGGAAGGTTGTATATGCATACAAACACGGGCCAGGTACTGTGTGTGCTGCTCTGGCCGCCAAACGGATTGACTCCATCGGCGCTCACACCAATCCTGAGGTTCCTTGGTTCTTTCCCAAAATCTGGGTATTCGAGGTCCAACGTAGTCCATTGGCTACCATCTGAAGGGTGCCTCAGCATGTCCTCCTTTTCCGGATCCGGGTTCGGGTCATCCTCTTTTAGCTTCTTTCTATCTGCGTGCCAGGTCATGAGCTTTGCTTCCTTGGGATCTACGAAATACCTCTGCAGACGAGAAGTGATCGGAAAGTACCATACCACTTTTCTAGGAACTTTCTTCCCTCTCTTGTATCAACTAACACCGCACACCGAACATGTGGTTTTATCTTCGTCCTCACCCCGATAGATCATGCAATCATTTATGCAGACGTGGTATTTAACGTGCGGAAGATCGAGAGGGCAAAGGACTTTCTTAGCCTCAGCGATACTAGTTGGGCACGTGTTGCCCTTCTGAAGACGATCGTGTCAGAATGCCATGTTATCATCGAATCTTTCGTTGGTCCATTTGTGTTTTGCCTTCATCTCCATAGCCCCAAGTGTTACATTCAAGCGGGTATCCCCGTCGTTGCATCCTTCGTACAACTTCATAATCGCGTCTTTCTCGAGTTGCGCCATCTTGGCTTCTCTCTAGCTGCACCTCTTGCGTTCAACGCGTCTTTGACAAGCAGCTCTTGAACATGAGGGTCCCGCACCCAGCTTGAATCCTCATCATGTCCGACATCTTGATCTTCATGTCCGGCATCTTGATCTACATGATCCGCTTCGGCATCTTTTTCATGATCATGTACGGGATGCTCTTCGTCTTCTCGCCCGCCGCTGTTTTCTGGTTGCCCTTCCTCATTTACTGGTGCCCCACCATTGACGTCCTCCTCCTCACCAGCTTCATCACTTATCCACCGTGTGTAGCCATCCATCAAACCATTACGCTTCAGGTGTCTTTGCAATATTCCGGAATCAGGCTCGGTCACGCACTGCAGTTTGCATCTCCGACACGGACATCTTATATCCGACCTATTATTTCTTAGCATGTCGTTTGTCGCACATTGCATCCACCTAGCCACGGTGATATCGCTCAGCATCTCGCGAACCATGGTCGATCACCTGCGTGCACGAAAAGAGCAACACAATTATATATCACAGTCGTCGCCGGAAAAATTCGGTATGACCTTCCTAATAATGCATGGGAGCATGCGGAGAGTGCGCCAGAAATTTGCCGAAACGGAAATGAATCGACATTTCGGCAAAACATTGGCCACTCAAGATACACATATACATCAAACCACCATAATCTTCACATATACATCAAACCACCACAAGCTTCACATATACATCAAACCCAAGCTTCACATATACAACAAACCCCAAGCTAATAAAGGCAACTATATGGGTCATAAATAGAACAAAAGAGTTTGGGAGGAGGTCCACTTACTTCAATATGAAACAAAATAGATGTAATGCCAAGTATCGATGGATAAATGGAAGAAATGAGGTGGGGAGAAGGAGAAAACCGAATAGATCTAGGGTGAGAAGAGTGGATCTAGTTTGAGAATTGTGTGGAGTGAATGAGAGGTGGTAAGTGGGGTGGAGTAGATAAGGGCAGCTCTAGGCATTTAGTGGCGCATATAGAAAGTCAGTGGTGGCGCATTTCACCCCAAAGCTCTTATGGGTGGCGCATCTATAATACTATAATAGATCATCCCCACTATCTTATCTATCTCAACATGCAAGCATGCCACCTCATCAAAGACCCACCACAATATGCATGAGAACAAGTTCTTTATTATTAGTTGATCTCATGCACACATTCATTTAATGACACATGCATGCAACCTCCCTTAACATGCATGGATTTTTTTCCTATTATATTACATCACTTTTAACATGCATACATGTCACATCATCAAAGACTCACCACAATATGCATGAGGCTATAATACTATAATAGATCATCTCCATTATCTTATTTATCTCAACATGCAAGCATGCCACCTCATCAAAGACCCACCACAATATGCATGAGAGCAAGTTCTTCATTATTAGTCGATCTCATGCACACATCCATTTAATGACACATGCATGCAACCTCCCTTAACATGCATGGATTTTTTTTCCTATTATATTACATCACTTTTAACATGCATACATGTCACATCATCAAAGACTCATCATAATATGCATGAGAACAAGTTCTTCGTTATTAGTTTATCTCATGCATACATTAATATAATGACACATGCCAACTCACTCAACATGCATGGATTTTTTTTCATTATATTACATTACTTATATTTAACAAATATTTTTACCTACACAATAATAAAATACAATACATAAAATTTATTATTATACTTTAGTTTATATACTATTAATTCAACTATTCATGTTTCATGCAATCAATCATTCAAAATATATTGCAACTGATTCCCGCAGCAACGCGCGAGGTATCATCTAGTTAGAGAAATGCGCTACCACTAAGGACCTTATGAGTAACGCATTTACAGAATGCGCCACCCTTAAGCTCTTAGGGGTGGCGCATTTACAGAATGCGCCACCCTTAAGCTCTTAGGGATGGCAATGCGCCACCCTTAAGCTCTTAGGGGTGACGCATTTACAGAATGCGCCACCCTTAAGCTCTTAGGGATGGCGCATTCTGTAAATGCTCCATCCATAAGGTCTTAGGGGTGGCGCATATTGCTAGATGTGCCACGTATAAGATCATCCAGGCTGGCCCACTCTTAGGGGTGGCGCGCGCATTATTTTCCAGTGCGCCACCCCTAAGAGATGGTGGCGCATGACCTTCTATATGCGCCACTAATAAGCTTTCAATGTATAGCTATTTCCCTTGTAGTGAAAGGAAGATGTCCTCTAGGAGCTCATCAGGGATTGGCGGCGAGGCAATTTTCAAGCGTTGGTGCTTCTCCATACAATCCTTGCATGGGTACGCCACGCCGTCGCCGCCACCCATTCGGCCGCCGCTCAGTTTGGAAACCCTAGTTTGGTGGTTTCGAGTGAGAGGTATGAAGACACTTCTGGTTGTATTTTGGACACTTTTGCAGGGCCTTCTTCCAAATATGCCAATATAAGTGTCATGTCTAGAAAAATCACACCAAGCTCAATCACATCCCTTCCTTGCGCATGCGATGGACAAGATCTCTCAGGCAAGATCAACTTACAGTGGCTTTCGTGGTGTGTATTTTTCTTTCGAAACACAGGTAATCCTTTCATTTGGCCCTTTCTAAATACATGTGAAGCTGGTAAGTTTTCCCTGTAACAACAAATCACACTCCAACAGCGCATAGCACAGAACAGAAAATTGGTCGAGCGAAAATCCAAGGACGAACCTGTGGTGCAAATCTGCTCTCAAGTCCAAGTCAACTGAGAAAGCACAATTAGTCAAGGGAATAATCCTAACCCTTTACCAGTCTAATCAAATGCCATGGCGCAAAATCAATTCACCTTCCCTGTCGTCGACCCGGGTGTGCATTAGATTGTCTTCTTGTCCTTTCAAAGACTCCCTTTAACAACTTGACCTGATTACAGATACGACAGGTCACATCAGGGATCCTTCCTTGCAATGCACCGCTCGCTGTCTTGACCTTGGGTCAACAAGAACCTTCCTGGCTCAATCACCTGCGGAGGCACAAGATTAAGTTCAATCAGCTAGTTTTAGTTATTGGCGATAATACTAAATATGGCATTTGAATGGCCACTACACTGCTTCCATTTCATAAAAGGAAGTCCAGTTGTATAGATAACAGATGTGACATTCCATCAAAGAGGACAGGGAGGTTAGGCCAAATTAATGGAGTACGTTGACGGGGTAAGAATCTGATGACCAGATCTTCTGGTAGGTGGCAAGATGCTTTCGTGGAAGCACCAAGCAAACATAGATTAATGAAAAGGGGAAAAAATTCACTGTCATAGCCATCATAACAACATCTAAACGCGTGAACCTCCTTTTAGCTTTATACTAAAGCCGGGCAAAAGTGATCACTGTCTAGATCTAAACACGTGCCTAAGCCTAATATAAGAGCAGATTTGCCTTTCCACCTAAACATGACACTAATTTTAGCGCATTACTGAGGTGTGATCATGGCCAGTTGAAAACTTAATTTTGTCAATATGCAACATAGAGCGAAACAATTTACTGGAGAGTGACATACTGAATTAAACATATATTTTTGGGATAAGTGTATTTTTAGTCCCTAAACTTTTTTGAAAGTATAGAATTAGTCCTTTAACTTTAAAAAGTATAGAATTGGTCCCTCAACTTTAAAAATTGGTTACTTTTAGTCCCTCGTGCCACTTCGAGTGATTTTTCACTAACGTGAAATGCTATAAATAAAAAAAGATAAGCGGGGGAAGATTGCGTGCTGTCTAAGACCCTCACCACACTCCCCTTCGCCACTTATGACGCCGTCTCATTGATGGACAAGCAAAGCAGCAACACTACATGTTTGTTCATGCTGGCTGCGTCATATGCATGTCGTACTTTGTCGATGGTAGGCGACAAGTGCCGTAGGTAGCGCATAACCTTCCCTCGCTCCTCTTTTTTTATTTTTAACAATCCACGCCGATAGAAAATCATCTAAAGCGATATGAAGGACTAAAAGTAACCGGTTTTAAAAGTTAAAGGACCAATTCTATACTTATTAAAGTTGAGGGATCAATTCTATACTTTTGAAGAAGTTTAAGGACCAAAAATATACTTATCCCTATATTTTTTGCCACAGTTGTTCACTGTGATCATATCAGGCATTTTGAGGACAAAAAAGTACTCAATGTAAAATTGAATGCTCCAATTGGTAGACCAGAATTGCCACCCCTAAGAATGGGACCCATATCTGTTAAAACACCTTGGAATTTATTTCATATAAAAATATTATAAGTTAGGCTCGCAAAACTGGCCAAAACAAAACTGCCAAGTGAGTCGTGGCCTCACATATGGTTGCTGAGTCGGACAAGCTATCGCATACCCACGTGGGGGCAATTACTCCACATCTGTTTCGCTATATAAACATAGCCAAGTTAGATAGAAGGAGAGCTGGATCAGAGGACAAACAGAAAGAGGCAGGAATTACACAAATACGAGATGGCAGGACCCTTACCATGGCTAATCTTTGTAGCCACCCTGCTTCTGCTACCAAGCATCAAGAGCAGCACAGCGTCAAGGATGGCGAAGCCTGGATGCCAAGAAGCATGTGGCAACCTCACCATCCCATACCCCTTCGGCATCGGTCTAGGTTGCTTCCACACCGACGGGTTCGATGTTTCATGCGAGAACAATCGTGTGTTCATGCATAACTCGAGCAGCCAAATGGAGATCTACAATATCAGTCTGGCAGGAGGGCAGACCCGAGTCAGCACCTTTATTGCCTCCAAGTGCTTCTACAGCAGCAGCAACAACACAGATGGATGGGTCTCGTCAAATACTGCTGATTTCTTTAAGATATCCACCAAGGCGAACAAACTAACGGCAATTGGATGCAACACCCTCGCATTCCTGGGAGGCTATAACGAGCACAGCGTCGGAGCTGGGTGTTTCTCGATGTGCGCGGACAAGCAAAGTGTGGATCATAGTGGGCAGTGCTCTGGCATGGGCTGTTGCCAGACATCTATTGCACCCAACCTCAGTTCCTCCAATATATCATTCGATGACAGATTCGACAATTCGGAGGTGCGTGGCTTCAACCCATGCAGCTATGCTTTTGTCGCCGAGCAGGACTGGTTCAGGTTTGAAGCCTCCTATCTCGAAGATAATAAATTCACAGAGAAGTTCAACAACGGGGTACCTACTGTGCTTGACTGGGTTGCTGGGCATGAATCCTGTGATGAAGCAGTGAAGAACGTGTCATCTTACACCTGCATCAGCAAGAATAGCCATTGTGTCACGTCACCAAATGCTACAGGATATCTCTGCAACTGCAGCAATGGTTTTGCAGGCAACCCCTACCTGGAAGGAGGATGCCAAGGTTGGTAGCTCACTGTAACTCACTTCTTTTCAGTTCGCCTTAAGTTATTTGTGCATTGATCTTCGGTTATTTCTCTATCCTTGCATGCTACTTGCAGATATCAACGAGTGCAGTTTTCCAGATCAGTATCCTTGTCATGGAATCTGCAGCAACGCTGTTGGGGACTACAGTTGTTCATGCAACTCTGGGACTAGTAGCAAAGATCCAAAGACAGAAGCCTGCAAACCAATTGCTGTTTCAGAAAGAGCTAAATTGACAAAAATGTTTATAGGTAATCTTCATATGCTCAGGATATTTCAGAAATGTCTGGTAAAACTGATATAGCACATATAGGGAGGCATTAGTGACATTCATTCCTAGAAATCTAAAGACAGCTGCATATATGGACAAAGAAGACACTTTTTAACTCTTATTTGTGAAATACGCATATTAGGGCATTCATCTTACCTTGTCCTAAAAGTATGCACTGTAAATCTGTAATCCCAATAAAGACAAGGTACAGAACCAGGTGCCGTGTAGTCCTGTGCATAATTTCATAGATGGTGATGGTACATAAATTAGTTATAAAGCAGTGCCATAGCCCACATGCTGATAAAGCAGTAGAAAATATTATTCTAGTAACTGGAAGAAAAGGTTTTCTTGGCTAATTAAGCCAGAACGTGGATTTTCAGCACCCATAGCCCACATGCTCACACCTTATCCAAAAATTGAAAGAATGACTTAAAAAAGTTCAAAAAAAATATGGCACTAAAGTGAATCATGTACCATCGAGTTTTTGAGGAAAAGTAGTTTATTTGTAATCTGCCTAAAATATGGTGAGCTAAGTAAGTTTTTTTGTGGAAAAAAACTTCGAGTCTGAACAAAATAGTTGTCATCTGCATGTGAAAATTTTCTGAAATTTTTTGAAGAACAAATATATTTTTAAAAGGGAGCAAGTGCTCCAAGCACCAGTCTGCATTATCGATAAGACTTGCAGTAACTGAAAGAATGTTATTCTTGGCAGGTATTTCAGCATGTGCTGTATTTCTCCTTATCTGCATTTTTGCACTACTAATAGAATGTCAGAAGAGGAAGCTGACAAAAGAAAAGAAGATATTCTTCCAACAAAATGGTGGCCTGTTATTATATGAGCAAATCAGATCAAAGCAAGTTGATACAGTGAGAATATTCACGAGGGAAGAACTAGAGAACGCAACTAACAATTTCGACTCAAGCAGAGAATTAGGAAGAGGTGGACATGGAACTGTTTACAAGGGGATTCTCAAAGACAACAGAGTAGTAGCCATAAAGCGCTCAAAGGTTATAAACATGGCCCAAAAAGATGAAT
This sequence comes from Bromus sterilis, assembly GCA_950022295.1. Lineage (NCBI taxonomy): Eukaryota > Viridiplantae > Streptophyta > Magnoliopsida > Poales > Poaceae > Bromus > Bromus sterilis. Next base: position 333,673,830 of record OX465599.1, on the reverse strand, counting down.
TTGCACAAGAGATGGTTATACTTTCACAGATAAACCACAGGAATGTGGTAAAGCTTCTAGGATGTTGCTTAGAAGTGGAAGTTCCAATGTTGGTCTATGAATGCATCCCAAACGGCACCCTATTCGAGCTGATGCATGGTAAAAATAGAAGACCTTCGATTTCACTGGATACTCGTCTCAGGATAGCTCAGGAATCTGCAGACGCACTAGCATATCTGCACTCATCAGCTTCCCCTCCCATAGTTCATGGAGATGTTAAATCTCCTAACATTCTCCTAGGTGACAACTACACAGCAAAAGTAACTGACTTTGGAGCATCAAGAATGCTTCCTACGGATGAAATACAATTTATGACAATGGTACAGGGAACTATAGGTTACCTTGACCCTGAATACTTGCAAGAGCGTCAACTAACAGAGAAGAGTGATGTTTATAGTTTTGGAGTAGTGCTCTTAGAGCTGATTACAATGAAGTTCGCAATATACTCCGACAGTGCTGGAGAAAAGAAAAACCTTGCATCATCCTTCCTTCTGGCAATGAAAGAAAATGGCCTTCAATTTATCTTGGACAAGACTATATTGGAATTTGAAACAGAGCTGCTCCAAGAAGTTGCTCAACTGGCAAAGTGTTGCTTGAGTATGAGGGGGGAAGAACGGCCATTAATGACAGAAGTCGCTGAGAGGTTGAAAACAATACGAACCACCTGGAGGGTACAACTGATTCAGAATCCTAGCAACGAAACTGAAGGTTTGCTTGAGAACTCATCACACTATGACCTTTCAAGCACTGGACAGCATGGAAGTCTGATGGCATTAGATTTAGAAACTGGTAGGTGATAAATTGCTTATGAAATCATAGATTGTAGCAGAGATTGAATTTAATATTTACTAGCAAAAATATCATGTAAAAATGTGTCATTTGTTTTCAATGAAAAAACTCCTTACATGAATTGAAAACCTTCTATGTACTGTGATTTGAAGTATTACAGTATGTTGGCAACAAAGAGTGGCTAAATTGTGTAACTTTTTTTTACCATCATCTTCCTAGCCTGTGCTTCTATCTACTGAACACATCTCCTTCTGTATAGCCTTTGATATCTTGTACACCTTTTACTCTGTATTAATAATCCGTTACTGTCAGAGCCTCCCCTACAGTTTTCCAGTAAAAAAACAAATAGTTGCTATAGTGTTGCTTGTTTTACATCATGGAAGTTGGTGATAATACGTTACAGAAATTCTAGTATTTTACGATCACAAAGTGAATGCAAATCAAACCAGAGGAGTAGAGGGTGCAAAAAATTGCCAACATTTAAAATTGGGATTGAATTGAAAGTAGAGTATCTATAAGGAGTGGGGATTTTTGGAGAGCTCTTTTTCAAAAAAAAATGAAAAACATATTTTTAAGAGTCAAAATTTTTTGAAAAAAAAATGCATAAACATTGAGGTGTATACCACATTTCTGGAAAATTTCATGATAAAATACGCTTTGTGTGAGCTGCACAAAAAAGACAAATTCATGTACTTTAATACGTGTACTAGAAATACAAGATTTTTGCATTTTTGTGTAGCTTGCATACAAACATATTTCACCGTGAAACTTTGCAGACAAGTAATATACATTTATATGTATGTGTGTGGTTTTTTTTAGATTTTTTTGAAACCTAAAAATTAGATTTTTTTTTATTCTCAAAATTAAGCCATGGGGCTCGGGATCCAAAAGCAATTTCCGACCTATAAGACTATAAGTAACAATATTTTATATGAGATTCGTTGCACCAACAGTGGATATACTTAACAATAAGGAAGAAAAAGTAGGTATTCACAGGACAAGCTTATATCCTTTACCAATCTCGTCTAATGCCGTGATGCAAACGAGTTCACCTTCACTTTCATTGAGCCGGATGTGGCTATCTCCTTGTCCATTTTGAAAGATTCTCCTTAATGACTTGGCCCAAGCACAGATTAAAAGCCACCCTGACCAATCAAAGAACCTTCCTTTAACCTGATGTGCTGCGGTCTGGAGTAACCCTGCATCACTTCCCGGCTCAATCACCTACGGTAAGGCAACATAAGGTTAAGTTTTTAATCAGGTACTACTAGTTACTGATGATAATACTTTACAGTGTTCAAAGGTAAATACGCTAATGAGAGATTTCATATATTGAAGCCAGGATAGAAGAGTCTCCCAGTTTCATATGCGTGTCCAGGGTCACCTCGAGCCTACCAATTGCCCTTACAGTCTACACTGCGACCGCTTCCATTTCATAGAAGGCTAGTTGTACACATGTGACATTTCATTAAAAAAGCACGGTGAGATTAAGCCAAATGGAATACGTATACGCGACACTGATGGCCCAGTCTTCTATGGTAGGTGGGGAGTTGCTTTCAGAAAAGGCCAAGCCGCCAACCCATGGATATAGAAGGGGGAAAATGTGCTGCTATAAACACCATGCCAGTCAATATGTAAACGCATGCCCCGGTTTCAGCTGAACCTTCTTTTGGCTTTCTATTAAATCTGCGCAAGGTGTTGTGTGTCTTAACATGTAAACGCGTACCTCATATAAGAGCAGACTTGCTTTTCTGCCTTAATATTAAACTAATTTCGGCACTCTTGTAAGCTGTGATCATGACCAGTTTGAAACTTTATTTTGTTAGAAAGTAATGTAAAAGTGAATACTCCAAGTTGTAGACCAAAAAAATCATGCATAAGAATAGGAGCCATATCTGCCAAAAAAAACTTTGAATTATTTGATAAAGAAATACATAAGGTAGGTTCATAAAAGTGGCCTCTCCCTCCCTCCCTCCCTTCCCTCTCTCTCTCAGAAGATAAAATAAAACTGCCAATTAATTCGCAGTCCCATGTCTGGGTTGCAGAGCAGACAAGCAAGCTATTTTTATGACTCAAAAGAAGGCTAGTTCAAACCCCAAAACCACTTCTGACCTAGTCTACACCCTGATTGGACATAAAAAAAGCATGAAAGACCAAGTAGTCCCCATCTGTTTTGGTATATAAGCATAGCCAAGTTAGAGAACAGGAGCTGGATCATAGGAAAGACAGAAAAAGGAGGTAGAAATACACAAAGAGATGGCAGGAGCCTTACCATGCCTAATCTTTGCAGCCACCCTGCTGCTGCTAGCAAGCATCAAGAGCAGCACAGCGTCCAGGATGGCGAAGCCTGGATGCCAAGAAACATGCAACAATCTCACCATCCCATACCCCTTCGGCATCGGTGAAGGTTGCTTCCATGAAGGGTTTAAAGTTTCATGCGAGAACAATCGTGTTTTCAAGTTCAATTCAAGCACCAGAATGGAGATCTACAACATCAATCTGGCAGGAGGGCAGGCCCGAGTCAACACCTTTATTGCCTCCAATTGCTTCAACCAGACAGGTGGATGGGCCTCATTAGATACTGGTGACTTCTTTTCAGTATCAACCAAGGCAAACAAATTAACAGCGGTTGGATGCAACACCCTTGCATTCCTGGAAGGCTATAACGAGCACAGTGTTGGAGCTGGGTGTTTCTCGATGTGCGCGGACAAGCAAAGTGTGGACGACAGTGCGCACTGCTCTGGCATGGGCTGTTGCCAGACATCTATTGCCCCAAACCTTGTTTCCTCCAATATAACATTCGATGAGAGATTCAACAATTTTGAGGTGAGTGGCTTCAATCCATGCAGCTATGCTTTTGTAGCCGAGCAGGATTGGTTCAGGTTCGAGGTTTCCTATCTCGAGGGTAATAAATTCACAGAGAAGTTCAACAACGGGGTTCCTACTGTGCTTGACTGGGTTGCTGGGTATGAATCTTGTGATGAAGCAGTGAAGAACATGTCATCTTACACCTGCATCAGCAAGAATAGCCATTGTGTCACGTCACCAAATGCTACAGGATATCTCTGCCTCTGCAAGAATGGTTTTGCAGGCAATCCCTACCTGGAAGAAGGATGCCAAGGTCGGTAACTCACTTCCTTTTTTTGGGTTCACCTCAAATAAGCTCTGCATCGATCTCAAGCTATTCTCTATTTTTGCATTACATGTTCAGATATCGACGAGTGCAGTTTCCCAGATCAGTATCCTTGCCATGGAATCTGCAGTAATATAATTGGGGACTACCAGTGTTCATGCAAATCTGGGACTCAGAGTACCGATCCTAAGAGAAAAACCTGTGACCCAATTGCAGTTTCAGAAAGAGCTAGATTAACAAAAATATTTGCAGGTATATGTTCCAAATATGTCAGTAAATATCTCAGAATAACATGGATAAGTCGAACTGATATAGCGCACATAGTGAAGCATTAGTAACATCAATTCTAGAAATTATGATCTTGTGCATAATCTAAAAGATACTGGTGGTAAATTACATGCTTATAAAATAACAGCCAAGTGCTCATGTGTTACAAAAGATCACACACAAAGTTCATAACATAAACAGTGCAAACTTTATAGTTCGATGTCATTTGGTTGCTTGTACTTCACAACAAGAACTCAAACTTTGCCCTAAAACATTACTTGTATTAAGGCAACAAAATGAAAATATCATGCACAAATTATCATTTAGCCAATAATAGTGCCTCTCATGCAAAAAATAATGATCTGGAAACTGTATACAAATTTGCATTGGATCAGCAAGCCACAGATACTCATGTCCTCAAAAAAATGTGACACTTGCACATGCATGCATTATATTAGTTGTAATAATGACTAGAGCCGATATTTAGAACCTGGTACATACAAACTTACAAATACAGTTTTTGCCTCTTTCCAAAATGAGTTCATGTGTAACCATGTTCTGAATAGCATTTTCCTAATAACGACAGCAGAAAACTACTAAAGCACACAAAAGGAGATTGCCATATAAAGAATAGCTGCATATGCTCTACTTACATGCAGATATGCCCACTTTTATCATCGCGTAAGGAAGCATACCTATTTATGCGTTAAAATGTTCTAAATGAAAAAACTATTTAGTAACCCGTCCTTATGTTCTAAAGAAAGCAGTTGTATTTCCCCTTTTACGTCTGAGCATGTGCCTCAAACTAAATCTAGTTCTAGTAACTGATAGAAATTTGTCTTCCAGGCTAATTAACCAAGTATACTTCCAGTGACCGAAAGAATGTGTGATTGGGGCTTTCTACCCCTTCTTTTCTTCTTTAATACAAAGACACAGAGCTCACCTGAATGTTTGAAAAGAAAATGAAAGAATGTTATTCTTGGCAGGTATTTCAGCATGTGCTGTATTTCTCCTTATCTGCATTTTTGCACTCCTGATTCAATGTCAGAAGAGAAAGCTGGTGAAAGAAAAGAAGATATTCTTCCAACAAAATGGTGGCCTGTTATTATATGAGCAAATCAGATCAAAGCAAGTTGATACAGTGAGAATATTCACGAGGGAAGAACTAGAGAACGCAACGAACAATTTCGACTCAAGCAGAGAATTAGGAAGAGGTGGCCATGGAACTGTTTACAAGGGAATTCTCAAAGACGGCAGAGTAGTAGCCATAAAGTGCTCAAAGGTTATAAACATGGCTCAAAAAGATGAATTTGCGCAAGAGATGGTTATACTTTCACAGATAAACCACAGGAATGTGGTAAAGCTTCTAGGATGTTGCTTAGAAGTGGAAGTTCCAATGTTGGTCTACGAATGCATCCCAAACGGCACCCTATTCGAGCTGATGCATGGTAAAAATAGAAGACTTTCCATCTCACTGGATACTCGTCTCAGGATAGCTCAGGAATCTGCAGAAGCACTAGCATATCTGCACTCATCAGCTTCCCCTCCCATAGTTCATGGAGATGTTAAATCTCCTAACATTCTCCTAGGCGACAACTACACAGCAAAAGTGACTGACTTTGGAGCATCAAGAATGCTTCCTACGGATGAAATACAGTTTATGACAATGGTACAGGGAACTATAGGTTACCTCGACCCTGAATACTTGCAAGAGCGTCAACTAACAGAGAAGAGTGATGTCTATAGTTTTGGAGTTGTACTCCTAGAGTTGATTACAATGAAGTTCGCAATTTACACCGACAGCGGTGGAGAAAAGAAAAACCTTGCATCATCCTTCCTTCTGGCAATGAAAGAAAATGGCCTTCAATTTATCTTGGACAAGAATATACTGGAATTTGAAACGGAGCTGCTCCAAGAAGTTGCTCAACTGGCAAAGTGTTGCTTGAGTATGAGGGGGGAAGAACGGCCATTAATGACAGAAGTCGCTGAGAGGTTGAAATCAATACGAAGCACCTGGAGAGAACAATTGATTCAGAATCCTATCAGGGAAACTGAAGGTTTGCTTGAGAACTCATCACAGTATGATCCTTCTAGCACTGGACAGCACAGGAGTCTGATGGCACTAGATTTAGAAAGTGGTAGATAATAAATTATTTGTGAAATCATAGAGTGTAGCAGAGATTGGATTTACTGTTTCCTGTCATCAATATCCTGTAAAAATGTGTAATTTGTTTTTAATGGTAGCAAACCTCTTATATGAATAGCAAACTTTTATGTACCATGATTTGAAGTATTCCCGCATGTCATCAACAAACAAACAAACAGTTGCTATATCATGCAATGTTTTCTTAGCCATCACCTTCTTCTAAGGGTTCCCCCCTAGCCTATGCTTGTATCTAGTGAACAGTTCCTTCTGTATATGCTCAGATATGCACCTTCTGTATATGTATATATATATATATAGCTATAGTTGTAGCCTATTTTACTTTACATCATGGAAGTTGGTGATAATGCATCAAAAGAAATTCTAGTATTTTACAATCATGAAAGTGAATGTGAATCAAACCTCAAAGCAGTAAAAGTTTGCAAGAGGCAGGCACTTAAAATTAGGATTGAATTGAAAACAGAGTAACTATAAATAAAAATGTTTCATATGAGATTCATTACACCAAGAATGGATAGTACAATAGACGGATTACCTCAAGAACAACCCTAGCTTATAAAAAATTACATGGGAAATCAGCTCATAAAAGGTCCTTAAATATATGGGATAGAAGCTTAAGGTATGTATGTACTTGACAGTAGACAGTCCAGATACTTTCAGATATAGCTACCAGAAACAATAATTATAAGATATTGTATGCTGGGTGAAATGATTTACAATTAACAATAAAAAGGGTAACTTACGCACCATGTCATGTGGCATTAAAGCAAAGAACATTGCTTGTATTATCTACACAAGCGCACAACTAAATAGAGGAAATGTCGTAATGTTTTGAGAACTGCTGATTTCACAAGTAGACAGATAAAACAAGTATCTCGCCAGATAGATATACATTATCACCTACCATGCATAGGGATTTGGTCCCCTTCCAACAACAGAATAGGTGGACAAGGTCCATTAATTCACCGGTACTTCATAAGATTATAGAAAAGCAAGTTTATTTCTTTATTTTCCACTTCCACTAAGCTTAAGCAGCATATCATCTGTTGCATGAAGATGATATTGAGCACTTCAAATAAATGATTAAAATGTATCTGGAGAAACCAATAAATCAGAGCATATAAGATTATGCGTGTTGTACACTTATGCTGCATTGCTGCCGAACAAAAGCCTAGAAACAGGGGGGGGGGGGGGGGGGGGATTACTGCCATTTCTAACTTTTCATCTTAGAAGTGTGTGTCATGGATATGGAGACTTACTGATGCATGTCCCATACAAAAAGGATCGGCACAACATGGCAAGGGGTAAAAAAATCATAACAAAATGCCCATTTCTAGTATCCAATAGTGTTACAGATGATTTCAGAAATAACAAACTAAAACACCGTCAAACAGGATCAGAGGTTGTTAGGCGGCTAACAAGCTTTTCTCAGCCAAAGCAATCATAGCACATCCTTCCGTGAATATACAATAACAGACGACTGAAGGTCTCTATCAATCTTGAAGTGGGAGTGGAAAAACCTCCTAACCTGTCAACCATAACATGTGCTAATGAGTGCTATTCAAGGAGATAAGAAACGGAACAAAAATTGTCATTTATTATAGGGCTGAAACTGAGCGTGCAATGTAGTACGGCACATCCATTTCACTGAAAGACATGTAACTGTAATTGTGATAAACCTATCAAAATTACAACAAATTGCATTGTAGTGCGGCTCATCCATTTCACTATAAAGATGTAACTGTAATTGCAATTTAGTACAGCTCCTCCATATCACTGAAAGAGATGTAACTGTAATCGTGATATCCTAATAGTATTTACTGTTAAGAAATTTGAAAAGTAAGACTGTTCTCTTTGGCCAAAACAATGCTCATCACTTGGAAGCAATTGGAAACTCAGATCACATGCTTTGATGCTTATCCTTAACACTTCATAAGAAAAACTTTCTAGGAAGCCAGAAAACGATATTCTTGGGAATAAAGCCTCACAAGAATAGGACAAACATTCAAGTAAAACCTCTCTCTTTGACAGGAAAAGTTTCTTGTTTAAACTGTGCCAGCTAGATTGTAGCCCTTATAGAAGAAAAGGACGGTCAATATCATATTTTTTGAACGCAAGTATATGGTAAGGTTCTTTGCCTGCCTTCCTTTCAATGGTACTTGATATGAGTGTAACTTGACTGCTAAGCGTAAAAAAAATTGAGCACCTGGTTTGCTCCTAAAAAAGAAGCACGTCATTATTAAGGTGAAATGGTGTATTACCTCTTGAAAGGAGTTGCGCAAAAGCAACTGAATAACGTGTCTTTCTTCAGATTCAAATAATACAATGTGACTGAACGAAGATAGATTTCCGAAAACCTCACCCACAAAATCAAGTGGGTTCATGAGGAAACGATCCGACTCATCCAGGATCCCTTTATTATCACTGAGAACATGAAAATTAAGTCAGGGGGCATTAACTATGTCTTTTGGCACAATGTAGTAACATGAAATGTTAATCTACTTGAATCAAAAGAGTAAAAAGACAACCACCTGGGAGTACAGTCCAAAAAGCGCATAGGTAGGCTGCTATGTAAGGTAGAGTAATAAGGTGTCGAATGGCAAGGCATGAGAAAGAGGACACCCTTAACTCTTCTATTATGAGCTTCTTTTGACAGATAAAACATAACATCTTCAGTTCCTCTCTGCCACAACAAAAAGTGCAGATAGCTACATAAGAACATGTCAACAGGTGAAAACAGACCTTGGAAAGGAAAACTAATCAGAGGTAACAGCAAAAAAAAAAAATCCATAGAACAAGTTGTCGTAAAAAGCAATACGATGATCAGCAGAAACAAGGCAATTTGACGCATAAACAGACAGAGAAGGCTTACTTGATGGAACAGGGACATATATAAGGCCATCGGAACATTGGTGATGATGAGAAGAATAACAGAAAGTTGCAACCTTGAAAAGTTCCTTTTCCCTTGCAGATTTTTGCCCTTGAATTGCGACATTGCAGCTAAGAAGTAACCCGAGAACATCAACGCTAAAGGTAGTACCGGAAGAACAAACCTGTGGTATTAAATCTATTTATATGTGTGTGAATAAAGAAGATATTAGTTGATTCCAAGAACATTATACACTAATGATAACAGGTAATACCTGAACTCTTTGTGTCCAAGTATGCTATAAACCCCTAATACCCAGGCAATTAGACCTGAAAGCCTCCATTCTTGAGACTTTATGACTCCAAAAACTGAAAGTGGTAAGAACGTCCAAACCATAGATGGAAAACCTTGGGTGAAATGCCAGTGGAAGACGTGTGTTCCATAGTAGTCCCCTCCTGAAGAAAATAGGTTGAATTTCAAAAAATTAAGTGGCACTATGACCCGGGAACCATACATCCACCAATCAAGGACCGTTGTTGCTGCAAGGACGATGGCCCTGCATACAGATTAAACGAAAAGAAATTACATATGGAAGTTTCATCAGTTGTGACAGAAAAAAAATGACCTAAAAGAAGAAACATGCATCTGTTGCCAATAAACATAATTAATGACTAGCAAAAATATACAACTTCAAGTTACAACTCTGAATATGTGGATACTTTCCCTTGCTGCTACCCTATGAACATTGCACCTCCCCACACACCCAAACTCCACCCCCAAATGAGCCAAATGCCAACAAACTAAAAAAACATGGGCATCTTCCTAATATGTCATCAGCAATTCAGCATTAGGCATATCCAATGGAACAAACCAAGAAAAAAATGCAGGGAAGGCATAATAAAAAGCCTACCAAGTATGACATGAGTTTAATGATGATTTCTTACCCTAGTGGAATGACCTCAAGAAACAGAAATCGACATTTTGATTTTATATGAATGAAGTCCAAAAGACCAACATACAACCATGTAATGGCACTTGTTGGCCGAATGGCGCAAGCTAATGCTGCTATGAGTAGCGCCACTTTTCTTGACTGAGGACTCTGGTAGATGGCAACCTGCTGCTCTGAAACAACTGGAATTCCCTTGGAAGACTCGATTGCAATAAACCAATAATAGAGTCCAGCCACAGTCAAAACTGTCTCCAAGCTGTTTGATAGAGTCCGTGTAATGCAGAAAAACATGAACCAGTTAACCAACTGCGAAAATAACTGTAAATGATTTGTTAAGGTCACCATCCATCAGGTAACTGCAATAGTTTATTAGTGAAAGTAAAATCACATCTACACAGATGGGTTTAAGGATACTGTCCACTGGGCAACATGCTCGTTGAAAATAAGCTTGGAGAGTTTATACAAGTACAGATCTCCGAACGCTGCAAATACTGATTGTAGAAGCCGTGGAGCCATCACCTACAAAAGAAACAAATAAATTGATAAGAACATGCCCTCTGTATGCGGGGAATGGTAACCCATTAAGCTACGAGGAAGAGTGTGGGGAGGGGGGCAGAGGTTTCTTAGCAATATTCAATCCACTACCTGATTGGCTATAATTAATAGAAACAGTATACAGATTCTGATGTTCTGAACCACATTGGCCTCAGAAAACAAAAGTCAATGAAGAATTTAATTACCATGTAGCCGTATAACATATTCAAGATGAGGTCTCATATTCCTGGGAATGCTCACACTTAACCAGTTAACCTACAACTACAACAGTAGGCCTACATTCACTGACAGTTCGAACTCCACATGACTTGTGACTAGAATCACACTGTTTTACCCTCCAATTCTAAAATTTGCCCAAACAAATATGCAGCAACGATACTCTGCCAGTTTCATTTCCAAAATACTAGTTGTAATTACCATGAACCACGGGGTATCCAGGTGGAGAAACGCCAGAAACTTGTAAAGAGCAGCGAAGATCAGCGGGTGGAGGTAACTTCGAAGACCCCGCTTCCACTCCCATGTAAGGTGGTCGTACCTGCAAGCAGAAGCCAAAATCATCCAATGCGGCGGCAATCTAGCATTGAAATTTCAGAATGGACGAGAGGAGAGGGCATCCTATAGCAAAAACGGGATTATCTCGATCCCGCTAGCCTATCTAGCACCATGGAACAGGGGCATGAGACGGGAGGGAGCGGCAGCGAGATTACCCGAAGGCGATGCGGTGGGCGACCTCAAGGCACTGCCAGTGCTCATCAGGGTTGAAGTAGGTGCGCACCAACAGCGCGTTCACCGCCCGGAACGCCAGCGCAAGCGCCAGCACCCGTCGTTCCGGCCACGGCTGGATCCACCTCGACTTCACCTGCAGATGCGGCGAAGTATCTCCTCCTCCCTCTTTCGGTGGAGGCGGTGTACCGGCAGCATAAGATCGCCTGCGGTGACTCATTGCAGCAACACACTCTGCCTTCTCCAGCGCGACTGCAAGAAGAAAAGACAATATCCAAAATAGCACTAGTCAAAACCGAACTTGCCAAAATACCACTAGTGAAAACCAACTTGTCAGTATAGCACTATTTTCAGTTTTCTCTAGCCAAAATACCACTATGCTCTGTTTGGATGTCTGTATTGGAGGGCTCTGTATTGAATTGGTTGGAATACCAATTCAACAAGGAAACTGTAATGAACATGAATGCAAAATCATTTGTTTGGATGTTCACTGAATTGGCTCATGAAATCCCAGTGAGGTTTCGATACCAAAACCCGTTTTGGATGGATGGCAAACTCTAGAGTTGCATACTAACAGGAGTATGGAGACAGTGTTTTCTTCTACATGCATCAAAACAAAGTTTACATAGTGTGTGACTATAATTGAATGATTATATAACGATAAAAATTAACAAATGTTCTATAAATGCGGCACAAAAACAAATAACATTCACCAGCAATAACAACAAGTCAACAACAGCAACAACAACAACTTGGTATGGAAGAAATCAGTATGAATCAATTGATGGACTACTTGGTTGTTAACTGGTGGTATATGGGCTGCCAAAAGCTTTGCGTGGACTATATACTGTTTCTAAGTTGTAAATGGTGCTGCCTTGTTCTAGACGTCTTCTGCATCCGCCCTTCAGTCTGGTCCTTCGAACCTACTAATCCAGCAAAAGAATCTGTACATAACTGGTAATGAAATGCTATGCTCCTAGAAAAAATCGATGGTGCAAGACTGTAAGATGCTGAGAAGACTCCGGTGTTGAAATACGGCCGCCATGCTTGTGCATAAACAAACAGTCTGCCGTGCTTCATGTTTGAGTAGCACACAAAAAACAGGCCGGACGAGCAGGGTGATGAGTGGATTTGACCATTTTACAACATGGACTGACGCTGTTCTAACTATTCCAAATCTGCGGCAGGGCAGGGGCAAGGCAAGTGGAAGAAGTGGAGCAGGGGCTGGTCGGGCAGAGCAAGGGGAGAGGAAGAAGGACAGGGCAGAGGAGATGGGGATCCGCCGGCAGGGGGGGCGAGGGCGTAGGGGGTGGGACGGGCAGGCAGAGGACATGGGGCGGCAGAGGAGGGTCGTGGCCGTGGCGGGCATGGGAGGAGCCGAGGAGGGGAGCGGGCAGCGGAGCGAGGGAAGTGGCGACGGAGGAGCAGATGAAGGGGCGGCGGAGGAGGAGCTGCACATGCCGGATTAAGAGGAGGAGCGCCGGGGAGTTGGTACCTGCGCCGCCGCCGCCGCTGTTCTGCGTTGGGCGCCGCCTACTCTCTTTCCTGTTTTTTTAGCCGAAATACTCTATTCTAGAACAGTTTACGCCATCAGTTTTTTTTTCTTTTTTTGAGGTTCGCCAATTTACTTTTCTAACAGTTTGCGCCATCAGTCTTTTTATCATCGGATCGTCCGTTTAAGATCTTTGTCCCTGTTAGATCATTTTTTTACGCTGCACTTTTTGCTAAGGCTAATGATTCGGAATGGCTGACTGTCGAACGGTTCGGCCGGTCGCCTTCAACCTCGTGTCGCGCGTTCGTCGGTTTCTTCTGCATCTCTAACGCGCGGTCCCTGTCAGCGATCTCCGTCGTCGTAGCTTCACCGTCGATCCCCATCCTCGGCGTCTTAGCCGTCGGCCTCCGTCGCCAGATCCCGGCGTATTAGCCACCGACCATGGCTCGAGGAGCTCGTCGTCGTGCCTTCGAGACCTCGCTGGCGTCGTCGCTCTGCCCCTCCCCGACCAGCCGCGCCCGCCCGGTCCTTCTCCGGCGAGCTCGCACCTCCCCGTGCACCACGTCGTCGGCCATGGCCGTCATGGCCATGAGCAGCCTCGTGCACCATCATTTTTCTTTTGCTACAACCATATCATATTTTTGCTACAAAGGAATAAACTGGTTTTTTTTGCCAGGGAATATCTTAGTATGTCATGTTGCAACCAGTGAACCATTTTGTTTCTACTGTTTTATGTTTTTGCTACTACCAGCCAAGATTTTTGCTACATCACCACTGCGGAGCTACGACCTCGACTCGGCGGTGTCGATGAATTTTGTTGCAACCTTTACTTTTTCTGCTACAACCGTTGTATGTTTTTGCTATTACCGTTGTATGTTTTGTTACGCACAATGTTGCAACCGTTTAAATTTTTGATTCCACTGTTGTGTATTTTTGCTACTACCGTTAAGAGTTTTTGCTACAACGAAAAGGTTATAAAGTGAATAGCCAGACGGATTATGATTTTTATGATGCAACCGATAATAAAAAATGCTATCACCAGCGATTAAAATTTGTTACCACAATTTTTTTTGCTGCAAAAACACTAAAAGTAAAAAATGTTGCATCCATATACCAACAAAGTTGCAAATGTACCGCAAATGTTGCAGTCTTATGTGAAGGGTACGCACGAATCTGGACCGTTAAATCGCTGAGATCAGACGGCTGCGGTGTGACCGGTGCCTAACTAGCGCCGGTCGACCGGCGCCTATCACTGGCCTTTTGCTAACCGGGCTTTCTAAGTTGTTATTCCCATAAAAAAAGCCAGTGGCTTTGATTAGTTGTATGGATTTTCATCAAACGATTCAATCATATGAAACCCATGAACCCCCCCCCCTCTCGGTTCCTTTCCTTTCGTCTCTCTTTCCTTGGCCTTTTCTATTCCACACAGAGTACTAAATTTACTTTGGTGTGTTGCCGCTCCAACTTGAAGTCATGGCATTTCATGTCCCGTTCCTGACCTTGAGCAGTCGCATCCACTCCTAGGAGTTCAAAAACGTGGACCTATTCAATTTTGGACGCTTTGAGCGATGTTATCAATGTTCCGGTCATTTAGAAGGGAAGGGGACAACGGAGCGAGGGAAGTGGCAACGAAGGAGGAGAGGAAGGGAGGTGAAGGAGGAGCTGCACATGCTGGATTAACAGGAGGAGCGTCGTGGAGTGAGGTACCTACGCCGTCGTCGTTGTGTTGCGCTGGGCGTCGCCTCCTCTTTCCTGGTTCTTTCTTTCTTTCTTTATTTTTTGAGCCGAAATACTCTATTTTAGGACAGTTCACGACATCGGCCTTTTGGTCGTCTGATCGTCCATGTGAGGTCCTTGTGAATGTTAGATCATTGTTTACGTTGCACTTCTCGTTAACTAAGCCTTCTATCCTAAACGTCTGTTGCTCCCATGAAAATTTCAGTTGCTTTTAGTTAACTGGATCAATTTTCATTGAACAATCCAACCATATGAAGCCCATAAACACCTCCCTCTCTTGTCCCCTTTTCGTCTGCATCTCTTTCCTCGACCTCTTCTATTCCATGCAAAATACTAATCTTATTTTTGTGTGTTGCCGCTCCAACCTAGAGTCATGGTGTTTACTCTCTCGATACCGACCTTGAGTAAGCGCATCAACTCCTAGCCTCGCTCTCCTTGGCGCTAACATATTGACAATTGTTGGTTGATGGTTGCCAACTTGTTGACTTGCAAATGATCCTTTTATCGCGCTAGTTCATCTTTATTGCAAATGCTAGCGAACTCATGGGTAACTAAAACCTTACATAAAATTCTTACTAATCATAATTTGATTGGGTAGACTTATGCATAAAGCTGAAGACACCATTAGAACCAACTAAACACGGGCACCGAATCAAAACACATGCAACCAACGTCGTAGATAAAATATTGGTTAGCCAATTTATCGGTAAGGTTGGTTTGGAATCAAGCCAGGCATAGATGTTTCGTAGAAGATGCGAAGACAACAAAATATAGTTTTAGGTTACGAACCCTTCGAATATCCATGCACTCGTGGACACGTTTGTGATATGTATTAATGTTTTTTGCATATATACTTGAAGTGTACAATATGGTTAGGTACGCGCATTGACATGGTGCAACAACCGAACTCAGTTGTTTTGTCGCCTTTCTCAGCAACCATGCACATTTGTTATTAATTAATCTAAGTTTGATTTAGACTAAATTTCAATGTCGTTATTGATATGGGGAAGGAATCAATGAGCAACCGGCATTGATGGCTTCAAATGCTATGACATAAAATGAGTCGGTGTGAGCATTGATGCCGTGTAGTAATCGAGTTGGATTGTGTTATCATTTTTCGAGCAACTATGTCTATTTGTTATTAATAAATATAGATTTGATTCGAACAAATGTCATTGCCTTTACCGATAAGGGAAAACAATCAATGGGCACCTAACCGACGGCTTCAAAGCTCAGTTTCATCAGTGTAATCAAACCAGGGTCGTTCTCGATTAATGAAAAATGCCACTCCTAATTATTTAAGTCACTGAATCAATGATCATTTGCACTTAAGGATAACAATAATGTGTATTCGCACGGGGTAAGTTGTGAAGACATTGCAATTACCAAATATACCATTTGAGGCCAACTTACAACACACGTTGATGGTCCACATAACGAGTACAATGAACCAAAAATACCAACGATATACTCCCTCAGTTTAGGTTATTGGCCCATTATATTTTGGGCCAGAGTTTGACCATGCCTAACAAAATATAAAATACATGTTATAGAACGTAGATTGTTGGATTTGTATTTGAAAGAAGTTTTCAATGATACAATGTTTGTGCCATATAGTATCATTTTATCAGTTAAATATATGATCAAATATTGGCTCAAAACAAAAGGGAGCCTGATAAATTCGAATACGAGGGAGTACATAGTAATATCAAGTCACAAGTAAGGAAAAAGAAGAAGAAGAAGACATGCACACAAGCCTTAATTGGCAAGAGGGACGTAAGCATAGTCTCGAGGGTATGTCGCTATTGGCGGTTATGGATGGCAAGATGTTCATTGAAACCATATATGTGCACAAGAGCGAAGTTGATGAAAACGTGGCCCATTGATAGAAGAGGAAGTTGTGATTCATGTTCTTTCATTGTTTTTAGCAACATGCATTTTCCACTCCACACACAGGAAAAAAAGACAAATATGCAACAACGTTACCGCAAAGCAAAGAAGAAACCAAAACTGAAATCTTTAAAAGTATTGGAAAAAGTGCATCTAGATGGTTCCTCATGCTATTGGATAGTATTATTCATGTTGCGAAATCATTGCGTGTGAACGATAATATCTTGTCATGGAAGGATAATCGTGGGTTCAAACAAAAGCACCGCAACATTTGATGCGGATAAGCGCTAACCGAATCCGAAAACCACACGGAAAAGAAAAAGAACTCAATAAAACCATAAGGCAAGAAAGTAACAACTTGTTTTTATCTCGCGTGATCAAAGAAGTACTCCCTCCGTCCCATAATATAGTAACGTTTTTTGAGCTAGCCTTACCCATCGACGAACACCACACCAAACGGCGAAAAAACAACATCACACATGAACTAGTTATAACTTTCATTTCTCAAAAAAAAAAACTTCATCAAAAACAAAAAAAAAACTAGTTTTGAAATACAAACAATCAGCGCCTGTGGTTGAGTTGGTTAGGTGGATGGTTGTATCCCCAGCCCACCAGAGTTCAAATCCCAGATTTGACAATGGTGCTCGCATTTTCCTGGATTTATTCCAGGGCTTCCGGTAATGCGCTTTCAGCGGGAGGAGACGTTTCCGTCGAAGACGAGGTGGTAGCTTCGTTAATCTCAAGATGGTGTACCGGCTCAGTATTGCGAAGGTGCTCATAGGGGTAGGGTGTGCGTGTGTGCGTCATAGGGGTGATTGTATACTCGTGTATGTGAACGTCAGAGTTGTACTGTGTTCCTCAAAAAAAAAAGCCCAACAACAAGCCCAACTATTTTTTTGCCCGAGCGGACGTGGTTCGTGTAGTACGCCGTTCATCCAAATTTCGGTGGAGGCCCTAGAAAGATATCCAAATTTCGGTGGCAACGTGGTAAAATTTCCCCGTGCCGCTTATCGCCTCGCGGCATTTATCATCGGACGGAGTAGTAGAAAATATCGCAATATCGCGTATTCAGGGAGATGCATTAAATACCGGACCCGTATTTCCTCCGTATTTAAGGGCTGGATGGAAGGTGGCCCTGGAGGACAGTCCCAGTCCCACTTCCCGGTCCGAGTCCCGACCGAGACCCGCTCCTCACGCCTCAGCCTGCCTAGCGGGCTCCCACCCCAACCCACCCCACCCCAGCGAGTCCTCCCCCCCTCGCCGCCCCGCTCCCCTCCGCTAGGGTTCCCCGCTCCGCCGCCGCCCCGCGCCGCTCCTCCAGTGCTCCTTCCTCGCTCCGCCGCCGACCCCACCCACCTCCCCCCGCCGCCCAACCCCAACAACCTCCACCCGCCCACCCAGAACTCCACACACAGCACCCCAAACAGCCTCGCCGACGCCCCAAACCTCACCCGCGGCCGGTGGTGGCTCGCCGCCGACCGCCTCCCCGCGTCTTCCGCCCCCGCCCCACCCCGCCCCGTCCGCCCGCGGTCGTCGGGTGCTGTTGCCCCGAGGTACGAGCTTTTCTCGCCCGTCCAGTGGTCACCTAGGATCCGCGCCGACGAGTAGCATCCGTGAATTCTGGTTAGGCGACGGTCAGCGCAGGAGTTCCGTCTAGATCTGGCCCAGTACGGTGCACCAACAGCTTGTTTTCCTATGATAAGTCGTGCGAGGTTTATGTAAACCCTAGATTGTTCCTTGCCTCGTTTGCTAACCTACAAGTGCTTTCTAGGGCGGATGGATGCCTTACCTGCAGTTGGTAGCTGGTAGGGCTTCTAGCGTAGATTCAAGCATGACAATGGATTCAAGCGCATTACGACTCCCTGGTCCTGTGCGCGCCGTATTTCGATTCCTATATATAGATAGATGCAGCGCAGGATGCTATTGGTTAAAACACTGTATGCTTGCTTGGTTTCCCATGGTAGACGCAGGTTTACGTAAACCCTAGATTTTTTTTCTTGCCCTGTGTGCCTGAGCGTAGGTAGATGGCTTATCTGTAGTGGTAGCTGGTAAGTCGTCTTATATTGTAGATCCAAGTGCATCGCGACTCCCTAGTCCTTTCCCCGCCGTATTTCCAGTCCCGTTCGCGCCATGTTTTGATTCCTATAGATAGATGCAGGAGTGGATCCTGACCGTTAAAATGCCGTATGCTTTCTTCGGGGCGTAGGTAGACAGGCATGCATTTATGAGCAAGGTGGAGTGGCGAGGAGGCATGTGAGCTGTGTCGGTTAGCGGTATCACTGATCGGGTGGGCCGAGCCTTATCCAACGGTCGGGTTCTTCTCACCAGAAACATGCCCTTTTTTTCCCCTGTTTCACCAGAAAGGAAGGCATGCCCTTTTTTACTTTTTTTTTCTGCGGTAGATCTGAGGTGGGAGGGCTGCCAAAGTCCTGAATTGCCTTTTGTTCTTTGTGCACCACGATACAATCAGACTGACAGACAGTCAATCGTGCCATCTGCAGGTTATATTCTAACATCTCAATTTGTCACTTGGCAGGTAACGCTCTTCCTGTTTTCCGTGTTGTTTGATGCGGTTTAATGGCGAGTAATATGCAGACTCCTGGTCCACCTCAGGTAAGTACAACCTCCTAGATCGTAATGTGATTATTCTCAACACGAATGTTTTTCGTTGTTGTGTGGTGTCCAAGTTTGGTAACCCCCTTAATTGTCCTCCAAGCAGCCCCCCCGGCCTCCTATGATGGGTTCTAGCGCACCACAAAATATGGGACCACCAATGCCCATGCAGGTAAATTAGGGCACCTTTCTTTTATCTTCTTTCTGCTGTCTGCACCTTAAATAATCATATATTAGGTTTTTAATAGTTACCATGTGCTCCATTTTCAGTGGCCACCAGGTCCGCCACAACAGCCTCCTCAGTTCATGCAACCAGCGCCACAGCAGTATCGACCTGTTGGTCAGGCCATGACAGGAGTTAACATGGGCATGCCAGGGCAGATGCAACATTTTCAGCAACCTGGGCAACATATGCCTCACTCTGGTCATCTTCCGTCTGCATCCCAAGCTGTCCCTATGGCATACCAGACAGCTAGACCCATGTCATCAGCGCCTATGCAGCCGCAGCAGCAAGCTGTATTCCCTGGTGGACATATGCCCACCATGGGCCCCCCTATCCCGCCTCCTTCTTATACCGTATGCCTTGTTTCTCATTCTTTTCCTTCAATATCTGTACATATATATGGAATGCTTCTCCCTGACAATAATTGGAGTGTTTTCCTTGCTGACAAGTTAATTAATGCTCCATTTCAGTATCAACCAACATCAGTTCCTCCTGGAGCTCAACCCTGGGGTACAGCTCCTGCTCAGGGTGCACCTCCGATGGTGCAGTCTGGGCATCAGCCTCCCTCAGCTTCATTGCCCACAGTAAGTACTGCAGGGCCTCTGCTACATTTCCATCACTTGATTTTTGTCTACTATTTGGAATTTAAGACCGCTCCAGTATCATTCATTTTGTATGTTACATAAAATTGGACCCTTGCTTGTGCAACAACTCAGTTAACCAATGTGCAGGTGAGCTCAACCGAACCTAGCTCTTCGGATTGGCAAGAGCACAGTTCAGGGGATGGAAAGAAGTAAGTCATCTTTCTATTACTTTCTGTTTTAAATAATAACTTCGTGATGCATGTCTTGATTCTATTGCATATTTTGGTCTGTTTGCTTATTTGCCTTGGTATCATTCTTTATCTAGGTACTATTACAATAAGAGGACAAAGCAATCAAGTTGGGAGAAACCTGCTGAGTTGATGACACCTTTGGAGGTTAGTTGTTCTGTGTGCTTATATGTTATATATATTTTCTTTGCTTCCTAATGTTGTCTTTGTTCTCATGAAGTCTTGACTATAATTCCAGTGTGCTATTTCAACACATCGTTGTTCATTTTGTCAACATATTGATGGTCATGGTTATCAATTGGTATTTAAATTTAGCTGGTATAACTTATTTATTGATATTGCTGCTAGGCTTACGTAGTCAAGGTTTGGGCTTTGCTTGTATAAATTGATTATTTATGTGCTTCAGTAGCATGCGCAACTTTTTGCATGGTATGCCTGCATTTTATGTGTTCTTTTGTTTTCACATGACTGATGCCTAAATTTACAAAAATAACAATGGAACAATACTTGCATGATCCTCCTTTCTTTCATCGGCAGTAGAACACCCTAACTTTTTTCATATGATAAGTGCAGCATGTTTTCTTCCATTTTTGCCTTATCATATATATCTTGCAATTAATGTTGAGTAGCATTTATAGAACCCAAAGTGCATTCCTCATTTTACTCCTCCAGAGGGCAGTGCATATATTGTAACTAAAGAAACATGTTAAGTGTCGGGTAGGACCAATCCGTTTTGGTGTTCTCTACTTATTTGCACTAATATTAAATGGCCTTTTTACGGTTTTCATTACATACTTTCTGTAATGTTACAGAGGGCTGATGCTTCAACTGAATGGAAAGAATTTACTACAGCAGAAGGACGGAAGTAAGTTAATATTGAAATTACTTGCCACAGATGTTCTGTTAATTAGTCAGGCTCAATGGATTTCCTTTATTCGGTAGTCTACTAGTCTCACTATTCTTTTGTTCCAGGTACTATTACAACAAAGTGACAAAACAATCCAAATGGTCTATTCCTGATGAGCTAAGGGTATTTTTTTAACCTGATATCTTTAATTGTCTAATAAGACATAGAATATTTTTACAATTACTCTTGGCTTTTTGTTCAGATTGCACGTGAATTAGCAGAAAAGACACCTAATCAACAGCCTGTCAGGGAGAATGAATCCACTACTGTTGCCCCTGTTGGATCCACCTCTGTTTCTGCGGAGCCTTCCTCTTTACCTGCCAACCAGTCTTCATCTTTAGTAGGAACCATTGCTTCAAGCGCACATGATGCAACATCAAATTTGCCTCCTCCTGTTGCTGGCCTGTCGTACAATGGGGATATATCTTCTTCTGGTTCCATGCAAAACGGTGGAACAAGTGCTGCTGTGGTTGCCCCTGTTACAACGAGCACTGGCGTTCCATCAGTTGCTATTGACGCAGGGACAAACAGGTATCTCTAGACATTTTCTCTATTTCCGTCTATTCTTCCTCACATCCTTTGAATGCAGCTCAGATTCTGTTAATATATTGAACTTTGCAGAAACACTTATGGAAGTTCATCTCTACCAAGTACCGCAGATACAAAAGTTGGAGCATCTGCTGAAGATTTGGAGGTAATATGATGGGTCCCTTTTCACATGTTTTTTATTTATCAAACATAGCATGGGTCGTTAGCAAGAGTTAATCTACTTGCGATTATTTTAAAATAATTTATTTCCTCTGTTTTGTGCGAGACCGGCATTGTTACATTTTCCCACCTTTTATTTGTTTTACTGTCACAATATTTGTGTGTTGCTTAGATTTGTTTATGAATCGCTCTCCTTTACAACACCAATGCCTTGTCTGTTAGTCCCTCCGTAAAGAAATATAAGAGCGTTTAGATTACTTAAATAGTGATTACATGCCTTTTTGTTTTTTGTTTTTTGTTTTTCTCTAACTGGGTGTTTAGACAAGGGGGGGGGTGCTTTGACGATTTTTATCCAAGCCCCCCTTATGCAAGCTGACTAGTAGTTTCTTAGTTTACTGATTTCTTGAGCTATTTTAATTCAAACATGTCTACTTTACCTGTGAAAAACCCTTACCACAATCCTTCATAATTACTGTAAAGTTCGTACCTTATTGATCAGTTGATTTGTAGAGTATGAGAAAAAAAATACTGTAATGGTGAGATGGCTTAGTGTTACTGGTATTGCTTTGTAGTCTTATTGGTTTAGAACATTCTGATAAAAAGTACATGGACTTGCCGTAGTACCATGTCTTGTCTCATGATTCGATTCAAAGAGGGTACTATGAAGGCTCAATGCATCATTTAGTAGTCTCAACTCTACTTTTTGAAATGTTCCTTGAATAATCTGTGGTTTCTACTCTAGTTAGGACTAGTATGGCAACATCATGATTAGTTACCGTACAGAAGCTGCTATGTTCACAAACCTCTACATATTTTCATGTTCTGATTTTCTTTAATAAAATGGATTTGAATAGTTTAAACGGGACCATACTTACGTAGTGAGTGTAATTGCATTTTCTCTGTACATTTGTGCT
The DNA here is from genome assembly GCA_950022295.1 of Bromus sterilis. Taxonomy (NCBI): domain Eukaryota; kingdom Viridiplantae; phylum Streptophyta; class Magnoliopsida; order Poales; family Poaceae; genus Bromus; species Bromus sterilis. Next base: position 333,651,026 of record OX465599.1, on the reverse strand, counting down.
GCCATGTTACTGTGAGAAGCATCTCTCTGTCTCTGTCCATTAATGCTACATTTTCTTACTACCACCAGGAGGCCAAAAAGACAATGCCGACTAGTGGGAAGATCAATGTTACTCCACTGGAGGATAAAACAAGTGAAGACGAACCTGTTGTTTATGCTAATAAGTTGGTGAGGAAGACTAGTACAGAAGTAAATTGAAATCAGCAATTAATTTACTTTTCTAAGACTTTTTTTTTCAAACCATAGGAAGCAAAGAATGCATTCAAGTTGCTGCTTGAATCGGCAAATGTTCAGTCTGATTGGTCATGGGATCAGGTACATAAATTGAAATAAACTACTCCAGGCCATAATAAAATTAATCAAATGCCTAACAGTGAAATAATTTTCCCAGGCCATGAGGGTTATTATAACTGACAAAAGATATGGTGCTCTGAAAACTCTTGGAGAGAGAAAGCAAGCTTTCAATGAGGTTATAATTTCTTTCTTATAAGATAGTACGGAGTATAACATTTTAATGGAATCATTTGACTAATATCTTTTTCCCAATTTTTGGTAAACCGTCCCCTTATAGTTATAAATGCTGTTTTTTCAGTACTTAAACCAGCGGAAAAAGATTGAAGTTGAGGAGAGGCGTGTCAAGCAGAGGAAAGCACGTGATGATTTTGTCGCAATGCTGGAAGTAAGATTGCTCTACCAATTCATTAAAAAAAAGCTTGCTCTAGTAAGCTTTTTCCCTGTCCTTTTATTTTTATCATATTAAACACTGTTGTGTATTTCAGGAATGTAAGGAGCTTACATCATCAATGAGATGGAGGTATGTTCTCAAACTCCTTTTTGTACATGACAACCATAATGGAAAGCTCCAAGCTTTTCATAATTTCTAATGATTAAACTTTATGTTCGCTAATATGATTCTTTCTGTTAATGTTGCATACACTTAGCATGCTGTTTTTCACTGCAGCAAAGCAATTACTATGTTTGGGCCTGATGAAAGGTTCAATGCTGTTGAACGATCCAAGGACCGTGAAGACTTATTTGAGAACTATCTCGTGGATCTACAAAAGAAGGTTATATGAGATGAAAACACCAGCTTATAATCTCTTGAACAAAACAAAGGAATGGATTAAAGATCCTATGATGAATCAGTACCGAAACAATATAAATCACTTTCTTAGAATGACAAGACTTCTGACTTTTTAAATTTCCAACAAGTAGAGCGTCGTGAGTTTTTTGATTGAAAACTGTCCTTTGAGGTTTTTATATGTTGTAGCCCACGATACATTATATAGCGAACTTGATCTAATAAGTGTTGCCCACGATACATTATATGGTGAACTTGATCTAATAAGTGTTGTGTTGCATTGTAGGAAAAAGCAAAGGCTGCTGCAGAGCACAAAAGAAAAATAGCAGAATTTAGAGAATTTCTTGAATCATGTGATTTCATCAAGGTTATTTCTTTGACCTTATCATCTAGTGAATTAGTATGCTCACTTGCTCACTGTCATCATTGCGAGTTTTATATGCTCAGGCAAGCACCCAGTGGCGAAAAGTTCAAGATCGTCTAGAGGATGATGAACGCTGTGCCCGACTTGAAAAGATTGACCGCTTGGAAGTTTTTCAAGTTTGTATCTTCTGCACTCTATATTAATTTTTCTCATTTTGTGGTTTAACAATACATTTGTCCATTACAGGACCATATAAGGTATCTTGAGAAAGAAGAGGAAGAGCAGAGGAGAATTAAGAAGGTAAGTTGTTATCTTACTTCATCACTAGTATATTTCTAATGCTTTACTGCTATGGACATAAGTGGTGGTACTCTGCAAATACAGGACCAATTAAGGAGACAAGAACGGAAAAACCGTGATGAGTTTCGGAAGATGATGGAAGAACATGTTGCTGATGGCACACTTAATGCAAAAACTCACTGGCGTGACTACCTTTCACAGGTTATTGAAACATTTATTTCGTAATGGGCTAAAAGGAAACTTTTTTCCTTAACCACTAGTGAAATTCTAAATTTTGCCCCTCAACTCTAAAACCGGACGGAATTGTTGCTCAACTGTCAGTACCGAAACACCATTCACCACTGTAGCTTTTTGAAAGTTGCTTTGATCCACCTACATCCCACATCTCTGCCTCTGTGATGTAGTCAAAGCCCTATAAGCAGGTGTAGGGCACAGCCAGCAGCAGGATAGGCTGAACTTGTAGCAGTTGGGATCGGAACAGAGGAAGCTCTGTTTGATCAAGTCTGCAGACTGATAGGTTCCTAACAGATTAGGATTAGAGTCATGTTAGGATTTCCCTTCTTTAGTGGCGAGTTTAACAAAAATCTGATATATAAGGAGCTATTGGCTGTATGTGAATCTCAAGTCATCAATTCAGATTACTCTCATTCCTGAGCTCTCTTCTCCTTCACTGCTGCCTGTGGGTGTTCTTCGGCTCTCATGCTCCTGCTGGTCACAGCTATGCCTTCCATTCCAGAAGCTCTGACATCCATGTATATTGCACATCATCTTATATAAAATCAGCGACTATGTTGATAAGTGTATGAAATGTAGACTTTGACAATAGTTGATGGGCAATTTTTGTGTGGGTTTAGAGTTGAAGAGTACACATTTTGTGAAATTAATAAGCGAGTTAACCCTGATTCCTTAAATTTATAATTTTACAGGTAAAAGATTCACATGCTTACCTGACAGTTGCTTCAAACATGTCTGGTTCAACGCCAAAAGAACTCTTTGAAGATGTCATGGAGGAGCTTGATAAACAGGTTAATTTTCTGATAATTCTTGTAATAGTATTGTAATAATTTATCAATTTGCAAACGTCCTACTATGTTTTATCAGTTTTGGTACTTGGATCGGTGGTCCCTGTTTAGTATCAAAGATCGACCAATTTTTAAAGGCATGTTAACCATTATTTTGAAGGCATATTGCTAATCAGTTAGTTAATCTAGCTAAATACGCATGATTTGCCACTGTTAAAAAACATGTAGACCTAATCACGTTAACCTGCTATGCTCATCCAAGTTCAACTTGCTGATAAAAAAAACTGCATGCATGCTCCATTTTTACTCTAAACTTCTTAGGCTGTGGTTAAGTTAAGTCTTTTGGGGGAGACCTATTGTTTTTCTGCTAGTTAAATCACTATTTTTAGGTATTGTTTAGCATGCTGTGATAGAGAAACCTGTTTATATGATAGTAAAGATAACTGTCATTTGAACATAACTTGGAGCTTGCATCATTGTTGGGGGAACTCGTACACACTTGTGAAAAAATGATACTCCTGCTGCCATCATCTATACAACGATGAAAAAAAAATCCCGCTCCCATCATCTACTGGATGCCTTAATGCTTATTCCAATAAAAAATGATAAAATAGATGGTTTTCTTGGAAATGGAACTTGCTCTTTTACCACATAAAGTTGGTACACAGTTTTTATTTTTATGGCGGCAGTTTTCTTTGAAATGAAACTTGCTCTAAGTTGGGATAAAATCTGATGTCTGTTTCATTATATTTATTTTTCATGTTACAATCCCGTTTATATCTGTGTTCCATTTTAAGGCCGTGCGAACTGATGGTTTCTAACCTTCTTTTTTCAGTATCAAGATGACAGGATTTTAATTAAAGATGAAGTGAAATCTGGAAAGGTACCTTTTCATTTCCAAGGAAAAAGTGTGGTGCATTATATGGTACAGTTTTTTATGTAGCATATACTCTTAAAATGTATGGTTGACAAACTTCTAATTTCTAGATTCCTATGATGGCCTCATGGACATTAGAGGACTTCCAAGCTGCTGTTACAGAAGATGAAAATTGTAAAGGAGTATCAAACATAAATATCAAGGTGCGCTTTTACGCTTCTGTCAATGTTTGAAGATATTGTGGAGATTTTTCTTAGTGATACTTTTGCTTTACAAGTGATCGTACCATTGAGTTTTAGCTATGACATCGCTTCTATTTTGTGGATGTGATACAGCTTATTTATGAGGACCAAATTGAAAGGCTCAAGGAAAAGGATCTAAAGGAGGCTAAGAAGCGTCAGCGACTGGGTGATAATTTTCTGGATCTACTGTACTCAATCAAGGTATTGATAGCATCAGTATTTGCCACAGTTGATTGCCTACATTAAAATAGTCCTGTTATATGTTGCAAAAAAGCGCATGTTTATTACTTCAAGGTTGTACTTCCTTCCTGGTTTGCAGGCAGAGTTATATGTACCCAAAAATATACAATTGGAAACTTTTTTCGGGTACAAATCCACTACTTTCTGTGGCATATAACTTATATTTTGCTAGTCAAATTCATGGTCAAAGTTTGACCCGGAAAGCATGTCCATTGTCATAAAGCATATAACTTATATTTTGCTAGTAACATAGGCCATAAAGCATGTCCATTGTCATGTCTTGATAGCCTTAGCGCCAGCAGAACCTTTATTGCATCTTTGCTTTTGTTCCAAAAACTTGACATTTGTAGAATGCAAATATAACAAAGTGTTCAGTTCTAGAACACAATTTCTTGGGTGCTTATATCCCCTTAGTTAGTCACCAGCTGTAGCGAGCTGTTTCGATAATTGACTTGACTTTGCGTGTTAGATGGCGGTTCAGGATCCTACTATAGTCCTATATTGCCAGATCCTGCAGTTCCAGAAACTTGCTTGAAGCTGAGGACTATTTAGTATAATCATAATTTTTGTTCGCCTCAGTTGCTCTGCAAAAGTGCAAATATTGAATCATTTTTCGTTAGTAGTTCCTTCTCAGTTTAGGCCATGTATTGGAAAACTGGCCGGAATGGTTTGAGGTAACCACAACTTGTGTGGTCATATACATCAATCTATGTTTTGCTCCTGCTTCACGGAGAACAACCTTATCCTTGGTTAAATCATGCTTTCAAGTTAAGGAATATTATCGTTTGGAATGTTATTCTTTTGGTCTAATTTATCTTTTTTCCTGTGATAAATTGTAGGAAATTACTGCTACTTCAACATGGGATGATTCTAAATCACTATTCGATGATACCCAGGAATACAGGTACTGGCCATCCTCTTTTAAGTATTACGTGAAGTCGCTAACATTGATCCATGCGAGCTTGTTACAAAAATACTGTCACAGGTCTTCTGTTTCATGGTGCAATACATAATTTTTTTTAGTTGTGGCAAGTGGTAACTGGGCTAGTTTCTTCTGGTTGAACACAAATATTTACAGTTTGGTTTGCATAATAGAAGCTGTGTTGGTTCATCTGGAAAAAATTCTTTGTGAAGCTACTGACATTTTATTTTGTAATTTATCTGTGCAATTACGAGTTATGGTATAGTCACTTCAAAAGAAACTCAAAGTGTACCGATGACCTATGCAAAAGTGGCACTTTGAAACAATTCTGGTAAAAGATGATCATATCAGTACCTATTAATAAACATAAGCAAAATGCTGGTTTTGGCATTGGATGTTTACAAATGTTACTCTCTGATATTGAAGTGAGGGCAATATCTATTTATTTTTATGCTCTCGGATGCATGGAAATTAACTATCCATGTATCAGAGCCATGACTTGATTTTGATATCTTATGGATTCCAACTCTAGCCTTACCCAACTTGTTTGGGACTGACAGGCTTTATTGTTGTTGTTGTTGTTGTTGTTGTTGTTGTTGTTGTATGCTCTTGGGATAGGGATTGATTTTTTCTGTTGGATATGTTTCATAGGGATCTGAGTGGTGAGACATATGCTAAAGAGTTTTTTGAAGAATATATCGTCCGCCTCAAAGAAAGGCTTAAAGAGAAAGAGCGTATGAGGGAGGAAGAGAAGGTAATGCTACTGTTTTGTATCGAATCACTTACTCCGTACCATTTAGTCCTATTATAGTTTGCTGTTTGGTTCCTATTATTCTACCCTGAGTATCAACACTTCTTAGTAACTGACTAGTCTTAGAATTACCAAAAGTTAATGCTACATTTTGTCATTTTCTGGTATCTACTCCTTATTTGCCTTTCTGTAGTAGCATAAACTTTCTGTTTCGTGTTGAATCATTTACCATTTAGTCATATTATAGTTTGCTGTTTGGTTCTTGTTATTATGATAAATGATATTCATCTACTACATCTTTTCTTAACTTTCTCCCCTTGTATTTTTCTGCACTCCTCACTCCCGCTTGTTTTGTGGGTGGTGGAAAAAGTGTATGTGAAGTGCTCATGCAGCGTAGCCAGGCTTTAAAAGTGGCTCCGTTTGGAAGACCCCGTGCGACCCTTACAAAATCTGTGCGCTAATAGTTTGGCAAACAAATCTGCCACCCTCGTTTTTCCAGCCAAAAAAATATTGCGGTTCTGCAAATTGGGCCTCAATCCAAATACATGCCTATGCTACCTGTCAACACCAAAATATTGGCACGGCATGTCCTGGCAACCATCCAAACAGCCCCTATATTACCTTGTACTAGTTGCCCAAATGTAAACATGAGTGCAACTTAACTGCATGTATTGTTTACCTACATATTGTTAGACTAGGCTATGTGGGAAGGTGTTTTTTGTATGCTGCTCAAGCTACTACAACTTGTATTACATAGGGGGTATATATAGGAGTACAAGGTCTGTTTGGACCTCACAGATTTCTACAGCCAGCTTTCTAGAGTTTTCTATGAACATCTTACTACAACTAGCTTTCTAGAGCTTTCTACAGCTAACCAGAGTTTGCTACTGCTATCTAGCCTAAGATTTACATATAGTACTACTAGTACATTCTACCAGTTTTACCTACAGTACTACTAGTACATTCTAGAACCTACTGACTTAATTCCTAAGCAAGGATTACTCTCACAATTCTCCCCCTAATCCTTGCTCTTCAAGCTTGGCTTGATCTGGACCATCCCAATTCGCGAACGCAGATCCTGAAACTTCACTCGCCCCAACGATTTTGTCAAAATGTCAGCGAGCTGATCTAATGTTTGGATGAAGTTGATGCTGATGCTTCCATCTTCCACGCATCCTCTGATGAAGTGGTACCGAAGATCGATATGTTTGCTGCGTTCGTGGAAGACTGGATTTTTGGCTAATGCTATGGCAGACTTGCTATCCACCTTTAGCTCAACTGTCTCAGCTTTTCTTCCTTGAAGTTCCCCAAGCAGTCGAGCCAGCCAAATTCCTTGGGTTGCTGCGGTTGTGGCTGCCACATACTCTGCCTCGCAGGAAGACATAGCAACGACTCTTTGCTTGAGAGATTGCCAACTTACCAAGCAGTTGCCGAGGAAGAATAGTGAGCCACTCGTGCTCTTCCTGGTGTCAATGTCTCCAGCGAGGTCACTATCGCTATAGCCAATCAGTCCTGCCTCCTTTGTCTTTCGCCTGTAGTGAAGACCATAGTGGGTCGTGCCAGCAACGTAGCGAAGAATTCTCTTCACAGCCATCATGTGCTCCTTCGTGGGTCGTTCCATGAATCGACTGACAAACCCAACAGCGAAGGCCAGGTCTGGCCTGGTGTGGACGAGGTAGCGAAGGCTGCCAACTATCCGTCGGTACTCCGTAGGGTCCACCTTTTCTTCTGTACTCTCACGGCTCAGCTTGAGCCGCTCCTCCATTGGAGTGTGTGCAGAATTGCAACCTTCCATTCCTCCCAGCTGAAGGATGCGTGAGGCATAGTGTGCCTGACATAGGCTGATGCCATCACCGTGCTGCTGGACTTCAATTCCGAGATAGAATGACAACAATCCAAGGTCACTCATCTGGAATTTCGTCTTCATCTCGTCCTTGAAACTCTCTATTGCTCCCTTGGATGAACCTGTGATGATCAGATCATCCACATATACTCCAACGAGCAATGTTGTATCACCGTTGGTGCGTCGGTAGAATGCATGCTCGTGCTCGCTCTGTTTGAAGCCCATTTCTTTGAGTGTGCAATCAAGCTTCGCGTTCCATGCCCGTGGTGCCTGTCGCAGGCCATAGAGGGCCTTGCGTAGCCGCAGAACCTTTCCTTCTTCTCCTTGGACGGCAAAACCGGGTGGCTGCTTCACATAGACTTCCTCCTTTAGTTCTCCATTGAGAAAGGCTGATTTCACGTCCATGTGGTGGACAGGCCACCCCTCCTGGGCAGCCAAAGCAAGCAGCAGCCGGATTGAATCCATGCGAGCCACGGGAGCAAAGACTTCATCAAAGTCAATGCCGGCTTGTTGGACAAAGCCGCGGGCGACCAACCTCGCTTTATGTTTGATTACTTTGCCAACTTCATTTCTCTTCAACTTATAGACCCATTTGAGGCCTATTGGTCGATGCCCGTGTGGCAGATCCACGAGCTCCCATGTCCTGTTTCGCTCTATCGCCTCGATTTCCTCGCGCATGGCTGCCTGCCAAGCCTTGTCACGCTCGGCTTCTTCAAATGAGCACGGCTCCCCCGTGCTGGTCAAGTGAAGCTCGGAGTCGAGGTTGCGCGGTGCGAGCCCGGGCACTGGTTCTTCTCCTCCAATCAGATTCTCGACCATGCGATAGCGAACTGGTGTGTCGCCATGTGCAGCATCGAGTCGATCATCATCATCTTCTGGTGGCGTGACAAATTCTGGAGTTGCTGGCGCTGCAGCACTTGCTGGAGCAAATGGAGGTGATGGCGGTGCGCTGGTTGAGGTGCCTTGATCTGCATGTCTCGATGATGCAGGTTCGTCTTCTCCTGAACTGGGCACCTGGCTGGGCTTCCTGATGATGTACTCTATGTCAAAATGGCTGCCAGAGTATTTGCTGCCTTCTGCTGCCCAATCCCAGCCATGTTCTTCATCAAAGATAACATCACGGGCGATGCGGACACGCCTTGTTGTTGGGTCCAGCAGCCTGTAAGCCTTTACTCCTTCCTCGTAGCCAATGAAGACAGCGGGAGAGCTGCGGTCATCAAGCTTCCGTAGATTCCCCTGTTCCTTGACATACGCCAAACACCCAAAGGTGCGAAGGTAGTGGACAGCCGGCTTACGTCCATGCCATGCCTCATAAGGCGTCTTTCCGGTGAGAGATTTGGTGGGAGCTCGGTTCAGCAAGAAAACAGCAGTGCTCACCGCCTCCCCCCAAAATTCTGCTGGCATACTCCTCTGTTTCAACAAAGCACGCGCCATTGCCACCACCGTCTGATTCCGCCGCTCGACGACACCATTCTGCTGCGGGGCGTACGGAGCGGAGAAGTGGCGCTGGATTCCTTCATCAGCACAGTAGGCGGCAAACTCTGTCGAGGTGAACTCGCCGCCGTTATCGGTACGGAACACACGCAGTTTGCGTCCGCTTTGAGCTTCTGCTGCTGCCTGGACTCTTTTGATGGCTTCCGGTGCGTTGTTCTTGGCTGCCAGGAGCATCACCCACATGTAACGGGTGGCGTCATCCACCAACAACAAAAAATAGCGCCGGCCTCCGGGGGTTGCCGGCGAGATAGGACCGCAGAGGTCCCCGTGGACGAGCTCAAGTAGCTCTAGTGCGCGGTACCTTGCTTGCCGAGGGAATGCGCTGCGACGATGCTTGGTGATGACGCACGTGTCGCAAAACTGCTCCACATGCTCCAACCGTGGCAGCCCACGTGCCATGCCGAGGCGCCCCATTTTCTCCAAAGCATCAAAATTGAGATGCCCAAATCGCTCATGCCAGCGCCAAGCAACATCATCACGATGTGCAGAGAGACATATTGGTCGGGCAACCTCAAGATAGATGACGTAGAGACGATTCCGGCCGCGCCTAACCCGAACAAGGAGTTGACCTTGCTGGTCCCATATGCGAAGCACACCTCTCCTGATCAGCACACTTGCGTCACTCTCTTCAAGCTGACCAATGCTGATAATCGAGTTCTTCAGGCGTGGAATGTAGTAGACGCCGCTGAGAGCCTTGTGTTCTCCGTTTCTGCCAGCGAAGATGATGGTGCCGACGCCCTTGATTTCGACAACTGAGCCATCGCCGAATCTGACGGTGCCGGTGACTGTTCGGTCAATTTCAGCAAAGGCATCACCACGGCCCGTCATGTGATTTGTGGCGCCGGTGTCAAGGTACCAGCCCTCGAGTCGCTCGTCGTCGCTGCTCGTCCCGAGGTAGGCTTTTGCCTTCGGTTCGTCGATGTGAAGTGGGGCTTGCTCTGGAGGTGTAGACATGTCCTTCAGCACTATGGCTGGGGCTGGAGCGACGCTTTGCTGCACCACCATGGCTGCAGCTGGAGCGTCGCTTTGTTGCACCTTCATGACATGGCCAGGAGCTTCACTTTGCTGCACCGTCAAGGCCAGGGCAGGAGTAGTTTCGCTGACCTGTGCCATGAGGAGAGCAGGCTCCTCATCATCTTCCTCTGCTTGGGCCAAGTATGCCCTGTTTCCATTTCTCTTGGGCTTCCAGCAGTCTTTGGCCCAATGCCCACGGCGGCCACAATTGCGGCATCTGTCATCGCGCTGGCAGTCCCTAGCTGCTGCACGATCGTTGCCGCCTTCTCCACTCTTCTTACGCGGTGGCCGACGTCGTTGTTGTGCCTTGCCCCGCGCAGGCCTGGAGGAGCTGCCTCCTTGGCGCTCCTTCATCTTTTGTTGCCACTGCTCCTCGGTGAGTAGAAGCTTGCCCTGCTCACGCAGCGGCTCCGGTGACTCAAGACGGTCCTCTGCTGCCTTCAGCCGACCAGTAACCTCCTCCAACGACATATCAGTAGTGTCAAGGAGGGTCTCGATTGCAAGGGCTATCTGCGACAGCCTAGGTGGGACAACTCGCAAGAACTTCTCGACGACTTGAGTTTCATCGATAGGTGCTCCGAGCGTGGCGAGGCTTGTGACGAGGTTGGTGAGGCGCAACGCGAAATCATCAACGGACTCCCCGTCGCGGAACGAGATCATCTCAAATTCCTTCTTCAGCTGCTGCACCTTGCCCTTCCGTACGCGGTCTGAACCAATGCGCATGGCTCGAATCGCCTCCCACGCCTCCTTCGCTGTCCGCTTGACAGCCAAACCAGCAATCATTTCTAGTGGCACCGCTTGCAAGATGGCCTCCAGCGCCATTCGATCTTCATGGAAGTCATCAGCGCCGAGCTCGATAGCATCCCAAATGCCCCGAGCCTGCAGCTTCACCTTCATGAGGAGGCTCCATTCGGTGTAGTTCGTCCGCGTCAGCATGGGGTAATTGCCGCCGCCGACTTCCTTCACGACGCGCTCGACGACAACCTCGCGCCTTCCAGCGTCACGGTGGCGCGGTCGTCTTGGTGGTGGTGAAGGGGAATGGCGTCGCGACTGCACAGACACACTGCCCGCAACACCCTGCTCAAGTGGAGCTGACATCTCTCAGGATCCTCTCCTCTCCTTGCCAACCAGGCTCTGGTACCAAATGTTAGACTAGGCTATGTGGGAAGGTGTTTTTTGTATGCTGCTCAAGCTACTACAACTTGTATTACATAGGGGGTATATATAGGAGTACAAGGTCTGTTTGGACCTCACAGATTTCTACAGCCAGCTTTCTAGAGTTTTCTATGAACATCTTACTACAACTAGCTTTCTAGAGCTTTCTACAGCTAACCAGAGTTTGCTACTGCTATCTAGCCTAAGATTTACATATAGTACTACTAGTACATTCTACCAGTTTTACCTACAGTACTACTAGTACATTCTAGAACCTACTGACTTAATTCCTAAGCAAGGATTACTCTCACACATATGCGTTCATGTATGCTATCTTCTATGCAGGCAAAGAAAGAGAAAGACCGTGAAGAGAGAGAAAAGAAGAAAGAGAAGGAAAAGGAAAAGAAGGAGAAAGATCGCAAAGAAAAAGAAAGAGACCGAGAGAAGGAAAGAGAAAAGGAAAAAGGAAAGGACAAGTCAAGGAGAGATGAAATGGATATTGATGATGATGTAGACGTTCATGGCTCAAAAGATAAGAAACGAGGGAAGGATAAAGAAAAGAAGCATAAAAGGCGCCACCATGACACCACAGATTCTGAAAGGGATGAGAAGGATGACTCGAGGAAATCTCGAAGGCATAGCAGTGATCGCAAGAAATCTAGGAAGGTATAATTATCCTTTTGTGCAAATCAAGGTACTTAGAATATGGTTGGCAGGTTGCCTACAACACCTAGTCAATTCAAGTCTTCTTCGCACCAAATTTAGCTCCCAAATTTGCAATATGTGTTAAGTGAACCTAGAACATTGTTACCTTTGTATTGTGACGTTTAAATATGTGGACAGTTTGGTGAGGCATGTGCGTATGTATTCTTGCACATGGATATACATTAGTTTCAAATTAATAATAAGAAGCCGAACTTGAGATGTTGCTAGTATATGATATGTGTATTATTTAAAATATCTCTTGCATAAACCGTAATATTTAGTATGGTTGTGATTCATGCAGCATACTGTTAGGGAGTTAATCTTGTCATATACCAAACATATGCATGCATGGAAGAAGTCAATTTGAGTTTGGTAAAATGTATTAGGATAGTCCTTGTGTCCTGTAGTAGCAGACTAGTAGACCCTTTTAGGATATTCTGGTCTTGGGTGACTTAGTAGTTATGGAATATGAGGTAAGATGAGCTGTAATGGGTAGCTGTAGTTTCTAGGATACACAGCTAAGCTGTGAACTGTGTAGGCTGGCTACTGCAGCACATCCCCTACAGCCTATATTAGAAGCAGGCACCCCATATGTAAAATGCAAGCTTGTAGCAATTCGAGATATCTAATAAAGCTTCTCACTAGTAGAAGCTCTGTGTGTGAAGCACATCTCTTTAGAGAGTCCTGGGCAGCAGCAGCAGCTAGTGAAGCTAGTGATTCTAACACATACAAATGCTTCAGATACCAATACCACATGGAAATTGGTGATAATTATCTGGTAAGTAGTTAACCAAGGCATGTAATCTTACATGATAATTGACATTTGTAATAAGGGCCAAGGGGAGGGTCCTATTTTTTTCCTTGGTCAGGGACAAGCAAGTATTGGACTTGCCACCTTCATGTATAGCTCCTGCCCAAGGGTCATCTAAGGTCAACTCCAACTTTGGACTTGGGCAAATCTCACCCATGCAGTTTGCTTTGCTTTATAAGGGGGCTAATAAGGGTGGAGTTCTGGGGAGTGTTGCAAGGTAGTTATTTTTTTTTGTGTGTGTGTGTGTGAGCTATTTGCATGTATACTTGTGTCTTGAGAGTGGCTGATGGCTAGCTGATGTTGGAATTGTTTGTCATTCATGCAGCATACCCATGCTTAAGATGATTTTCTGATCCATCAAATATTTGCATGTATACTTGCACCTTGAGAGGCGTGGTGGCTAGCTGATGTTGAGATTGCATGTATACTTGTGTCATGAGAGGGGGTGATGGCTGCTGATGTTGAGATTGTTTGTCATTCATGCAGCACACCCATGCTTCAGACTCGGATAGTGAAAACCGGCATGGAAGACACAAAAAGGATCGAGATAGTTCCCGCAAAAACGGTGGGCATGAGGAACTCGAAGATGGTGAACTTGGAGAAGATGGGGAGATCCATTAGGTTTTGCTTTTACCTCCCAAGATTTGTCAGTACTTACCACCGTCACTTGTCCTGTTCTCAATTGCTGTTATTTTGTCTTAATTCCGTTTAACAACTGACTAGTGTTATGATTACCGAAAATTAATGCTACATTTTTGTCACTTTCTGGCATCTACTCCTTTTCTGCCTTTCTGCAGTAGCATAGAACTGGTTGGTCTATACTCTTTACCTTGCTCATGGGAGCTTTGTCGTCTAACTCGTGGTGTAGTTGTGCATATAGCTCTGACGGTTTACTGTATCTTTGCAGCATCTTACTGGTTTTATGCTTATATCACTAAACAAGTTTGTTACTGACAATTTTGGGTGAGAAATCAGAGTTTGGGTAGTTGTATCGTGATTGTAGGCAATATGGTTTTTGACCAAGCCATGATGGACAGTTCCATGCGCCTGTTGCCATTGATTCAGCATGGACATGGATGCCTGTAGCAGCACTAACAACACCTGTTTGCAAGAGGGACAGCCGCCTGCAGCAGTTCATCATCTCAGTCAGTTCCCATATGAGATGTATGGTTCGTTCGCAGCAAGTGTCATGACGGGATTTTAGTTTGATGAGATTGTAATGAATGCATATTCTAGTCGGCGGATCTTGTTACGGGATGCTTGGTTTTTCCGGGAAGATGTTGGGAGTAGGGATGCAAGCGGCGCATTGCAATTGCCTGCTTTGCGTGTTCCGCTAGCCAAATCAGTTTAGCGTTTTCATTTCATTAGTATAATTTGTACTCATAGACTGTTGCTGCCGCACCTCTTGCATCCTAGTTTTTATGTTAGTTCCTAACATAGACGATCTGGATTGTATCATTGACTTGATTGCTATTTGTCAGGATAGTTCCGGACATAATACTTGTAACCCATTTGAAGAGGGTTTGCTGTTGGTGAATCATGTTGCGCAGTTTATATATTTTTCACTGGTAAGGTTTATAATAGTGGCTGCCTTGTGGTTATATGTAAGCATAAACTTGGTTGATTCAGTCACATGTTCAGAGTGGGTTATCTTAAATTCACTGCCAACCAGAAATAATAGGTTATGCAATCTGTTTATGCAGTGAAGCGTACGTTTGGCTGCCTGTTATTGTTGCTTTGCTGTTTTTTTTTCGTTAAGGTTTATATGATAGGTTCATGCAACTTCACGCAAGTTTGGTTATGTGTTATTCTTGAAATTGCACACTGCTCGAGCTATGTTCTGTCAGTTCACACTGCTGAACGCAGCCTAGTGGCTGCCTTGTGGTTACATGTAAGCATAAACTTGGTTGATTCAATCACATGTTCAGAGTGGGTTATCTTAAATTCACTGCCAACCAGGAAGAACAGAAATAATTGGAGGGTGTTTGGTTGGGCTTCCTACCCTGCATTCAAGCCGACAGCCTGCTTCCATGTGGATTTTTGAAAATCTGCTGCGGAAAATCGAAAACACCTTCTGGGCACATTTTGATTTTTCGCATCAGATTTTCAGAAATCATTCTTTGGTTCGTTCGTACGTGTATTTTTTGGCTACGCTTTCGTAAAATTCGGCAGCAAAATTGTTTGAAGGTTCGCTCTTTGGTGGAATCCCTCTGTCGGTCGAGAGCAGCTTCCATTGGCTTCAGCAATTTCTCACAAATCCTTCATCTAAAATACCCTTACTACTTCATCAATATTACAAGCAAACTACCTTTCCATATAAGACGTTCCCTTCTATTTCCCCACGCACACATCCTCTTGCCTCTAGCCGTCGCCGCCGCCTCCTCCCATTCAGTCGCCGCTTGCTTCACCTCTCCTTCAGCTTTTGTCGACTCGCCGTAGCCTCCTCCTCCCCTCCAGCTGGCCCCTTCTCCTCGCTTCCAGGCGCGCCTCCACCTCATCTCCAACTGTGACTAGGGGCTCACCTCTAACAGCCAGCCGTTCAACCAGTGGTCGCCCCTACAGCCGCAGCTTCCTTGTCCACTGTCCCCTCCAGCCGGCCCCTCCTACTCGGGTCCAATCGCGACGACAAGCTTCCCTCTAGCCGACGCCTGCAAAAGCTAGCAGCCCTGCACAGAACAAAGATAGTTATTTTTTTTGCACATATGAAACTGCCATATGAATCGGCTATTGTTGTTCTTTTTATGCACATATGAAATAGCCCTGCACAGAAAGAAGTATAAATGTGATTTTTTGGTATAGATATGTGGTTGGTGATGTATGAACAATTTAAATATTCAAAGTTATCATATTTTAATTACCTCCAACATACGTAAAACATCTCAAAAATAAGGGAAACACGTTTATAAGGATTAACTATTTAGGTATTATAGATTATAGATAAGAATGATAAAAATAGGCGGAAAATTGGGCTACTGCATGTAGGAATCCCATGGTTCGATATTACAAACGGCTGAAGATGGAGTGTCGGTGAAGATGGTGATGGTTGATGTTGATGCCTCCTTGTATGAATTGATGGTGATGTCCTTCTTGCCAATTCCCCGTATATATATCCCTTTCAGAGGCTATAGTTCTTCGTTTTGGAGTTGTTTCTTGTGGTTGCGAGTGTATGGTCCATGATTCGACCACAAAGGGTGAAAATAGTCGACTAGGGGGGAGGCAATAGTGATTGGAGTGTTGGTGAAGATGTGATGGTTGATGTTGATGCCTCCTTGTGGGAGGCACCTGGCAGTATGAGTTGGATGACTTGTACCAAACACTATCGATTTCTCTGGACTCCTTTTATGTGTTCCTTTCTTATCTCACTTATTTTTATATTTTATATAATTGCATTATCATCCTAATTAACATGGTTTTGACACCATATCATCAAGATAATTTATACATGCAACGAAATACCTTTAGCGACGGATTCCCTGATGAAAACAAACAAAAGAGCTGCATGAACACAGTACCAATAAAACCTATGACTAAGGTGGAGTGAAACAAAGTAAAAAAAACATCGTAAATTTTGAACTCATCTTTTGTAATCTCAATGGACATGGGCCTTTACTTGGATCATTCGTATACGTGGGCCTACCCCTTAGGTATCCTCCTATCATGATCAAAACATGTTTTAATTATTGTTAGACCAATCTTGATATATCAAGTTTGAATTATTTCGAATTTGCATTCAAACCTAGTTTGAATTATAACTTTCAAATCCATTTGTGTTCAAAGATTAATCATTTTTTACATTCATTCAAATGTGAATTTAAAACCCAATCTTTTCAAATTCAAATAAGGTCATTACAATTTGAATTATATTCACATTTAAATATGAACTGCATATGACCTTAACTCGCAAACTACATACCCAATCGTAATGAATCCTTTTGCGTATTGATTCATGTAATTACCACCTACCCATTGACTCTTTTTAGTTGAAGCTTTCGCCTACAACCTCACAACCCACCATGCTCACAATGGTCGATGACCTACCCACATCCCTCACCTAGCGAGCGACAAACCACATAAACTTATTCACCCTGTTGTGGAAGCACCTCTAGTGCGCTCAAGAGTCATCCGGACAAGCGTCGCAAGGATCACAAGTTCGTCGTTAACGAGGACATCCTCCTCAAACTCCATCCCTATGCACAGTCTTGGTTGGTCAAACATCCATGTGTCAACATCACCCTCAAGTGAAATGATGATCAAAATCTATTTTAATTATTTTTAGATCAACCCTGACATATAAGGTTTGCATTCGAACCTAGTTTGAATTATACTAAATTCCAACCCCATTTGAGTTCAAATATGAATCTTTTTGTAGTACATTGATTCAAATATGAATTCAAACCACCTAAGATCATTGGTGAGATCCTCCCAGTCCCCCAGGGTCCTCGCGGCAAAGATGCAAGAAACGAAACCCAACTCCGTAACCCGTCGCGTGCCCCGCCACCTGCGCACCGCCGCCGCCCTCGCCGCCGCGGCCCAGGGCCTCATCAACGCGGCCCCACCGCGCCGCGAGTCGCAGAGCCTCCACGCGCAGCTCCTCACGTCGGGCCTCCGCCCCACCGCCGCCCTCTCCGTCAAGCTCCTCATCCTGCACCTGCGGTGCGGCGCCCACCGCAACGCCCGCGCGCTGTTCGACGGAATCCCTACCCCGACCGGCGCCGAGCACAACTACCTCGCCGCGGGGTACTTCCGGCTGGGGCTCCCCGAGGAGGCACTGGGGGTCCTGCGGCGGCTCGCGGGCCGCCTCGACGTCTTCGCGCTGTCCATGGCGCTCAAGCTGTCGGCCGCACTGCCGCTGCCCGGCGCGGCGAGGGAGGTCCACGCGCGTGTGGTGCGGTCGGTCGCGGAGTTTGACGAGATCCTCTTCACGTCGCTGGTGGACGCCTACGCGAAGAACGCGATGCTGGGCTACGCCCGCCGGGTGCACGGCGGCATGCCGGCGCCCAGCGTGGTGTGCTCGACGGCGCTCATCGTGGGCTGCATGAGCCAAGGCCTGTACGGGGACGCCGAGGCCATATTCGACGGGATGCGCGAGAGGGACGCAGTGGTGTACAACGCGATGGTGGAGGGGTACAGCAGGACGGAGGAGACCGCGGAGCGCTCGCTGGAGGTGTTCAAGGCGATGCAGCGCGCGAGGTTCCGGCCGACGGTGTCGACGTGCGTGAGCGTGCTCGGCGCGTGCTCGCTCCTGTCGTCGCCGGAGTTCGGGGAGCAGGTGCACTGCCAGGTCGTCAAGAGCAACTTCGCCTCTGACATGAAGGCCGGGAGCGCGCTGGTCGACATGTACTCCAAGTGCGGCCAAGTTGAGGACGGGCGGAGGGTGTTTGACGGGATGGCGAAGAGGAACGTCATCACATGGACTTCGATGATCGACGGGTACGGGAAGAACGGCCTTCCCGACGAGGCTCTCATGCTGTTTGAGGAGATGCGGCGGCAGCAGCCGGACGTCACGCCAAATCACGCCACGTTCCTGAGCGCCCTGTCGGCGTGTGCACGCGCCGGGCTGTTGTCCCGGGGCCAGGAGGTGTTCCAGAGCATGGAGCGCGACTGCTCGCTCAAACCACGGATGGAGCACTACGCTTGCATGGTGGACCTGTTGGGCAGGTTCGGCAGCGTGCGCCATGCTTATGATTTTGTCAAGGGGATACCGGCGAGGCCAAACACTGACGTGTGGGCGGCCCTCCTCGGGGCGGCCACCCTGCACGGTGACGTGGACATTGCCGATGTTGCCTCAAGGGAGGTATTCGAGTTGAGCCGTGCCGGGAGACCGGGCGCCTACATGGCCTTCTCGAACACCCTTGCGGCTGCTGGAAAATGGGACAGTGTGCACCAAGTTAGAGAGATGATGAAACAGCGTGGTGTGCTCAAAGACGCGGCATGCAGCTGGGTTGAGTCTGACAAGTGTCCAACTGTTGACTGATGCAAATTAACGATGATTTTCTCATGATATTTCTTTGTTGGAAACCTTACTGACACTGCTCATTGGTATTTTTGTTGGAAAACAGTCTATGGTTAGTTATCTACTGTCTGAATTACATGATATGGCGGTACATAGATCTTCTATGATACACCAGTAGTGTGTGAGTTGCGACCATGAAATTTGTAGAATGTCAATATTAGAAAGCATTTAGTTCTCAAACGCATTTTCTTGGGTGCCTATGTCCCCCTAGTTTGTCACCAGCTGTAGCAAGCTGTTTTGATTATTGACTTGACTTTGTGCTAGCTATCCAGAAGGGCTCAAAATTGGGTTCTAAACTTCTAAATGTTGATAATGGTTCAGGTTCCTACTATAGTCCTAATGCTAGATTCTGTATAGTTCCGAAAACTTGCTTGAAACTCAGGCCTTTCTAGTATAATTATAATTTTCGTTCACTTCAGTTGCTCTGCAAATGTTGAATCATTGTTCGTAGTAGTTCCTTCTCAGTTTAGGCCATATATAGGAAAACTGACCGGAATGTTTCGAGGTAACCAAAACCTTGTGTGACCATATACATCAATCTATGTTTTGCTCTTGCTTCACCGAGAGCAACCTTGTCCTTGGTTAAACCATATTGTCAGTGAGGTAAGTTGAGGAATGTTATCCCTTTCATCTAATTAATCTTTTTCTGTGAAAAATCGTAGGAAATTACTGCCACTTCAACATGGGATGATTCTAAATCACCATTGGATGATACCCTGGAGCCTGAATACAGGTACCGACCATCCTCTTTAAATATTACGTGAAGTTGCTAACATTGAGCCATGCCACCTTGTTACACAAGTACTGTCACGGGTCCTCTCTGTTTCATGGTGCAATACATATAATTTTGTAGTTGTGGCAAGTGGTAACTGGGCTAGTTACTTCTGGTTGCACATACAATTTCACAGTTTGGTTTGCAAAAAACAAGCTGAGTTGGTTGGTCTGAAAAGAATTGTTTGTGAGGGTACTGACATTTTGATTTGTAATAAATCAGTAAATCAGTGCAATTACAAGTTATGAAATAGTCACTTCCAAATAATTTCTTTATACATTTTAAAGTTTTTAAGCCAGCTAATTTGTTATTAGCTTCGAGATATGTCCATTTGAGATTTTTGTGTCCTGTGTAAATAAATTCAAAGTATCCTGATGAGCTATGCAAAATTAACGCGTTGAAACAATTCTGGTAAAACAGGATCATACCATAAGCCCAACCAAAAACTATTAACAAACATAAGCAAAATGCTGGTTTTGGCATTGGATGCTTACAAATGTTCCTCTCTGGAATTGAGTGCACGAGGGAGGAAGAGAAGGTAATGTTACTGTTTTCTGTCGAATTATTTACAGTACCATTTAGTCCTATTATAGTCTGCTGTTTGGTTCTTGTTATTCTGCCTTGAGTAGCAACTCTGCTTAATAACTGACTAGTGTTATAATTAACGAAAAATAATGCTACATCTTGTCATTTGCTGGTATCTACTCCTTATTCTGCCTTTCTAGAGTAGCATAAAACTGGTTGGCCTATACTCTTTACCTTGTTCAGGGGAGCTTTGTCGTCTAACTTGAGGTGTAGTGGTGCATATAGCTCTGACGATTTACTCTATGTTTGCAGCATCTTACTGGTTTTATGCTTATATCACTTAACAAGTTTGGTACCGACAATTTTGGGTGAGAAGTCGGAGCGTGGGTAGTGGTGTCCTGATTCTGATTGTAGGCGATATGGCTTCTGAGCAAACCATGGGTGGATATGTTTCCATGTGCCTGTTGCCATTGATTCAATGTAGACATGGATCATGGATGCATGTGCAGCACCAACATCACCTGTTTGCAAGAGGGACAGCGGCTGCAGCAGTTCATCATCTCAATTCCTAACATAAACGACCTTGGTTGTATGATCAACTTGGGTGTGTGCGTGTGTGTGTGTGTCTGTGTTCTGAATGTGTTAATCCTTGTGACCCAGCTGTATATGGTTTCCTATTGGTGAATCTTGGTGCGCAGTTTATATGTTTTTGACCGGTAAGCAGGCATATACTATCTGTTTATGCAACTTCGCGGAAGTTTCGTTGCGTGTTATTCTTTAAATTGCATATTGCTCAAGCTATATATATTTCTATCAACTTTATACTGCTGAACACCGCCTGTTGGTTACATTGAATTTGGTTGGTTCAGTCCGATGTTTTTAATCTCCAATTCACTGCCGAGCAGGAGTAATAGCTGTTGTAGGCGTGTCCAATTGATTTTGTATACATGCACATACCAAATTAGGTACGATTCGAAGCAATAGTGGTTGTAGTCAGTTATTATGATGCCGTGAGCCCTCACCATGCATAGTGGTTGTCTAATGTTGTAGTTTGTCAGCAATCAATCTGTAAATATCAATTAAGCAAAGAGTTAAAACATAGACATGACCCACATGGAACATTGACAATCTTGGAAAGTTAGATCGAAACACTGAATCAAGTAAATAAGTTAAAACATGTCAAAAAGAAGAAATCAAACATGCAAGGAAGTTCTGTTCGTTAGATCATCTCCAATATTTGCCCAAAAAACTGTCATTTGAGTAACTTAGGGCAGAAAAAAACTTCAACATATCTATCTATAGCTCTTATAAAGGAAAACCCCACTAAGATGCATTTATGATGTTGATCTCAACATGCAAGCTATCCACATCATCCATTATTGTAGTCAATCATTTGTCCATGCCATCCACTAACGAAACTCCATGCATTTATGGTATCTATCCCAACATGCAAGCTACCTATGTCATGTACTTTCGGTATTTTCTAGTGTTATGTAATATGATGGCTAAAAAAAATTGCATCGTGCCCGAAAAATTTGCTACAAGCGATGCAAAGATACATCACCCTTAGTTGTTGTCGCAAAATCGAATATGGTTTCCGCGGGAAACTCAACCGCCCACATTGAAACTTCCCGTCGTTGAATCACCCCCGCCGCGACCATTGGCAACCATCAATCGGCCATGAAAGACATCTCCGATGCAATCATCGATGCCATCGGCATCCCCGCTGCTCCCTTCGGACCCGTGGTCGTCTTTCCCCTAGTTCCCTCCAGCGGTGGCACCAAGTTGAAGGTCGTCTGTTGCTAAGGGATTGCGCCGCCACGAATCACCGTCATGCAGGCGTGGATGCGACTAAAGACCACGTCATCGCCTCTAAGGCTCCCCCGTGGGTGAAGATTAAGAAGCCCGTCGGGAAGAGGTTCGCGAGATTCATTCGTCCATGGATGATGTCAGCGTGAAGAAAAAGGCAACAATGGATCCTCCAACAACAACCCCAGTGTAGTTGATCCCTTCCACGGTGTTAGTGGCTCCCTCGGCACCGCTATGGTCTCTTCCAGTGAAATAACCACCGAAGCACAAGAGATGTGCAACCCCCTTGCGTCATGTAAAGAGAGAGAGAACAAGGGGCACGACCTTTCAAGAACTTGTTTGTTCTTAGGGACCCGCTCGTCCCTTTATTTATAATAATCCAATGGGGATGGGGCTTGGGGACGGGGTAACCCCTCGGTTTGGACACACAAAGGGAGTGGACCCCTAGGGATCCTCCCCTTCCTTCTAGGGAAAGCGATAAGGATGGAAGAGATTCAAATGATCCCCTTCTTACTTCCCATGCGCACCCGGTGCCTTGCCCCTCAAGGAAAGGAGTCCCTTCCTCCTATCAAGGTGCCATCCCACTAGAACCTTTCGAAAAATTTCAGGACCTTCAAAAGTTGATTCTTGAACATTAACATGACTAGTGCTAACCATCCTTTTGCTACACCGCTTGTCCAAAAAACTTGCACTGCGGTTATTATTCAATAATATTTGGCCATGTTCTTTAGCATGATGCTAAATATTCTCTAAGACACGGTGAGCTAATTCTAGTACCATCGGGCATCTTTTTTTGTTTCATCAATGAATGCAGTACAATTAATAATCAATAATAGCAATATTATATCAATTTCTATGGTCTAGTATGGGGATGGGGAAACCTGACATTTAACATATCGGAAAACCACACCGGGAGCCTTTGGGCTTTCAGGCTGGAGTATCTTAGACTATGCAGGCAAAAAAAAAACTAATCTCCCGATGAGGTTCCGAAATATTAAATGGGCTTGGGCCGGTGTCTACCAATATGGTTCTCCCGAAAGATTGAAAGGAATCGAAGATGAATCCTTTTTAAACCAAATCTCCCCCCTCGCCCCAAACCCTAGCCGCCACCCCAACCCTCGCGACTCCGGACCACTTCTCCTTAGGGGGAATCTTGAAGTTTTCAGTCCCCCACCTCTAGCGAGGTTTCGCCTCCACTAGATCTTTAGCGTGGAGCTCAAAGCTTTGCCTTTACTCACCACCTTCGTCGTCCCTCGTTTTCTTTTCATAGGCGTCGCCCTGGTCATCTTCGTTGAGTTACAACAAGATGGGTAGGAGGAGGAGGAGGCGTCTTGCTGGCGCTCCGAGTGGATTGGAACTTCGTCGTAGTCAGCGGTAAAATTGCTCATTTTTTCATTCTTACTAGATTCCTTCCTTGTATGTGTTTTATTATCATGGATGTAGGGTTTTATTTTGCATGCTAGTTTCGTTGTTTAATTCCCCTTATTGCCTTGTTCGTTCATGGCCCATGAATATTGGAATTGCGCCTTTTTTGCCAAGTTCATGACATACCTGATTGGTTTCCCTATGGTAAGACTCCAAATCTGGTCCTCCAAGAGCTTACACGCTCTCATGTTATGAGAGCATCTGGGTCATCAGATCGAAGATGTTCTTTTGCAGACATTTGATAGCTCGGATGCTTTCGTAGCATGAGAATGGAGAAATGTGCCATTTTTGGCCAAGTTCATGAGATACCTAATTGGCATTCATATGGAAAGATTCTATATGTGGTGCTCGATAAGCTTACATGTTCCCATGCTACGGAGCATATGGCCCGTTGGATTAGAGATCGAATGGTCTTACGAGGAGCTCATGAAAAAAGGCAATAAAAAACATGAGGAATCATCTAATTACACGAAGGTCCGGCTTTCCTCGTATCACCATTGGATCTCATATTCGAGTACTTAGGTGCTCCCAAAGCACATGATATTTTCCCGTGTTATAAACAAAATTTGTCTTTTGTAAAATCTACTAATAACCTATTACTTTCTAAGTATATGCTAACAACTGTACTTGTTGAAAAACCTCCTTCAAACTTAGTATAAATGAATTGATTCAGTTACAAGCCTTTCATCACCTCTTTTTACGTAAAGCATTGAATCACTAACGCACTAGCTTCTGCCGCCGTAACATCTAGAACATGGTCTAGCCGCTTGTTCGACTGCAATTATTACCCATTAATATTTGATTGCTTTTTTTTATCATGACGCTAAATATTCTGTTGGATATGCGAGTCAATTCTAGAATCAAAGCCGTCTGTCTTTTCCCATTCTACCAATGAATGCATTACACTTACTACCCAACAATATTATTACGTTTTCATCGTAGCACTATACATTTTTTATTTGGATACGTCAGCCGATGACAAGACTCCATATCCAACGCTTCAGAAGCTTACATGCTCTTATGCCATGAGAGATTGAGGTTCCAATGTTGTTTCACATAGCTTTAAAAAAATCTAAAAAACCTTCAAGGAGTCACCTAATTACACGGAAGTCTTGAACCTCATCATATCACTATTGGATCTTAGATCCGACAATCTGGTTGCTCCCACAATATGTGATCTTATAAGCTTCGTAAGCACCTGATATCTTTTCGTACCATGAACACAAATTTCCTTTTATAAAACCTACCAATAACATATTACAATCAAAGTATATAACAATAGTCAAAATCATCAAAAAAGCTTCTTCAAGCATAGTGTGAATGATGGCTTGATTCAATGATCCGTTCTTTCAACACAAGCTTTCGCTGCCATAGCATAAACCTCCTTCAACATAAGGATCGAACCATTCCTGAACGCAACGAAGCTTTCACTGCCATAGCATCAAAAACATGATCTACTAGCAACTTATTACCCATTAATAATTTTCCCACACTAAATATTCTCCGAGATACCCAATCCAATTTGAGAATCAAACCCAGCTCATCTTTTTCCACTCCACATCCCCACCAACAAATTCACTACAATCATCACCTAATAACGCTCGATCACATTCACATCATATCGCCAAAAAATTCCCTCTTTCCTTAGACACACCAGCAAATTCCAATCAACAGTGAATCAACGCCGTTCTGTTCTCATTGCACCAACCGTCAATAAATGCGCTGCAATTATTACACAATAACAACCATACAACATTCAACCCTCCTCTTTTTGTCCAACGTGGTGGAGGGGGGCTGACATTAACAGCTCAAAAGCCACCTGCGCCGCTGCTACAGTGGCCCGTGACCTGACGCGGCGAGGAGTAAAAGGCTGGCGGTAGGCGGTAACAACGGCGTTCCCCCCCCCCCCCCTCCCTCCCCCCCCGTCCTCCCTCCTCCTCTGCTCCTCTGTCTGAGACGCCGGAGTCGCTCGCTCAAAACCCCCGGCGCGGCCGCCGCCCGCCGCCCGCGATCGCGCTAAACCCTAGCCCCCGTCGCCGTCGCCGCCGTCCGCCGCGATCGCCCCGCATTCTCCGCCCGTCTCCCGCGGAGGTATGGCTCCGCCGCCCGCCCGACCGCCTCCTCCCCTCCCCCCTTTTCTCGCCCGGGCCTCTCCCTCTCTCTTCCGCGGGCCCGTCGGTGCGCCTTCCGCGCGTCCCGGGGAGGGGAATGGCCGGCCGGGGGATAGGGTTCCGTCCGCCCCCGGCTCGCGCGCCTCCGCCGCGGATTTTGGGGTTTTTTTTTGCCACCGGCCGGCGCGCGGCGCTCGTTTGCGTTTTTTCGATTTCCCTGAGCTTTTGATTTTGGGTCCGGCTCCTGCGAGCTCGCGGATTCGCGACTGACGGAATTTTCTTCTTCTTTTGTCTGACTGACTGATTGATGCCAGGTTCCAGAGCGGCGGGATGGGCAACAGCCGGCCGGGAGGGGCGCCGGAGACGCCAAGCACGCCAAGCAGCGGGGACGCGGCGAGGGGCAGTGCGGAGGCCGTGACGGAGACTCCCCGCCTGCGGCCGCGCGGAGGGCCGGGCGCGTCGGGTTCTGGGAGCCCAGGTCGGAGCTCGCCCCTTCCTGCTGGTCGGGACAGGGGTTCCCCGGTGCTAGGAAATGTGACGAAACCGTCTTCTGACAGGCAGGAGAGCAAAGCCATGGTGGAAGCGCGGCGACTCGGAGCGTCGCCTGCTAGCGTGGTTAAGAAGAACAGTGTTCCGAATTCCCTGTCAAGAGGTTCAGACATGAGCTCTGGCTCTAAGCGGGGCGCAGAGGAGCAACCTGGACCTGGCTCTTCGTCGAAGAAGCCGAAAAGAATGGATGCGAGGAGCTACATACAGAGATTCAAGTCGAGCAGAAGAGTGGATGCCTCAGGTATCAGATCCTCTCATCTTGCGATCTTGTTGTACTTACTTATAGGGCTAAATAAATGGTCTCATCCTGTGAGACAAATAGTTTTGATGGGAGGTGCTGGCTTACCTACTCTGTTATCAAATTGCATTGTGATCATGGGGTTGCCTAGTGGTTAGGAATAGCTGAAGGTTTATATGGGAACAGCATGATGTGTGGGCACACAAGTCAGGCATCATTGATTGCGTTATGCTCGATGCATTAAAAAGGAACAAAGTTTTACAAGAAACATTATGTCGCAAACTAGTCAAGGTTTTAGGCTTCAAGGTGGGGGACATATCTAGGGCACCATCATTTAGGCGCAATCATACAAAAACCACTTATGTCTGAGCACCAAATTAACATGAATATATCCATATATGTGCTACACTTGGTCATTGAGCCTGCATTCCGGTTTATGAGGCTTACCTATTAGTTGTACTCTTGGTCATTTAGCCTGCATTAATTCATCTGAATACTAGCATATCTAACTTGTCTCTTTAATTTTCAGCTGTAGTAGTTGCTTCCCCTGACAGCATGGACAAGGAGAACACTTCAAGCGGGCATGTGGCAGATAGCAACACTGCTATTCCGTGTGAAGGTAGCAGGTTGATTGAAAAAAACAAGGGACATTCAAGCAATGCTGCCTGTAAAGTTTCCAAAAGTCCTATTTCTGGCTCACACGAAACTTCAGACACAAGACTTGACCAATGTTCTACACCGTTCTCAGAGGTTTGTCTTCCACTGTCTGCATTTCATTTTGGCGCCAGCGCTAATGCCACCTTCTTTACTATACAAAAATGGAAACTCTTGAACATAACTGCGAGTAGTTGGTAGACTTCGATAGCATCTGGTGAATGATCTATCAAATGGCTTTGTTATACTAGTCTTCAGCTGTCTGCTGGACTAGTTATCTACTCAAGTCGAAGCTCAAGCATGTTAAGTGCAATTGCATGTAGTGGTTGATCGTGATAAATGATGTGCATATGAACATTACTTGGGAAGATGTAATATGGAATACTATATTGTCCATGCTATAGCGGCAACTGTATAGAGGCACTACAACAGACGACCACTAGCAGCACTCAGGTGCCTTTACTCCATAGAACACCATTCAAAGCAGTGACAATTACTAACCTCTTGTCGTTAATTGTTGCAGGTACAACGACATAAATCCACTGATGTGCAAAATATAGTGGCTGAAAGCAGTCTTCCAGCGAAGGCTAGAGATCGACGCACTGGCCCCGCAAGGTGCTTTCCTTTTCAGGCTTCATGACTTTCTTTGATTGTGGCCAATTAGGCATGTATTTTTGAAATCATGTTAATTCTGTGTAACCATGCCATTTTGCAGGCAAAGCTTTCTATCATCATTGGAAAATGCGGCAATATCTACTGTTCATGATGAAGAGGTAGCCCTCTCCAACTATAGTTAAAGATTACTTCAATTCTTTTGGCAACGTCTTTCCATAAACTCCCCCTCCCCCAAATGACATGTTTTCTTATTTTTATACATCAACGGGAACGGGGTTCAACCTTTGCTATTTGATATCATGTTAGATTAAGAGCACACTTGGAGATGGTGAACCTATTAGCATTCAGAAAGAAAATTCAGCTTCAAGCAGTTTCAAGATGAGCCAATCTGACGGAACAGATGGTAACTCGAACTTATGTGGTGCTTGTGGTCTTGGAACCCCAGGAACTCTTAGGTAAGTTGATTCATTTTTTACCATCAATTACAAATGAAGCCATTCCTCTAGGATAGCATAAGAGCACATTATCGTGGTTTGTGATTGAAAGATATTCTACCCTCAGTTCATGATCTAGTGCATTCCTATACGTGCAAATATTGAAGATCTTGACTTTTTGTTACTTAAGTGAAGTTAAATGTGCAAAATGATGAGTTTGACTCTTGAGATTCAGTTTCCTCGTCAGTGATTTCTGACTGCACCTGTAAATCTCCTGTTATTTTATACTGCCTAGCATGGTAAAGAGAACACACTGTTAAAACTTGTCATTTGATATGTATATTATTGATCATCTGCCTACACTTTTGGTCCATCATCACTTCATGATGGTCTGATGTATTTAAATTGATAACACAGGTCTTGTGATGGAAAAGGTTGCAAAAGTAGGTACCATATCTCTTGTCTGAATCAAGATTTGTCTCCTGGAAATTGGTTCTGTGCCAGCTGTACGAAAAAGAGGTTGCAGTTTGGTTTACATCATATTGTTGATGGGATAGAGTCTGTGTGGGATGTCAAGGAGGTTGACGGTAAGCAAAGAGAAGAAAACAAATCTTGCGTGAAACAATATCGACATTTATTCTAGCAGTATTGCCTTCTATCTCCTAATTTATTGTCTCTGTTTATTGGTTTTATGTTCGTAGGAATGCAAAATAGCAAGCAGTATTTTGTCAAGTATAAAAATCTGGCGCATGTCCATAACCGTTGGGTTCCAGAAGGTGATATTAATGTCATGCCTGGAGGTCCTGATCTTCTTTCCTTGTTCAACAAGAGGATTCGTACTGAAAAGGTGATTATTTTGTGGTGAACTTTATTTCTTTGTGCCTAGGAGGGATGACTTAGGCCTTGCAAAAGACCCATGCTTATGTTTTTCTTGTGAAATGGTTCCCCAGACAATTTGGAAGGAGGAATGGACTAAGCCACACCGCCTGTTGAGGAAGAGGCTACTTTTGCCCCCAAAATTGGCTGATGATTCCTTCTGCTCTGATAATTTCTTTTGCTCATCTGGTGTCAAGTATACATATTGTAGTCTTGAATGGTTAGTGAAATGGAGGGGTCTTGGCTATGATCATGCAACATGGGAACTAGAGACTTTAGCCTGTTTATGTACACCCGAAGCTGTCGAATTGAAAAAGAACTATGAGGATCGCCGTGAAGCTGCAAAACAATCATCTATTCCCCAAAAAACAAAGGTGTGGTGGGAAAACCAATTTTAATGCTATAGCTTGTACACCTAGTATTATTTGTAATTCATGCATGACATGAGTTTGGTTGGAAATATAGCCAGGTCAGTTAGAAGATAATGAACTTTGCAGAAATGTAACGTAAAACTTCTAGGTTGTGTATACTGCTAAGATTGTAGCTATTTAAGTTGATCCATGATACTAGCCACCAAGAATTTGAAAACTGAAAACTGTGTCAACTGGTCTGCTAATTTGATGAAAGTTCTTTATTTTTCTTACATTAAAATATTTAATTCAACTATTTATAGTAGCAGAAGTAGTCATAATAATAATAGTTAATGATAATAATCTGAGTTGGGGCGGTCTGTTCACCCTCTGAAACTACTACCTCTGTCCCATAATATAGTACTCCCTCCGATCCATAATAAGTGTCGCTCATTTTGTACTAAGCTAGTACAAACTTTGTACTACATGAGCGACACTTATTATGGATCGGAGGGAGTATCGTTTTTTGAACTAGACTAGCTTAAAATACATTACTACATTATGGGACGGAGGGAGTACCTCTTAAGTTCCAAGAAATTATTTTCTGCAATTATCATACATTGAATGTAGCAAACAGATGTATCATAATCTTTTGATTAGTTGATTCAATTAATGTATATTTTGTGATTCCTTTTATCTGCACAAAATTAGGGACTACATTGACACAAGCACTTAAAAACAACTAATGCAATAGAAAAAGAACTTCCATAGCAACACACACATATTTAGCTACATAAAAAAGTAAGTGCACATTAACTGCATCATATTATTTTCCCACTTTACTTTTCGCCTGCCTTTATTGAACTATCATGATATTGTCATTATACTATCTCTGTTGATGCGATATATTCAGGTGGGGAATCTCTCCCCCCCGGTGATCGCTCAAAAAATAAATAAATTATACTATCTCTGTTTCTTTGTCATGAGTTAGCTATACCAGTGTGCTTGAGACCTATACATTTTCATGAAACTGCTACTTTTGTTCTTCTGTATATTGATTACTTGTCTTTACAGGTTAAGCAAAGCTCACTTCAAAAACTTCAGAGGTTGCCAGATGGGTGCCATCCTGATTTTGACAACGATCACTTGTATTCAGTCAATCACCTTCGAGAGTACTGGTACAAATCTCGTGGTGCTGTCCTTGTCGATGATAAGGTAGGAACTCTGCAAGTAGCTTAGCAGCACTAGTCTTTCTAAAGTATGGTCGACGAAAGATGCCTTATCCTTTTACTCTAGTTTTTCACCCACATTCTTGTTTGTAGTAGTTATGGCCACTGGCATGGTGAGATGTTCTATTGCTTCGTTTACATGGATGCAACCCTGTACTGTTATAAGTGCATCTCTCGCAGTTATACTTGTTTAATTTTGAACTCCTTTCTATCTAAATAAAAAGGACTCAATGCTTAACTCATTTATTATGCAGGACTATGCGTTAAGGACAGTGCTATTCACAATGTCTGTATTACCTGACGTCAGCCAACCTTTCCTAATCCTCACACCTCCTGCTTCTCTGTCCCTATGGGAGGCTCAGTTCAGTAACTTGGCACCATTTATCAATGTCGTTGTGTATGCCGGGGGAAAAGACGAGCTCAAATTAATTCAAGATTTGGAGTTCTCTGAGAGTGGAAGCCGCATTATGTTACAGGTTCTCTTGTCCCATCCTGATGCTATCCTAGAGGTAATGCCAACTGCTAAGTATTTCCTTGCCTAATCTTAGTGAGCAAATGCTGCTAACCCATTAAGAGCACATAGATCCCCCCTGGAGCATATTGCTGTCGTTGTTACTACACCCTTAGCCTATCTCTCAAGCTTATGCTTGTTATTTATTTGTGATCTCTCTGCAGGATATTGAACCTATAGCACACATTGGTTGGGAAGCAGTCATAGTTGATTATCATGAAAAGTCAGCTCTACAATATCTCGAACAACTGAAGCAACTTCCCACTGATTTTAGAATGTTGCTTGTGAGCTCTCCAGTTAAGGTGCCTGTCAATATCTCTGGCCGGCAAAGTTGGTTCTGTACCTCAAATAAACCATCCTAAATATTGTTATTTTGCAGGATAATCTTCCCGAGTACGTGAAAGTTTTAGCGTTCCTTAATCCTGGAGAGCAAGAAGATGGCAATTGCGTTGATACTGCTGAGGCCCTCATGATTTCGGAAGCAAACTTCAAAAGTCATATTGCATATGAGCGTCAAGCAGGTTCTTCAAAAATATTGGAGCACTGGGTTCCTGCTTACATTTCGCAACTGCAGCAACAGATATATTGTTCCATACTGCTTTCAAATTCATCTGTCCTCCAGTCACAGATGGAAAGTGATAACGCTCTTCATGACATTATTATGTCTCTATCAAAGGTGTGCTTTGCAAACGAATTTATGGCTTGATAAAAGTCTATATGCAATCTGCAGTACATGTACTCTCTTCTTCTGCATAGTTATGGCTCTGTTACTGACTTCGATATGTTCCTGTTGTTATGTTATAGTGCTGTGATCACCCTTACACTGTTGATGAATTCGTGCAAAATGCTCCTGTCAAGAATCATGATCACACTGATAATATAGATATGACAATGCAAGCATGCGGCAAGCTACTGCTTCTTCAAAAAATGCTTAAAGAGATACGGAACAAGAGGCTAAGAGCCATTATTCTTTTTCAGGTAAGATACTCCTTTACTTATGACCATGTGTGGCCTAATTTACCCAATCTTAGATCTCTGTAGTTGTTGCATGTTATACAAATAATTTATCATCCTAGAAGGTTTCACGTTAATGGTAATCAGTTAATCAACCAATTATGGTTCTGAAAGTTGTCACATGGTATTCGTTCAGTCGTGCACCTACTAGTACTTATGTTTCCCCAAGCGGTTTAGTTATGGGTCCTAACTGTTGATTGCACGGTAACATGTAGGGCACCTGTTTGTTAATTATGCCATACAATCTCTGTTGTTGGAACATTGCTGCCGTAAATTTCTTAGAAGCTTGACTGATATGATTAACATCTTAGCTTGGAATAATCATAAATAGTCCCCATGACCCCACTGATGATATTCTCTACATTACTAGAGTATGCCCATTGTGTATGGTGTTTGCATTTTGCCTCAGTTACGATATCATGAGCGCCACATAAAATACCAATGTGCTATTACGTGAGTGAACATGGTAATGGTATTGCCATGATGTGCAGAAGTACTTCTCTTATATATATTCCCTTGAGCTATGGAACTTGTGCTTTTGAGAACTTCAATTTTTCTCAATTCATCATTTTTTTTGGGTGTTATGGCAGTCTGGTGTAGCAGGTGGAAGCTCAATGGGTGATATATTGGAAAGTGTTGTCTGTCACACATTTGGCCGGGATTCATATGAACGTGTTAAACATGGTGCACCATTTTCAAAGAGACAGATGGCAGTTAATATGTTCAATGACCATACTAAGGGGAGATTTGTTTTTCTGATTGAAAGTAGTGCATGCCTCTCAAGTATTGTGCTGTCATCTGTCGATGCCATTATCATATATAATAGTGGCTGGAACCCACTAAATGATCAGAAGGCTCTTCAAAGAATCAAATTAGAGTCACAACGTAAGCATCCGAGCATTTTTCGCTTATACACTCCTTTCACAGTGGAGGAGAAGCGGCTTGTGCTTGCAAAACAGGGCATGCTTATTGGTAACTACAAGGATATGACACATAGTGTAAGCAATTCCTTGATCAGTTGGGGTGCACCATTTCTCTTCGCTAGACTTGATGAGCTTAAGCATGATAACTGTGCAAGTAAAAGCTCTGAAAGGGACACAGTAATTTCAGAGTTCTTGACAAAATTAGCCACAAATGTTGTAGGCAGCACCAAAATTAATTGCACATCCATATCAGAAGCTAATATGAGCGGTGAATTTTACTCAAGAAACATTACTCTAATAGGCGAAAAAGAGGAAATGAATGCATTGGATGGAGATCCATCTAATTTCTGGTTGAAGTTACTGGATGGAAAATCCCCCTGTTGGAGCTATATATCTGAGCCACCCCAATCAAGCCATAAAACCTTACAGAACATGGAAGAATCAGCCAAAGTTCCTGTTGAAGAAGCCAATGAAACCAGAAGGAAGCGTAGAAAGGTTGGCGGAATCACAAGTTCATCTTCAAGAACTTCACCTGATCTTATGTTGCCTGAAAATTGTTCTACATCGAGTTCTGCTCTTCAATCACACGATGACACACAACAAAAATTAGGTATGGTGATCTTTATCACAGAAAACATTCTGCTGCAGATATGCATATTACATTGTTCTGATGCAACTTTGTTCTAAAGGGGTGGAAGAACGGACACGCACACCCAAGAATCTTCACGTCCAACTTAAGCAAGAGTTGTCAAAACTAATTACGGCCCTACAATTGCCGGTATGAATTTTCATAATTCTGCTACTTTTCTTCCTCCCTTATGGTATGCTATTTGCAGGATGCATTGAAGTCACATTTTTATGCTTAGAATATGTTCTGCTAATGTACAGAAGATTACACAAAGTTTACAAACTCATTACCCCTCCTCTAAATTGAATCTTGCCTTGTACTCCCTCCGATCCATAATAAGTGTCGCTCACCTAGTACAAAGTTTGTACTAGCTTAGTACAAAATGTGCGACACTTATTATGAATCGGAGGGAGTACCTGAATGAAACTTATATAAAAAATGCCTAAACTAACTGTCTCTGAGTGCGCCCATAAGGCCGCAACTACATCTAGTGGGGCTCAATGTTTGACATAACGGTAGTAAGATCACGGCAACATTTTCAAAGTGCATTTATTCATGGACAAAATGGAGTAAGTAGTAACTAGTAATCAGGTAATATGTCAGCTAGGCTATAAGTCGATACTAGCCCTTAAGTGGTAGGTCATAACTCAAGAGTCAATATTTAAAGATTGTCTGACTCACCTTGACAAGCTAAAAGTTGCAGCGTAGAAGAGTTTTATCTATTGGCACCCTAATTCTGGTAGTTCTCAAGAGCTTTTATATAGACCTGTCTTGAGGGCTGAGATTAGGGAAAAAGTAGCCTAAAGTAGAAAAGAGCTGTTAATATGTCTGACTATCTCATTCACAAGCTCTGCTGCACTTTCTGTATTTTAATATGATATGCCTAATGGTTATGCATTCTTGATGCCCGTGTGGAACAGCGATTTACTACTGGAATACGGAAACTATTCTCGCTAATGGTTGTTTTGATTTTAATTATGTGGCTTCCTCATTTGTTCATACTGATCTTGTTATTTATAAGCTTTTCTTTTGCTTTGCTCTAGCACTGCTTCTTCATGCTTACCTGACTAATGAGCGTCTTGTATAAATTGGAAATGCAGGATAATGTAAGAGCTATGGCTAAACAGTTGTTTGATTATTATTTGAAGAATCATCTGGTTGTTCCAGAGCCAGTGGGCATGCTGCACACATTAATAACAGCATTGGTAACAAAGACACCCACAAAGTTCTTGCATTTTTATTTTTGTATTTATATTTTTCAAATATGCTAACACACTTTAATCATTTCCTTCAGTGTTGGCATGCTGCTTTTCTTCTTAATCATAAGATAGATCATGGAGAGTCACTTGTCCTTGCTGGAAAAAGCTTGAACTGTAAGTGCAACGAAGAGCTTGCAGAATTCGTCTATGCAAAATTAGTCTTGAACTATGAGCGCAACGAAGAGCTTGCAAGATTCATCTATGAAAAATTAGGGGCCCTAAAGAAAAAGAGTCCAAATGGAGCAATTGAAGCTAGCATCACGGGTCAACCAGTGTCAGTAGAGGTCACCCAAATCTCATTGGAGCAGACCTCTACTAACTTGACAAATGGCCACATGTTCCAAAATGAGGAAGTGGATCATGGTAATTTGACAAGTGGTGGACCACAAGAGGTCTCATCTGGTGCTGAGCATATGATCTCAAAGGTTCAGGAAACTGTTCAAGAAACTCACAGAGAATGTCATTTGTCAAGTGATGAGCTTCCTAACATGGTTGTGGAGAAAAGAACAGAGTTAGTTGACAATGATCATGGTGATTTCACAAATGGTGCACCACAAGTGGTCTCATCTGATTCTGAGCATATTATCTCAGAGGAGCAGGAACCTGTTCAAGAAACTCACAGAGAAGGCCATTTGTCAAGTGATGAGCTTCCTCGCATGGTTGTGGAGAAAAGAACAGAGTTAGTTGATAATGATCATGTCAATTTCACAAATGGTGAACCGCGAGAGGGCTTATCTGGTTCTGTCTCAGAGGAGCAGGAACCTGTTCAAGAAACTCATAGAGAAAACCATTTGTCGGGTGATGAGCTTCCTAACATGATTGTGGAGAAAAGAACAGAGTTAGTTGTCAATGATCATGGAAATTTCACAAATGGTGCACCACAAGTGATCTCATCTGATGCTGAGCATACGATCTCAGAGGAGCAGGAACCTGTTCAAGAAACTCATAGAGAAAACCATTTGTCAGGTGATGAGCTTCCTAACATGATTGTGGAGAAAAGAATAGAGTTAGTTGTCAATGATCATGGCAATTTCACAGATGGTACACCACAAGTGGTCTCATCTGATGCTGAGCATACGATCTCAGAGGAGCAGGAACCTGTTCAAGAAACTCACAGAGAAGGTCATTTGTCAAGTGATGAGCTTCCCAACATGATTGTGGAGAAAAGAACAGAGTTAGTTGACAGTGATCATGGCAGTTTCACAAATGGTGCACCACAAGTGGTATCATCTGATGCCGAGCATGTGATCTCAGAGGAGCAGGAACCTGTTCAAGAAACTCACAGAGAATGCCATTTTTCAAGTGATGAGCTTCCTGACATGATCACGGAGAAAAGAACAGAGTTAGTTGACAATGGTCATGGCAATTTCACAAATGGTGCACCACAAGTGGTCTCATCTGATGCTGAGCATATGATCTCAGAGGAACTGGAACCTGTTCAAGAAACTCACAGCGAAGATCATTTCTCAAGTGACGAGCTTCCTAACATTATCGTGGACAAAAGAACAGAGTTGGTTGACAATGATCATGGCAATTTCACAAATGGTGAACCACGGGAGGTCTCATCTGGTGCTGTCCCAGAGGAGCAGGAACCTGTTGAAGAAACTCACAGAGAACGTCATTTTTCAAATGATGACCTTCCTAACATGATCGTGGAGAAAAGAATAGAGTTAATTGACAATGTTTTCTCCTTACGAGAAAAGAATATCTGTTGTAAACAACAGCTTGAGATATCAGGTTTAGACACACACGCACAGAACAAAGTTATCAGACTGAAAGAAGTATGCAACTTAATTCTGGAACATATTCGTAGATCTCACATTGATGAAATGACCAGGAATGCCAAAATAAAGCTAACTGTTCAGTGGTTCACTATGCTTATGTATGCATTTTTGGAGCACATGAGGCTCCAGCATAACAAACTCGAGGCACTGCAGTCTGATACATTGTCCGTAGAGCGACAACTGAAGGAGAATCTCCACCAGGCAGCAAAATCAGGCCAATTAGATCTAGACTTTGATCGGCATATTGCTCTACCAGATTCAAACTTTGTTATGGAAGAATTCATCCATTTTAAAGAGCAGAATGATGGCTATCATATTGTTAAAAGTCCTGTGTCAGATAACCAGCCGCCATTAAATGATGAATTGTTAATGGAAATTACATTAGTACGAAATGAAGTTCTGTCAGGGCCCATCTCTATACAGGCAATGCAAAATGAGCCAGTTGCAACTTCTGTGGACTCCAGTGAAGGACCAGCATCAGAAGCTGTTGATTTTCCAGAAAACAGCATCCGCTGTAGTTCTGATGGCATGGGTGTACAGAGCGCTGGTTGTTCATCAAGTACAATTCCTGCAAATGATGATTCAGTTGGTCAGGTATTATGTTGTTCATTTTCCAGAATGCATGCATTATGCTTGTGATATACTACATATATAAGCTTTTTTTTCCATACACGTGGACTATGCTGATAGAAAATTGCTTGTCATATGTTGTCGATTATGTTCCTTTGGGCAATTATGTCGTTTGTTTGTTGAAAACTCTTCGAAGTTATGCCAGTTGACACATATCATATTTACTTTTGCACATTTCAAAACTTGGCACCTAGTGGTCATTCCAGTCATCCAGTGTGTCATGCTTCACTTTTCGTGATTCCTCATATCATCGTACTTAATTTTTTCATTTGTCATTGTATTGGTTTAGTGATGCCAGGCAACTGATCACGAACCCTTTAATTTTATATCAGGAATCTTCAACTGGTGATAGCAGAAATACTGAACATGTTAATACAGACAATATTGCTAAGCCAAGTATGTTGTTGGGAGGAACGGCTTCTCTTGTTAGGGGACTTAATGCAGACAATGATGACACTGTTGACACAGATCAAGTCCACTTGGAGTCACCAATTTTGGCTTCATCACAAAGCCTCATAGCCATTGTTGCAGATCCAGTGCTTTCAGAATCCCCAACTTGTACTGCACATGAGCCAGCTACCTTACCAGTGTCTATGGAATTTGAAACTCAGGCTTGCCAATCAAGTATGCATGTGGAACAAAGTCTGAGTTTACCTGCCCAACAAAGTTTAGCAACTTCACGACATCCACCAGCGGAAGCAGAACTGACAGGTATTCTGGACTCAGAGGCAGCTCAGGATTTGCAGCCTGAAGTGCAACCATCAACCTCAATGCAGGATCAACCTGCAGAGGCGGCAGAGCAAGCAGGTACCTTGGGTGCCATATCAGCTCAGGATTCGCAGCCTGAAATGCAGTCAACAATCCCAATGCAGGACATTCCATTTCTGTCTGGCTTGCCTGTGCTACAAAGTCCAACTGTCCATCAAAATTTAGAACCTTCACTGGATCAACATGCAGGAGTAGATTCACCGGGCATGGTGACACCTCATGATCTGCAGTCTGAAATACAACCATCGGCCTCCATGCCTGCGGAACAGAGTACGAGTCTGCCTGTCGAACAAAGATTACCAACTTTGCGTCATCCACTAGCAGAAGCAGAATGTATTCTGAACACAGAGGCAAATTGTGATTTGCAGCATGAAGTGCAACCATCAACCTCAATGGAGGATCAACCTGCAGAAGAACGAGCATGTATCTTGGGTGCCACAGCTGCTCGAAGTGTCCAGCAAAGTGGAGAACCTCCACTTGATTCACATGCCGGAGGAGAATCGACAGATTTGTCGGGCGCGGTGACAGCTCCTGATCTGCGGTCTGAAATACAACCATCAGCCTTAACACAGGATCGACCCGCAGAAGCAGAAGGAGCATGTGTTATAGGAGCGACAGTAACCCAGGATTTGCAGCCTGAATTGCAATCATCAGGCACAGTTCATCATGTCCCACTTGAAAGATCACGCTCTGAAGAAAGAAGACAAGTTGGTTTTCAGTCAAACACGGCACCTAGTCCTGAGCATGATCTGTCGTCTGAAATACAGCCATCAGCCTCAATGCATGAACAACCTGCAGAAGCAGAAGGAGCAAGTATGCTAGGCACCACGGTAGCCCAGGATTTGCAGCCTGAACTGCAATCATCAGCCACAGTTCAGCATATCCCACTTGAAGCAACACACTCTGAAGAAGGGAGACAAATTGGTTTTCAGCCATACGCAGCACCTGGTCCTGAGCAGCCTACCCAACCCCCTCCAGTCACAATGCTAGCGTTTAATAATCCAATACTTAGTGATGAGCCGCTGAAAAATGAGTTGGATAGATTAATGCGATGCAGCAGTTTGCTTAGTAAAAACCACGAATATAAGGTTTGCTTCGTTTATTTTGTCTATTATCTGTTTTATTTACTGTAAATTTCCTGTGCTAGTCTCGAGTTTCTTCATTTCTTCCTTGGCTTGCACATCTATTTTCAACAGAGATC
This sequence comes from Bromus sterilis, assembly GCA_950022295.1. Lineage (NCBI taxonomy): Eukaryota > Viridiplantae > Streptophyta > Magnoliopsida > Poales > Poaceae > Bromus > Bromus sterilis. Next base: position 333,611,888 of record OX465599.1, on the reverse strand, counting down.
ACAACTTCAAATAGAGCAGAACCAAGAAATAGAGAGGGTAAACCGGAAGTATGAATCGTTGATTCAAATGGAAGATTCCGATTACAACCGGAGGAAGACAGATCTTAATGCTATCTACATGAAAGTTTATGTGAACAGATCACTAGCTGAGAATTTCCGAGGGATCTTCACACCATCAGCTGCAGGAGGTCAAGGTATCCACCTAACTGTAGCTAGAATATCTTGTTGCTTTTCAAAACAATATTCTGGTCATATTTGGTGGGTGTTCAGCACTTCGCTCTGCTCTGTGATATTTCTGCTCAATACAGATCTTCCAAAATCCACTTTTTTTTATCTACCTATCAGATGGAGCATGGTGTTATTACTTGATTCACTTACAAGCAACTTGCGTATATATATGGTAGTTTTTGTATGGTGAAACCCTTGCATCTGTGATCTGTGAGGAGTGTCATTTTCCTGTTGTATCTCACCTTCTTTTTGAGGAATGCCATGCCTAGGTGGTTGCATTACATTGACTTGAAAAGCCAAAGCATAACTTAGATCCAGGATCTGTTGCTTACTCAGATGCTCCTTAATTGTCTGATCACGCGAGTAATGGTTTGTTTGCTCCTTGTGCGATGCAGGGACATCAACGATCCCCGCAGTGGAGCAGCCACCTGAGTCTTCTTCTTCAGCGGCTCGGATCGCAGCATCACCGTTTATCCCATCATCATCAGCCATCAGGGCGCCAGTGCTCAACTCAGCAGGACCGTATGTCCGCCCTTCGCCGGTGGCTCAACCATCCTCATCACGGGCCATCCAGTTACAGTCAACCGTGTCTGCCAATCTCTCTGGAGCAACATCACCGCCTTTTGTTCCATCGCCTTCGCTGCATGCAAGCTACTTATCCGGCGGACCACAGCCTCGCGCTGCGGTCCAGCCACAGTCAGTTTCACCCGCCAATCTCTATAGAACAATGTCACCTGCCATTCTGACGCCTCGGCCACAGGGCAGCCACGGGCCTGCTGGGACAGTGCAGCTGCGCGCGGCCTCTCCTCATCTCCAGAATAGGATGCGACCGTCACATGCCATTCACGCAGACCAGCAGCAGCAGCATGTTCCTACTATCCAAGGGGTTCCATTGGTTGGCCAGTTTGTCCCGGTTGCCTTCATGGAGAGCTCAAGGCCGGCATTTCCGCAGCCAGGCGTCGTGACTCCAGGCTCAGCTCACCAACCGATGCAGCCACCAATATCACGCGCAAGCTCAGCTCAGCAACCAATGCAGCCACCAGTATCACACACACGCTCAAGCTCAGCTCCCCCGGCGTTCTACCTGCCGCCCGGTCAACACCCGGACTCCATCTGGAGGCCGAATCCCGCCCTCACATTAGCCCAGTACCAGCAGGCATCATCACGCCCGAACGTGGGCTTGGGCGGCAGCACCTCAGCAGGTCCGTCGGCGCAAGGGGGCCAGCACGCCCATGCGCCTGCAGCTAACACATATATGCCGGCCAGGTTCGGCCTGGGTGGCAGCCCCCCCAGCAACGCAGGCCCTGCAGGAGGGCCCGGCCCGGAGGTCGTGTGCCTGTCCGATGACGAAGCGTAGTCGGTGGTGATGTCGTTGCGGGCTCGGTGTCGTCGATATGTCTGTAGTTTGCTGGTTACCTTTGCTTTTCTGACTGCTGTTGTAGTGTTGGTTCTTTTTCTTGTTTATGTTTTGGGAACTAGAGGTTAGTAGAATCCTGTGGATGGGTGGTGGGTGGTAAAGCTTCTAGCAGCAGCAGAAGAATACACAGCATCCTTGTAGCGAAGAGATGGATGGGCAGAGGACCATCGTTGCTGAGAGGCTGATATATATGCATATATTATAAAGTAGCATTTTTTTAGCACCAGTTAGTAGTTGTTAATAGAAGTTGGGTTTAGTTTACTACCCAGTGCCAACACTTTATCTTTTACTATGTGCGAATCTGAGTTAGATGGATGGATCCTGGCTTGGCTTGGCTTTGGGTCCTTGTGATCTGTGACAGTCTGAATATGTATATAGTGAGTTAAGTATTTAAGTTGGGTCTCTTCCCTTGGAAGAAAGAAAATATGCAAGTTGATTTGGCTCATGTTGCTGCTGCTGCTGCCTGATTCTTGGATCCCATCTTGCGAGATGAGATGCTGTCAGAGGCAGAAAATGTTTGTGCTGTCTTTGTAAACATGCCGAGGTGTGGTGTAGGTAAGTCAACTGATCTGCACATGCGCAATGTAGGCCAAGGGGAGTGAGGAGCCCCATCGAGGCCTACAAATCCCGGAAGAATCAATTAATTAATTGTCCTTCCAATTACTTATCTCTTATATGGATATATATTTAGTATTAAAAAAATAATACTAGATACTCTTTCCGTTCGATAATGTAAGGTTAGCTTGCAGATGCGCAAAAGACTACCATTTTTGTGCTAATACGTCGCAAAAAACTATCATTCCACCTTGGCTAAAATTTCGACCGATTGCGTGCGGCCGTTAGATGGCGGTGATTTCTTTCGTACGATTAAAACAAAAATGGTTCACATTTTTCCCTCTCATTGCTGATGCTTGCCGCCGTAAATGGATCCAAGGGGAAAAAAATCAAAAGATGAAATGTAGCAAAAATTAAATCGAGGGTTGTAGCAAAAATTGAAAAGGGTTATAGCAACAATTGAAGACGATGGTAGCAAAAATAAAAAGGGGTTGTAGAAACAATCGAAAAGGATTGTAGCAAAAATTGAAGACGGTGATAGCGAAAATAGAAAAAGGTCGTAGCAAAAATTAAAGACGGTGGTAGCAAAATGAATCCAAGGGACACATCAAAAGATGAGATGTAGCAAAAATCAAATCAGGGGTTGTATAAAAAATTGAAGACGGTTGTAGAAAAATAAGTTGTTTTAACACCGCCTCGTCGTCGACTTGAAGCAAAAACATAGGCCGGTTCCAGCAAAAAAAATGTCGAGAGCAAAAAAAATTTGATGGCATCGGCGTCGCCACGCCGGTGATGCATTACCGGAGCCGGTTGCAGCATCCCACCCCCACCCCCGCTACCGGAGAGACGCGATGGGATGGCTCCGAAACGACGATGCCATCAGCGCAACATTACCTATGCATGTTAAATGCCGGAGATGCGACATGATATATATCCAAAGCGACATCGACGCAGAAGCGTTGGTTGAGAAATCTATCCCGGCGGCATTGAAGCCGAGTGCACATCCGTCCTCTTACTCGCGGATATATAAAGCGGCACGGCGATAAGATCACCACTTACAAGATGATCACTCCGGCAAGGCGGGTGGACTTGATGGCGAAGCAGAGGAGGACGACGACGACGATGATGACGAGGAGGAGGAGGAGCAACAAGAGGAGGGAGAGGACGAGTTTACATGCAAGCGGTGTGGTGCGGTGCGGTTGGTTTTGGCGGTTTGAGTGCGTCGTCACGGCCGGAGGGAATGTGGGGGGTGGGGCGTGGCATAAATCCATCCGCGCGTGAGTGACACGAGGATGTAATGTGGTGTGGTGTGGGGATTATTATTGATGGAATCGAATGTTGGGGCGGTGTGGTGCGTGAAGGATGATACGGGAGTTGGACTTGGGTGCATCACGGCTCCTGCGGGCACACTGATGGGGTATTAATAGCCTCATCAACGGGACTCTAGAGTGCATTCAACTCCACCTCTACTCCTCTAGCTCCAGTCTCCAGACCAGACAAACGCTCCCCCAAATCTCTCTCTCTCTCTCTCTCTCTCTCAGCACACGCAGGCAGGTGGAGATGGAGATGGCGACGGCAACATGGAATGGAACACAGGAGCTAATCTGAAGCTCAAGCTCAAGCCATCGGTTGAGGTACACCTTCTCTTCTCTTCTCACCATTTCTCATCGTCTTCTTCCTTGGGATAGCATCACTTCACTTCACCCCCATCCCCATCCCCATTTCCTACCACGCCCTGCCATTGCCTTCTTCCTTCCACTTGCTGCTCCTCCTCCACCCCACCCCACCCCGTCTCCATACCGAATCTTCTTCACTCAAGCAAGGCCCAGTCTTCTTCTTCTTCTTCCTATTCCTGCTCTTCCTCCTCTGCAAGTGCGTCAGCTCGGCCCTCAGCCACCAGCGAATCCCTGAATCACGATGCGACCGGATTCGAATTCCTTGTGGTTTCGTTTCGGGACGGTAAATGCGGCCGGCATTTGTCCTTTCTCTGCCCTGCTCACCCCTCTTCAGTACTGATACGATACTACTAGCAGTAGTAGATTTCGATTATTTGACTGGCAGAGTAGAGTAGAGTAGAGTAGAGTAGAGTAGAGATGAGTCTGTCTGATGGGAAGAAGAAGAAGAAGAAGATGCCATCTCAAGTGCAGTCATCTGGAGTACTCACTGTCTAAGCCCCACCGGCCCATCTGTATCTGCCTCCTCCTCCTGCTGCCCTCTGCAAGATCGCAGAATGATTCCTTCTTCTCCGCCTCCCCCCAAAACCTTTGTTTTCTTACTCCGAGGCCGGTGGTAACCTTTTTCTCCTCCCTCTCAGTCAGTCTTCCTTATTAGCTGCTGCCTGGGGAACACCACTAGTTTACTCCCTCCCTACGCAGAGCAACCAAGACGGAGTAATTTTTTTTATACTGCCGTCTCAAGACGGATCGATTGCTTTTGGACAGGGGAATTCCCATGTAATCTGAATCTGAATTTCACCTTTACCTCTGCTACTACTGCATCATCAGTACTAACTACTGTTACTATTAGCATCACTTCTTTCTACCACCCACTGTCAGTGAGGAAGCACGGTGGTTTATTAGGCGAGCGACCACATGGAGCCACGATCCACAGTTCCACACATTCCTTGTCCAGCCATTCTCATTCCCATGCCGTGCTCGTGCAGTGCGTGCCGTATGGTGGCCGGCACCGGGATCATTATGCCGTCGACTCTCAATTTCTCAAGATTGTGTTTGCCTTGCCTCAACTGGGACCTAACACAAACCCAAACCCAATTATAAACGACGTTTACATGTATCCGTCTGTCAGCTCCTCCCTCCTTTCCTTTTCAGCATTGATCTTCATCTTGCCTGGCTGGCCTACCGATCGAGCTTCGCCGTCACGGATATGATTGATTGCTTTTCTTTTACTTTTCTGTTCGCGGTGTCGGCGCCAAGGAAATTATCAACAACTGTCTGTCTGTGTGGGATCCTCAAGAACAGGTCCCAGGTGTCGATTCATTCATTTAACCTGCTTGAAGATGGGAAGAGGATGAACCTGGGCATGCATATATATCTGTACTACTACTCTAGTTTATTATGTATAATGCCTCTGAACCTGTGACTTCACCCATTGGCCATTGACAAACCTAGCTACAGCATTTGTATAATGCATGCGCAGAATCTAGATACACTGCCGTTCGATGTGCATCTCGCAACCAACAGGTTTAGCACCGCCAAAAAGGGATTCAGAAATGCAAAGCGGAAGCTGCTGCCTGCTGCTGCTGCCCACCACCACCTAAAATGTATGTATGTTTGGGTCATGGGATAGTTTAAGGCAGCAGCAGCGGTGGTTGGGGTTGGCACGTCCATGAGCATGCGGCGGCCGGAGGTGAGGTCAGGTCTGGTGTGACCATCAGAGCAAAGCAATGCTTTGAAATGAAAGACATAAAAGCGTTGATCATCCCCTAAACAAGCCTCTGCGCCGTCCTTTGCCGACAGAATCCAATGGCTCTTGGTACATATAACAATGAGGGAAATGACGCCGAATCGAATGATGACGACGACGTCATCATCTCTTGGTACATAAATAACTCGAGTCCTGCAATGCTAAGTTACTGACTGATGCATGGTAACATCTTCGCTAAAGCCGTGCTGCTGCTGTGATCGATTTCCTGCAAAAAAATTGGTGCATCAGATCAGTTCAGGACTTGGTGCTATCTTCTTGCACATAGTGGTGGGTTTTAGTACAAGCCTTGCCAAGCCTGGGATCTAATCTCCGACCACCCAAGCATCCGTAACATCCATGGTTCTCATGTCAGTTGCCCTTTCAACTTCTAATCCACAGTCTCCATCCAACATCACACCTAATCAAGCACTCCCTTTGCAAATTGCAATTGGAAGCAGGTGGCTGCTGTTCTACTTGTCCTCCTAGCCCTTCATTTTCTTTGCAAATCCTAGGCCTATTTACTTACCTTTCCTACTGCGTGCGTGCGTAGTGCCGTGGGTTGAGATGTCCCCTGTCTTGCAAGGTGCTGGTCCTGAAGTGAGTTTATTACTACAATGATGGATGTGCAGTGCATTTACAAGACTTTATCTTGTCGTTGAAGTTGATAGCTTTCTGTCCCTTCAATGATCGGATTTTCCTGCCTGCATATAAGCTCACCCCATTTTGTTAATCGGTACTTAGAACACCATATCTCTCTCTTTCTGTTCTGCTCTACCCTCAGAACGGGATACTGTCTGACGCAATTCACTAGTTAGGCCAGCAGCTTCTTATACTTTCAGCTGGTTTTTTGGCTGTGAACTCTCAGAGAGATCATGGCGGTACCGTAGGTTCGGCAAGCTTCGTAGCTCTATTTAGCGTTTAGATAGTTGTAAGTATGGTTTCTGAGGCACTCATTCTCCCTCTAGTTTTTACTTGGCATCTAATAGGACTTTGTACCTTTTTAATGATGAGCAGCCCATGCTTGTTGGTCATGTATGCTTGCATTTTTGTTTTATCTATTCTCCTGGATATATAAATATACTGGTATAATTTTGATATTAATAGATAGTCAACCATGTACTACTTTTTAACAATACCATGTACTCCGTAGTATCAAATTGGTGTTTTTTTCCTTCCATTTTTGTCAATAAGCCATGATTTCAAACATCTGTTGTTATTTTGCCATCATCATTTTCAGAGATTGCGGTGGATGGGGCCTGTTTGATATTCCTCCCCACTCCCTACTTGTAAACTAGCTGATGATGGATCTCCACGTGAAGCTTCTCCTGGCCTCCCTCAGCTGTGTGCTTCTGATACAAGGAGCATCCTGTGGTAAGCACAACAACACTTATGAGATATACCTATTTCTGTGGTGTGAGACATTCAGTATCAGATCCTCACATAAACATTCAGATGGTACCCAAGGTGGGACTGGAGCGACAAGCTGGACTTGCGTATGCGCCGCTCATCCACTTGGCGAAGCCAACTCCAATAGCAGCCTGTCATCCAGTTGCGACTCCTCGTGCCATTGCCTACGAGGTATGAGAAATGAACCACAATTTATGCTTATCAGCAGCTAAAAAATTCATTCCACCACAAGGTTCCTGAAAATGTGGGTCTTTGTCGTTGCAGATGAAAACAACAGCACAGGGTCATGGAACTGCTCGTGCCGCTCCGACAAGGCCCTTCAGAAAGAAGAACACGCGGTGGTGCACAGCGGGAGCTGCTTCACTTCCTGCAACTGCACATCTGGTATATGAAATTCTTCTCTACTGATCCCATCATATATACACACTTTGGATACCTGATGCTAAGATGCTTGTCTCCAGGAAATTCTGAACAAGGGAGGAAGCATTTCTCTAGCAAAACGGTCATTGCAACACTCCTGGTATGTGTGGTTCTCACCACCGTTGCGTTCATCGGCACCACAGCGTACTACTTCCGCCGCAAGGACGCGTTCTCGCCGCGTTCCCGGATGCACTCTTACGACAAGTACGCGAGCTGGAGCAGCCGATCGAACCTCGTGAGCCACCGGTCTTCTCCTCTTCCCACACTGAAACCCAAACCTGGGCTCAGTGTCATCAAAGGTACAAGACATTTCTTTGTATCATTTGTCTGAACTTCTTCAGAAGTTCCATTCAGTACAGTGTAGAGCCACACCCTGGATCTTGTTTCAAACTTAACTCTGATTTTACTCCGTCGCGGTGCAGGGTTCTTGTGTAGCTGCCCGATCGTTAGCCGGAGCGAAGAGGGGCCATTCCCCGGCGTGGTTCTCCGGTTCTCCTACGCGGAGCTGGAGCAGGCGACCGGGAAGTTCTCCGACGAACAGCTCATCGGCGTCGGCGGGACGAGCAAGGTGTACCGTGGCCAGCTCGCCGACGGCAAGGTCGTCGCTGTGAAGAAACTTCGGCCCCTCGGAGACGCCGACGAAGACTTTGAGTTCTTGTCAGAGGTATTGCAGATCATGCTCTGTTTTACTCTGTTATTAGTAGTTCTGAACTCTGAACTTTTTTAGAAAAGAAAGTCTGAACTCTGAAGAAGAGCAACATATCCATGATCCATGGACATTGACTGGCATCTTCTTCTTCCTCCATGGATGAACAGATCGAGCTGCTGTCGCGGCTGAACCACTGCCACGTGGTGCCATTGCTGGGGTACTGCTCGGAGCGGCAGGGGCGGCAGCTGGAGCGGCTGCTGGTGTTCGAGTGCATGACCAACGGCAACCTGAGGGAGTGCCTGGACGACCTCAACAGGAGGCCCATGGACTGGGCGGCGCGCGTCGGCGTGGCGCTGGGCGCGGCGAGGGGCCTGGAGTACCTCCACGAGGCGGCGGCGCCGCGCATCCTGCACCGTGACATCAAGTCCACCAACATCCTCCTCGACGACCGGCTCAGGGCCCGGATCACCGACCTGGGCATGGCCAAGTGCCTCATGAACGACGGCGTCACCAGCTGCTCCAGCTCGCCGGCGCGCATGCTCGGCACCTTCGGCTACTTCGCCCCCGAGTACGCCATCGTCGGCAAGGCGTCCCTCAAGTCGGACGTCTTCAGCTTCGGCGTCGTCGTGCTGGAGCTCATCACGGGCCGCCAGCCGGTGCACAAGAGGGGCGGCGGAGGCGGAGACGAGAGCCTGGTGATGTGGGCGACGTCGCGGCTGCGGGACAGCAGGCTGGTGGTGGCGGAGCTGCCGGACCCGGCGCTCAAGGGCGCCTTCCCGCCCGAGGAGATGCAGATCATGGCGCACCTCGCCAGGGAGTGCCTGCAGTGGGACCCCGACGCCCGGCCCACCATGACCGAGGTCGTCCAGATCCTCTCCACCATCGCGCCCAACGCCGACAAGCGCCGGCGCCACCACCTCCCCGCCGCCGTCGCCGCTTTCGTCCCCGGCTTCCGTTCCGCCGAGAGGCCGCAGGAATGCTCCACGGCGTGGCAGGACGGCGGCGACCGCGATCACCTGCATCATGGAGGCAACGGTGGCAATGCCAAGGGCGAGGTGGCTGTTAACGTCGGCACGCCTGTGACGACGATGGGGATGGGGCGGAGCTGGCGGTCGGCGGAGCAGGAGGAGGTGGACCTGACGGAGCCGCGGCTGGAGACGTTCACGCAGCCGACGACGGCGGCGAGCCTCTTCCGGTGAACCAACGGTGGTGCAAGAGGTAGATAGGGATAGTGAACTATCATCAAATCTTTGTACAGACAAAACGTAGTCAATCAATTTGAGAAGAAAACTGGAATGAGAGGCATAGCGCCCAAATTACCCCAAGGATTTGATGCACCGCTTTGCACAAATGAGGATTGCATATGAGTCCACAAATAATTGTGCAACCAATATATTCCATAGAATAATTTAATAAAAAAATGGATACAGGAACGCAATAACTCATTTGGAAATAATTCGTATCATAAACATCGAGTTTGCCAATGAATTACATAAGTTTTTTCAAAAAGAGATCACAGGACTAAGAAAGAAGTTAGCGATCGAGATGGTAGTGAAGTTGATGAAGGTGGTCCTGCAAAGGTATTCTAGTGAAGCGGTGGACGGCAGCCACGATGATGCGGATGGTGGCAATCCTCACCTTATCACTACGCCTTCCTGGTGTGGTCGGGATAACGTACATCGACCTCACATATGATCTGGCCAACAACCCGTACTGGGGGTTGTATGAGCTACTGCACCAGATGTTCAACGCCAACCAACCCGTGCTGCTCGTCCACGGTCACAGCGCCCTGGCACAACGTTGAGCCGATGGCCATCGTCGAGAAGGCGCTACTTCGCCCGGAACTTTCCCACTACGTTTTACTTCATGGAATTGCACTTGGTTTCCTCCATTATCTCAATATACAGCTATATAATTACAAGTAAAATAGTGATGTACATCATATGATAATAGGTATGATACTTGAGGAACGATCCATCCTCGTGTATATATAGTAAGATAGTTGGTTATGCAGTATGTTGCTTATTTTCTCCTCACAATTAGTGTGAAACCTCACCTGGGAGTTTGTGTGAGTAATTTTGCACCTCACACTTAGTGTGAGATCTTACTTGAATTTTTGTGTGAGTAATTTGCACCTCACAATTAGTGTGACCGTAGCGTCTACTCCATCCGTTTCAAAATAACTGTCTTAGCCTTACACAACTTTGTACTAAAGCTAGTACAAAGTACAAAGTATGTTGCTCATTTTCTCCTCACAATTAGTGTGAAACCTCACCTCGGAGTTTGTGTGACTAATTTTGCACCTCACACTTAGTGTGAGATCTGACCTGAAATTTTGTGTGAGTATTTGCACCTCACAAGTAGTGTGACCTTAGCTTCTACTCCATCCGCTCCAAAATAACTGTCTTAGCCTCTATATATACAACTTTATAAGAACTCTACAATATAAATTAAAATAAGATATAATACATGCAAATGAAAATGAATGATATGAACAAATGATTGAATAGCTTCAATGTTAAGATAGATATCATAAATGCAACACCGGAAGAGCCGCGGTGTCCACTATGTCCAGCCCGCCTGAGAAACCCAGTCCCGGGAGCAGTAACGCCGTGACATGGCTGGAACTGGCATCATTGCATGTAACACTACGGGAGAGGCGGTTGACGCCGACGGCCAAATGTCGGGGCCGTCGGCGTAGAGGCACGACTTGTCAGCCCTCGTAACGGGCCGTCGGCGTCCCAAAGCCGTCGGCGTAGGCCTCTTTAGGCCGAGGGCCGCCGTCGGCGTAGAAAGGCCGTCGGCGTAGGCCAAATTTAGGCCGAGGGCCGCCGTCGGCGTATCGCAAGCCGTCGGCGTATCGCAAGCCGTCGGCGTAGGCCTGTCGGGTGGGCCCTGGTGGCGGCGGGCGGTAACACCGTTAGCCCATCGTAGACTACGCCGACGGCCCCGACCTTTGGCCGTCGGCGTAAGCCCTGTTTTCATTTTATATTAGTAATACATTGGCATGGGATTATAATATATATCATCTCATTTCAAATTGACATTAAATATTTGGTAGATCCTTCACAAAAAAAACCCTACTTATGTCACTCGGAAAATGAAAAAATGTATTTTCCGTGCAAAGAAAATAAAAAATTCCTATGGCAAACTTGTTGGCTAGTATAATATACACACATGTGCAAAATATGAGATCATTTGGAAAAACTATCCTTTCAAAGTAGCTATAACATCGGTCATTTGGCTTGAAAGTCTTGAATCTTCATACTCGATAGCTCATTTTAAAAAGACTTTTATAAGATATTTGCCTTATTATAAGTTTGTTGTTTTGTATGGTTACTAAGACATAAATTAGGATGCAACGCGAAGGTTTTACAATTTTTTTATTTTGTAGAATTATTTTTGTCGATTTCAAAAAGTGGTCAAAACGGAGGGCATGACCGGTAATAGATAGGCGTGGAATCTTACAAAAGTCTTGGTGGATACCTGATGAAATGACTACTTGTGTATCTAGAAATGATTTTTTCAAAAAATAAAGATCAAACTATCAAGCACATGTAGTTCAAATTTCACCCCGTTCCAACTAAATCTGCGGAAATTTGTCTTTTTTAGAAGAGGTATATAAAAACCATATTACATGGAAGCTTTGGTCAATTGTAAATAAAATATGGTCTAGTATTTTACAAAAATAAAGTGGTTCAAGTTTATATCAAATATTTGGTAGAATCTTCACAAAAAAACCCATTTTTGTCACTCAGAAAATGAAAAATGTGTTTTCAAAATTAAAAAGAAATATATTTTTTTTAAAAATAATTTAAAAACATTTAAAATATAATAGGTAACCGATCGGGAAGTTTCAATTTTTTTTTAAAAATTCAACACACCATAGTTATCAACAAGGTCCTAGACATCAACAAGGTTTAATAGGATTGATATGATACATATATCAACAAGTGTCTGTTAAGCAAGTTGGGGTATGTGTTGAATGGATTTCTACGCCGACGGCAATGATACGCCGACGGCATCGAAGGCTACCCCGAGGAGTACCTAAGCCGACGGTGATACGCCGACGGCGGCCCTCGGCGTAGACCTACACCGACGGCATTTGGCTCTACGCCGACGGTTTTCGACCGTCGGCGTATGTGTGCTGTGCCGTAGTGTAACGCCGACCCAGTCACATACCGGGGCGGTGCTGTTCCAGTTAGATAGCGCGGCCGGGTCGCCGAGGCTGGCCTTCCATGCCAGAAGGGCCTCGGCCTCCGAGGATACAAGGGCAGCGGTCGACGTCGCCGGGATGGTGGTGGCTGCCGGCAGCAGGAAGAGCGTGGCAGCGCCGGCACCGTGAACGTGGGCGCCAGATCTTGCCATGATCATGGAGCCGGAAGTGAAATGTTTGAGTAGCCAAAATGCAGTCCACTGAAGTTTGTACTAGTATTGTATATAGAGTTAGATGAATTTCAGTTTCATGTGGCACAAAGTCATGGCTCTGTTGTATGTACACAAAGTTACTCTTGCCCTCCTTGTTTGCATGCATACGCCAGGCCGGCAGGCACAGCGAGACAGGGCGACGAACGAATTGGACCATCGGTCAAACACCCCACCGGTCCGTGGAGGTTGAAAATCTCTAAACACCCCTGCCCTCCCTACTAAATACCATGGTCCATTCACATGGACGTTGGGAAGCCTTGTCTGATCACGATCAAACCAATTGAAAGTACTTCCTCCGTTCAATATAGTACTCCCTCCGTCCTAAATTACTTCTCTCAGATTTCTTTAAATATGGTTGTATCTAGACTTAGAACTATATCTAAATACATCCATATTTAGAAAAATCTAAGACAAGTATTTTGGAACGGAGGCAGTATCATTTTTTAAGTTAATTTAATTTAGAAAACGATACTACATTATAGGACAGAGGAAGTAGTTTGTTGCTACAGTTTATTTCCACAGGCGTCGGATAGCTAGGTAAAAGAAACATGGTCGTGCTTGTTACTTAGCATTCGATAGTAGCCATGGTGGTATTTGGTAGCATGCGATGTTATCCATGTTTAATAGTACCCACACAAAATTTTGATAGTATGTCCTGATAATCGCAAATCAGCAAGTCGCAGAAGACAATTGTTTGACGGAAATGGTCTCCCGAGATTTCCGTCAAACAATTGTCTCCTGAGATTTTTGTCAAACAACATCACATCATTAATTTATGCATGTTAGTCATAAATTATTCTTATACTACGGGTTTCCTTGTGACAAATCTAGTGATTCATCTCAAAAAACACCTTGAGTACTAGGAACATGCTTCAATCTACACAACGACATCAAGATTAAACTTACATTGCATGCCATCAACAAATACGAGAAAACCACACCTCCAAGTCTTAACTGTAAAAAGCATACCAAACCACAACCAGAAACCAAACACAGTCCCACCAATCACAAAGTAGTACATACAGTGGTCCTCCTCCTCATGATCTTCATCTGGCGCAAGCGAAGTATTTGCACACGGAATGTCTAGAGGAAACCCATAAAGCCCTGAATTGTTGGAGTAAATTGATGGGTCAGTCAAGGTCTGAATCTGACTCCCAATGGGTATCTTGCCCGATAAAAGATTGTTCGAGACATTCAACACGGCGAGCGCTGTTAAGCTTGAGATGCTTGGAGGAATGTCTCCTATAAGTCCATTAGATGATACATCGAGGCACTCGAGAAAACTCAAGCTACCAATGTCTTTCGGAATGCTGCATGACAGATGGTTTCTTGACAGGTTCAGAAACCGGAGGCCCTGAAGTTTGATTAGCTCTTCAGGGATGCACTGGGACAAAAAATTGTGAGACAAATCCATACCAGTTAGTAACGGGAGTGTTCTTTGGAAAGTTAGCTCTTTTCCCTTCCAATTTATGTTGATCCTACCCTGGTATTTGGTTCCGTCGAGCCGTCTGGGAGTTGACATATTTTGTGGATGCCTCATTGAGGTCAAGTTTCCAAAGGCTGCCGGAATTGCTCCAATGAAGCTATTGTTTGCCATGTCGAGCAACTGAAGTCGCGGAAGCCGTGATAGCCCCAAAGGAATTTCTCCCGTGAACTTATTTGATCTGAGGCTCAGGAATTCCAATGATGGAAAACGAGTCACAATCCACGAAGGGAGAGCACCGAAGAAGCTATTGCTCCCGATGTCCAGGGTGGCCAGTGAGTTGCAGCCCCGTAGGACCTCTGGGAAGACACCGGCGAAGCCATTTCTGGCGAGATACAATGACTTGAGAGAACAATTATGGTTTGCTTTACCTGCATGGATTTCACCTGAGAAGTAGTTGTTGGAAAGGTCCATGAACTCTAGAGCGTTCCACCAGCAGTCCGGAAGCTTCCCGGTGAGCAGATTTTTGGACAGGTCCATGAACTGCAGAGCTTGGAGGTTGCACGAGCAGTCTGGAAGGTCCCCAGTCAACCGGTTGCTTGACAGATCAAGCACCCTGATGGAGAGGGAGCCCGCAGAGCTGGTGCGGGATGGCGCCGACGAGGTTGTTATTATAGAGACGAAGGTCGATGAGTCTGTCGAAATCACCAAGCTTCTTGGGGATGGAGCCGACGAGGTTGTTGTTGTAGAGAATGAGGTTGGCTAGCGAGTTACAACCCTCTAGGTGTGGGATGGTTCCATCAAAGGCATTCGTGGCGAGATTTAGGAATGTAAGAGAACAGTTGTGGCTTGCATTAGTGGCGGGGATTTGACCTGAGAAGGAATTCTTGGACAACTCCATGAATTTCAGTGCCCGCAGATTCCACCAGCAATCCGGAAGCTTCCCAGTGAGCATGTTTTTGGACAGGTTCAGGAACCACAGAGCATGGAGGTTGCACCAGCAGGCTGGGAGGTCCCCTGTGAGCCGGTTGTTTGAGAGGTTGATGTATCGCAGAACCCGGAGCACGCACCAGCAGCCCGGGAGGAGGTTGCCGGTGAGCCGGTTTTTTGAGAGGTTGATGTATCGTAGCGCCTGGGACTTGCACCAGCAGTCCGGGAGGGTCCCGGTGAGCCGGTTGTTTGTCAGGTCGAGCTCCTTGACGGTAAGGAGCTTGTAGAGCTGGTGCGGGATGTCGCCGATGAGTTTGTTGTTGCGGAGCTTGAGGTAGAGGAGGCCGGGCATGTCACCCAGCTGCGGCGGGATGGAGCCGTTAAACCTGTTGCTGCTGAGGTTGAGAGATTCGAGGGAGCGCAGCCGTGAGATGCTGGCCGGGATGGCGCCGCGGAGGTTGTTCCCCAAGAGGTCCAGAACGGCGAGCGTCGGGAGTGCGGTGGTGTTGAGAGTGTCGAGCCCGCCCGAGAGACCCAGTCTCTCCAGCCTTAGCTTGAAGACGCGTCCAGTATCGTCGCAGACCACGCCAACCCAGTCACAGACCGGCGTGCCCCTGGTCCAATTGGAGAGCGCGGTGGCCTTGAACAGGCTGGCCTTCCATGCCAGGAGAGCATCGCCCTCCGATGGCACAATGGCGGCCGTCGTCGCCGAGATGGTGGCCGCCAGTAGGAAGAGCGCGGCGGTGCCGGCGAGGTGAGCGTGGGGGGCACCCGATCTCCTCATGTCCCGGATGGACGGAGTGAGAGACGCACCTCCAGAAGATCACACACAAATATATGAAGATCACACATAAGTCTAGACCGGCCGGCGGCACACAAGTTGTTTAATTTACACAAGTGTGTGTACGTACGTACTTGCCCACGTCTCCTATAAGCATACGGCCGGCAGGCAGCACACCACTACAAGGCGACGAATGGCGCCATCAGACTTATTCAAACGGCACTTACCACGGACAAAGTCGGAAGATCCCCGGACGCCCGCCTGCTCTCCCTCCCTGCCCAAGACCCCGGACTCACGCTTGCATATATGGGCGTTTGTGAAGCCTATGCTGAGTATACTAGATGATTCCGTGTGCGTTACTACGGTAACTTTATTTAAAAGGGTACGTAAATAGTTGCTAAAAAATAACTAAATAAAAAATAAAAAATAATATAAACTTAAAAATCAATAAAAGAATGTGTTTAAAATAGAATAATTTTTTTGAATTACTATTTAAAATATCATTTCGAACAAAAATGTAAAGGATGACTAGCTAATATGAATGTATGATATGGCAACATCACATGGAATGACTAATGCAAAAGTAATTGTAATTTATAAGCTCGCTTAATTATGTGGCATATTTAATTTGCATGATCTAGTGAGAAAGAAGACTTAAATGCATGGTTTAATGAGAACGATAAGGTAAACACTTTGCATGTTAAAAAAATTAAAACCAATTTCTTAAAAATGTAAGGTTTATACTTTTTTTTATCAATTTAGTTCATAAAATCGATGTCCGAGTGCCTGCCGGTGGGACTCCGAGGCCCGGCCCACCATGACCAAGGTCGTCTAGATCATCTACACCATCGCGCCGAACGCCGACAAGCCGCGGCGCCACCATCTCCCCGCTGCCGCTGCCGCTTTTGTGCCCGGCTTCCGTGCCGAGAGGCCGCAGGATTGCGCGGCGGCGTGACAGGACGGCGGCGACGATGGCTGGCGCCGCGATCACCTGCATGGAGGCAATGGTGGCACTGCTAAGGGGGCGTCGTGTTGGGCGAGGTGGCGGTTAATGTCGGCACGCGGTGATGACAATGGGGATGGGGCGGAGCTGGCGGTCGGCGGAGCAGGAGAAGATGGACCTGACGGAGCCGCGGCTGGAGACATTCATGCAGCCGACGACCGCGGCGTGCCTTTTCAGGTGAACGGTGGTACTAGAGGCAGATAAAGATAGTGAACTAGCATCGGATCAAACTCTTCTGCGATCCATCCTCTGCGTTTGCATGGGGATCGATGATCTATCTTTGTACAGATAAAACGTAGTCAATCAATCAATCAAGGCCATAAATTAATCACATTGCGCCATCCCCAAATCTTCTGAATTTGTTCGGATTGAGCTGTTTGGATTAGTATTGTCATACAACACGATCCTAGCTATATCTTCCTGCTCTTTTGTTTGGACGGCGCCAACTCATCTAGCAACGAGAAATAATTTTACATTACACCCTTGGAAAATGCTTGATCCACATAATTTCTCATTTTTTACCAAAAGAAAGGAGGACACTCCCCTTCCAACTTCATATCAAGAAAGCAGCATGTTCAACAACAAACTCTTTTCCACTAACACTTCAAGCAAATGCTCTTATTAGATTCGCATGCGCATGCAACCTATCATAAATGAATATTTAAAAAAATGTATGCATTCAACCTCACGATTTAGAAACACTTAACAAAAAATTGAAGTAAGAGTTACCTCCCATTTTATTTTTATATGCGGTAATTTGTGTGCCAACATGATGCAGTAAGCTTTGGTGATCCATGAAAGGGCATGTATGTAACAACCCAGTTTTCACAAAAATTAAAAATTTTGTTTTCGGTGTGAATTGTTTTATTGTCTGATTTGTTTGCGGTGTTTGCATCCCCGATTTATCGATCGGCGATTATTTCCCCCCCTCTTATCTCGTATCGGACGGAGACCGACCCTTGCCACCCTGACACTCGACCTTTGCGACACCGGGTTTCACCCGATCACCGTCGCGAAAACCACACGAGACCAGCCATCTGAACGAAAAACCCCGTTTAATAATTAAACGGGTTATTTTTATAGCGTGCCAGAAAGTGTTCTCGGAACGGTTCCAGCGCTAGTTGAACGCCGCCGGCTCGACGCGCTGATCGCGCAGTTCGAAGTTTTACCCGAATCGGAGGTCCTGCGGACCCCCGGCGGTCAGAAACATGAGCACCGCGCGCGCGAGAGAAAAACCGGAAATGTTTTTGCAAACTGCCAGCCACCTGGGCTATATAAAAGACCACCACACTCCCACCTCTTTCTTGGGTTTCCCTAGCCACAAAATTGCAGCCACATCCCCAGATGTGCTCCAAATTTTTGTCCAAAAGCCCCAAATCCCAAAACCCTAGATCAGGGGCGTTCCCAGCCCTCGGATCGGAGATCCGACGGCCCAGATGCGTCCTAGCCTCCCACCTCTCTCTCCTCCAACCTCACTGCGCCGCCGCCCGTGGAGAAGTCGCCACCGTAGCCGCGCCTCGCCTCCGGCCGGCCGCCGCCGGCAGCAGCCGCCCGCAGGTCTCCTCCAGCCGCCCCTCATCGCCTCCCCGTCCTCTCACTCTCCTCCCTCTCCCCTCGCAGATGCCGGCGCCGTCCAAGCCAGCCCGCGGCCGCCATGGACACCGACGGGAGCTCGCCGGCACCATGGATTCAGGCCGGATTTCCGCCGTCGCCCGCTGCCCTCGCGACCTCGCCTCCTCCCGCCGGCTTCCACCGCCTCGACCCAGCAGCCCGCGCCAATGGCCCTGCCTCCCGCGGCCTCGTCGCGCCGCACAACGCCGACCAGGGGCGCCGCCGCCGTCGGGTAGACGGGATCGGGGTCGATCCCGATCTGGCCGCCTCCACCGCGGCCATGGGCCGGCCTGCCCAGCACGGCCTGCAGGCCCAGCAGGCCGCCGACCTCCTCAGAGCCCAGCCAGGCGGCCCCCTGGCCCATGGGTGAGGCCGCCAACCCCTTTTTCTTTTTTTTGTTATTTATCTTTTTTTCTGCTGCCTGTGAAAATTGCTAAGTCCTGATAACAACTGCTGCTGATCTGTTTTTGTATCGCGAACAACGCTAGATCCGTAGCTCCGATGAACGTGCACCCAAAATGAAAGTTGCTTAGAATTGCGTGTACTTCAATCCATCTTTTGTGAGCATTTTGATTTGAGGCCATCTTGATGGTGCAAATTTGTGTTGAAGTGGGCATCAGGCCGTTAAACTGCTACAAATTGCTATTATGTGCTGCTGTTATTATTTTGTTGCAACTTTGGGTGATGATTGTGACAAATCCATAAGGCCTATTGCATTGATTCCTTTTCCTATGTGTTAAGCATCATGTGTACTTCATTTCCATGCTTTAACTTGTCATGTTTGGGTGCTTTAGCTATATTAAATCTTGCTCCAAAGTGGTGACCCTGATGTTAATGTGCTGCTGTTGCTGAAACTGTTAATTTGTTGCAACTTCGGTCGACGAGTGTGTCGCGACCGTTTATCGGAATTGAGTGATTCCAATTGCATATTGATAAGCATCATGTCTACTTAAATTATATGTACTGCATTTTCATGATATGCTTGCTGGTCATATAGTTATGGAGCTCCAAAGTTGCTATGTTGCTGTTTTTGACAGCCACCTCTGTTTTTCTCTAAGTCTGTAACGTCACGATGCCATGTTGTTTGCTTAATATCTTTTGATCTATGATGCCTTTTTGCATGATTCTTTTTGCCATGCCTTACCTATCATATCTACTTTAATTGCATATCATTTGTGAGCATGTTTGCATTGATTATCATGTTTATGCATTTCTCTAAAGTGTGCTTGCTGATGTTGGCAGATTGTGCCCGTAACTTGTTTTGCTTGTATCTTTTTAACCGTAACTCCGTTTGGGGTGTTCTTTATATGGAACTTGATTAGTTTTTCGTGTACTTTGTGTTTATGCTATTGTTTGCTGTTGTTAACCAACCTAAAATATGGTTTAGGACAGAACAGTACCAAATGTTTTAATCGCCGTGGGACACTTAGTATTATGCCATGTTTAGGTTGTGCCTCACTTAAATGGACTAGCATAGTTAGTTTACTTTGTGCTTCACCTCTTGACATGTTTGTGTGCTATGCCATGCTTCTGTGCTTGCCATGTTAACAAATTTGTTGATCACCTGTAGCTAAACAACTTGAACCCTTCTAAATGTGTTGTATCGTCGTGTGTGACGAGTACTCCACCTAAATTATTAGTAACCGCTCTCGACGGTAGGTGCGATGTCTTGTGTTGCCTTATTGTTGATGCTTGCTCGTGTTTGCTTCGTAGTAATAGATGCTTGCTCGTTGATTGCTTTCCAGTGTTTACCGTCTTGTGTGCTTCCGCGGGTACCTTCGGAGACGATGCGAGATTGCGATCGACTACACCTTCGGAACCCGACTTATCAACAGGCAAGGACTATGCATTACTTATGATCCATTCTATTTCAACCAGCGGTTTGCATGCTAGTATAGGTTAGGTTCGATGTTTGATCCTACCACATGTTTCCAGCCTCTTTCAAACCGATACAGCCATGTCCCCTCCCAGCAAACCTTGTACTGCTATGTTACTATTGATCGTTGCTCAGCCCCTGCTTAGTATGCATGCTTAGGAAGCTACGATGTTACCCTGTTACTCCTGGGTTTGGGATATCACATTATTATATTGTTGTTGATGATATGATTATTATAAATGTTGACTATATTCGACGAAGTTTGGAAGGTCTAGGCTAACCCGCCCCGACGCTTTGTTCCATTCGAGTCACCTAGGATCCGAGTTCCGGGTATTGGTTTTAAGACTGAGCGTGCCTAACCGCGTGTGGGATTTTATGGGGTCCCCTCTTATTACCTACCTAGCTTCAAACATTTCTAGTGGTGGCCCAAGCTGATTTACCATTTGAAAACGTGTGTGTGACTGGTCCGCGGCCGGCAGATTTCAAATAACTTGGGCCAGCGGAGACATAGTTTCTCTTGTTGGTCCACCCCAGGGATCTAGGGGGTTTTCCACATCTGTTTGGGCAACCTATCCGACCTCGTCCAGATGGTAGAGGCCGATTCGAGAGCGCGGCCGGCTTTTGAGTTGGATGTCGACTCACCGAGGGCCACCCGGATTTGTGTGTTGTTAGCTAGAGGGACCTGTCATTCCGGATCTCTTGGGACTAAATCATAAAATGGTTGCCTATCATGGGTAGCAACTGAGAGAGATGGGCGTGCGTGAGGAGCCTTGTAATGGGCAGTTGGTACACCCCTGCAGGGTTAAATCTTTTCGAGAAGCCGTGTCCGCGGTTATGGACGACTTGAGACCTACTCCTTATTCATAGACAACAACAACCGAGATAATCTTAATACAACTTGATCAACGTGTGTGTGTGTGCCTTGACTGCTTCTTCTTCGTCGGGATGCGAAGAGGAGGACAAGGATAGGATAGGTGTTATGTTTGCGTAAGTAGTTGATAGCAAGACTTGTTGGAGGCGATTCCTCATCGAATGCTTGGCTTCTTATCTTACTCTCTAGATCGTTAGCCACTTCTTAAATGCTAGTGCGGCAGCAACCTCACCACTTACCCCTTCCTTACCGTAAACTATTAGTTGTCCTAGAATGACGAGTGATGAAGTCCTTGCTGGGTCAGATGACCACTACAGTTGGATGCTGAGTACCTCTGTACTCATGATACTACCCCCAAACTCTTTTCAGGGTTCTTGATCGACAACAGGTATGGTGACCGACGTTTCCGCGGAGACTCGACGACGACTAGTTAGGCGGATCCCGGCGGGGGGCCTGGACCCGTGTGGTTATGGGAATCGATGTTTTTCTCTTTGCCATTAGGCATTTGATTGTATCTGTACTCAGACATATATCTTCCGCTGTTGTATTGTATTTAAGGCAGTTGTATGCCGATTGTATGAGATGTTGTATCCTTGTATCTGTAATGTTATGATATCATGTTGGAAATCCGGGGCATATGGCTTTGTCATATGTCGCGGTGGGACCGATATGTGCTTCGTCCCCGGATCTGGGTGGAAACACCTAGATCTGGAACAGTACCACATATCGGGCCTTGTGGGGCAGTACCGCATATCATGTGTACTTCATAGAGTATGGCAACTACTTGTGGGGCAGTGCCGTCCCCGTTAGAAGTTAGTCTTTTTTCTTATATATTAATTTGGATCACAACTTCAACAAAATCAATACCGCCTAATAATTTAACCGCTCTTTGGAAAATCTGCTTTTGGCCCTTCCACATTATGTGTATTCTATCTTCACATTTGGTGAATGGCCCTGTAGTTGAGAAGTTTTGTGGATGCTTCATGGAGGTAAGGTAGCCGAAGGCTACCGGAATTGATCATGTCAAGCTATTGTTTGCCATGTCGAGCAATTGTAGTTGGGAAAGCCATGATAACCCCATGGGGATATCTCCGATGAAGCTATTTGATCTAAGACTAAGGATTCTCAATGATGGAACATGGTTTCTGATCCATGAAGGGATAACACCAAAGAACATGTTGTTCCCCATATCCAAGGTGGCCAGTGAGTTAAGCGCTCTAGAACTAGTGGGAAGGACCCATGAAGTTATTTCCGGCCAGGTATAGTAAAGCGACTTAAGAGAGCAGTTATGGGTTGCCATGGCTGTGGGGATTTTACCTGAGAAGGGGTTGTTAGATAGATCCATGAACTCTAGAGCTTCTAGATTCCACCAGCAGTCCGGGAGCTTCCCCATGAGCCGATAGGTCTACCGGAAATCTTGGAGGTTGCACCAGCAGTTCCAGAGCTCCAGTCCCACCGTCCCAGTGAGCCAATTGTTCGATAAATCTAAATCTAGTATCACGATACTGCGGAGAACACAGAGCTGGTGCGAGATGTCCCCAACGAGGTTTTTATTGTAGAGACAGAGGTGGAAGAGGCTATGCATTTCATTCAACTGCGGCGGAATAGAGCAGTTAAACCTGTTGTTACCGAGGTTGATGTCTCCCAGAGAGTTGCTAGTTGCCACCCTCAAGGAGTGGGGAGGCTCCAGCAAAGGCATTTCTGGCAAGATTTAATGACACGAGAGAGAAGTTGTGACTTGCCTTGACCACAGGGATTTCACCCCGAGAAGTAGTTTTTGAAAAAGTCCAAGTCGAAGTCCCCCGGAGCCTGCATGTTCCACCAGCAATCCGGGAGCCTCCTTGTGAGGAGGTTTCTAGGTAGGTCCATGGAACTCAGAATCTGAAGGTTGCACCAACAAGCTGTGAGCTCCCCACTGAGCTGGTTGCTTGACATGTACAGTATTTGGACGTAGACTAGCCTGTAAAACTGGTGTGGAATGGAGCTGCTGAACTTGTTGCTGCTGAGATCAACTTCAAGTAATCCGAGGGAGCGCAACTGTGAGATGTTGGCCGGGTTGTTTCCTCTGAGACGAGGTTCAACAAATCTTCGGCCAGTTGAATATGGTTGGCTGGGTATTCACAATCTTCGGCTGCTGAACATCGCGCTCCGTGTTCGTTGGGCATGGCTGATGAAAATGGACGGGATGCGGCCATGGCAAGGACACAAAACTAAGGGGGCTTTGTCGGAGTTCAAACACGAAAAACGTCCCGTCCTAACAACTCGGGCCCACCCAAATGAAATCAAAGAAATTTGGGGCCTAAGTCTAGACCGTATTACCGCACGTAGCATCGAATTGGGGGACTCAGACTTCACGTCGAGAATTTTTGTGGCAAACAGTTAGGGTTGTGAAGCAACTACCTCATCAAAGATGTGAAATTCCCCCCTCCCCAAGTTTTTTGGGGTTATACCTTGACAAATTAAAGCACACATGCCAGTTTATTTTAATTCTTGACAATTACAGTCGGGGCTTGGCTCTTGCTGCTGCCTGCAAATGCTTTTTGGCAGCTCATGCCGATCTTGGGTCTTCGAGTTGCTCATTTACCGTGGGGTAGCCAGAAATGCGGGTACCGGGCGGTAACCAAATTTCTCGCCTGGTACCCTAAACCTTGGTCTTTATCACTGGCGCCATATTAGTGGCATCGGGTGCCTACGCCAGCAAGGTCATTTTTGACATGCCATAGATGAGCTTTTCTCTCCTAGTGCGCGCTGCCTTCGTTGTCCAAAAATTATGTTTTGTTTTGGTGAGCGCAAAAAAAAGGAGGCGAACGGTGCCGCGCCAAGCGCATAGTGTGAGATCTGACCTGAAATATTGTGTGAGTAATTTGCACCTCACAATTAGTGTGACCTTAGCTTCTATTTTTGTGTGTACTTCATAACTGGTTTTGCAAGTTAAATATAAGGAAAAATATAAAAAAGTTACAAGCTACACAGACAAATGGCTACAATTATTATGGTGCATGAAACTCTAGAGCATGTCTCATTTGCAACTACTATTGTGATTCCCGAAAAAAAAACTACTATTGTGATGATGCAAGAAAGTATTAGATGCGGGAAAAAAATACATGATCAAAGTCATGAGTTTTAATAAATGGATATTAACTAATACAGATTCTTTAGATCAACGGTCGGATGGCATTTTGTAAAAAATTATGATGATCTAATGTCTATATAATGTTTAGGTACAATTATGAAATAGGATATATTTGTCATACTTTCTTAACTAATAGAGGGCCCATTTTCTGTATTTATGTGAGGCAACATGTCATAGTTTTATTACATATCAAATCAATAAGAAATTGTAGAATCTCTTGGCATGAGAAGTTGTCTATCTCACTCAAAAAAGTATAGATATACCACACTGATGCAAAAAAAATAAAAAAAAGAAGGTATAACATTATAGATCATTGGTTTTGAGATAGCTAACTGGATAATATTGTAGCTAATGTCACAGTCTTTTTATAGTCTTACATCAAGTAAGAAGAGAAAACCACACCTCCAAGTCTTAACTGTGAAGAGCATTCCAAACCACAACCAGAAACCAAACATGATCCCACCAATCACAAAGTAGTACATCCAGTGGTCCTCGTCTTCCATCCGGCAGAAGGAAAGTTTTGACACCACTTGGGCTAACGGGACCTCCATAAATCCATGCCATGGACTCCACCGTGAAGCACGCTTTCCTCCCTTGTGGCATCGTGGCCGGGAGGAATGATATGGGAAAAGTGTGTTTTAGTAGCACCGCTTTGCACTAATGAGGATTGCATATGAATCCACAAATAATTGTGCAACCGATATATTCCACCAATTCCATAGAATAATTTAATTAAAAAAATTTGATACAGGAATGCAATAACTCATGTGGAAATAATTCGTATCATAAAACATCGAGTTTGCCAATGTATTACATAAGTTTTTTCAAAAAGAAACCACACGACTAAGGAGGAAGTTAGCGATCGAGATGGTAGTGAAGTTGATGAAGGTGGTCCCGCAAAGGTATTTTAGGGACGTCGAAAGATATCCCCGACCATGAAAGTACCAATATTTAGTTTACAAGATCTGATCTATACTCACCACAAGCACTAGGGCGCCAATGATCATAGGATGGCATGGAAGGGGTCGTATCAACTCTTCTGGTATGCCCAATTAAAGAACCGACACTTCCGATCATGAGGCCAAAAATGTGAACCCAAACCTTCTTTAGGAACAAAAAACCCAGATGGGGCAGTGGAAGAATTTCCTTGACCTCGCAAGGTGCAAGATTCATCTCTTATATCCACCCTAGGGAAACATGAACAACTGTAACCCATTAATTTTATTTTGAACCGTCAACCGGGGGGGGGGGGGGGGGGGGAGAGAACTTCCCACTTGAATTTGATCACATTCAAAGAAAACTTTAATCCGGTTTAAAAGCTACCTAGCGCACCGAACTGGTATGCGTACCGAGCTCCACAACACTACTCATGACAACCCACAGTCAATGAGTGTTACTAAACAGGAACCTTAACTGAGATCTCCACCATGAAGATTCAGAACGATTAGAAAGTTGAGGAGGCATCTTGCATCATCAAAGAGAAAATCCAAACCGAAACATCTTCAAAAGCACGAAGCTCGCCACAACACATTGGCAGTTATGGGAGAGTCTTGACCATGCATAACACCGGTGCGAGACACCTTCCCGAGGGTGAAATAGATGGTCGCACTACGGCACCGCAAGAACTGATGCCGCCCCCCAAAGAACTCCATCGAACTACCACCGCGGACCCCAAGACAATCGCACCACCACCACCATCGAAATCACACTTGTCCCTTCAGCTGATTCCCACTTGAAAAAAGATGCCCACAAAAGGGACACGATGCAAGGCGCCGCTATCATCCGATCCGAGAGAGCATGGATCTGAGGTTTTTCTCGGAGCAAAGGGACGACAGATGGCCGACGGTGGTGGCATTCTACCGATATCCACCAAAGATCAGCCATTATAGCTCCTCAGCCATTAGTGATGTCGATAACGTGCCTCGGGGCACATGTACTAGCCCGGTTTGAGAGAAATCATGTCGCGGCCGGCAGTTAAGTTAGGCGTCCTCATAGACTTACAAAAAAAGATAAGTCATCCGTGCAAAACCAGTAGATTTAGCTTTTTGAATTCACTGTCCGTAAGAACCATCTGCTTTTGTTTACTCCTGCTCAACAAACATGCTACAGGTTTATACTTGTTGTAAATCCTCACTGGTTAGTATGGTTTTAACAGTAGGGAAAGCTCTATTATTTTACATTGTCCATTCTAGAAATGTCTGCACGTAGGTAGGATTGATGTACTTTTTGCATGTCGACTAAATAATGCCAATAAATTAGACAAATGCTTACAGTCTTTCTTGAAAAGAGTGTCAGGTACGATATGTAAGAACCATATTATCACTAGGCCTTCCCGGTGTGGTCGGGATCGCCTTCATCGACATGCCGTACGATCTGGCCAATAACGCGCACTGGGGGCTGTATGATCAACTACACCGGGTGTTCAGCGACAACCAACCCGTGCTGCTCGTCCACGGTCACAGCGCCCTGGCATAACGTCGAGCTGAAGGTCATCGTCGAGTAGGCACTACTTCGCCCCGGAACTTTTCCACTACTACAGTTACGTCATGGAATTGCACTTGGTTTCCTCCATTATCTCAATATACAGTTATATAATTACAAGTAAAATGGTGATCTACATCATATGATAATAGGTATGATACTTGAGGAACGATCCATCCTCGTGTATATATAATAAGATAGTTGGTTATGCAGTATGTTGCTAATTTTCTCCTCACAATTAGTGTGAAACCTCACCTGGGAGTTTGTGTGAGTAATTTTGCACCTCACACTTAGTGTGAGATCTGACTTGAACATTTGTGTGAGTAATTTGCACCTCACAATTAGTGTGACCTTAGCTTCTATTTCATCCGTTCCAAAATAACTGTCTTCGTCTTGTATAATTTTGTACTAAAGTTAGTACAAAGTAGAGACAATTTATTTTGGAACGACGGGATTATTTTTTGTGTACTTCATAACTGGTTTTGCTAGTTAAATATATGAAAAAAATATAAAAAAGTTACAAGCTACACAGACAAATGGCTACAGTTATTATGGTGCATGAAACTCTAGAGCATGTCACACATTTGCAACTACTATTGTGATGATGCAAGAAAGTATTAGATGTGGGAAAAAAATACATGATCAAAGTCATGAGTTTTAATAAATGGAGATTAACTAATATAGATTCTTTAGATCAACGGTCGGATGGCATTTTGTAAATAATTATGATGATCTAATGTATATATGATGTTTAGATACAATTATGAAGTAAGATATATTTGTCAAACTTTCTTAACTAATAGAGTGTCACAATTCTTTATTTGTGTGAGGCGACATGTCATAATCTTATTTCATATCAAATCAATAAGAAATTGTAGAATCTCCAGGCATGAGAAGTTGTCTATCTCACTCAATAAAAGTATAGATATACCACACTAATGAGATGAATAAATTTTGGTTGCGCGTCATTGTGGTAGCCGGTTGTTAATTTATACGGTATTCTCTTCATTTTATATTAACTTTCACTTAAATGAATTTATCTAGCATTAAAATACATCTAAATATATCCATTTTGGCGCCACGTATTATGAAACAAATGGAATACTAAATAGTGACACAATTATATATTAGATATGTATAGAATAGAACAATTATTTGTTCTAGAATTGTTTTACTAAACAATAAAGCATTTGTTACAATTACTTGTTTGGTGGAACATATATAGAACCAGAAGAATAGCTCGCACATTGCAGCTGAAATTTTTATAAGAACTCTACAATTTAAATTGAAAGGATATATGATACATGCAAATGAAAATGAATGATATAAATAAATAATTGAATAGCTTGCATGTTAAAATAGATACCATAAATACAACGCCGGCCGGGAGAGCGGCGGTGTCCAGCGTGTCCAGCGTGCGCGAGAGACCCAGTCCCGAGAGCCGTGACACGGCTGGAACTGGCATCATTGCATGTAACGGCGACACAATCACACATACCGGGGTGGTGCTTGTCCAGTTGGATAGCGCGGCCAGGTGGCCGAGGCTGGCCTTCCATGCCAGAAGGGTGTCGGCCTCCGAGGATACACGGGTAGAGGTCGTCCCCGGGATGGTGTTGGCTGCCAGCAGGAAGAGCGCGGCAGCGCTGGCTAGGTGAATATGGGTGCCTGGTCTTGCCATGATCATGGTGCCGGAAGTGAAATGTACTCTACTCCTTCGAATCATAATAAATATTGCTCATTTTGTATTAAGCTAGTACAAATTTTATATTAGATGGACGATATTTATTATGGATCGGAGGGAGTCGTATTGTGTTGTATTGTATATATATATGAATGAATTTCCGTTTCATGTGGCACAAAGTCATGGCTCTGTCATATGTACACGAGTTGTTAAATTTAGTCTGGCGTGTCCTTCCCTCCTTGTATGTAATGTATGCATACGCCAGGCCGACAGGCACAGCGACAGGGCAACGAATGGCGCCATCGGTCAAACACCACCGGTCAAGGACAAACAAATACCATGGGGGTTGAAAATCTCCAAACGCCCCGCCCTGCCTACCGAATACCATGGTTCATTGAGAAGCCACCTGTGGTAGCATTATGAAAAAATAATGATAAGTACCGAAAGTCGGAAGCCTCCGCACTGATGTTTTTTTTGAACTAAGATTGCCACCTAAAAAACAAAGCAAAAAAGAAAAAAAATGAAAATTGCCATTTCCATGGAAAATTACCGCGCGCTAACGCTGAAATTGCCACCTCGCTTTAACTAAACTTGCACTCAAAACGTTCGGGCTTGCCATCCCCTGCACCCTGACGTTCGGTAGTTATCGGGGTCTTTCGTTCGGTAGTTATCGGGGTCTTTGTTAAAAACATTGTAGTTATCGGTGTCTTTATTAAAAATATTGCGGATTAAACCTCATATTTGACGCTTTGGTATCTCATTTAAAGAAGAATATTTTTTTGGTGACACTCTTGTTGATAGCAGCTAAAAGGCAAGTTCTATAGAACGGCGATTCGACCTGCGATGTTGTATGATGCTGAATGTTAGCCAACTAAAAGGAGACATGTCCAACAACTAGGTGTGGCAGAGATGCACATGCTGAGATGGGCATGTGGTCACACAAGGAATGATCGAATCCGGAGTGATGATATACGCCCGAGAGTTGGGGTGACACCAATTAAAAAAAGGTTGTCCAACATTGTCTGAGATGGTTTGGCATATCCGCTGTCGTCGACTCTGACACCCGACTTGTCCAACGACCGACCGCACCGTCGATTCTGATTGCGACGCCGCCACCTCGCTTCTTCGACTCCGACGCTGTCGCCTCGCAACCTCGATGCCTTCCGCGATGAGTTCTTTTTCCTCATCTCTGTGTAGTATGTTAATTAGGTGCTAGGTTGATTGTCACATTGCATGATCCTAGGTTTAAGAACTTTTATACTGTTAATTGTACTATGTGCTAATTAGGTTGATATTGGGATAGTCTTAGACATAAATGTATTTAGTAGTAGTTCAATCTGTTTAGTTAATTAGTTGTATATCATTTGTTTTTATGATTGGAAATGTGTGATAATTTGTATAATGATGACCTAGTTTAATCTCTGTTTTTAGTTAGTTGTATAATATTTGTTGTTAAATTGCAATGGAAAATAAGTCCAAAGAGTAGATATAGTTCATCTCTTTTGTTGCAATACAAAATGAGAGAACTAAACTACATAACTAGGTGCTTTTAAGTTATACATTCCTCAATTCGTGCCCAATGCCTAGGGCCTAATTTCTTTAGGCGTGACCTAGGTTAATACTGATCCATATCACATTGGGGGTTGGGGGGGGGCAAGCGTCCTCACACCCCCAGCCGTCCCTGGCAAGCAGTGCATGATGGACTCTTCGTGATAGGCCTTCACCCTGTCAGAAGTTAGCCTTTTTCCTTATATATACACCACACGAAGGTGGTGTTCATACGTTGTTCCATCGATCCCATCGTTGACGCCAACGGATGGGTCCCATGGAACAAAGACGGGCAGACCGGCGGCAAAATACGCAACGCCGGGCACCAGAATCACATCTATTTCGCATAGTATCACAAGTACTTGTGGGGCATTGCCGCCCCCATCCCCGTCCGCTCCACGTACGCTTCGTCAGAAGTTAGCATTTTTTTCTTATATGTGAATTTGGATCACAATTTCAACAAAATAAATACCGACTAATAATCTGACCGCTCTTTGGAAAATCTGCTTCTGGTCCGTCCACATTATGTCTATTCTATCATCGCATTTGGTGAGTGGCCCTATAGTTGAGAATTTTTGTGGATGTTTAAGGTTGCCGAAGGCTACAGGAAGGAATTGATCCTGTCAAGCTATTGTTTTCCATGTTGAGCAGTTGTAGTTGGGAAAGCCATGATAACCGACGGGGATTTCTCCAGTGAAGCTATTTGATCTGAGACTAAGGATTCTCAATGATGGAACATGGTTTCTGATCCATGAAGGGATAACACCAAAGAACGTTGTTCCCCATATCCAAGGTGGCCAGTGAGTTAAGCGCTCTAGAACTAGTGGGAAGGCACCCATGAAGTTATTTCCGGCCAGGTATAGTAAAGCGACTTAAGAGAGCAGTTGTGGGTTGCCATGGCTGTGGGGATTTTACCTGAGAAGGGGTTGTTAGATAGATCCATGAACTCTAGAGCTTCTAGATTCCACCAGCAGTCCGGGAGCTTCCCCATGAGCCGATAGGTCTACCGGAAATCTTGGAGGTTGCACCAGCAGTTCTAGAGCTCCAGTCCCACCGTCCCAGTGAGCCAATTGTTCGATAAATCTAAATCTAGTATCACGATACTGCGGAGAACACAGAGCTGGTGCTGAGATGTCCCCAACGAGGTTGTTATTGTAGAGACAGAGGTGGAAGAGGCTATGCATTTCATTCAACTGCGGCGGAATAGAGCAGTTGAACCTATTGTTACCGAGGTTGATGTCTCCCAGAGAGTTGCTAGTTGCCACCCTCAAGGAGTGGGGAGGCTCCAGCAAAGGCATTTCTGGCAAGATTTAATGACACGAGAGAGAAGTTGTGACTTGCCTTGACCACGGGGATTTCACCCCTAGAAGTAGTTTTTTTTAAAATACCTCCCATATATTAATTAAATAATAATGTTTGTACAATCATCCGTTATAAATTTAGCCACGCAGGGCGGAACACTACTCATAAGAGCACCATCAGACCTATTGTTAAAGCAAAACCTAGCTATCTCATGGGCAACTTTGTTTGCTGTTCTGTTAATCTTGGAAATCTTTATGTGAGGCATCATCCTGACCATGATTAAAGCTTCCTTCTTAAGATCAACAAGATTGGACCTGTCCAAAAATTCATTGCCAAGCAAGGATACCACAAAGGAACAGTCAGTTTCCAAACATATAGGTTTTTGAAGAGAAATACCTATATACAACCCTGCCAGGGTTGCTTTGAGCTCCGCCTCATCCACGCTGTTACACGCCCCGATATAATCCCAAGAAGAGATGATAACCTCTCCACTATGGTCTCTGGCTACCACGCCCACACTTGCAGATTTAGTAGCCTCCACAAAGCTTGCATCAACGTTTATCTTTATGAAGTCCTGCGTGGGAGGTTTCCAAGTTTCCAAGATCCTTTCCCCCTCACTGAAATAACTGAGCCCCTCCACCCTTTCTTTACCTTTAAGGCTAACCTCGTTTCTCCATTTGGAATGGCCAGAAGAAAAAGACGCCCAATAGTTTTGAATAAAGGTCACTGAGGCAGAGATAGATTCTTTTCCTTTCCCAAATATCAAATCATTTCTCAGATGCCAAGCCCTCCAGAATAAGAAAATAACATGTTCCCGCACCGGAGCCTTTAACTGGTCCAATAATATAATCAGCCAATCCGGTCCAGAATAAGTGAAATACTCTTCTCCGGGCAGATTCCACACCTCCCTAACCGCCATACGCAGCGCCCGAGCCTTGGGGCAAGACACCAAAGCATGAAAAACGCATTCCTCATTAGCTCCACAAATAGAACACATACCCATGGACGTTTGATGGTGTTTAACTCTGTTAACTTGGACCGCTAGATTATTTGCAGCCGCACGCCAAGCAAAGATTCAGATTTTCTGAGGGACTTGAGCCTTCCAAATGGTGTTCCAAATCCTCCTATCCCCCAGGGCAGCATCACTTGAGCTCCCACCCTCCGCTTCAGCATCCTTTAGCTTTAGCGCCAGTCTATACGCACTATTAACCGAGAATAAACCATTTTTCTCATAGTGCCAAGCAACAAAATCTCCCTCTCCGGTATTAAGAATACGTAGCTTAAGAATTTCCTCAACATCATGAGGATAAAACAGATGCCTAATAAGATTTTCATCCCAGCATTTTGACCCATACATGAATAATTCAGAAATACATTTTATTCTGGTTCTATTCTTCTTTGCAGAAATTTGAGGACCTGATTCTCTAGGAAGCCAATTGTCCCTCCAGACATTTATATTTGTCCCATCCACAACTCTCCAAATGACTCCCTTTTTCAGCAACTCAAGTCCATGCATCACCCGTGCTACTCGTCCACGGTCACAGCGCCCTGGCACAACGTTGAGCCGATGGCCATCGTCGAGAAGGCGCTACTTCGCCCGGAACTTTCCCACTACGTTTTACTTCATGGAATTGCACTTGGTTTCCTCCATTATCTCAATATACAACTATATAATTACAAGTAAAATGGTGGTGTACATCATATATGATAATAGGTATGATACTTGAGGAACGATCCATCCTCGTGTATATATAATAAGATAGTTGGTTATGCAGTATGTTGCTTATTTTCTCCTCACAATTAGTGTGAAACGTCGCCTGTGAGTTTGTGTGAGTAATTTTGCACATCACACTTAGTGTGAGATCTGACTTGAATTTTTTTGTGAGTAATTTGCACCTCACAATTAGTGTGACCTTAGCTTCTATTTCATCCGTTCCAAAATAACTGTCTTAGTCATAATTTTGTACTAAAGTTAGTACAAAGTAGAGACAATTTATTTTGGAACGAAGGGATTATTTTTTGTGTACTTCATAACTGGTTTTGCTAGTTAAATATATGGAAAAAATATAAAAAAGTTACAAGCTACACAGACAAATGGCTACAGTTATTATGGTGCATGAAACTCTAGAGCATGTCACACATTTGCAACTACTATTGTGATGATGCAAGAAAGTATTAGATGTGGGAAAAAAATACATGATCAAAGTCATGAGTTTTAATAAATGGAGATTAACTAATATAGATTCTTTAGATCAACGGTCGGATGGCATTTTGTAAATAATTATGATGATCTAATGTATATATGATGTTTAGATACAATTATGAAGTAAGATATATTTGTCAAACTTTCTTAACTAATAGAGTGTCACAATTCTTTATTTGTGTGAGGCGACATGTCATAATCTTATTTCATATCAAATCAATAAGAAATTGTAGAATCTCCTGGCATGAGAAGTTGTCTATCTCACTCAATAAAAGTATAGATATACCACACTAATGAGATGAATAAATTTTGGTTGCGCGTCATTGTGGTAGCCGGTTGTTAATTTATACGGTATTCTCTTCATTTTATATTAACTTTCACTTAAATGAATGTATCTAGCATTAAAATAGGGGTTTTTTGTGAAGGATCTATCAAATATTTGATGTCAACTTGAACCACTTTATTTTTGTAAAATATTAGACCATGTGTTATTTACAATTGACCAAAGTTTTCATGTAATATGGTTTTTATATACCTATTCTGAAAAAGACAAATTTCCGCAGATTCAGCTGGAACGGGGTCAAATTTGAACTACATGTGCTTGATAGTTTGCTCTTTATTTTTTGAAAAAATCATTTCTAGATACACAAGTAGTCATTTCATCAGGGATCCACCAAGACTTTTGTAAGATTCCACCCCT
Organism: Bromus sterilis; assembly: GCA_950022295.1. Lineage (NCBI taxonomy): Eukaryota > Viridiplantae > Streptophyta > Magnoliopsida > Poales > Poaceae > Bromus > Bromus sterilis. The sequence continues at coordinate 333,577,818 of OX465599.1, read as the reverse complement.
ATCTATTACCGGTCATGCCCTCCGTTTTGACTACTTTTTAAAATCGACAAAAATAATTAAAAAAAATAAAAAAATTGTAAAAACTTCACGTTGCATCCTAATTTATGTCTTAGTAACCATAGAAAACAACAAACTTGGAATAAAGCAAATATCTTATAAAAGTCTTTTCAAAATGAGCTATCGAGTATGAAGATTCATGACTTTCAAGCCAAATGAACGATGTTAAAGCTAGTTTGAAAGGATAGTTTTCCCAAATGATCTCATATTTTGCACATGTGTGTATATTATACTAGCCAACAAGTTTGCCAAAGGAAGTTTTTATTTTCTTTGCATGAAAAATCCATTTTCCATTTTCCAAGTGACAAAAGTAGGGGTTTTTTGTGAAGGATCTACCAAATATTTGATGTCAACTTGAACCACTTTATTTTTGTAAAATATTAGACCATGTGTTATTTACAATTGACCAAAGTTTCCATGTAATATGGGTTTTATATACCTATTCTGAAAAAGACAAATTTTCGCAGATTCAGCTGGAACGGGGTCAAATTTGAACTACATGAGCCTGATAGTTTGCTCTTTATTTTTTGAAAAAATCATTTCTAGATACACAACTAGTCATTTCATCAGGGATCCACCAAGACTTTTGTAAGATTCCACCCCTATCTATTACCGGTCATGCCCTCCGTTTTGACTACTTTTTGAAATCGACAAAAATAATTAAAAAAAATAAAAAATTGTAAAACCTTCGCGTTGCATCCGAATTTATGTCTTAGTAACCATACAAAACAACAAACTTGGAATAAAGCAAATATCTTATAAAAGTCTTTTCAAAATGAGCTATCGAGTATGAAGATTCATGACTTTCAAGCCAAATGACCGATGTTACAACTAGTTTGAAAGGATAGTTTTCCCAAATGATCTCATATTTTGAACATGTGTGTATATTATACTAGCCAACAAGTTTGCCAAAGGAAGTTTTTATTTTCTTTGCACGAAAAATCCATTTTCCATTTTCCGAGTGACAAAAGTAGGGGTTTTTTGTGAAGGATCTACCAAATATTTGATGTCAACTTGAACCACTTTATTTTTGTAAAATATTAGACCTTATGTTATTTACAATTGACCAAAGTTTCCATGTAATATGGTTTTTATATACCTATTCTGAAAAAGACAAATATCCGCATATTCAGCTGGAACGGGGTCAAATTTGAACTACATGTGCTTGATAGTTTGCTCTTTATTTTTTGAAAAAATCATTTATAGATACAAAACTAGTCATTTCATCAGGGATTCACCAAGACTTTTGTAAGATTCCACCCCTATCTATTACCGGTCATGCCCTCCGTTTTGACCACTTTTTGAAATCGACAAAAATAATTCAGAAAAAATAAAAAAATTGTAAAACCAACGGTCCCGGTTTTTGCGACAAACCGGGACCAATGCCTCGCCAGAGCATTGGTCCCGGTTGGTGGCAAAAACCGGGACCGTTGCCCCAGTTGAACCGGGACCAATGCCATATCCAGACGAACCGGGACCGTTGCCCGGCATCGGTCCCGGTTCTGTAATGAACCGGGAGCGATGCCTCTTTTGGGCTGGACGAAAGGGGGGTCTGTCTACTAGTGCCGAGGTCGTTTGAACTAAGGTCTAGGTCGGCGAGTACCTGAAGCGCCGCCATGTCGAGCGTGCCTAGCCCGCCAGAGAGACCAAAGTCCCCCGAGGCTTAACCGTGTGACGTCAAATGCATCGCAGGACACGCCCTACCAGCTGGAGAGTGCTGCCGGGTTGCCGAGGCTGGCTTTCCATGCCTCGGGGGCTACTCCCATCGGGAGCGCTGACGCGCACCCGACGAGCACTATTCACGCAGCTGACAAAAAACGACGGGGTTAGCTTAAAAACAACTTGAGTCTATGCGCGACTCTACGAGTCGCACATAGCCTCGGGGGCTACTCTCATCGGGAGCGCTGACACGCACCCGACGACCGCTCGACTGGACAACTTCTCCCCACTCGACGATGAAATACGAAGACGAACCGGACTGTAATTTTGATGCTTCATCCAAATACTCCCATCGGAAGCGTACTCACGACATCTTCGACTGCTCATCAGCAAATGATCGACACGCACTACGGCGACTACTGCAGATTCGAGTCCCCCAGGCACTCGGGGGCTACTGACGAGGGGGTGACCCCACGACTCCTCTACGTGAGGGTACCTGGTGCGTGTCATGGCTGGCGGCCCACCAGAGGCCCACTCGTGGACACCGACATGATGGAATAAGATGTGAAGCCGAAGACTTGAGGCGCAAGACAAGGACTCCTACTTGTAGTCGACTAGGACTCATGTAAATCCCTACCTGGCTATCTATATAAAGCGAGGCAGGGGCACCACTCTAGACAAGCTCTCAACCCCCACGCATAAGACTAGACATATCTCTCTCCACCAAAGCCCTCACGCCACCTCTGTACATCATCATTAATACAAGATCAGACAAGCAGCATGTAGGGTTTTCCCTCTAGGGGCTTGAAGCTGGGTAAATCGTGCCCCATGTGTCGCTCGTCCGCCGTCCGAGGACATCTTAATACGCATCTATTCATCCTTGCCTTGCGAGAACTCGCCTTGGCCTGCACTGTAATCACACCCTCACATGATAATATCGAGAAGGAAGTGCTTCTTTTGTTAGCCGACGAGTATCGTCCAACCTGTGTCATCTCTATGACTAACCTAGGGTCCCTGACCATGAGATTTGCCGGGGTTGATCCCCGTCAATTGGCGCCGTCTGTGGGAACTACACAGGTTGGAATCGTGATCTCGGCGGCCCCGTCTCCAGCAAATCACAACTCAAGGGCTTCTTCAACAACTACATCAAGATCTACATCAAGCTCATGGAGAAAACAAGAAAAATTTCGAGCGCGTCACTCGAAGATCTACATCAACAAAAGCGCTCACGCGCAGTCTGCAGGACAAAAAAACGTTTGTGTTGCGGGCACTCGCGACGGCGACTGGAAACTCATCTCGACGATCCATTTGGTGGAAAGATGCGAAATCCAATTTTCGAACACTGTGAAAATTTCAGCAAATTCCAACGGTTGGGTCTCCGTCGGCGACCGCCGCACTGAAGCACTCTCGGAATCTGACGGAACTCCGCGTGACTCCAGAAAATAAATTTCTGACATTAGCTCTCCGTCGAACATAGCCTTGGGGGCTACTCCCATCGGGAGCGCTGACGCGCACCCGACGAGCACTACTCACGCAGCTGACAAAAACGACGGGGTTAGCTTAAAAACCATGTGTTAGCTGACGAGTATCGTCCAACCTGTGCCATTTCTATGACTAACCCAGGGTCCCTGACCATGGATTTGCCGGGGTTGATCCCCGTTAACATGTCAGCTTTGAAGGCGATGCAACCAAGACTTCATGTTTTTGTCTATACTCAAGATACACCATTACATTATCCATGTAAAAAATTGGTGCTGCTCGGGTCCACTGGCTATTTTTAAGCAATTAAATTCATTTCTAGGAATTAAATGGATATAAATTAAATTTAAACTACGAATGCACGAAAGAGTTGGCAAAATGGATTTAAAATCCTATTTCTGTGAATGACTCTATGTTAAGCCTTATCCAAATAATGAAAGGAATATTTAACATGAGGGTGCCGAGACAAGACCCGGCCCCATAAATGATGTTTGTTAGTGTTTTATTTTAAAAAATTCAAACAAAGTCTAAAAATGATGAAACTTGACATGGTGCCATCACATGACACCTAGAAGTGGATGTATTTTTAAAAATCTTTAACAAAAGTGTGACATATATCAAAACTGAACCATCTTCAAGAAGGAATCATCTTTTTGAGAGGGAATGGCCCAGATTTAAGAAATGGTGAGGGGACAGTGAAGGGAAGTTATGGTGGGGCTTTGGAAAATAACGGCGGTTCCGGAGCGTGGCTCATGCGTGCGAGGGGACCCACCCACATGTGCTCTACTCAGCCTCGACTGCTGGAAACTGTCGATTCCTCCGTTGCCAGCAGGCCTGGCTGAGGGGTGCTTTAAGGTTCATGCTAATTGAGATTCGCATGGAGCCCAGACAACCAAACATGCCAAATTCCTCTCCAGCGTGCAACCAAACACGTCCATCATTTCTCATATATTCTATATTCTTGTGACGTGCAAATAGATCCACGTGGGTAACAAAGTAAAGAACACACCTAATGTGAGACGTTTCTCATGATCTTACATTGCATGCCATCAACAAAAAAGAGAAAACTACATCTACATGTCTTAACTTCAAAGAGCATCCCCAACCACAACCCTCAACCAAACACAATCCCGACAATTACCCAATAGCATAACCATGGGTCCTGCACTTCACCATTTCCCTCACCCGGTGTAAGTGAAGTAATTGTACATTGTATGTCGAGAGGAAATCCGCGGAGCCCATAAATGTTGGAGTTAATCGATGGGTCATTCAAGGTTTGAATCTTACTCCCGACAGGTATCTTGCCTGACAGATGATTGTTCAAGGTATTCAACGCGCTAAGCACTAATAAGCTTGAAATGCTCGGAGGAATTGCTCCTGTGAGTTCATCAGATGATAAATCAAGGTATTCAAGCACATTTAAACTACCAACATTTTTGGGAATACAACATGACAGATGATTTCTTGTTAGGTTCAAAAACCAAATGCCTTGAAGGTTGTTTCGCTCTTCAGGTATACACTGAGACAACGAATTACCCGACTAATATGGAGATTCGATAGGCAAAAGAACAGTGAAAAGAACGAAATCAACACAGAGGACACAAGGATTTAACGTGGAAAACCCCTCTGTGAAGAAGGGTAAAAACCACAGACTCCATCTAGCAAACTTTCACTATCGTGGAGAGGTTACAATCGCCAAGGGATTTACAACTTGATCAACTTACCCGTGTGACGGCTTACAAAGAGTATATATAACAGGCGTGAGCTAGGACGATACTGATCCATAGCCCGCGTAGGGGGGGGGGGGCTAGCGCCCCTGCACCCTAGGCATCGCTGGCAAGCGATGCGTGATGGTTTGCTGGTGATATGCCTCCGGTCTGTCAGAAGTTATCCTTTTTTCATTGGGTGACCGTGGAAACACCACACGAAGGTGGTGTTCATAGGTTCTTCCATCAATCTCATCGTTGACGCCAACGGATGGGTTCCCTGGAACAAAGACGGGCAGACCGGCGGCAAAATACGCAATGCCGGGCACCAGAATCACGTCTACTTCACATAGTATCGCAAGTACTTGTGGGGCATTGCCGTCCCCTTCCCCGCCCGCTCCACGTACGCTTCATCAGAAGTTAGCATTTTTACCTTATATGTGAATTTGGATCACAATTCAACAAAATCAAAACCGACTAATAATCTAACCGCTCTTTTGAAAATCTACTTCTCGCCCGTCCACATTATGTCTATTCTATCATCGTATTTGGTGAATGACCCTATAGCTTGTACCAAGCTAAGCTATGGAGTGCCTATTAGCTTGATCGTACCGTAATGGTTGCTTCTTTGCGCATACACCAAGCTTGCACCGGAAATCCATGCAAATCCATCTTCAGTTGTAACGACGCCCTCTAGCCTAAAAGTCGCCGCCAACACTTGCATTGCTTGGTCGGTTGGTCCAGGGCCGCAACGAGACAGAGAAGAACAGTCCCTGCATGACGCTCGCATGCACCACCATGTCCCTCGCCTCCCTAAAGCACACAACAACAAGAAATCCTCTGGATCAAAGGAGCGGATTGAGAGAGAAAAAATCCCCTCCTGAGTGGTGAGGCGACACAGGGGGTGCTCCGGTGGGGTGGTTAGCATGAGGCATGGGAGCTTCGACATGGTTGGGCCACCCGTCGCCGGCGCACGGCGGTCGTGGATCCGTCCGCTCCTCCTCCTCCCCTTTCCTTCTGCCATGTACTTGCTGGCGCAATTTGGGTGATGTTCAAGGAAGGGCGATTGTTGGCGGCTCCATCAGTCGGGAGCTGCTAGTATGGCCAAAGTCGAGGCCTTTGGTTGATCACGGGGTTATCCAGATGCAGGACGGCGGCCTTGGCGGCGGGTGACGTGGTGTTTGTGGGCGGAGGGCATGTCTTGGAAGCGGGCAAGCATCCATGGCCACACGGGTGGCATGGTTATTGGTGTTCGGCATAGGGTGGTGGGTGGAGGGTGTGAGCTCCGGGGTGCATACCTTGCTTGATTTTTTGCCAAGTTGACGGCGGAAGCGGACACAGACGTCCTTACCTTCATGAAGGCTCCGACGCGGTTGCTCGCCTCCCTTCGTGCCTCTCCGGGTGAAAAGCCGATCCCTGGGATGAGGCGGACCAGGCAATGGCGGCATTCAGTTGTCGTACCCTTCTTGGATGCACCACCTTGGAGCTCATGCTTTATCATTTTTCTGTTTCTCCTCTTCGCGGTGACTTGCTCACATGAGGTCTCAGTCGGCTCCAAGCAGGTCTTTATAGTTCATCCTTAGTTTGCTTGGTGGGCGATTGAGAGGTGTTGCGGTGCTCGGCACCTTTGTATATTGCCTTGGATGTGTGTTGTATGTGTTGGCGAATTGTGGTTTTCAGATGCCTGTATCGATGATGTTTGATTTATATATAAAGCAGGACGAATGCATTTTGCGGTAAAAATCCATCGGCCCCAGGCCAGAGCAAGCTATAATGATCTAGCTAGAAAGATAGGCTACTGTTTTGTTCTGGCTTTTGGGAGTATAGTAGCTTTGCTCGTTTTGGCAGGAAAGCATCCAATGGCCGACATTCTATGTACTATATAGACTGTCCTAATAAAGCTATGGTTGATAAGACAAAAGAACAGACTGCCTTAATAAGGAAATAAAAGCTACATACAAACATGTACATATATGGACCTCGAGCAAAGCTATATGATCTAGTAGTAGCTAGAAAGATATGAGTTCTGCTCTGTGCTCTTGGGAGTAGACGTTTTGGGCATGCAGGGCCCAGCATTGTATATACATCTATCTGTGCTTTTATAGGATAAAAGAAGTGGTCGTACCAATCCAAAGACGTGTAAGTCGGAAGCTTGCCATATGCCAATATGGTTGATAATTTTGTCGGCACGGTGCACAGAAACTTGAAACACAAAAAATTGCCAGGAGTAACTTTGCCCATCTGGCAAGCAAAGTGACAGGTACCTAGACCCTAGAGTTCAAGAAAAGAAAAAAAACAAGGAAGAGACAAAAAAATAAATACTATTAAAAAACAAGAGAGAGAGAGAGAGAAATCCAAATATGAAATTTCAGAAAATATATGACTAAGAGATGACTTTTTTTTGGAGAATAAAAGATGACATTCAGTACAATGATGATTTTTTTTCTTATCTTTCATTCTAAGAGACCATCTGTTGGTTAAGAGAATTCATTTACTATTTTTCATTTCCCCCTCTTAAAGTTAGTAATTTCCCTATGTGGCATCATCAGTAAGAAAAAAGAAGACTGGGAGCATCCTGTTGGAGGTGAGACTCCACGTATGTACTCTCGCATGCTCCAGCGGGCCCAACGGCATTCAACCTTTGCCAACCCTCTCTCAATCTTTGCCTATTTAAGAGAGGAGCGGGAGGAGTTCAACAACAAAACCGAAGAAACCTCCCCTAAACCCTACACAAGGAAGGTGGACTGCAAGACCATATCGGAGTAAACTAGGTATGGATCGATCCTATCATCCCTCATTCCCTCTATATGTTAGCTATTTTGATGTTCACCTCTCTGATATAAATTATTTAAACTCATTTAAATTTATAGACATTATGGCTTCACCGTTTTGTGGCATCTCCACATGCGGCCTCAATGCCGCTGCTCCTATCGGATTCTCGACCAAGAAGCAGCTTTCCCTGCCTTCACCCACGTTTGTTTCACTTCCCCATGAAATCAGGCCTAGGAGAAAGTGCAATTTCAGAGTAAACGCCGCAAAGGAATTGTATTTCAACAAGGACGGGTCGGCTATGAGGAAGCTGCAAGTGAGTTGTACAATCTAATCACTCTCAGTTAAAGAATGCCACTATATATCATCCATGTCGTTGCTTATTTTCGGTTTTAGTTGTCAATTTCTGATTTCGTATGGACCTATCAGAATGGAGTGAATAAGCTCGCAAACCTGGTTGGAGTTACTCTTGGTCCAAAAGGGCGGAATGTTGTCCTTGAGAGCAAGTACGGGGCACCTAGAATTGTCAATGACGGCGTTACGGTGGCGAAAGAGGTATGTGTTATTACAGTTTATTCTTACCATGCAATGTCAATGTAAGTGAACTTGAATACATGCAATGAATTTTTGTCATTGTTGGCTATCGACTAGGTTGAGCTCGAAGATCCTGTTGAAAATATTGGAGCTAAATTGGTTAGGCAAGCTGCTGCTAAGACAAATGACTTGGCTGGTGATGGTACAACCACATCAGTCATCCTTGCTCAAGGGATGATCGCCGAGGGTGTGAAGGTTCACCAATACAAAAATCTTGTGTCTTGTTATTTATAGCCTAAACGTTTTTATACATTCGGTTATGGAATTAATGCCTTTACTTTCTCCAGATTGTAGGTGCTGGTGCTAATCCAGTTCAGATTGCCCGTGGTATTGAGAAAACAGCCAAAGCACTAGTCAATGAGCTCCGAAAGATGTCCATAGAGGTTAAAGATAGTGAACTTGTTGATGTTGCTGCTGTAAGTGCTGGGAATGATTATGCAATCGGCAACATGATAGCTGATGCTATGAGCAAGGTCGGGCGACATGGGGTAGTCACGCTTGAAGAAGGAAGGAGTGCTGAAAACAACCTCTGTCTGGTCGAAGGGATGCGATTCGACCGCGGCTATATTTCTCCCTACTTTGTAACCGACGGTGAAAAAATGACGGTGGAGTATAAGAATTGCAAGGTATATTGCACTTTATCTTGGCAGCTCATGTACTTATTTCAGTTAGCACAATCTTCATGAGTTATGCGCTCTTAAGCTGATATTTATCATATTGCCCAGCTCCTTCTTGTGGACAAGAAAATTAACAGTGCCAGAGATCTTATCACTATTCTGGAGGACGCTATTATGAGTGGATATCCAATTCTAATAATTGCAGAGGATATTGAGCAGGAAGCTCTTGCCGCCCTTGTGCTCAATAGGCTTAGAGGTTCATTGCAGATTGCTGCTATAAAAGCCCCTGGTTTCGGAGAACGCAGGAGTCAATACCTGGATGACATCGCTACCCTGACAGGAGGTGGGTTTGATGTTTGGTGTGATATGATGCGTCCTCTTGTGATATCTGTTCAGTTATAACGGCCATTCTTCATGTAGGCACTGTCATCAGAGCTGAAATGGGAGTGCCCCTGGATAAAGCAGACAAAAATGTGCTAGGAACTGCTGCCAAGGTTGTAATTACCAGGGATTCAACAACAATAGTTGGAGATGGTACTACACAAGAGGAAATAACAAAAAGGGTCACACAAATCAAGAGCCAGATTGAGGTCTGTATATTTATTGTGAAATTAATCTTGTTTATTTCCATATCCTATTTGTCGAATCATATATGTTCTTGTTTTTTTCATGACTCTTCTCTGTTTATGCAGTCTCTTTTGAATGCTCTGTTTTCCCGGTCTTTATAGTTTCAATTAGCTTGTTCTGCACAAGTGTGGATAAAAATGCTGACTAAAATTTCGTTCTGAAACTTTATTTTTTCAGGTTACTCAACATGAATATGAGAAAGAAAACCTCAAAGAGAGGTTAGCCAAATTATATGGTGGTGTTGCTGTCATTCAGGTACAGCTGATGTTTCACGCTTAGATACCTATTGATGTACTAGGCTACGATTTCAGAAAAGCACCCAGTAATTCACTAGGTTGCATTAGCAACATATAATAGCTATATAAGATAAATAGATAATACATCTTGGTTTGTAGGTAGGGGCACAGACCGAAACCGAGCTGAAGGAAAAGAAACTGAGGGTTGAAGACGCGCTGAATGCAACAAAGGTAATGTTTTCTCCTGGTTAACTTCCAATTGATTTTAGGGATTTGTGTACCTGTGTGATCTCATTCAGAGGGCCTTCTAGTGCACTGTAGATTTTTTTTATTTTTACTTATACAACAAAAACTATATGTACTCCTTTTTTGTTAATTGACTACCTTCTTTCTGGACAGGCGGCTGTTGAGGAAGGTATTGTTGTTGGTGGTGGTTGTACACTCGTAAGGCTTGCATCAAAAGTTGATGGAATTAAACAAACTCTTGACAATGATGAACAGAAGGTATGAAATAAATAAATTAGATCATCTTCCGCAAAGTTTCGATATTAGAATTCTGTCTTTACTTCAAGGGTGTTATTTTCTTCCATTCTGATGAGCTAATCGGCTCTTCACATTTTCAAGATTGGGGCCGAAATAGTAAGGAAGTCCTTGAGTTATCCACTTAAACTGATTGCAAACAATGCTGGTGTTAATGGCAGTGTAGTTATTGAGAAGGTTTGGAACTCAAATTTGTTCTCACATATGCGTTTGATTATTCAACAACTTAGGCATAACAAATTTGGAACTTGCCTGCATTCAGGTCCTTGCCATTGACAACTTCAGGTATGGTTACAATGCTGCTACAGGGAAGTACGAAGATTTGATGGCTGCTGGCATTATCGATCCGACCAAGGTAGGTGCTTTCAGAACCAATGTTCTCTTGGACCACCTCATATAATTGATACTCTCATATCAGAATGTTATGTTACATTTTATTTCAAGTAAGATAATATACTTGAAAAATCCTAGAGTCCATTATGTTTTTTTTTCGGAAAATGACTACTGGTTGTTTTTTCATAATCGACATCTAGTTATAACTATGCTGAGACATGAAGCATTGAACCCATAAACTTCGGAGGGGTGACCAGTTTGATGGGATCTTTCTTAGATGGATTCTATCTCCCTCCTTATTCACAACCACCTATTTTATGTCCCCGCCTTTCTATGCATAAGAAATTAAGAATCAAGTCCATTCTGTCTCCCTCCTTATTCACAACCAGCTATTTTATCTCCCCTCCTTTCTATGCATAAGAATGATATCCATACATCAATTAACTAGATTTTGCCTCAATAGGTGGTGAGGTGTTGCTTGGAGCATGCTGCATCCGTGGCAAAAACTTTCATCACCTCTGATGCTGTGGTCGTCGATATCAGGGAGCCTAAGCGGGCACCTGCTGTGAACCCGATGTCCTGTTCAGGTACACATACGAAATTTGCTCGACATCATCAGCTATTTCTTACTCAGGAACCATATTGTCTTACTAACTCATTTTATTTTTTCGTGCAGGTTATGGATTCTAATTTAGAAGAAGATCTATGCTTTCCTGTTCTCCCGATAACATGTTATATCGGATGCAGAACTAGTGTTATGTTTTGAGAAATAAATTTAATACTTACTGCTGTTGTGAGTCAAAGCCCCAATGAATAGTTTGTTTTATAGTCCTAAAAGTGAATAATGATTAGTTGCATGGAACATTGTAGCTGCATAATATTCACATTTGTTCCATAAGAGAGTGTAGGCTTGTGGTAATGATGATATTTCCATATATGGATTCTATAGACTCTTCGCATAAAGGTTTCACACGAGGTTCCTCAAAGGCATAACATGGCGATTAAAGTCCATGATGATATTGATCATCACTTCGAGACTAGGAAGGATATGAGGCAGAGCAATTCACTGTCTTCGATCCATTTCGACCTTGCTGCTAAGAGCGTCTCTAGACGATCCCTCAAAACCGATTGAAAGAGTAAACATTTCATTTTGAGGAGTTAAACAAGACATACTCGATCTCTTATCCTCTTTACTCCTTGGGCCGGCCATCGCTTATATTTACTCGACCGACGCCACTTTTGAGGATAACACCCCCCCCCCCCCCCCCCCGCTCACACCGCCCCTCGACCTCGCTTGCACCGCATCGACATCAACGCCTCCCAAATTCATCCCTCTCCCCTGGTTGGTAGTCGCGGCACACCACAACTACCCATATCCCCGTCGGCGCTTCCAATCGACCGGCGCCGCCCCCGAATCACGCTAAAATTGCTGGATATCTAGACATCAAAGGTCACTGCTGCCAATTCAAAGAATGGATCCGTGCCCCGGCACACACCCAAATCATGCACTCGGTGGCGCGCCCCCTCCTGCTCCTTCACAGACCTGCCTCGATCGTTGTTGAAGAGGAATTCTAGTGGTAGGACCAAACCAGACTCCTCGTCTTCTCTTGTACACCTATATATTCATCTGATTGGAGGGGAGGGGGGTACTCCTCTCCCCCAGCATATCCCACGCCTGATTTTTTCTTCTGATCTAATTAATAATTAGACTTATAACTAGAATGATCTAACTGTATTAGATTTATAATCTCATTATAATAGTCTACTTACATTAGAATGATCTAATAAGATTAGACTTCTAATTTGTGTGGGACAGTTGTTTCTCTCTCGGGTTTCCTCGGAGCTCTTTTTCCTAGACGATCCAAGTGTTGCCAGATTAGTACTTTGATACGCGTGCATACCTCAGATAGGTAGTCTACTTCGTCTCTTTATTGGTGGATCGACACAGAGAAATTCTAGTGGTAGGGAGGTTGAACCTAGGTAGTTGTGGCCATCATCACTGCACTTACTCGCTACACCAACTATCCTTCTTCTACTTCCACTATGCGTGAATCATTGATAATATGATGCTAATCTGCCTCTTCATAGTGTTCCTTTGGAGTGATCGTGTAGCTTAAATTTGTCCTTGCGGAGAACATTTCACTTTAGTTGTTGGACATGTCCTCCAACTCTATAGCCTGCAGATTTCACATGCAATCAAGGAGCTCCCTTGTGAGCGGCTTTTGTAGACACCTTCATGAACCACAGATTCTGAAGGTTGCACCAACATGCTAGAACTTCCCGCTGAGTTGGTTGTTCCATAAATGTCGTATCTTGAGGGAGATTAGCCGGTAGAGCTAGTGTGCAATAGAGTTGTTGAACATATTGTTGCCAAGGTCAAGTGATACGAGGGAGCGCAGCCGCGAGATGCTGATTGGGATGGCGCCGCAAAGGTTGTTGTCGTGGAGGTCTTGATAGGAGCCCTAGAACGCCGTGGTGTCAATCGAACAACTCCCACCGAAAAGAACGAGTCCCTCGATCCTTAGCGTGAAGAGTGTTTTGTTATAATTAATTCGAGGTACACAGTGGATCATCAAAGGATCAATCTACCACACAAGGTACGACACCGAAATTTGTTAACGAGGTTAATTGAACATCGGCTACATCCCCAGGGCCTGATTATGGGCTCTCCACCCGCACAACGGCCATCCGGACGCCCAGGGGCGAAATTGGGCCTGGGGCAACTGGGGCTATAGCCCCAGGTGTGGCCCAACTAGTACGTATAGTCTTAGGAAATTTTCTCAGAATTTTAGCCATATATAAAGGCCCAGCCCTAGGCAGCCCCAGGCTTCTCAGCCCACTTCTCAGCCCCAGGCTGGCTTCCGTTCGTAGATTTCAAAGTTTCTCGGTCCACTTAGCTCTCCACTTGTACGTAAGATTGTATAATTCTAATCGGTAGAAGCAAAAAGATCGTTCAATGATTCGATCGCCTCTCCCGATCGGAAAAAATCTTGCCAGATCTAAAAGAGCCCCCGCTCATGGCTGCGCCGCTTGACACGTCTTCCTACAGCAAGAACTTTCGCCCAGTGGCTCACCGTTGGATAATCTCACGACATAGATGGCAGACCCCTCCGACGCTCTGACGATCTGGCTAGCCATCTCCTGTTATGTTCTAGCCTCCGCTACCAAACCGGATGGAAAGGTAATTTTTATTGTGTATCATCTAATTTGTTCCTTAGTTTTCATGTATCAGTAGAAACCAATTATTTGATAATATAAAATCTTATAACTTCACTCAATTTATATTTCACTGTCACTAGTAAATTAAAAATCAAAGATCAAGAGGGCTCCAACAATCACATCTTTTTTCAAGCAACATTCAACCGGTCTATAACTAAGCATCTCCATCGAACACCCAAAAATACCACGCACTAAAATAGTTTTACAACGCCACTTTAGCAGTTTTAGCGTGCCGCGATCGTCATCTATTTTTCAGATGCATAAAAATATAGCGCCTAATCCGACGGCCCCACTCTTGCAGCGCGCACAATCTGACGCCTAAAAATTACAGCACGGAATACCGCTTTTTACCTCATGCTCTAATTTATTTTGCGTGCGCTCTATTTTACAGCGTTTGGTGGAGCCCTATTTTTTTTTTGCCTCCGATGCCAAAAAAACGATGGTTTTAGCGCATGAGACTTTTTTTTGGCGCCTGTTGGAATTTATCTTAGTTTTAGCCCTAGGCTTTGAGAAATCCTGGCTTCGCCTCTGCGGACGCCGACACATACCGCTGGCCTCCCCTTGTGTGCCCGTGCTATTTTGTTACTTAGCATATATATGTTACAACATGCATGGGGTGCCTCCTCATCTTATATTCTTAAGAAGTTGGTCCAAATTTTCTCAACATGCAAAGTATCCATCTCCACATCCCTATTAGACCATGCATTTAAGTCTTCTTTCCCACTTGGCCATGCAAAAATATACCACATAAGCGAACTTAAAAATTATAATTATTTTTGCTTAGTCTATGCATGTAACGTTGCCACATCATAATGCAACATAGTCACCCTTCACTTTTTTGTTTAAAATGATATTTTGAACAATAATTCAAAAGATGTTATTCTATTTTTAGACATTTCTTTTATTGATTTTTAAGTTGTACTTTTTATTAGATTTAGTTATTTTTAGTAACTATTTACATATTTTTTGACAAAATTACCGTAGCAACGCACGGGGATATCATCTAGTTACATGAGAGGCCAACGATACAACATAACTAACGCGCACAACAGTGCACACTAATATTTATAAATGATCCTAAACAAACAATGAAATATTTAGTCAAATATGCAAACTCATCACATGAAATGTCACTCACATCACCGTATTGTGGATTACCAAGCCATTCTACGAAACACTAAAATCTACAAAATATACCTCTGTCATTCATCTTTGGAAAGCTTTTCCTCTTCCTGATTAGAAAGGTGTGATGTATGTTTGTTTGTATGTTTTGTCAATTTTTATAGGTGATGTATGTTTGTTTGTATGTTTTGTATATCTTGATTTGTTTGTGCTTGATTAGAAAGGTGTGAATTGGCATATCGACACATAATATATATTGAAGCCTTTTTCTCTCTTTTTTGTTTGTATCGGCACTAGTTGCACGAGTAAATTTATCGAACGAATCAATTCAGAATCATGATTGCACGAAGACTTATGTTTTCTGGTAATTAACTATTGTTTTATTAAGCTTGCATTCGATATGTCTCGCTGATAGCCACAAAGCGTTCGGTTTTTTGTTCTTCTTTCGTTCCATGCACTTTATTCAGGCAAGCAGTTCAGCTTATTGATGTTCTTCTTCTCACACTTGAAGGTAGATTCCTGAAAAATATTGTTCTAACTTGGAAGTAGTGTAAGTTAGCCTTCTCTTGCATGTGAATCTCTTATGTTAGTTTGTACTTATATTTTAGACTGTTGCCGCCCCATGTATATACTGGGACATATGGTCACTTCCCCCACACAGTTGTAAGCTTTTCTAATATTTGTATAATTCTTTTCTCACGACCGATGATGGGTGCGGAAATGCACATTTTCATGTTCTAGCGACTAGTAAAGTGTCCTCGCAAATGCGAGGGCATTGTCTTTAGCGTATTATATAGAAGTATTTTGAAATAAAAATTTGATTTCCTGCATATTTATATTATATTATTAATGTTATATAATATGGATAAGTAACCTCATGAGGAAGTTCACAGCTCTATGTCTCTTGAGAAATGCTTATATTCTTTTGAACCAAAAATTGACAAAATTCCAGGATAGTTTAAATTCCATCCGATATCATATAGGAAGCAACCAACTATAATTTTATATTTTAAAATAATGCATGATATTGAATCTGATCAATTGACATGAAACATGAGAATTTCTCAAGTACAAAGTAATTAATACTATGCATATGACCTTTAGTCCTTGGCAATGGGGTTTAACTAAGAAATCAAGACTTTTTTAGAAAGATGACCTTTGTTGGTACAAATGGTAAAATATATATTCACTAAAGTAAAAGAATGATTTTTTTTTCTTAAATGATCATGTTGAATTTTTACTTAAATGATAAAAAAGGTAAAGAATTATGTTGCCTTGCTCTTAGACACCAATTATTGAACTCAAACTTCACATATCATAAACTCATGTCAAAACACATAGTAAAGACATATTAGGTGGTCCATCAAGACTATAATATGGTGGTCAATTAGTTCACATGTATCCAATCTCTGGAAGCAAGAGGTCGCAAAGGGGCTAATAAAACATTGTTAGGTGCATCGATCAATGCCTGGTATGTTAGTAGTGTACCTAGTTCTTTGTAATACCATCAAGACAATTTGGATCTGCATTGAAGTACGAAAAGGAGTGGTTGCACCTTTTAAAGTTTGGAAGATCGATCATTAGGGCATTTTTTCCTACTTTTCTATGCCACAAATTTGGGAAATTCATTTATAAAGACAACTAACTGGTCAGAACCATGGAGATTTACAAATAGTGTATAAGCTATTTGTGGACAAAGATCTTCAATATTTACCCCCATGCTATCAATGTGTTTGTGATTTTCTCTCCTTACACTGACAATAGACTGTAATTGTATTAATATTTTGACGGAAAGTCCTGCTTAAATTGCAAAATGTAACTCATCGATATAATTGTATTACTCCCTCCGATCCAAATTAATTGACGCACACTTAGTACAAGTGCGTCAATTAATTTGGATCGGAGGGAGTATTACATTTATAATTCTGAGTATTAATAAATTATGGGTCCATTATTAATTATGTTACACCATAACAATGATATATACTTTGGATAAAGTTATGACATGAATATTAAGGAAGCGATGAATCATTACTTTTGTATTATTTTACGCATATTAGGATACACCAGCTATGATGCCTTAGGTGATAATGAAATCCAACTAAAGAGATGGAAAAGGCAGAAGAAAGATACATACAACGTGCTATTTGAAGGTCCGGCCATGTGCTGATGCACACGAAGCAGATCTTCTATGAATCGACCCATCTTACACACACGGCTGCATGGTGAGTTGATGAGGCAAGATTGTAGGGCGAGTGCATGAGGCCTGTGCACGGGGAGGAGAGTCGGTCTGCCAGTAGGAAATCAACGAGTGCATGAGGTATATTTTTCTATTTGGTGTGGGTCCACTTTAAGTTATGAAGATCTAAGGGTTATTAATAAAGGGTCCACCAAATCAACGGTCAGATGTTTTTGATTAACGTGGGATTTTCTAGCTAATTTCTCTATTTTTCATATGTATTTTGCTTTTGATAGATAGATGGCGGCAATCATGAATTGTGGTTTCTTGCAAATATACATACAAACAAACCATGAATTGTGTTGATGACTTGATCATGTGAGTGAAGGCGGACAACATAAGGCAGAAGAGAATCACAATAGCAGATAGAGACATGAGGCTCAATCTCTACGCTGATGGTACGAAAAAAGGTAAAATGATAATTATGATAGTCCCACTAAAATTACCAGACATACATTTTCTATTTTTCCGAGAGTTTTTAGCCTATTTTTTCTGTGAATTAGACCGCGTGTTAATTTACCTTTTATTTAGTTTTCAGTTTTTAGGTAGTTATTACCTCCAAGGAACTATTAACCTTCATTTCCACCTGGTTTGGTGAAAAGGACATAAGAAGTAGCGGTTGTATTTGGGGCATATTCAAGGATTGTCCTCTATATGATCTCAAATGTAAAAAACTATCCGAATTAAAGTTGTACATCTCGTTAGATTAAACATCTTTTCCTTTGAATCATCTCAATGAAGGGACACAATGATGCAATGAAATGTTACAAGAACACGCAAGTTTTTTGCGCGGCATTCAACTTGCAGATTTTATGTTTCTTGTTTTCTGTTTATGTGCCTCTACTTGAATTGTTCAGTTACAGACTGCAAGAGAGAAAGAGGAGCATTGGAACATGATTCATGACATTGCCATCCCAAAGCCACTCACTCCACGACCCATACATTGCCGCCATGATCGTGAGATCTCGTGTCATCTCACGTAGCAACCACGACAGCCTACAGAAAGAAATAATCCAGCGACCAAGTCGTATGCATACATACACAACATGGTGCGTTATTTGGTAGCTAAGGAACCAAGAAAATCTAAGGTTCATGTGATAGTACTAATGTTTCCTAATACAACCCGACTGATACTACTAATGTTGCCTAACACAACCCGAAGTTGTTAGTCGCGGGCACATAGAGGCCACATACCATTTCGTTGGAGACCCTCTTTAAGATAGGTGGTGGCATGTAGGAGTTCTTCCTTGAGCCTCATATTCTCGGCGTACAGGCGTTGGCGCTCCGAGGTATCCTGAGTTTGTACCATCTTCCCTTTGCATTTGAAGCAAGTCTTATTTTTCATAGCCGACGTGATGGCTTCTTTTTCAGCTTTTAGCATCTGGTTCTCTACCCGAAGATCCTTAGTCTCCCGCCTCTGCATCTTGACCTGCATTTATTAATTTTAGGTACACATCACTTTAGTTGTTAGGAGAGTATGACATCATGTATAGTAGGAGAATTTTTAGTATATTGTAAGATCAGATGACGAACACTAATATATTCAATGGAGTTTGTACTATTTAACAACAAAGCTTGAATATCTGCATGGTAGGTGACCCATTAGGCCAAATATCATGTAATTCACCTGGCAAAATAATGGTACATACCTTCTTGGACTTGCATTGGTTTTGGAACCAGAACTTGACCTGCAAGGCACTCATGCCAAGTCTCTCACTAAGGTCTTGACGGAGTTTGGCATCTGGATGGGTGCATTCCCGGAACACACTACACATGACGTTAATAAAATGGATTACTACGCATCTTCTTTGATTGATAAGAAAGATTGATTGGTCATATATTACCCTTCAAGTTGTTTGATTTGTTCTTTGCGCAGATGCTGCTGGGTACGGCTTGTTCCCATCCTCTGCCATCCATCTGAAGCAACATGGTGATATGTCATTATTAAAACAACATGTTTATTTCCCTATGTAGAACTGAAGGTATCAATGAAAATATGTTAAGATAGAAGAATGTAGCAGTGAAAAATGAAAACACATTTTTCCTCAAAAAAAAATGAAAACACATTGAAGGAAAGAGCATACAAAACTCTACAACTGAAAATACATTTAGTCAGATGTTACTTCACTTGAAGAATACTTGAAACTCATCCATATGAATTCCCTACTGTACTGTAACATGAATAAGGTAACAAGTGGAGGCCGATGGATAGATGGGATCGGATAAAAATAGATGGACGTACTTTCCTGACTTCACTACAATATATCAATTTTTAACTGCCGCTAATTACCTCATGAATTGTCTGCCCCACCTCATTAATTTTGAAACTTATATGTCCCATATAGTAATGCGAAACTATTACTTTCCTATCTCATCGAAGTCTTTCATATTTATCCGATCAACTATATTCTCTCTCTATATATACATTGGGATCTATCTAACTGATTCCACGTACGTGATACATGTAAATAAGGTCTAACATACACTAAAACAAGTACCAACTACTCCTACAAATTATAGAAGTGGTACATTAACCATAAATTATAATATGATAGGACTGATAATACAATCAGATCTATGTTATCTCCTATGTTTTACAACATGAACATTAGCTTAATTTATAGCAAGATGCTAGCCATCTCCCAAGAAAAACTTGGCCTACTACTTTCTACACGTTCCACTCTATCGGGGATCTAACGATCTTTTGAAGAATACGCGGGATGCCAAATGACACAAAGAATCCATGCTTAACTTTAGATGTTATAGATCCAAGAACAACTAGAGTAAACAAGATATCATCTGGTAAAGATATGGTGGAATGAACAACATCAGGAAATACCGTTGACTTTTGTAGTCGTCTTCCTTAGAACTTCAGTAAGCGACAAAGTATACGAATCTGTTGTGTTTCTACTAAGATCTCAAACTCACTGGGGAAAATTAGTTACAACATTAGCATTTAAAGCCACGATGAGCATGTATGCATGGCGTATAATTAATGCAAGCAATAATTTCTATCCAAATATAAGGCTTGCATGAGATGAATTTAGACAATTGCGGCAGGGCCTATATATGGGGAATAATTAATACTCATTAAGTGTATTTGTGAGTGAAATATCATCCTATTGATTATGATATATTATATTATTAAGAAATAGTAGTTCAGATTATCAATAGTAATGAATGGCTAAGATCTACAATATGTAGAGGATCTAAATGATATACAAGAATATAGAGAGTTTTACATACAAAGTATGTTATCCTCATCATTATTCATGATTCGGTATCTAGTAGATTTCTCACCTTGTGTTTTTTCCTATTTAGAATGAACGGTTATACTTTGCAAACGCAGGTGACATGTGTTGAAGTCTAATTCTAGAACGGATCTGCTACAGTGCTCTATCTACGAATAAACACATATCACTTCAATATATTATTTAATCAGCCAATTTTCTACGTACACAGTTTTCTAAGTTGTAAAAGTAGGTGGCCAAAATACATTTAGCGCAGGAGAGAGAAAGGTTTTGGGCACCAATTCTTTTATGTTGTAATAGATGATATAAAATTGGCGCCCTAATTTTTTTTGCCCTTCTTCTCTTTTTAACTCCACAGTTGCATACATATTGAAATAAAACATGACATGCATAATCTATAATATCTAAATAGTTTATCCTCACTAACCTATTATTTTTGACATGCAAGCTATCCACATCATCAAGTGGGTCTATTATGTAAAAAGTGTTTTCCACTAACTTTTCATGCACATGCTTCCATTAACTTCGCATGCGCGTGCTACATATTACAAATAAATATTAAAAAATGCACTCAACCTCATGATTTATAATCGACTTTATTTTATAGAAAATTAAAATCCGAGCTACCTTGCATTTTATTTTTCTTTGTGACATTTTTTTATGAATGCACATATGTAGTAGTTATCATTGTTTTATGTTTAGCCAAGGGTGATGTCTCTATTGTTTTCGACTCAGTTTTGTTTTCGCCTCGCCAATATATTATCAAGGTAATAAATTATCAAAAAAAATTACACTCATTTTTATTTTTTTCATCAAATTTCCTTATATTTTTACAAGCAATATTTCATTCAAAAAATAATTTATAATCAAATCACCATCGCCGATGGCCTGGCTGGCCTTCCACTTTATGTACTCAAGGTCATCGTTGGGTAGCTTGTGTAAGCATAGTGGGCATGTGTAGAGGATGATGAGCCACGACAGGATTCAACCATCGTGGTAAAGGTGTAGAGGATGATGAGCCACGACACGCATGACAACCTCCTGACCACCACCGCTGGGAGGACCAACATGTCGGCCTCGGCCGCCACCCATCCGCCCTTGGATGGGGGCTCGTGCCTCGACTCCACGGTGAGCTGCCCGAACAACATTTATTCTTAATTTGGGAAGGGGCACAACCTTTTTTCTTAATGTCGTGAAGATTGATGTTGAATTCGTTGTTTTGATTTATTTTAACAACTGCTGTCTGTTTATAATTTTACATGTTTATGGTGTTTGAGAATAATAAAAGTTGTTCACTGGATTTAATCCAGTGAGAGAAAAAGAGGAGGTACCAAAAAGAAACTACCAAGAAGTACCAAATTGATGGAACCAATACCGAAAAAGATGAAATCATTACCCATATAATTTTCCTATTGTATCTATTAATGGGTACATTGCTAATTTCACAATCTAAAAATAGAAATCAATCATAGTACTATCAACTCCATACTTATCACATCTCCCAAGCACGAAATGGAGTTGAAGCCTGCACAAAATCACTGGTCGTGCTCCTTTTCGACATGCCCCTTTACCCCGATCGAAACTTCTCGCAAAGGCCGTGCAGCCTCCACCAGGTCGAGTGTGGTCGTGCCCTCCATTCTTCCACTGTTAGAAGGAAGCAACTCGAGTCTATGCCACTTCCATCTGGACGAGGCAGACGGCAGACTCCGGGGGTGTGTGGGTGCTTGCACTAATTTTTGTATGAGCACAGAGGCTAGCAACATCATTGGGATGCACATCTCGGTGCATGAGCATATCCGGTTACCATTGACCATCAAATAATACTTATTTTGCTATGTCAAATGATGGAGAAAAGGAAGTATTCGTATTAAAGACTAGAACTATCCGATCTATTTAAATACGACACGAAGGAAACGGACTCCAACCCCACATTCTTATTGTTGTTCTTTTGATTTACTTGTTATCACCCGGTTACTTCAAAAGAGGAAAAAGACAAAAACCTAAAGTGATACGTAAAAATAAACTGCTCGGAAAGCTTTGTCTTGAGCGTTGGTTTTGATGACAATGAAGAAAGCTCGCCCAAAAGATCATACGTGAAACCAATGATAACAAAAATAGAATCAAATATGAGGAGAACTGGGTGCTTTGGTAAATGTCTCCGCCATAGCTTGCATGACTTTTAAACTCTATTAATGGCCCTATCTGAATAAGTAAGTAGATGCATATGGACTACATAAAATATACTCTCCCAATAGGGAAAGTGATAAATCTATGGTCTTCCATCCACATATGTGATAAATGCAATCCAATTTAGTCTTGTCCCGTGGCTAAAAACCCGGTAGTGTAAATGATGGGATATCATAGTTATTTACTCCTTTTCAATCCCTATTGTCATTCATCATTATGTATTACCTTTGGAAGATATCTATTCATATAGGGACTCTGGCCTGTTTGTCATCTTCTTCCGTGGGCCAGAGAAAAAGATGCTCATTATGGAACACTGGTTCATGTTTACGTTCATAAGATTGGTTTAGAAGATTATATGATCTTAACTACTATTGGTGACAGTATTTTTAGTGAGCAACATCAGGTGACCTATATGAGCACAACCACCATGACTAACATGCAGGATGTTAGAAGATGAGGAACTACTAGAAGCAGGTCATGCATCTTGAGGACCAACGAGTAGACCTTAGAGACTTAGGCTACTACATGGCTAGTGCTTGCCAAGATATGCTCAATAACTCTCGGTGGAATTATGGATCTGCATTAGCATTACCCATAAAGTGATATTTCTCAGTAAATATCCACATTAAAGCGAGTTCATGTGAACTTTATCCAAAAAAGAAACAAATATATAGTTCCACGAGGTATTAGAAAATCTACCTTCTGTATATTGCAAGGATTGGTCTACTACAAGGCTACTTTCCTTTGGTTGTTATTCTAAGTCAACCATTTCGTCTATCAAATTGTCTTGCTGGTCCCTGTGCAGTTAGGAGATCCAACATAGTAAGAAGATGCCACCTGGTATATCCATTTGTTCAACTTGTAAAACCCGGAATGTTACATGCTTAGGTCTTAAAAGATCACAGAAAATGGTAATGATCAAACAAAGTATTTATTATACCTACACTTTTTCGTCACATAAAATGAGTGAGACCAATCAGTGAACAAGTCAGTAAATTGGTTTTGTGTGTGGATAAAAGATAGTGAGATCACTAAGCCAGAGACGTGGGTCGACAATAAACTTTACCATAAAATGAGGGGTGGGGACATACATATGCTTCGCAATGTGAGCATGAGCTTATGTATCCAACTTAATAGGTGCTCAAGTATCCCTTTCTTTTCTATCATGACTTCTTGTACCAGCTTCCACGTGAGCCCTATTTATTTTGATCTATTAATTTGTTAGGTGTTACCGTTAGAGAATGAAATAAATAAAAAGGGACAAGATTTTAATTTTATTGATTTCCCTCGCAATCATGCTGAGAAGGATATTGGAATGTCAACCTTGTATATGTCACAAGATATATCTTCTTTCATCACATAAAAAATACCCCGACCATACTTCCTCTTTGTGAACTTAGCAAATTTAGTTTTCTTGAGAATATGCTTTCCGGTCTTGTTCACCTTTCTCTTGCACATAGCAGTGTTGTGTACTATGCCAATTGTACCATTTTCTTCTACCAAAGTATTTGCCCTTGAAGTTTTTTACCTTTGTTTCCCATGGCACATGAATAATTCTTAAGAAAGAGGGCCAAGTATTGTTTGAAGCGGATCGGTGTGTGACTCATGGGTCTCTTCTGGAGGTGTCATATCGTGCATATCATCGACAAGTGAAGTCGTCGGTGGGTGATACACACGACTTCTCATGCGGAGAAGTCAAGTCATGCTCGTTGTCGGAAGGTGTGGATGATGTATCTAGCAGAGTTTCATTTTTGTTTGCTCATGCAGGATTGAAGGTGGAGTGATAGAGACCAGAGGTGAGGTGGTATGGGACATCATTTTATTCCGGTTTCATCTCCTACGGGTATCCGTAGGAGGTGTCCGTAGCTACAAAAGTGTTGATGGTACATGTGAATCCAACAACGAGCATGCACACTTCGGTGATAACACTAGATCTGTGATGTGGCTATGTTGATGTGCTCCTGCGTCGTGCCCTCGCTGAAGGTGGTGGATTGAAGCTTCGCTTTGGGGATGAAATCCTGAGGTTGAACTTGGGTTGGACTCGTCATAATCAGCACAGGTGCGATGATTTTCTTGAAGGCTTAGCATAGTAGTTTTGTATGTTTCAATTCTCTTTCCTTATCATAGGGTTAGCGTCAATCTGGCGTACTTACTTGTTGCGAGACATGCAGCCTCGAGTTTTTTGTTTCCGGCTCGATGTTCTTTGACTGCTGAATCTCAAATAATTAATAATATATGATTGTGTGCATAAATAAGTGCAGAGGATGGGGGTTATCGTACTTTTTGAGAAAAGTCTTCTTCGAACTAATTTATGAGGCACGATGAATTATATTCTTATTGTTCTTCAACCTCCCGCTCTTCTTATCTTGAGCCTCACCAAACCACTTTCTTGGTCTTCCATGCTAGGTTGGAGCTCTTGACCCCACGAGCTACTTCAAGGGCTTGCTTTGACTTGGTCTCCAATAAATCATGGGCGGTGAAGGTTGCCGCAAATTCATTGGATGACATTCTCTCAACTTTATATTATGGTTTTAACTCTATTTTTACTACTTTTTAGATTGAGACTTGTTTAATCATTCATATTATTGTGGATCTAAATGATATTTTGATATCAATTACCTTGGATTTATCTCTATGTTGTTTATCCCCTATCATGTGTGTGTAATCCCCCTTAGGCATGGGAGATGTAGGGGATTGGTGAGATTCATTTGTGCCTATTCTATATGCTGTCATTTGTGATTATAGTTTTATGATTGTTCACTAAGATGTCTAGGCTTTTGGGCGGCCATCCACCTCATTTTGATAGTAGAATGTATTCATTCAATAATGATGCTTTGAACTAAAACATTATTGAGGTGAAATCATCTATCATTAGGGTACCACCGGGAGCGAGAGCAACAGGGATTGCGACGAAGGGAAGCTCAGAAGGGAGTCCTTGACCCCCCCCCCCCCCCACCACCACTGTATCGTAGTTCCACACCCTCTTCCTTATGATCGACCATATTCTCTTTAGGCGGTTAAACCCTTGGGAAGACCCAAAAATATAATACTGATGGAACGGATTGAATCGGTCGACTAGAGAGGGGTGGGGGGGGGGGGGGTAACAGAGTATATTTTGTTTATCTTAACTTCCAAATTTTAGGGTAGGGGAGGATAAAATAAGTTCTCTAGAAATGCAATATATGGTGAGAACAACCTATATCATAAGCAAACTAAGGCACTAGATTAGCAAGAGCAACATGATAGCTAGAAAGCAAGCACAAGTAAACATACATAAAAGGATTGACTACAAAAGTCAGAGACGCGAATAAATCCTGAAGTTCACACTCTTCGGGGGTGCTAATCTACCTTGGAGAGGTGTCAAAGGAAATGCTTTGTGACTCCACCAAGTAGCTCGCCCGAGTCTCCCTTTGAGTCATACCAACAGATGATCCAATAATCATTCATGGTTGGTCTTGAAGGCGAGCACCAGACCTTTAGAAACTTCGTAGAGCGCACCACATGATATGAAGCTTCCATGCCTTGACTCTTGCCACATATGAGTCGTAAATATCTAAGAGTGACAATTTTTGTGAAGAAAAAGTATCAAGACCATGATTTGGTTTGGTGGAATTGTACATCAGGTGATTCTTGTTCAATCCTCAAAGTTAGGTGGAGTTGGAGGGGAGGGATGAAGAGGAATCGAGATTTTTGGGTTTGGAAATGATGGGTAAGGTCAAATGGATGATTAGGGTTGGAGAAAAAAGAAGGACGGATATTTTTATACCCCCCAACGTCAAATGATTGTTGCAAACTTATGAACTTTCGGGATCCGTACTACTTAGAGAGGTAAAGCCTCACTCCCGAGGCTTGGATGTTTGAGACCTCGAGGTGCGGAAAATCCAGAAAGATAGTCACGGAAAAGTGAGCGACCCCGAGGCCTCAGAGTGTACTCAGAGAAAACCTGGACTCCAGGTTCCCGATCCCTAGACAGCAGCGGTGGGGTGTCCCAGCACTAGTCCACTCAGCTAGGGTTTGAACTCATTTAGTCACAACATAAGGATGGCTATGTTTATATGTTTTGTATGATCCCAGACTTCCTTGAAAACTTCAAACCCTCTTAATAGTGTGGTTTTAGTATGAATTACATAAAACCAAAAACATTTGAGTCTTCTGATAAAAATTCCTTTTTCCATTTTGAAGGGGGGGGGTGCCAACCATCTCCATATATTGACACCCATAGCACTGCTCTCTTCTGTCCCATCGCCCAACACCCTTGCTCCAGATCAACCTTGCCTTTTTATAGAACTATGAAGCCGCTCCATAGTGTCACACGTCGCCGCCAGCTACCGGTCCATCCATTGCGAGCCCCCACCTAGACCAAGTTTTTTTGCCTCCTTTTTACCCTATCAACAAGGTAAAACCTCTTACTTATTTGTACTCCTTGAGCTATTGAAGAACGTGTATGATCTACACTACGTAGTGGATTAGGCCGAGAAGTTGGTTGGTTCAGTTTAGGTGAAAGGGATTGTCTTACTTTGAGAGAGTTGTATTGTTTTTTCTATGGTTAGAATCCTTTAAAAAAATGGTGATGATTCTTCTATTTTCCAGGCACTAAGAATAAGAGTTTAGATGTGATATGTGCCTAGTGTTTTTCTTAATGGACTAATGTTAAGCCTTTTGTATACCTCGTTTTGTATAGAAAAGAACACGAAATCTTGCGTATATATCACATCTTGTTAAAATTGATTGAGCATTTACCAGGTGTTGAATGTAACATTTCATTTTTGTACTTTTAAAGAGTACTCTGTAGTTCTTTGTTGGTGTAACATAGTAGTAAACCTTACATAAGTAGAGAACACAACTAATCTAACACCTTCTTCATAAACATACATTGCATGACATCGACAAATAAGATAAAAAACACATCTCGGGGCCTTGACTCTAAACAACATCGCCGACCACAACCAGAAACCAAACCTAATCCTGTCCATCACAAAGTAGTACATCTATTGGTCCTCCACTTCATAATTCCTTTCGTCCGATGCAAGGGAAGTATCTGCACACAAAACGCCTAGAGGAAATCCACACAACCCAGAATTGTTGGACTAATTCAGTAGGTCAATCAAGTTCTAAATCTAAGTCCCAACGAGCATTTTATCGGGCAAAAGACTATTTGACACGTTCCAAACAGTAAGCGCCAATAAGCTTGAGACACTTGGAGGAATGCTCTTGTGATTTCATTAGATGATATATTGAGGGACTCGAGAGAACTCAAACTATCAATGTCTTTAGAAATGCGGCATGAGATATGGTTTGTTGATAGGCTAAAAAAATCGAAGGCGCTAAAGGTTGGTTAGCCTCCCGACGTGCCCCGTGTTGGTCACAATGAAGACACGATAACAAGAGTAGAAGTAGAACTAAGAATTTTATTCATGTGATGTTGCCTTCACTGTTGAGACGTCGCTACTATGTATACATAATACAAATTATACAAAATTCTGCAAAGGTGTATCTATTTTTGGAATATAATAAACAGAGCAGCACCATATTGTTTTTTTTTTCAAGAATCTTTTTTTTTTGAGAAACTATTTTTTTCAGGGATGAGATCAATAGTAGTAAGTCCATATAGCACTTGGCCCATTTTACGGCCTAGAAAACCCGGCCCACAAACAGCCAGTCCATCCCACACTTGACTCGCAACCCTCGTCTTGTTCCAAACCTCCCTGCATCCAGCCATGGCGCGCCGCCACCTCCTCCCGCTCCTCTCCCGCAACCCCTACGCCCCCACCCCCATCCACCTCCGCCACGCCTTCTGCTCCTCCACCACCCCCGCACCGGCCATCGATGCCGCATCCTCCACGGCGACCCCGGAGGCGGAATCCCCGGCAGCAACGGCGTCGGCGGCCGGAGATTCGTCCCCGGCCCCGGACCGCGCCCGCGCCCCACGGGAGGAGGAGCCCCTGCACGAGACGATCCTGCAAATGATCCGGCGCCGCAAGTGGACGACCCGGATGGAGAACTCGGTGCGCCTGCTCTGCCCGACCCTCACGGCGCCGGTCGTCCACGGCGTGATCTCCTCGGCCGCGGCCGCCAACCGCGCCGACCTCGCGCTCCAGTTCTTCCGCTTCGCGTACCGCCGCGCGGGCTTCCACCCGGAGCCGGCCACCTTCGCGCTCCTGATCCCCGTCCTGGCCTCCAACCGCATGCTCAACCACGCCCGCTGCGTCCTCCTCGAGACCATGCCGTCCTTCTCCGTCTCCCCCGACGAGGCCACCGTGGCCGCCCTCGTCGCCGCATACGGCCGGGCCGGCATCCCGCAAGAGGCCGTCAAGCTCTTCCGCCTCATGCCCGACCTCGGCATCGTCCGCACCGCGCTCTCCTACAACGCCGTGCTCAAGGCCATCCTCTGCCGCGGCCGCGAGGCCATGGCTAGGAGGATCTACAACGCCATGATTGCCGACGGCGTCGCCCCGACTCTGTCCACCTACAACACGCTCATCTGGGGGTTCGGCCTCTGCAAGAAGATGGAGTCCGCCGTGAGGGTGTTCGGGGACATGAAGGGCCATGGAGTGACGCTGGATGTGACCACCTATAACACCCTGCTCAATGCCTGGGTGCGGAAGGGTGATCTGGAGAGCGCGCGGAAGGTGTTTGATGAAATGCCGGGAGCTGGGTTTGAACGGAACTCCATCTCGTACAATGTCATGATCAAGGGGTATGTTGAGGCGAATAAGGTCGAGGAGGCTGTGGGGCTGTTCACAGAGATGGGGGAGAAGGGGTTGAGGTTGAGCGAGAAGACATTTGCTGCGTTGATGCCGGGGCTTTGCGACGACGAGGGGATGGCTGCGGAGGCCCGTAAGGCGGTGGAGGATATGGCGGAGCGACGACTCACGCCAAAGGACAAATCAGTGTTTATGAGGCTCGTGTCGACGTTGTGCAAAGCTGGGGATTTGGATGGGGCATTGGAGGTGCATAAGAAAAGCGGGCAGTTCAAGCATGTCCTGGTGGATCCCAGGCAGTATGGTGTGTTGATGGAGAGCTTGTGTGCAGGTGGTAAGTGTGATGGTGCCGTGGAGGTGCTTGATGAGCTTCTTGAGAAGGGCACACTGCTTAGCCCAAAGAGTCCAGTGCTGGAAGCACCGGCTTATAATCCAGTGATTGAGCATCTGTGCAACAATGGGAATACCAACAAGGCTGAGACGTTCTTCAGGCAGCTGATGAAGAAAGGAGTGGATGACAAGTCTGCATTCAACAGCCTTATCCGTGGGCATGCAAAGGAAGGTGCGCTGGAGGCTGCAAAAGAGATCCTTGCCATTATGACACGCCGTGGTGTCCCTACCGACGCCCATTCGCATGCACTTCTTATTGATAGCTTCCTGAAGAAGAATGAGCCAGCTGATGCAAAGACAGCATTGGACAGTATGATGGAACATGGTCACTTACCAAGGCCAGCTCTGTTCCAGTCAGTCATGGTGGCGCTTTTCAACGATGGCCGGGTTCAGACCGCAAGCAGGGTCATGAAGAGTATGATCGAGAAGGGGGTTACCGAGAACATGGATATGGCAAATAAGATCGTGGAGGCTCTCTTCATGAGGGGTCATGTGGATGAAGCGATTGGTCGCGTCAATCTGATGGTGGAAAATGGCTGTATGCCTGATCTGGATAAGTTGCTAGCTGCCCTTTGCGAGAAGGAAAAAGTGATGGAGGCACATAAGCTGGCTGATTTTGCGTTGGACCGGGACTTTGAAGTTAGCTTCTCAACCTATGACAGAGTCCTGGAAGCCCTATACACTGAGGAGAAGACATTGCCAGCCTACTCCATGCTCTGCAAGATCAAGCACAAAGGAGGCGTCGTAGACCAGAAGGGTTGTGATGCTTTGATGGGTAGCTTAAAAGCTGGAGGATACTCAAAGCAAGCTGACATTTTATCTAGGATCTTGGTGGATAATGGATCATCAACATCCAAGAGGGGCAAGAAGTCTGCCATGGGTGCATAGGGAGGTTTCTGGGTTCATGCAAAGAGCCTATTTCCTTTTTGAATCGAACAAAGCTGCGATTTGTTTGTTTTATTAATGCTCGTTGGGCCATCTGTCGGATTGGGACCTAGGGGACAAGAAGGATAGGCAAACTTACCTTTCTGACAAAATCTCTGATTTAATCATGTACCATTTCGTAGAGAAGAAACATGTTGAATAATTGAGGCAGATGTACTTCCTATGGATTTAGCTGAGATGTTACATCTATAGCATGCTTTTACTTCATCGTTATAAATGGCTGCAGTGAAGACAGCCTAGTGTTTTGTTTTGTTTTATTTTGGCATGATGCCAAAGGAAGATCTCGATCTACATTGTATGCTTTTGTTGTTTCACCTCGTTAATTGCGTGGATACTGATAAATCATAGTCTGATGTCGGAACCTCTTGGTTTGTTGATATTTTGCTGGATTGGTTAAGTGTCAGATTAAAATATACAAAGGAAGATAATACTTATACTTTGACTCATTTCTCTTGGAATTGTTAATACTCTGTTCTTGATTTGCCTGCAGATTACATAGTAATAATAACTTGGTGCATTTCTAATAGCATTTTCTGGCACGCTTGTGCTCCAGCCTAGCAGTTTTATGACCATATTTGAAGTGGTCGAAAGCTACTCATTTTTGTGCCATTTAAACTCAAGTTGTGAACTCCGTTCATCTTGTGCTGACTTCTGGATGACTTCTTTCTTGTGGAGAGAACAATAACTGGACAAAATATCTCTGCTCAAACTGTTCTTGTCCATTGTGTTTGCAAGTGTAAGCTAGATATGCACGCACCACCAGTGGTGAAATATGCAGTCGTGTATTGTGAGCATGACGCATAACATTGATTGATGTGCTTTGAATATTGATGCATCTCCATTTCCATGCCCATTTTCGGTTGCCGTGCACCAAACTTCTCTGTTTGTATCTCTCCTTTTTCTCAACTGTTGCCTGTTCTTCTCTGGCTGTCAGTATGAGGCCATGGTGGAGTTGTACGAAGCAGGGAATGAACCACTTGAAGACTTCATGGAAGTTTGGTTTTTGATATCTTTCTCTGTTTCTCCAAGCCATACTGTGCTTCTGCTTATCACATTGAAGTTGTGCTGCCCCATGACCTTTCCAGTCCTTTTTGTACTTTCTCCTCTTCTCATTTTTCTCTTGCATCCAATAAAAAACCCGGCAATTTCGTTTCCTCCGCCGCCCTGTCAACTTGCAGCATTAGCTTCCAATCCATCCTTTTGGATTCTTGCTGGTCATTTTTGTCCTGGGGTTTGATTGCATATCAGCTGGTCTCTTTTCACAAGTGTTGTGCCTTGTGTTTCGTAGTAGATGGAGATTTCTGTACCTTGCAATTTGCATAACCCGGTCCCAGTCCACCACAACATCACAAGATATTTCTACAGGAACTCCATTGGAAGCACACCACTATCATTTTCTCCTTTAGTTAGGGTCTGCTGTCCCCATATACATACATGCATGTCATGTTTCTTGCTTGCCCCTTGCCCCATGGCTCTTTGAAAATCGGATGTATCTAGTCTAGTATCTATACCAGCTAAGCTGACATGGAGTGTTTTCTCAGTCATGGAGTAGTACTGCAT
This sequence comes from Bromus sterilis, assembly GCA_950022295.1. Taxonomy (NCBI): domain Eukaryota; kingdom Viridiplantae; phylum Streptophyta; class Magnoliopsida; order Poales; family Poaceae; genus Bromus; species Bromus sterilis. Next base: position 333,545,587 of record OX465599.1, on the reverse strand, counting down.
GATTATGGACCTTCAAGCGTAGCGTACATAATTAATTGTCTATTTCTTCTGTTGGAATCGTGAATACTCTGTTCTTGCTTTGCCTCCAGATTACATAGTAATAATAATTCGGCGCAATTCTAATCGCTTGTGCTCCAGCCTAGCAGTTTTGATTTGACCATTAGTTAGTAGTATTAACATAGCATTTGAAGTGGTGGAGAAGCTACTCATTTTTTGCCATTTAAACTGGGGTTACTTTTTTGCTGGAAAGAACAACAAGAACTGGAAAAGTATCTCTGCTCAAACTGTCCTAGTCCATTGTGTTTTGCAAGTGTAAGCTAGACACTGTGCGGTGAGACGAGCAGTGATGAGATATTCAGTGATGTGTTGTGAAGATGATTCATATCCTTTCTGAACTATTTGCCTGTTCTTCTCTGGCCATTTCTTCGTTTCTCCTTTCCCTTTTCAGCGTCTGGTTTTCCTTTCCCAGTGAAGTTGTGCTGCTTGCTCCATGGGTATTTTTTTTTCGTTTTTCTTTTCGCTGTTTTACTCCATGCTTAAATTCACTATGCTCCCTAGCATTGAAATCACCAGAATCAATTGGAGGTCTGTGGGTTCCAATTTTGACTTGGTCCATGTATTCTGTGATGTGGGCCTGTGTTGGATGGGCTGGCATGCCGTGTCAGCTGGAGGGCTCGTGGTGTACACGCGTCATGCTTATGGTCGGCGGCCACCAGGGGGGAAGGGAAGGATTGGTTCCTGGTCCGCTGCTGGGTCGATCTCTTTCTCTCGGCGAAAGAGGTTCTTCCTTTGATCTGTTGTTTCTCCATTGTCGCAGTGTCGAGCGAAGCTGCTGCTCGCGGGTGGCGTCTCACTGGGCCCGGCGCGGTCCTGCTCTCGGTGCTTTCTTGGCCACGGGTCCCCTTCCGGTGTGGTGCTGGTGGTGGTTTTGGTCACGGTTGCTCCTCCGGCGTGCTGCTGCTCGCGGTTTCCCTGCCGGCACGGTGCTGCTCCTGTTGGCGGTTTCCTCCTTTGTTGCCTCCTTCCTCTCTGTCGGCGAGGTATACCCTGTTTTCCTCTTTTTTGTTCATTCTTTCCTGTTCTAAAATTTGTAGGTAATGTTTACTTGGCTGGGTGTGCTGGTTGTGCATAAGCGATTGATTTGATGGGGTGTAATTTTGTGGAGTAATAGGGATAGTTTCAGTTTACCTGCTAGGAAATATTTCAGACCATGTAGGACATGAAACTTTTTAGTGATTTATGGTTTTCATTTAACTGGAGGGAATAACTTAAGTTGGTAGCCTGTCAGTATTGCTGGGTTTCGTGAGTTGCTGCTCTGGTTCCTATCAGTATTACTGGAATATCTCAGACAGGATACTAAAAATGATATTTACCCATCCATTTTTTATTTTTTTACTATACTAAGCAAAATACAATTAGCAAATGAACTAAGACTGTTTGCTTCCGGTTGTGTAAACTAACTTAATTTCCCGATTCTCATTTTCCTTAGTTGAGGGCAGTCCTTTCCCACCTGGAGGCATATCTCAATAGATTTCAGAATGTTCCGGGAGGTGGAAATCGACGTTACATCCAGACATGGACAGTTCTAACACGGGCATTCCTACGATGTCTGATAAGTAATGAAGATTGTTCCTCCACTCTGGACCTCTATGACTATAAATAAGTTCTTATTCACTCATGTTTTCCAGGCATAGTCCGGTCATAGCTAATTTTGAAGTGGTGACACTGGCTACTCCTGGTGCTTGATGGTGCTAACCAAGAGAAGAACCAGCAGGTGGCATTTAGAACATGAGTGTGCAAATTATCTCTCAGGTAATCTATTAGGATGCATCTGGTACATTTCAGCTATGGAGAATGCATACACTGATTATAATGGATCACTAGATCATGATGGCGTGGTCTATTTGATAGAATGTTCAGAATATGAATAACAACAATATGAATAATTTTTTTGGTAAAAAGACACTGGAAAAATATACCTGATAGTAGAAATGTTGTATTGCTTGACATCAATCACCAGCAGAGAGTTAGCTAATAAAATTAGGCTATATATATTCATGATTTCAGCATGAGTAAGTCATATTTTCATGTCTTGGGAGAGTAAGAAATATACTATGTGCGTAGGTAAAAGTACTAGCCGGAATCACCTCCCTCTTGTTTGTGCAGTCAGAAAGAACAGGAGAACCCCAGTCGCGGAGGAGTCCATGCTGGCGGTTGATTAGGTTCTCAGCAACCTCACGCTAGTGCAGCCCGCTGGCCTGATTTATGGGGAAAGGCGGATCAACGTCACGGCTGTTTGTGAAGCAGGCGGGTGAAACTGATTCATCAGGGTTGAAGGAGGCAACCAGTCATCAGTTCCTCAAAGCCTTCATGACAGATGATTTTCACTACTCACAGGCGACGATTAATGGGGTACGTTACTTTTTTCCAACTTGCAGTTGCTTCTGTGTATATATCTCCATATATATGTTTCGTCGCGTGACGCTCTCCTGTCCCCCGACCATCCAGCAGCTATGGTTTCCCCTCTATTTTCATTTTATTTTCCCTACAATCCCCTCTTCGATCGAATGATTTCGTTGTTCTAATGTGTTTCCAATCTCAGATTTGCACAAGTAATGTTTCATCATGAGTTATTTGGAAAAATCTTAGACTCTGATTCTCATGTTTTTGTTTGGGGAAATTTTCTCTGACAAGTTGCAATTGTTGTTGGCTAGGTAAATTAGTTTCGTCAGTTGCCATACTCATCTCTTCATGTTTTCTGATTGTGCTTTTGGTGTTCAAAAGGATACATATTTAACTCAGTAACTTCGATCTCTCGAGGGTGTTAGATTGTAAATTGCAATTATTTACATGATGTACTTTAGGCCATGTTAACATGGAAATACGCTTAAGAGCTGAATGCCTGAATATTTTACATTCAGGTTAATTTTCTTTCTTTCTTCAGTTCAACCGGACAATAAGGTGTGTATTTTCTGTCTCATGATATCAAGTTACTGACTATCATCTTTACACTATGGTGCTCACGAAGCGGTCATGCTACTTTCAGTCTCAGATTAAGCCTTTGGATCTGACATAGGGAACACATGACCTCTGCAATTAGGGTCGGATGGTTCATTAAGGGGCATCATCTGATCCTTTGGGCAGCTCTAGAATTTCAGCCTTTCTGATCTTACACTACTTTGATACATACAGATTTGGCAAGGTACAGGCTCACACGAAGGAAAGAAACAACCATCTCCTGTTCTTTCTGGCTGGACTGGTACAAACCTGTTAGTCCCAATTCAATCCCAAACAACCAAAAAAGTCCCCACAGCAGCGGCCCTACACTTTAGCAGGGAATGACGTGGCCGTAGGTGGGATTCTGAGCCAATTGACGGCCGAAAATGCCAAAACTGACTATCGGATGACTGTGAATGCTAATGATCTAAGAGGGATGGAAATTTGCACGCCCTTAATGTCTCTAAATTTTCTTGATTTTCGTAAATATGGAGCTATAATTAGGGATCTTTTTGATATAGCACCCAGTCGAATCTCCCATGTAGATGAACCATGTTGATTTTGTTCATACTCCACTTTTATCTAGAATAACCAGCATTAGGTAATCCTTGGTTCCTTTTCCTTCCACATTTCCCATGAATGTGGTTAGAATACAGAGAATCCAGTGTTAATGGTGCTCCTATTATGCAATCTATATGATGGTTGAAATGTTGCAGAAGTATTTAATGGGATTCTACAAGAATGAGGCTATATTATTTTACCATAGTTGAACTTTTCAGAACATCCAACTATGAATCATTTGTTTTTTCGTTTGTCTAATGACTTCTCAAATTATGATCTTATTTAGCGATTTAGCAACAAAAGTTGTCTGCGTTAAGAAATGTGTGTTAAATTTACCTTAATTCGGTATTAGCTTATAGTAGACCTTTTTTTTTACAATTCAGTCTTCAGAAATTAGCTATAGAGGATCTACTTGAATAAGAGAGCCTTTCTATGTCAATTAATGATCATATGGATTTTTTGTTCTGCAAATAATAGATTTTTTTTGCAAGTGGAAGCTTCTGACAAAGTGTTCCTCAAAGTGCATTTGGTGCCTAAACTAGTGACTTGGGTGGCAACCTGACCTTTATTCCTCTGTTAGTGACATATAATATGCTTTGTGTGCTTAACTAGAACATCAAGAGGAAAATTAGATCGCAGAAGCTTTGCGTTCAGATTTTCTGGCTCCTACATATTTCCCCTTCTAGACATTGACAGTTCATACAAAGCTGCACATAAAATCATTGTCTTCATGACATATTTTTTCCCTCTATACAATTACAATGTATACATAGATTTGTATTCAGGTAAAAATTAGTTGTGCAATAAAGCTGCATATCAAAATGTCATATTCACAAACATCAAAACGTTCAGGTTCAGAGAAAGTTGCTTCAGTACAAGTGTGTGTTCAGAAACATAACAACATTCAGGTTAAAAGAAAGCTAGAATGGCATGGGACAATTGTGGAGGCCATGTTGTGGTCGGTGAAGGCAAGTGATCCCGGCCAGCGAAGTGTGCATCATGCCCAGCAGAGGGCACATCATGGCGGTGGAAGGCGAGGGCTCCCAGCCGGCGTAAGAATCGTTGTGGCCGGTGGAAGGCAAGGGATCTTAGCCTATGTAGTCTGGTGACTGGTGGATTAATCATCGAATGAAAGTAGTTGAATGGAAATAGTAGGTATTTGCATTGTGTATATTGTATTAATCAGCCTATGTACAAATGCTAGAAAGTTATCCGAAGTCTAGTTGGTTGTGGAAGAAGAACCAGTTCATAAATAAATTGTTCACGCTGTTGGAACCTAAAAACCCATATCAATTTAAATTATCCAAATTTCAGCTTCATAAAGAAGATATTGATTTCTATATCATTTATCCAATTGAAATTTACATTACATTGTGCATGTTTCACTGAAGTTGTTAAGTCTAAAAACAATGCACTGAAATTGTTAGTCCGAAAAACTGTTTACCGAAATACCAGCTAATCTACTGAAATTGTGAAGACTTGACAACTGATCTTTAGCCTCCTCATTATTCCAGGTCTTCAATTTGGATGACCTTGCTCTTTGTGGTGGGATTTTTTTTATGGATTGATCCCCTTGACAAATGTTTAAATGATGTAGGCCTTGATTGAAAAGAATGATGCATTATCTACAACATATTTAGCATCAGCATAACACATGCGATCGATAGCGCAAGTTATGTATGTGTATTTATTAAAAGTTCTCCTTAATTGTACGACCAAAAAGAACCCATTCAAACACCATGTTAAAAAAAACATTCCATTATTTGCTCCTTACACTAAACAACCTAGCATGTAAAAATAAAATTCGGGCAACTCCAAACATACAAGCGGCGCAGCAAAGCGTGTGCTGCTCTTCTAGTCTAATCAAAAGCCAGCAATGAATTTCGTATGTATGCGATAGATTAGTCAAAAGAAGGCAGCCATGATTGGTGATTCTCTCTTGTATCTACTGTCTAATCATCGAAAGCCAGCCAGCAATTTTGTTTTATTGCTCCGCTCAGCTGCGCTGGATCCAGATCCTCTGACTTTAGGGAGGAATGTCAGGTAAGCTACAGTACCCTGACTGTCCTTTATTAGATTATGCTAAACTATGATTTAATATATTAAATTAATTTGTAAATTACAAATTCATTGTGTACATTTATAGTAATTACATATAAATTTTTTAATGATAAAATAAAATCATCTTTAGATTATTTTAATCTACAGTAATTAACAATACTAAACAACCTGCTAATAATCCCTAACTTTCCTTTTTCATTTTACACTAGCACAACACTCTAGCATGGTGACTTTCCTTCTCAAAGTTAGAGGATCCACTTCCAGCTGCGCTGTGGGCTCAACAGCAAACCTTTTGGTTTCTTGCTGGTGTTTCGTGGTGTGGCTTTGGTTGGATAGCGGCTCGTCTCTTGCTTGCATTCACTTGTGCTTCGAAGTAGACGGTGGACCTTGCATTTGAGCTGCATAAGTATTTTTATAAGAAATCCCAATTCAATCACAAGCCCTTTTGTTTTTCCTGAGCTGCTGTTCACATATGCATGCCAGAGTGTGGTGCTGTCACTCACTGTCGGCGCTCTCACTCGTGTTTCTTGCTTGCCCTTTGCTTTGCTCCATGGCCCTTGGAAATTATTCTACATTTCGAAGCCTCATCCAGTTATTATTCTTTCCACAAGGCTTTGTTTCTTTTCCACAAGGCTTGGAAATGTAGATTAATTTTCTATGCTTTTTGGGGGAAAGACCTTGAGCCCTGCCCTGAAAAATATGTCTGAATTATCATCGGTGCATCATTATCTAGTTAACATGGACCTCTGGAGAGGGCTTCAACTGAAAATTATGATGTCCTGGCCCAAAAAGCAATAGACAACATATGCACATAGTATATCCTCTTATATTTGTAGTAAGTGTCAAAAGTTTCCCTGTCCTGTGAGGATTGAACATGTCTAGTTAACGCGAAAACAAAGTGCGTATATGCAGTGATACCTTGTTGTGATTATGATGTCTCTTCAGTTTCCTTGTCCATCAATGACAGTCATCTCTGTTGCTTACCTTGCATCCTCTCTTCTCTCCCTCACTGAACTCTGCTGCTTACTAACTTGCATCCTCTCTTCTCTCCCTCAATGAACTGTTGTCCCTTCTTCTCTCCCTCGCTGAACTGTTGTTTCTTCTTTTCTTGGACTGGCGCCGTTTCTTTCAGAACCTGTTCTTCTAATTTCTCTCTGTTATCTAATCCCATGTCAGCGGTCCGTCGCTTCGCTCTGCCCTGCCGTGCTAGCGTTGGAACTTGCAGCCTCAGGTTCCAACCCTTGTGGTTTTCGTCACTGGGCGAAATGCAGCAGCACTGCTACGATATGGGTCTGACTGGATAGTAGCAGCCTGCTCGTCGTCTCCCTTGGGCATTCACGCATGGTGATGTGCCTTGTGTTGTGTGCCTGTGGATAAATCTTGCTGACCCACTCGTCGAGTAGTCGACCATAGCATCTTCACGAAATATTTGTACACGAAACAATGGAATGGTTTCCATTCGGCGCTGAACTGATGTCTTAGTACAAGCGCTCGTGGCACTGTTAATCTTCAGTTCTCGATTTGCATCCAAGTTCCATAGTAGTAATATTTAGGTGCATTCGAAATTTCTAATTGTCATGTAAACTCAGGTCCTGGGTGACTTCTTTGTGGCTGGAAACAACAGTAATAGTTGGACACGTATACCTTACCTGCTGAAACTGTTCTTGTCCAATGTGTTTGCATGCATATGCCCGTGAGCAGTGGCCAAACACTCTAGTGATGTGTGTTATGGGCATGATACACATATAATTCGACGATGTGCTTCGAATATGCTTTGCATCTTTGCTTCCATGCTCATTTTAAGCTGCCTGTGTGCCGATCCCGTCTCTGTTCTCCGCATCTGAAATGTTGCCCGCCTGTTTTACTCTTGCCATCAGGTTCTCTTATACGAACCCTCTCGAGGACCCCCCATACCAATTAAAATTTCGATCTTTCTCTGTTTCTCTTCCAAGTCATGCTCTTTCATACTCCCTCTCTGTTCCATATTACTCCCTCCGTAAACTAATATAAGAGTGTTTAGATCACTACTTTAGTAATCTAAACGTTTTTATATTTCTTTACGGAGGGAGTACTTGACATGGTTTTAGTTCAAGCTTAAACTAAAGCTGAACTAAAACCATGTCAAGTAATATAAAACAGAGGGAGTATAATCTACTCGTCCTTTTCCATTATCCTCTCATTTCTTTTTCTCTTGTATCCGATAAAAAGGAAACACATAGTTTGTTTTCTTGCTCCTTTGTGGTGCCAACTTCCAGCATGAGCTTCCAGCCTCTTGGATTCTTGCTGGTTTGATTGCATAGCTGGTCTCTCGCCTTCACATGTCTTCTTGGAGGTTCTGGACCATGCAATTGCTTAACTAGATCCATGCAGCCCACCACAAACATCACGATATATTTCTACAGGAACTCCATTGCAAGCATACTTAGTGTCATTTGTGCTTTAGCTCAGATGTCACTGCTGATCTGCTGCCCCAATGTACATACATGTGAGTGTGTGGTGTTGTCGCTGTTTGCACATCGTTGCCATGCGGTGCCAATCGTTTGATGAGGAGGTAGACAAAGGAGAGTACAATTGGACTCGGATTTCTTTCCTTTGGATCTCTCCTCTATCTAAGGAGTATCTTCTGCTAGACGAACGGTACATTATGATCAAGGTATTTGTGGCTTAGTAGAAAATATGTCTAATTTTTTTTTTTTTAGAAACGGAGGCATAAGATTTTCCCCATCAATTAATTAAGAGGGAGTAGAGTTTATCGATGTTACAACCGACACACGTGCAACACGCCACATGACAATTACTCACGCACTAAAATTTCTCCTAGTTTCCTTGCTCCCGCCTTGCTCCAAAGTTGAGCCTCCATAAGGATGTTGTTGAGCAAGATTATCGGTGGCGCACTCTTGTGCCTGAAGACCCTAGAGTTTCTTTCGTTCCATATAGTCCAGGAGACAAGCATGGTTATAGAAGCCATGGCTTTCCGGTGAGGGGTGGTCACGCCAGTCCTATTAGCCCACCAATCCATGACGGGGCCATCCGTGAGCCAAGTAGAAGTATCCATGTGGGCGAGCCCAAGCTTGATGATGATCAAATTCCACAGCCTGACGGTGAAGCGACATTTAAAGAAAAGATGTGGCCCAGATTCTGTCTCCCTCTTGCAGAGAGGGCAAAGCCCGCAATTTGGCCATCCACGCTTGGCCAATCTGTCGGCGGTCCAAATCCGATCTTGCAAGGCTAGCCAAGCAAAGAACTTGACCTTCGGCGGAGCCCAAGCCTTCCACACGATTTGCTCCATGAGAGAGAAGTTCATGCCAAAAAATTGCGCCTTATATGCGGAGGCCGCCGAGTAGTGCCCATTAGCTGAGTGCTTCCACACAATCTCATCCTCGGAATGCTCATCGAGCTGGAAGTCGTGCACAAGCATCCAGAGGGTGAAAAACTACCTTATGTGATCAACCGAAACCATCATGGGCGGATTTATCTTTAGAACCCATGCATTTTCCACGAGTGCCTCCCTCACATTCCAATTCTTCCTTGACGAAGCCTCATATATGAGAGGGGCGATCTCTTTGGGCTTGCGTCCTAAGAGCCATGGGGAGTTCCAAAATGGTGTTTTCGCACCATTCCCCACCGTGATGGTGGTGCAAGCATAGAAGAGATCAAGGTCCTCCTCATTGCACGGGTTTCCCATGCCAACCCAAAGTTTGGTTGGCTCCTTCCACTCAAACCATGGCCACCTCAATCTCAGGGCCCGAGCGAATTTGTCTGTGTTCAGCACCCCTAGGCCCCCATATTCAGTTGGGCGACAAACCGCCTCCAATTGACCTTGCATTTAGCACCCGTGGTTTTGTCGGAGCCGGACCAAAGAAAGGCCCGCTCAAGCTTGTTAACATTTAGAAGCGTGCTCGGAGGAATGACTAGGGGTGTCATGAAGTAAACCGCTTGGGAAGTGATCACCGACTTGACAAGCGTCGTGCGGCCGATGGTGGTGATGTTTTTGCCCTCCCAGGTGACTAATTTCCCGGCCACCTTGTCCTCAAGAAATTGGAGGTCCATCTTCCTGAGCTTCCAGACAGAAAGTGGGAGCCCCAAATATCGCATGGGGAAGGAAGCCCTAGTTGTTGGCAAGCTTTGCAGGATGGTGTCTAATCTCATATGGTTGCATCGGATGGGCACCACCGAGCTCTTTTGAAAGTTGGTGCATAGGCCGGTCACTTCCCCGAAGTCTCTCAAAATTGCTGCAAGGTTGTCAATGTCCCTCTTGATAGGGGCCATGAAAACGGCCGCGTCGTCCGCATAAAGGGAGGTTCTCACCATCGCACGACGACCTCGAATTTTGTGAAGTAGCGTCTGAATTGATACCACCACCATATGCGGTATCAAATATATTTTCAGTTGAAAGATCATGATGCATGGACACCGGGAGTGCTACCATGTTCTGCTGAAGAGAGCATAACTGAAACCTTATGATGCAGTTTTTTCTAGAATCACAAAAAGCATATCAGATGCTCGTTTCCTGTCATGCTGCGTAATCTAGATCAAGCCACAGAATAGAATGGACATATCAAGTTAAAGTAAAAATAAAGTGTACATTGGTAGCAAGTGTCGAAAATTCCCATGTGTCGTGTACATTTGATACATGATAAGATACACCTGTAGTCATACTTTGAAAATTAGCCAAGATGGTCAATCTTGTTAACAAAACATTTTCATCTACTTTTCTACAATGATTTATTCACGTATTTTCTAAAAAAAAATCTCCCGGATCTGACACCTAAGCCTATAACTTTCGTATCCGGAGCTCTACAATCCCATGCAACCCGTGTCTCTCTTTACTCTGCGTTGTGCTTGACTTCCAGCCTTACGTACAAAGTTCCAATCCTTGGATTTTTATCACTGGGCGCCATGCATCGCTATGTTATGGGTCTGATTGGATAGCAGCTCGTCGTCTCCATTCAAACATGATGTGTTTTGTGCACTTGCGGATACATCATATATACATGCAGCATCTCGCGACTGCATCTGCATAGCCCAGACCCTAGTCGACCACAACATCCTCTAGGAACCACAAACTCCATCAGTCTTGACGCGAAAGCTCCAGCCCCATGTCAGACGCTGTATTGTATGGAATGCCACAACCATAAGCTCCATCAGTCTCAAGTCTCAACCGATCCTTCAATTACTCTTCACCAAGAGAGCAGAAATCGTCTAACTCCTCCACTATATGGGCCCTGTTCTTTCTTCGCGGTCTGCGACTGACTGATAGGAAAATGCTCGTAAGTTGCCATGACAAGCTTCGACCTTTTGTACGTGCACAAGTATTGTGGATAAATTTGGCATCACCGTTTATATGTAGCAATGGGCATGTGAGATAAATTTGACAAAAAAAAAATTTGTATAGGCAATGCTGATGATTCGGTGATGTACCTTACTCTGTCATAATCTTGAAATGATTATTGCTAACTGATAAAGTACCATGTGAGTTTAAATAACAAGTAGAAAGAATTATCAGGATATTTATGCGACCATACACTCTAGAGATCTCTAGCAAAATATTTAATGATACACAAAGTGATATATACAATAAGTATAACAAATTAATTCGCGAAAGCATGGACTTTTATGTTTTATATTTTGTCACTATCAAGTGGATAGGGGTTAAATTTCCCAATAAGCTATAAAGTATTGAAAATAAAACGACTACATCACTTTTAAGTGGATTGGGGTTAAATTTCTCAATAAGCTATAAAGTATTTAACATAAAAAGAGTACATCACTTTTATTTGAAACATGTTTCAAATTTAGCATAGCCTACGCATATTTTAATGATAGACATTGGAACTTTAGCCTAAAAATTCTTAATAATAATGTTTAGTACCATAATTATCTGGTTAATTATCATAAGAAATTTATCAAAAATGAATTAACTATTATTGTATTTTGATTAGAAAGAGTCACAGGGGGTATAAAAGTTTAGTATAAATATGTAACTACTTTTCACTAGTTTCTAACAATAAGGCATTGTGATCTGACAAGTCAACCCTCACATCCTCAGATTATAAATATATAACTACTTTTCACTAGTTCAGCTTCACGATTCATATTGTCAATCAGTAGCGAATTATTCACATTCTCAGATTCAATAGAATCAAATGCTCCATCATAAGATCCACCAGAATTTGTTATCTCTAGATTCCTCTTTTTTCCATTTCTTTTTCTCAGAGGGAACTCCATACTCCATTGAGGCATGAGTTTTCTGCTTTTTTCCAAAAGAGATACCCTGTCTCTCATCAATGTGGATCCCAAATTTCTCTCTCTCTCAAGATCACAAGAGACCAAAGTATCGAGCACATCAAAAAATCATAGAAATGCATCCCCAACACAAATTTAGCTGCCGGAGGAATCTCATCAATGTTACGACAGCCAACACACACTCGCACAGGGGCTGGACGATTGATAGTAGAATAGTAAATTTTCAGAGAACACCCACAAGAGATACAACATAAGCCACATTTTCTTTAATGCCTCCTATCAGTAGGGATATTCCCAATTGTCAACCAAGCAACTTCCATCACTCCCTTGGCAATTGGCACCAACATTGGCAGACCAAGGAGCGAGGCGGACAACCACACCACAAGATTTCAAAATCATGTGTTCACTGTAACAATCTCGAGCTACATCATGATAAGAAGGAAACCGAATCACATAAGTCCCAGGACCAATAAGATGAGCAGCGCAACACCATCCAGTGGCAAGATACTCACTAAAAGCATTTTCAAATTGTTTAGCATGAGCATCCCCCCTCAATGATAGTAACCACAAAACTAAACACCCTCTCTTTAGGTTGTTTAGCAGAACAAGCATCAGAAATATATTAGAACCCCTCCCCACTAGATTGAAAAGCACACATTGGAGCAATTCATTCCCAAGGCAAAAGGTTAGTGCAGCCAAATGCCCAAGTTTACCACATCTCTCATAGAAGGCTCGGGGACAGCTAGAAGGAGTATGACATCTCTCATAGAAGGGTTCTTGGGTGGATTCACTTGACTAGGAGGAAGCTGCTCAATACCGCGCTGAGGCGCATGAACAAGATTAACTGTACACTGCATCGGGGGATTGGTAGATTTCTCCACCGCATCCCCATATTTGTACGAGTTCTTCGCAGCGGCCTCCCACACACTGCGAAGATAGGGAGGGGCTGAAGGCGGTGGACGTGGAGGGAGGTGCGGCAGAGGTGACCACGAGATGGGAGAAGCTCCGAGATCGATCCGCGGCGGCGCGGGGGAAGCCCGAGGCCACGAAGCGGCGATCACCACCGGAGTCGCTACCATAGCGCTATCCAAGAAACTGAAAATTGAACCTCTAACGTGTTCTTCTCAGGAGGGCTTAGCTTAACTAAAACCTATCCAAAAATGCACACAACATATATATTTGTCTCCTGTCCTGGAACTTGCAGCCTGAGACTCCAACCCTTGGATTTTTGGTCACTGGGTCTGACAGACTGTATAGCAGCCTGCTCGTCGGCTCCTGCATTCACGAATATGACGTGATGTGCCTTGTGTTGTGTGCCTATGGATAAATCATGCAAGACACTGGAGTCCTAGACCTTGCAACTGCATCTACATAACCTGACGGGAGTGGTCGAGTAGTTGACTACAGCATCTTCACAAGATATTTGTACAGGAACAACCATTCAATTGGAATCATTTCATTTCATTCGGCGTTGAACTGATGTCTCTCAACACAAGCGCTCGTGGCACTCTTAATCTTCACTTCTCCATTTGCCTCCTTGGTAGTCCCTCTGTAAACTAATATAAGATGTTTTAGATAACTAAACTAGTTATCTAAAACATTTTATATTAGTGTTCAGAGGAAGTAATATCTTAGGTGCATTCGTTTCTAATTGCAATTTCTAGTGCACGTATACTCCTGTGGCGTCAATAATTTGACTATCAGTTAGTGGTACATAATATACGAAGTAGTGGAAAAAAGAAAACGTATAGTTTGTTTTCTTGCTCCGCTGTGCTGCCAACTTGCAGCATAATCTTCCAACCTCTTGGATTCTTGCTGGTTTGATTGCGTAGCTAGTCTCTTGCCTTCACATGTGATGTGCCTTGTGTCTTGTAGCAGATGGAGATATTTCTACGCCAACTCCATCGCAAGCATACTTGTATGATTAGTGCTTTAGCTCAGATGTCACTGCTGATCTGCTATCCGAATGTACATACATGCAATTGTGTGGTGTTGTCGCTGTTTGCACATCGTTGCCATGTGATACCAATCTGATGAGTACGTAGGTGGACCATGGAGAATGCAACCAGACTTGTGTTTCTCGCCTTTTGGATGCCTCCTCTATGGCTCTATCTCTATCGAAGGAGTATCTATACTACTAGACGAACGGCACATTATGATAAAGGTATTTGTGGCTTAGAAAATATGTCTGAATTGACACTGCTACCTTATACTGAAGAACTTGGTGTAGTAGTAGATATCAAATATCTGTGCGTCATTTTCAGTTGAAAAGATCACGATGCACGGACATCGGGAGTGCTACTATGTTCTTCTGAAGAGGGCTTAAGTGCTTAACTGAAACCTTATGACGCAGTTTTCTTCAGGCCCACAAAAACTACTCCATCTGATTCACATTAATGGACTTAAGTTTGTCTAGATACACACGCATCTAGTCTAAATACTTAACTAGATACATACAAATCTAAACAAAGTTGAGTCCATTAATATGGATCAAAGGTAATATATATATACTAGCAAAGTGCCCATGCATTGCAACGGATAAAAATACCACACACCCAAATGCAATAAGCATGGCTCAAGAGTCTTCATGAGTCCACATCCTTTATTCGAACATGGCAACCCATTTTTTAAATAGTAGCTTGTTTAGAGCTATTTAGTTAAATACTAACTTGGTAAACCATCTACAAAGAATTTAACAAGTTAACTTTTCATCTCTTTTTGATGATTCTGAACTACAAAAAAATGGTGCTTTAGTTCTTTTTTTTTAAATGGTAGTTATCCTGCATTCATTAAGAAGAAAAAGTTGCTCAGTTAATTTAAGAAAACCGAGAGAAAACCAAATTGCCCAGTTAATTACGGAGAACCGGACAAAAACCATCACAACCGCTGGACGGTACACAAAAGGAAAAATCACGCACACAACTCCAAAGAAGGCATCGCCGATGCAACACGCAAGCGTCATCGTCATCACTTCTCCCCTAGAGGCCTCCTGCCATCCCTAAAACTCCCCAGGCTAAAGACCACCACGGTTCCATGCCGTTGCGGCTGCCCGAACCCGCCGAAGACCACATCCGCGCGTCACCACCGCGCCAGATCTGGCGATCCGGCGCCCACCCTGCTGCCCAGACCCTCCGACGCTCCTCGTTAGATCCATCACCTCCCACCACAGGCTCTGATCCCCTTCATCCACGCGCTGCCAGATCATCATCCCTAACAGCCCAAATTCGGCGAAGGCCAGCTCCCCTACAGGCCGCCGTGACCTGGCCCGGACAACCAACGAGTAGGAGCTCGCCGGGTCGGCACACCCTCCGCACGACCACACCCCGCGCACGGCAACGCGCCGCCACGCCCAGCCCCGCGCGCCCCAGCCGTGCACGTCGCCCCAGACTTCCGCCTCCCGGCCGCGCCCTAGCGCCTACGCAGCAACGCCGAGCTGCCGCCGCCTCGACCTCAACCCCATGTTGCGCGCCCCCGCCGCCTTGCCTCACCCGTCGATTTGGAGCGGCCTGTGCCGACCTTCCCTGAGCGGGGGGAGGAAGAGAACCCCGCCATCGCCGAGCCACTTGAGCTTTGCCCGACGACCCCTAACCGGCGACGGCAAGTGGAGGAGGTGGTGGAATGGGTGCCTGTGGCGGCGGCTAGGGTTTCTCCCAGGCCGTCCCGCGAGAGCGACACTGGAGACACTTTGGAGTATACGTTTGCAGTTAGATTACAACATCACTGTGCATGTCCTAACTTTTTAATGATCTCAGGACGTGTCACGTCAACATACAATTGTTTTCATTCTGCTACACATATCAGTTTTTTAGAAAAACTAATAAAATCAAACTAATAAGATAGTGCAGATTTTTTGGGGTAATGACAAAAATATCAAACTACTGGACCATATAAATTACCAAAAATATAGGATGAACTATTCGTGTGAAGCTATATCGACATAAATAAATACAACTTTTAGCAATGGTAAAAACATGGTGACCTAGATGCACATGTCAAGCAATGTAAAAATTAATATTCTTTGCGGAAACATTTCGTCAACTTTAGTTACTAACGAATATGTCATTCCCCGTGATCTCAATACAGTGTAACACATAAGTAGTTGCTCTTTAATAGTTAGCATAATGTTTCAAATAATACTTGGAAAATGATTGCAGGACGCTATTGTATGTCAAAACAACAACAAAAATCAAATCATTCACTGTCATGTGCAAATACTTGGAAAATGATTTGCCCTATATACACCAATAATGGACCATAACAATATTTATATTCTTATGGAAAGTCCCACTTACAGTGCAAACTGTAACTCATTATAATTCGGTGTATTAATATATTATGTTCCATTATTAATTAGGTTACACCATAGCAATGATATATAGTTTATATTAAGTGGTGATATGAATATACTAAAAAAAATTGTGACATGAATATTAAGAGAGTGATGACTTATTAGTTTGGAATTATTATTTTACGTATATAAGGATGCATCAGCTATGATGCGATGCATTAGGTAATAATGAAATCCAACTACATAGACAGAATAGCCAACAGAAAAGATACATATCACGTGTCATTAGCTGGCTCTATGTTGTCCGGCCATGTGCACTAAACAGATCTTCTATGAATTAACTGATCGATCAATCTTACACGCACGGCTGCATGGTGAGTGCATGAGGCAAGATTGTATGGTGACTTGGTGAGTTCATGAGGCACGCATGATTGAAACTTAACGATGATGTACAACCACGGAGAGGAGAGTCAGCTTGCCGAGCAAATACAGTAGTATTTATACACGGTACATCCGGCAGCAATGCCAGCATGCATCAGGCGAGCTAAACCGGAATATGCATGATGCGTTAAGACAGGATCACACGGGGCTGGAGAAGAAAAAAAAAACATGTGCGTGCATCAGCGCATGATGTATTCATCCAGAATCGATCATCCAATGCCAGCTGGACAATGCTGCGACCTTGCGATCAAACGTGGCAAGAACGTGCAAGAGGATAGCTTAGCTAGGTTTAGAGAGCACCACAGTACATATGGTAATTTGCTGGGTAGACGGGTTGAAGGGGTATGACGAAAAATTAATCAAGGGCATTGGTGGGTAATTAATCTGAACTTTAATATCAATAAATTATTTTGATGATCTATCGGTTGTGAATGTGTACTTAGTTGAATTAATGGCCAGATCATTCTGATTATTTTGAGAATCTCTAGCTTATTTATTTATTTATTGTGGGTCCGCTTTAAGTTATGACAATCTAAAGGTTATTAATAAAGGGTCCACCAAATCAACGGCCGGATGTTTCTGATTAACGTGGGATTTTCTAGCTAATTCCTCTATTTTTCGTCCGCATTTTGCTTTTAGTATATAATAGATAGATAGATAGATAGATAGATATATACGTTATTACCTTCATGTTATTTATGTGTCATGGAGCAAAACCGTGATGACATACAAAACATTGAGAAAGTGGATAGCACTTTATGCAATGCATTGGAAGATTTGCCTGAACCGTAAACAAATGACAGAAGAATATTAAAAATAGAAGGGCAGGTTAAGCAGTATTAGATCCTAAATTCTTCCTATCTTTACATGATCGTCTCTCCTGTTATGACCTCAACATCTAGCGTTCTAGGAAGAGAAATAGCTGAAAATACATAGCTTTCCTATATTACATAAGTCATACTCAGTGACATTATTAAAGAGATCAAACACATGGGGATCATTCCTCTTGATTATGCCCGATGTTCAGTGTCAGGGAGATAGGCGGGCAAGTAAAAAAGTCGACGTAAATTTCAGCAATTACTCACCTTCTTTCACGAACCCTAGAAGAACTGGCAAGTAGTCTTTCTACGCCAGCAAGAGATTAACACTGTTATATCTTGCCCTGAGCAGCAAAAGAGAAAATCCAACCCAGATTCGGTTTAGAGGCGAACATCTGCCATGCAAAACCGGCTAATATAAAATTTAGAAACTCTATATCCATGTACCAAAATCTTGCTAATCCCGGGCTTGGGCGACAGGAGAGAAGGCTGCTGGCGGGGAGTTCTAGTCTCTAGGTAAAGGGAGAGGGAGGCGCATCTCACCTTCAGCTCCACCGCCGCCGCCGCCACGCATATGCCTCCCTTGGAGTTGGGGGCAGGGTGTGCGTGTGTGCGTTCATAGGAGTGAGTGTATACTCGTGTATGTAAGTGTCTGCGTTGCACTGTATTCCCTAAAAAAATTTGACAACAGGTCTATGTTACAAACTTTGACTCGAAATCTAGCACCACCGACATGCCGAAAATCGCACCAATGTATCGCGGTGCAAAACCCAAACCATCACTTCCAACACAATGCCACCCACAAGGCCACAACACAATTTGAAGTCTTCTCCAGATCGAGTTTGTCCACCGCAAGTCTTAGAGGAACACCATACCATGATGCCGCCCGTCGTCTGTCATCATCGCCACATTTCACGCTTCAAATCGCAGCTTCGATTTCATACCAACACGTACGTACACCTCATCGGACTACACCATGCCCATCATCACTAGGAGGAGAAGGTCATTGTTGCCATATGAATGGCCACATCAATCAACTCTATTGGCCACACCTCCGCCCGCCGCAACAGTCTGTTCCAAGTCCCGGGCCACATTGCCCGACCTGCCTGCTCCAACAGCTGCCGGCCGGACGGAGATCTTTTCTCGTGGCAGAGCATTAGGGCCGCCAGCTGCCCACACAATCCTCACAACAGAATGTCTCCATCAGTAAGCTAAGCACACCATCGGCCTACAGGAGAGGCCGGGTACTGTCCTCGTCCAATTACATAGCCGCGCCCCTAAGTTTGATCGTGGATCGATCTAATCTCTCCTTTTCTATCAAGATTGAAGTGCACGTATGATTTTGATGTTTGAATCGAACACGTGTAATCGATACTTATTATGTAAAGGCATCACAGATTCTTTTTTGAATAAAGGGCTTTATTACTCAAAAGGTTAAGCAAAATACACCCGGCTTCTGCATAACTAAGATGCACACAGCCGCAAGTCACGAAAAGGAGAAAAACTCAAAAGAGCGTACGACAGATTACAAATGTAGAAACTATCGCCACTCAAGGCAGCTGTATGCGTAGATCACGCGGCCACCCATGTTGGATAAAAATATCCCTCGCCACCGCTTTCAGTCGTGCCCACGCCTCCATAAAAAGGCCTCGATATTCCACCCGTTGTAAGATGGACCACGAACGAAGAATACCGGTGCATCGTTACAGAACCTGCAAACAAGTGAATTTTTTATCAGCAAAGATCTTGTCATTTCTACATAGTCAGAGCGACCATATTACGGCAAGCGCTCCTACCCTAATTATGGTTCTAAGCTTATTATCTATCCCATTAAACCAATTGCCAAAGATATTAGCAACGGATGAGGGTGGATATAAGTTTGAAGCCATTTGGATAGCTGACCAAATAGAACGTGCAACCTTGCAAGAGAAGAATAGATGTGATATTGTCTCATTATGATCACATGAAACACATCTCTTACTCCCTTGCCAGTTGCGTTTGACAAGATTATCTTTCGTTAGAATGACACCTTTTCGAAGATACCACGCAAAGACTTTAATCTTTAGAGGTATCTTCATGCGCCATATTTTATGATTATTTTTGACTGGCATTTCAGGTTGACAAGCGCCCTATACATGGAATCTACAGAGAATTTTCCATTCCTATTAAGATTCCATCGAAACTCATCTTGGCCTTGAGACAGGTGCACTAGCGCTAACCGTTCTAACAAGGCATTCCAAGACGCAAGTCTAGGACCATTTATGTCTCTACTAAATGCAACATTACTGGGTAACTCTTGCATGACCGTGGCCAGCGTAGCTCCCTTATGTCGCACAATGTTATATAGAGCCGGATATTGATCTCGTAGAGTGGCATTTCCAAGCCATACATCCTCCCAAAATCTCATCTCGGACCCGTACTTAATCCTGAAAACCCCAAAGCGATAGAAGTCTTTCTTTGTCGCCATGAGACCAGCCCAAAAATGTGAATCCCCAGGTTTCCATACAACCTGAGATAACGCTTTTGTACCGGTGTATTTTCGCTTAAGGAGCATTTGCCAAACCCCATCCAAAGATAGTAGCTTATAAATCCACTTGCCGAGGAGAGCCGAGTTCTTGACCTGAAGTGTTGGGAAACGTAGTAGAATTCAAAAATTTCGTGCCTACGTAACAAGAACCCAAGATCATCCAAGATAGATCACATACAAGGTTTAGGTTTTCATGCTCACCAACGGTTGCAGCGGAAGAAGAGTTGGTGAAGCAACGTGGACGTAGTGGAAGTAGTCGAAGAAGATCTCCCACGAACAATCCCTCGAACAGATCTCCGAGAAGAAGATGGTCCTCGAAGCAAGATCAAAGCTATGATCTCTCCACCGGTATCCACACGTCCGACACAGCAATCCGGCAGCGCTCCGCCGTCCAGAGAAGAACGCTTCCGAGAAAACTAGAGAGAGAAAACCCTAGCGAGTTCCGATCTAGATTAGAATCTAAACCGGGGTCTAAAAGTGGAGCAACTAGCAACTAGGGAGAGCCAGGGGGCGCCGGAGACTTGTGTGTGTCTTCCCCCCACCCTTGGCTCACCTTATATAGGTGGCCAAGGGGCCTAGGGCGCAGCTCAAGGAGGTTTGGGAGTCCAACTTGGAATCCCAAGCCTTCCAAAGCTTCCCACACCTTCCCACCGGAAACCTTCCATAATGGTATTTGGAAATCCCATCTGGAGGATCTCCCACCCCTTTTTGGTGCGCCCCCACCACCTGGCCGGCCAGGGCAGCCTAGGTGGCTTGCCCCCCAAGGCCAGGGGCGCAGGGCAGTGGGTGGTACTGCCCGGAACCTTCCGGAACCTTCTAGAAGCTTCCAGGACCTTC
The DNA here is from genome assembly GCA_950022295.1 of Bromus sterilis. NCBI lineage: Eukaryota > Viridiplantae > Streptophyta > Magnoliopsida > Poales > Poaceae > Bromus > Bromus sterilis. The sequence continues at coordinate 333,524,811 of OX465599.1, read as the reverse complement.
CGGGACCTACCGGGACCGTTTCGGGACATTCCGGACACTTCTGGAGCACTTCCAATACCTTCCGGAACCTCTAACGAATGTTCCGGAGCCATCTAAATGGGTTTCGGAGCCATACGAGCAAAGGTTATTATGTCCGGTGAACACAACATATTGTTTAAGCTGTCCACCGATCACCGAAACTATTCCGGTTGATCGTAAACTTTCCCATTACCATTTTCATATGAACTAAAGTTATCTGAAACAATTCCAAAGTATCTTAGCCATATTATTTGCTCTTTACTTGCTTCCACTAAACCTTCAATCATTCTAGCATTCTAACAGATTACTGTACTTTAAGTGTGTGACCCAATAGGTTCGGTATTATGTGGACATGACTTGGAACGCTTTCCAGACTTATAGTCATTTGTCAATAATCAACAGCGGAGCCATGGACACCCATGTTGACTCCCACACATACACGAAAAGACTTCGAGTGAACCTTTATGTTTATCGTATACTATTCCCTTTGCTTCGCGATATATGACAAAGTTAGAGGAGAGAAGTTTTGGCACCCATGTGAAACAACCTTTTTTGATCACAAGCCATTAGTTATCCTCATTGCTCGTTTGTCTTCATTCCTCGTTACGTATACCAGTATCTCCGTGATCAAATCACAAAGTGTCTGGCCAGACGAGAATAGATACCGTTATACCGAGTGGGCCCTGAGTCTATATCTCTTCATCGTGAAGGAGCAAATCCCATTCTTGAACTATCACTGTTACTAGACACACTGTCCAATGTACCCAGAACTTATTTTACTACTTCCCATTTACGGGAAGATTCATCTAAGAACCAAAGCACATCTTCTTGTGTGAAGTGACTTGACATTCTCATGGTCTAAGGAACTATGTATATAACAACATTTTATGATATGACTTATAACGTTTGTTTTACGATGAGTTCTCTAAGTATATCATTTAACACTGGGGTCGGTTCAACATCATTGTTCTGCTAACAATATGATCTCATTGCTATTGACATCCTTGTTACAAGAACAATGTCCATGATTAAGAAAACATAATCATCAATAAGCACATGGGCTGGTCTTAGAGGAAAAACCAGGAACTCTTGTTGTTTACATTTCCACACATGCATATGAGTTTTCTTCTGAATCTCACAGTCAGGATCATTGCAATTATAGCACAGAAATATAAACATTAATTATGAACATGAATATATAAATAATAACACACTTTATTATTGCCTCTAGGGCATATATCCAACATGAAGGTCATGAATACCCAGTCCCCCTTGGTCCTTCGGTCGGCAAACGACATTCCACCTTGCCAATCGATACTTTTTCTTCTTGTTGTCCCCTTGCCAAAAGAATCTTGATCGGAAATAATCCAATCTATGTAAGACTCCTTTAGGTAACTGAAAGAATGATATCATATACAGTACCATGTTGGTTAAAACTGAATTTATGAGTACCAATCTTCCACCTAGGGACAACAACTTCCCTTTCCAGCTAGCTAGCCTTTTTTGCAAACGTTCTTCAACGTTCTTCCATTCCGCATTAGTCAGTCGCCTATAATGTCCGGGTATCCCCAAATACTTAATAGGGAATTGACCTTGCTCACATCCAAATATCTCGGCATATTGAGCTGTTGCATCCTGGGCCTCGCCGAAACAAAACAATTCACTTTTATGGAAGTTAATTTTCAATCCGGATAACTGCTCGAATGATGATAATATTAATTTCAGATTCACTGCTTTATCTAGACCATGTTCCATAAAAAGAATTGTGTCGTCCGCATATTGAAGAATAGATAATCACCCATCCACTAGGTGTGGGACTACTCCCTCAATCTGACCGTCTAGCTTAGCGTGTTCAATCATGATCGCTAACATATCAGCCACAATATTAAACAATATGGGCGATAAAGGATCACCTTGCCTCAATCCCTTTTTGGTTTGGAAGAAGTGTCCGATTTTGTCATTGACGTTAACGGCAACACTTCCTGCAGAAATACAACTATGGATCAGAGCACGTCATTCCTCTGAAAAACCTTTCATTCTCAGAGTTTGCTGGAGGAACGACCACTTCACTTTATCATAAGCCTTTTCAAAGTCAATTTTGAAAATGACTCCGTTAAGCTTTTTAGTGTGCATTTCATGAACGGTTTCGTGTAAAACCACGACTCCGTCTAGGATATTCCTACCTTGCATAAAATTCGTTTGTGTAGGTTTAACCACGTGATCAGCCACCGAATTTAATCTAATGGTTGCGACCTTTGTGAAAATTTTGAAACTAACGTTAAGAAGGCATATTGGTCTAAACTGTTGTATTCTTTCTGCCTCCATAACCTTAGGTAGCAAAACAATTTCCCCAAAGTTAAGACGGAATAAATCAAGTTGTCCAACATGCCAACATTGGAACAACTCAATAAGGTCCGCCTTAATGACATCCCAAAAGTGTTGATAAAACTCAGCAGGAAAGCCATCTGGCCTAGGAGCCTTATTGTGCTCCATTTGGAGAACCACCTTTTTAATCTCCTCCTCAGTGAAAGGGGAATTTAAATAGGTATTCTCCTCGATAGAGACCTGTGGTAAGTCTTCCGTTCGAGTCTCGTCCATGGACAAGATATCTTCAGTTGGAGCGCCGAACAACCCTTTATAGTAGCTTGTAATATAAGCCTTAAGTTGTTTCTGACCTTCAATCACACCTTCATCCTGGTTTAGGGCGTGAATACTTTTTTTTCCTATGTCTGCCATTGGCCACATTCTGGAAATATTTCGTATTCGCATCTCCTTTCAGAATAAAGTTAGATTTTGATCTTTGGTACCATCTGAGCTCTTCCTCTCGCAACATTTGTGCCACCTCAGCATTGGATTGACTCTTAAGCTCAATCTCCTGTTGAGTTAGCACTCTTGTTTCTGCCGCGCGATCAAGCTCGTCAATGATGGTGCGCAGACGCTCCTTTTATTTTATTTTTAAATCCCGGTTGTGTGCTTAGCCCATCCACGAAGATGTTTACGCAGGTTACGTATTTTTGCGTTCCATCTTCTCACCGGACTATTACCCGGGACCGGAGCTGACCACACCCTTTTAACCATTTCATCAAAACCATCCCGCAGCAACCATCCCAGCTCAAATTTAAAGCGGGGTTGCGCATTTGGTTTCAATGTTCCGGTTGATAAGAGTAGAGGGGCATGATCCGATAGATCCTCAACACGTTCAAGGGCGCGTACTGTTACCATTGGGTATTTGTCTTCCCAATCAGCGCTCATCAGTACGCGGTCCAATTTCTCGTATGTTGGATTAGGTAGAATATTCGCCCAGGTGAATCGTCTACCCGTTATATGTACCTCTCTTAAGTCCAAACTGTCAATGACAGCATTGAACAAGAACGGCCAATGATTATCGAATCTCCCCTTACTTTTCTCATGTGGGAACCGTAGTAAATTAAAATCACCACCTATTAGAATAGGATATGGATCATTATTCGCTAGGTTCACCAGTTCACGCAGAAAAGCAGCCTTACGCTCCTCTTGAGTAGATCCATACACGGCGACCAGACTCCATATGAAGCCATCAGCTTTGTTACAAATGTGGAATTTTATATGGAATTCCCCACTCGTATATGCTAAAACTTCCATGGAATCCGAAAGTACACCAAGTAGGATGCCGCCCGACCTACCGCGAGGAGGCATGGAGTACCAAGTAAAATCCATGCCGCCAGACAGGCGATCTAGAACACTTACTGGGAAATCCCTCCTCCCGGTTTCCGAAATAGCCAAAAAATCCAATTTATGATCCCGAACATTTTGAGCAACATTCAAGTGCTTAGCCAAGTCACCAAGACCTCTGCTATTCATGAAGATGCCGTTCATGGGGAAACAATTGGATTTTTTGGATGTTTCGAGGATCTTTTCATTTTTTGATTCTTTTTGTCTTTAGCGGATTTGGATTTGGATTTCCGGCCGGAAGCATGCAGATCGTAAATAGATCCTAGCTCCACCTCATCCATACCCACCTTCGTCATCTCACCCACGAGATGTGATAAAAGTTGTCCATCATTAGTGGCATTCGCTTCCTCATCCTCAAGGGGTGTGGTGACCGACCTACTCGAGGCACCCGGGTAGACCTTTAATCGGTCATACTCCATATGCGTCAAGGCATTGGTCGAAACAGTTATCTCATTTTTATCTCTACCTAAGTTGACTCCTATGTTGGCTAGGTTGGAAGAAAGCTTAGAAGTAGGAAACGATAAAAATGAATCAGATTTTTTGGACGTACCTATGCTTGAAGTTTCCATCAATTCCGCCTTGCGTCGCATTGCCTTTGAGAGTGCGTTCTCGTCCGTTGCCGAAGATCCATCGGCCACGACGGGATGGCGCATGTTGCGCCTAGGCATAACCTTAGGCACAACGCGCGGTCCAGCAACTTGCCGCAATGACGGAGGGGGCGATGGTGGTGAAGAAGCCCCCTCGGACCCAGTCTGCGCCTCAAGCGACGCAACCCCATGTGGCGACGACGGGCTGCCATCCTGCGGTGCTGCGGAAGGGGGCAAAGTTGTTGTAGGAGCCCCCTCGACCACAACTTGCTCAGCCGGGACCTCATTCGCTGCATCACCTAACGGAGTCGGCGAGATCGGTGTTCCCGATCGACCATACTTCGGAGAAGACCGAGTCGCCGTAGATAGTCTAGAACTAGCCGGTAGCACCAGCCGCTCCGGCCCACAGGTCGATGCGTTGTGGTCACATGGCGTCTTGCTCGCCATCGGCCGCGTAGGAGCAGCCGGGTGCACGTCCTCCTGTTGCAACTTCATAGGCCTGACCAGCTCTGCAACAGAACCCGGCCTGGGTAGCGTCTTTCTCACCATCTGAAGTTTGGGAGCATCCAGAATTTTTGGTGCAGTCGAGTGCACATCTTCCTGTTGCAGCTTCATTGGCGGGACATGCTTTGCAAAAGGACCCGGGCTGGGTATCTTGCTGGGTACTCACGAGGTCCTTTGTCCTGCTTTCGAATCAGCAGCAGCAGCCCTATGATTCGTTGTTGCCAACACATGAGGTCCAGTCTGGGTAGTTGCCGGTGTGTGATCCAGGGACCCGCTATCCTTCCCAGCCAAAGGTGCCACACAGCTCCCAAGAACATCCATGGATGGATATGAAGCAGTTGCCTCCGCAAGATGGACATGCGCAATATCAGCTCCAAGACGAACATCCCCCACCTGCATTTTTCCAGCACGAATCCTTCTATTGTTCAGGTATTCCAGTGTCTTGGGTGATCGAGGTTTAGGATTAAAAGGCGTGATTGCCCACCCCTGCAGCAGATGGTTTGGCGAAACACACCGATCATGAGCTCGAGTTGACCCATTGTAAGATTTAGGATCAATAACCATGTGTGATGACCCGCTGGGATCAGTCGGCGATGCATCCACATGGTCCTTGCTTCCCGAGCCCGTACCCTCGTCATTACTTTTTCCAGTATCATCTTCCTTGTCTTTGTCCTTAAGTTCCCACACGTACGGTATGAAATCCGATTCCGGCACAAAGTCAGCCGGTTCCGGCCGAAACTTGAAGGCATAACCCTTGAGCTGCAATACCCCAGTAGTATCAATATATGGCCCGGTGCTGTCCAACTTTTTGAAGCAATCATCCGCCGCCATAGCAATGCGGATTCTCACTATCCATCTACGCCAAAGCGCTAGCAGATCCACGTCGATAGTTGTGCCAATGAGAGTACCAACTGACCATAGGCCGAGGAAGTGTCTCAATGGGGGAGGGGCCCCTGTTGACACACGGACACGTCACGTGTACCCTCGACGCCGGGGGTGATGCACCGCAGCTCACGCCGAAGGAGACCCGACCGGAAGCGCGATACGCAAGCAATCCGGCAGGCGCTTTTGAAGAACCCGAAACCCCACACGCCCAGGAGGGACCCCGTCTGGGCGCACGGCGGCTATGGGCTGCCTTAGGTCGACCTAATCGCCCCTAGGGCCTCGTGGATCATTGCCCTGCAAGAACAAGAACAAACGAAGAACGAGAAGAAAGATACAAGGGATAGAGATAAAATTAGGGTTTGGAAGTGTAGATATGTTTGTTCGATTGTGTGTAGTTTCAATCGGCCGTCACCTCATATATATATGAGGAGGCTGGACTTTCCGTACAAGAAAAGGACTTCAAATCCCGTCCAAATCTTTCCAAACTTAACCGAACTCGGATTACAAGTGGGCCTGAGACAGCAGTTCGGTTTTCGGTAGTTTTGTGGTTGTAAACAACCTCGGATGAAAAAACTCAAAACATCAAAGTTGTAGCCCTCGAAATTTCCAAGAACTTTCATGTTGAACGTTTTTTGTTTGGAGCCATCTTGAAAGGGTTTTTAGCCGATTTCTAACTCAGGTCGGAGAAAAACACGAATCTGGAAAGTTTTTCCGAATCCCGTCGCCAAAATCGGACGTCCGTCGCCATTCGGACGTCCGACAGAACGGACGTCCGATTCCCGTCGGATTTCCGGTCCAAAATCGGAGGCCTACTGACCTTTCCCGTTAAAAAATGTCGGACTTCCGATTTCCGTCGGATGTCCGAACTTTTCTGTGAGGCTCTTTGACTTGTTTTACAGCAGCATACCGTTTTGGCCGTAACTTTTTCATACAAACTCGAATTTGGACGTTTCAAATATCAAAATCGACCGATTCGACGAGACCAAGCCGCTCCATGTAGAATATTTTTCCATTTGATGACGTATTGAAGGGCTAATTGGCAAAATAGTGCTTTGAATGTCAGGATCTTGCTGTTTCAAACATAGTTTCGGCCCTCGAGATTGAGTCGGATGGTAATGCCTCGAACTACAAAGATGTTCACCTCGACAATACCCAACTTTTTTGTGTAGAAAAATTCTTCATTTGAAGTCATCTTATATAAGTTTATTGTCGTACCAAAAACTGGTGTCAACAGCCCCGGATACATGTATCCACGTTTAGTGCAGCTCCATGATAGGCTCTACCTCTTCATGTCTCCACTGGCTAAACACAAGACGCGTAGGCTGACCGGGGATTCCTAGATTGAACCCATCAAGTCTCAACAGATCATCCATAGAAGGAAAACTGATGGTGAAAGCATTTTCTCTCATGGGCACGGCCTCCCACTTCCAAGACGGATTGGGACACATCCTTGCCACCAGGGCTTCCACCTGTGTAGCAGTAGCGGGAGCACCCTCAACCAAAATCAAAGTCATAGGAGATGGGTCTGGCTGTTCCATGTACACCGAGGAAGGAAACATGCTGAACATGGTGTCTTGGTTGCCTAGACCTGCGACAAATACCGAAGGCTTTGGCAGCCTGAGAGTTGGACACTTCTTCATTGGGTGCTTGTGATTGTCACAGATGTAGCAGTAGTGCAGCACCACGCAATCTTTTGTCTCATGGGTATCAACCTCGCACTTCCAACAGCAGGATTTAGTCTTTTCTGCCTCGGGCACCACGACTTGATCATGAGTATCCAGCGGATTCGAGGCCAACCCAGGTGCATTAGCATGAGGGCGCAGAGCATTGTTCTGGGGTTCTCCCGACTGTGTTTGTCCTTGAGTCCCTCCCGTGTTGCCCTTTTTCTTCTTGCCCTTCTTTCTCTTATTATTCGGAGCAGCCGCTGGCCGCCGTAGCAACTCCGAACGCAAACCCAGCCGGGGTCTGGTACGGCGTCGCCATGGTCGGGGCATGGAGGGGGCCGGACGCTGCCCCAAAGCCCTTCGAAGCGAGATCACGAACTGCCCCCAGGCTAGCTGAAGTCGACGATGCCCCCTGAGCGGCCGCCATCCCGGCGCCTGCCGGTGTAGTACCCGCAAGTCCAGGAGCATGGGGCCGCACACCTCCAGGTCATATAAAATATGGCCATAGTCATATCCTGAAGATTAACCAAGATGATAAACCTTGTTAACAAAACATCGCGTCTTCCATATTCACGTGTTTTCTAACAAAAAATTTCCCTGACCTCTTAGCCCGTAACTTCCCCCCCATAGGCCGTAGCTCTCCAATCCCAAGCCATCCATTTCTCACTTCACTTCTTCTTCGCGCTGTGCTGCTTGTGCTGCAGGAACATGCAGCCACAGATTCCAAGTTCCAATCCTTGGATTTTCGTCTCTCGACGCCATGCACTGCTACAATATGGGTATGATTGGATAGGAGCTCGTCGTCTCCTCCATTATTCAGAGGTGACGTGCCTTGTGCACTTGTGGATATATACATCATACATGCAGACACTGCATCTGCATAACCAGACCTCAGTCGACCTCATAAACACCTGTCAAAATATGGGAGATTGAGGTTGGGAAGGGGGCCAAAAACTCACCATAGGTGCGTGCCAGGTCGTCCGGATGCCGGCCGCTAGGCTCCGTGTAGGCCGCACTAGACCTTGCCGACGATAACGTCGTCATAGTGGTCGCATACAGCATGCAAAGGCTTTTGACGATCCTTCCATTATCTGTACAATCGTGATGATCCTTCGATTAGTCAGTGCAGGAATCATCTAACACCACCGCTACGTCGGCCTTCTCTTTCTCTGCGGCCTGGGCTTCCTCTTCTGCGATGGCTGGCAGGCAAATGCTCCTAAGTTGGCGCTTCAAGTTTGGGTGCAAAAGTGTTGTGGATGCATTTGGCATCACCGTATGTATGTAGCAATGGGTTAGTGAACCCGCTATAACTAATGAGACAAAGAAAAATACATAGATAATTGGCATTGCTGATGATCTGATGGCAACCTCCCCGTAAGTGTTTTTTATATACCCTGCTTGAACCTTTTACATATACAGATAAACATAATCATAATTAAAAATGATTATTGCTAGATAATAAAGTTCTATGTGAGTAATAAAAATCCAGATGTAGAGGCCAGGGATTATCCTTCTTTTCCATAAAACAAGTGAGTTATTAAAAAAACTATAGAAACCACTATCAAGATATTTATGATACAATACACTCTAGAGATATCTACAAAAATAGTTAATAACACATAAAGCGATATATATATATATATATATATATATATTCGCAAAAGCATGCCATTTTTATATTTTCTTACTTTATCAAAATTAAGGCAATTGGGATTTAATTTCTCATTGAGGTATAATGTATCAAAAATAATAATAATACTTTTATTACAAACATGGTTCAATACATTTTTAAAATAAACATTGCAACTTCATTTGAAAATTCTTAATAATAATGTTTAATAACATTATCATCTGGTAAGTTATCGCAAGAATCTTATAAAAATGAATTAACTATGATTATAATTTGATAAAAAAGAGTTGTAAGTTGTACAAAAGTTTACTATAAATGTTTAATTAATTTTGATAATCCCTAAGGGGTTGAGTTTGGTTCGACCGACCCTACTGACAACATATTGGATGGATCCTCTCCTACATTATTCTTATTCTTATTTTTTGACTGACAACTGTAAGGCTTGATGCTTCACAATATTTTTTTAGAATTAAATATTTACAAATATACATAATGGTCTACCAAGAGTAGAAACCAAAAGAAAAAGAGGATTACAGAAATACAGGGTCCACTCAAGGTGGTAGGAAATCAATCCATTTAAGTAGTTCATTTCTAATCCTAGGCTTTATCCTGTGTGAGAGAGAAACTATGTCATGAACAAATCCACATCCCCACTTAGCAAATGAAGTTATTTCATGCTTGAACACGTTAGGATTTCTCAAAATCCAGATATTCCATCAGGCTATGAAGACCACCTCAGCAAAGAAAGATTTATTAAAGGATTTTCTTGCCTGCTTAGCAAGGTCAATAATATCATTGTCAGACAGCCAATCAATCTGAAGATATGCTCAAATCCTGCAACCCAAGTTACACTAGAAGAAAAGATGAGTCATTTCCTCGAATGAGTGAGTAGGTTAGAGCACACAATTTGGAACATCTTCAATCTTCCAATGCCTTCGTTGTATCATGTCTTTTGTGTTTATTTTGTCGATAATCACAAGCCAGGGAAACATCTTGATATTCACATTGCAACAACTCTTCTAGACCCGGTGCAACAATTGATTGATTTGATAGAGGCATGTACAAGATCATAATATCGTCTTAGCAGTGTAGCTAGATTTATTCCAAAATTTCCAAGACCAGGTATCCAGCAAATCACCATGAAAGTCATGTTGAGCCAAAAGGGCATGGAGCTGGTTGAACTCATTATAGGTCTGCTGGGTAAGTGGTAAGTGGAACAGAATATGTGTGTCTAATGAGGACCTGAAGTCAACCATAGACATAGTGGGATCTTTAGCAAAGGAAAACAAACGACTATTACGATGTTGAAGAGGAGTGTGGTTGTTTCCTAATTGCCGATTGTCATATCAGAAGAGGAAAGTGTCCCCCGGGCATGTTGTAATGTTGGAACATGCCCTAAATTTGTCCATCAATTTACATACATCTTTCCCCCAGAAAGATCCACATGCACCAGTAGCATGAGGCACCCTTGTACATTAGTATGTATTCATCAGTTGCACCCATGCATGGAACATCCTTCTTGTTATATTTTTTTGAAAATGTTTCATAAGTAGATCATCATTCTGCAGGCTAAGATTCAGAATACCCAATCCAACCTTCTTCTTGGGCCTATAGAGAAGATCCCATGCAGCCAAGGTGTGTCCATATTCCTGACCCTGCTTTCACCAAAGGCATTGCCTCCAAATTCTCTCCAACTACTTGATGATACCAGGTGGTATGTGTAGGGTACATAGGAAATAAATGGGCATAGAGGAGATGACCGAATTAAGGAGTTGCAGTCTTCCACCTTGGGTTAGGAAGGTAGAACTAGCAGTTAATCTCCTCTCCATACAATCCATACCTGGTTCTTATTCTTACTAGTAGAATGCGCTGCGATGGGCTTTCAAAATATTGGCTAGAGTTATATATAAATATAATTCATGTCAAATTTCATATGTATACAAAATATATCCAATAACAATCAGGAAAATTGTGAAATTCATAAATAAACCTTCATTATGTGTTTTCATCGATCAAACATTATCATCTACTGAGATATTTTTAGTCATTTAAAAAATTTATCTTATGATAAAATATATCAAAAAATAAATTTGGGAAAAGTGTCGGATTTTTGTTAAGTAATCTAATCACCCTCCCCTTCAGACCTACTTTTGAATATACAATGTGTCTGGTGGCTTGGGTTTGGGCTTTTCATAGATCTGGATGGAGAGAAAACAAAGCGGCGATGAGGTTGACCAAATGAAAAGACCGGTGTGGCGATCATTTTCTTTCGATCGAGGTAAGCAGCGAAGCGAACGATGTTTGATTGTACGGCATCATTTGGCCAAAAAAAGTCAAGAAAAAAACAAAAAAGAGGGGTGTGAGCAATAAAAAAGAGGAAAATAGGCAAGGTAAATCTACCAACTTCCATTTTAATAGTAGAGATTATTCATCTGTCATTCGAATTCCAAACATGTACTAAAAATAAAGGTTTAGTTGACTAAATAAAGGCGAGAGAAAGAACAGAACAAAGATAATTTGAAACTTTAAAGATGTTCTTCTATTATCTTAAAAGAACATTGAAACTTTGAAAAGATCTTGCAACATTTGCTAGTGTTGTCCCCAACATTTGAAAAGATAAATTGAACTCACTTTCGTGTAGACTGGAGTTAGGCAAACATATTCAACACCTTTGAAAATAAGTGATGATCCAAGCTCATTAGCACACCCAATGGCTGGGAATATTATAAAAAAATGAGAGGCACTAATCAGCTAGATGCATAGTTTGAATGCAAAGTGGTATTTCATAATGTTGCCTTCAATGGTTTGAATCGAAGACCATAATTGCTTCTCTCTTTCTATCTGAAGCTAGCTCAATATTCCTCATAGAATCAACCTCTAGATTATTTTAACATGAAGATATAGTGTGCGCCCTACATGAGACCAAATTGCCTGTAGTAGATCGCAGGTGCGGACCCAGAAATCAGTGAAGCCCAGGGCTGAGGCTTATAATCAAAGCTATGACCATAATTGTTTTGTACATTTTTCGTGCTTCTTAAGGGATTGCTTAGTAGGATTTGGGACTGGGACCTGGTCTAGAACCCAGGCTGTCCAGGGTGTAGTTCCACCACTGGTAGATGAAACAAACCATGCCTAGTATTATCTTCATTTTTTAGTTAAAGGTAATTTTTGGAGACTTGTTTTAAGCTTTGCAATAATATTTTGTTTATTTATGTTGCATTCCTACCTGAGCTATGCACATGAATCAACCAATTAAAAGCAGTAAAGTTTCACATTCTTTGTAGATTCCAAAAAAAACGTGTCTCACATCCCTCATAGAATCAACTTCTATATATTTTTTGTGCTTCTCGGCATCAAACACTATTTGAAGAGTGTTTGTGTCTAACTGATTCACCTCGATCATCACAGTCGTCCATGAAGGCGCGGCTGGAGCCCTCGACCATCAACGTTTGGTTATCCTTGAGCGTGCGTCCACACCGACCTCGTCCTATGGCCCCCGGTGTCCTCGTGTCGAACATTCAGCAACCGTCAACGTGTGGGCGTCCTGCAGAGCACGGTTAGAGCATAGTCATAAATTCATGCAATCTACAACAAACAAATTTGATCAGCTTGTCTTTGGTCGCTAAGATTTGTTTTGTTGCTCAAAAAGGCTAAGACTTGTTCTGAGAGGAGAGCACTTGGATCATGCATTGGGCTACGAGAATATGTATGTAACTTCAGAAAGGACTGAATTCCCTGACAATTATACAAATGTAGGGAATATAAAAAATGATGTACCAGCAGCAGCATCTCCAATACTTCACCTTGCCATGACATAGATCTGGCAGCGCCTAAAGGACATACGATCCGTTTCCAAGTTCATATCCTATAATAGAAAAAAAACTATGTTAACAACAGCCGGTTATGTTTTGACGTACATTCAAATTATACTCTTTTTTTATAGCTTGCATAATAAATGATGTACCAGCAGCAGCGGTATGTACGGCTAAATATTATTATAATGGTTTTGCACCTCTCACATCTAGTTACTTCTGACTGCAATCCGTGGATGTCCTCTCTCTCAAAAAAACTCACAGTGATAACTTTATTAGCAATTTATGTGCTCCATATAATCAGAACAACATCGAGGAGTCTTAGGCTGGTGCACCAAAACTCAAATTCCACCTTATAACTCTGGTACAAATTAAAGAAATATTTTCTTAGGTGGGATTGTTCATCGAGCACCTGGTAAACAATTTGGAGACCCCATGAGAAGAGATGCCTCTACATCGTCTATAGCTATCTGAGTCAACATAAACCGGTGCGAGGGGTTCTAGTTATTTGTTGTAGCAACACATTTAGCTAGCGGGGAAATTTTGGTTTTGCCACTCTAGTTTTTGCCAACTTTGCTTTTGCCACTCTAGAATTTGACTTATCATTTTTGCCACTCTTAGCTTTTGACAATATATCACAAGTGCCATTTTGTGGCAAAATCACTAATTTTATTTCACATTTGCCACCTTAGCTTTTGACAATGTATCACAATTGCCACTAAAAAATTATTGTTTTTGCCACGAAATGGCAATTATGATGTATTGTCAGAAGCTATGTGTGGCAAAAATGATAAGTAAAATTCTAGAGTGGCAAAAGCAAAGTTGGCAAAAAGCTAGAGTGACAAAAACCAAAGTTTTCCCGCTAGCTAGAGCATACTTCCATTTTTCATGGGAATTTGGAAATAGAGAACTGTCTGTGATTGCTGATACGAAAATGCAAGAAAGAAGGAAGCCATACAAAATTGAGAAGGTAAGTATGTATAGTATCTGTACGTCTTTTATGACTGATTTTTCATGTTGCAGCAGTTCCATAACCAAATATTGTGCAACTCTTTTGAAATGTTATTCAGTAATAACAAATTTCTTCTCACCCACATTTTCTAGTTCAACTTTTAAAGGTTTGAAATTGTTCACAAGGGGCAACAATGATTAGAACAAAACAAACTCAACAGAACAAATGTCCATTTTAGAAATAGTGGGAAACCCACCCAGGCCATTTTGTTAAGAAGCAACACGTCCTTGTTCTGGATGTTCCTAATTATTATGAGCAAGTACTTTTGTGCCACCATAGGCATGTTGAAAATCATATGGTTCAGCTTCACTTGATACCATAGTACAAAAGTTAATAAGATTCTTCGTTAATGCTATCATCATGAAAATATATGTGCTTCAAAAGGTCAAATAATCAGCAAACTATGGTATTGGAACGTGTGGTATAAAGTATAACTTGATTAGAATGTATTTGTACTCAGATCTGCCCATAAAGAGTGACTCAAATATCCAACTTAGAACTTGATATCAACATATGTAGCCCTAGACACATATCATTGGGAATTCCAGCCCCGCCTACAAACACATTTATCCTCTACTAGTTCCAACACTTTATTTGCTTTGTTTTGCTCTTTTAATTATTTCACATCATTTAATTTTGTTTGCACTCTCCTAAAAATTATTAGAAACCTTGCGCCTCAATTTGGTTTTGTGTCTCGAATTAACTTGCAGGCACATTTACATAAGAATCTATAAGGGACAAATTCCAATTCATGTGCTTCATATGGAATTGACACTCTTACTTCAAAAAGGCCACTAAAGCCTATGCACTTGCAGTACATCATGTTGCCAAAGGATTGGGGATGTCGTTGGTGCAACACTCCAAACAAAACTCTAGATAGTGATCATCCAAACCCTATGGATATTGTCAGAATTAAGTCAGGGAATTTGAATGCGACCCAAATTTTGCAAGATTTTAATTACACGTTTAATTGGAACTGGAAATGGAGAGCAAAGAGTTACGGGAAGAATCGGTATCTTACGAGATCCTTGCAAAACGAAGCTAGTTGATCTCTCTAAAGTTTGATTGTTCAAATTTTCTAGGGACTATTGCAATTATAAATGTGCAGAGTTGGGCTTTTCAAGGTTAATTGGAAAACTACACACAATGTGGTTGAGATTTGACAAAGTCCATGATGTTTTCAGACATTTCTTTGGTATGCGTGAGATTGTTGCTTCTTTAGGTCTTGTAATAGAGATTGACATGGATACTATTGTTTGAAGAGAATATTAGAGCTAAGATCGGGGGTGAGAGATATTAATAAGATTCTCCCTTACATTGAGGTGATTTCCAAAAACCACATACTATATTAAATTACAAATGAATTAGGGACTATAGTGGGACATGGTTGGTTTACTGAATTTAAGAGATCTAGTGCTAAGAAGGAGGTGTTCGAGGAAGAGGATCTGGATAGGGACCTAGGAAAAATACAAATGTAACTATGCTAGAGAAGTGATTTCATTATGCAATTTGTATTTGCCTCAATTTAAGTAGAATAGAAAAATGTTTTAGGAATTAAGAGATGACAAAGGTGGCAGCTCGAATTCTGGTGAATGTGATTTATTGGAGAGAGGCATAAAATGTAAATTAACTTGGAAACTATGATTAAAAAGTTTGTGGGGTGTACGAAAAAGGGCTAGATTTTCTGCAATAAAAGTTTTAGAAGAGAAAAGGATGATTGATCTGGAATCTGATAGGAAAAGTTGGAATTATAAATTATTAGACAACAAGAATTGCTTCCATGACTCATGCAGAAAGTTAGTGTCAAAGAAGAAATGGATAGATAAATTGAAAAGTTAGTTGATGAGGAGAACATTGACATGGATACCGAGAAATTAGAGGAGTTCAATGGTAACAGGGATAATGATAAGTATCTAGAACTTGCAAATTATATGGTAGAAAAGATATTGTTGAATCCTTTAGAACTATATGGGAAAGATTCAGGAAAGTAAATTCAGATTGAGGAGAGACTGAATATGATGGTCCACTGAGAAGCTAGGATGAAGGATATATGATGCTAGAGATGAAGCCTCGAATAAAGAAAGAGCTAACGAAAGAGACAATTATGGGAATGATCCTAACTCTAATATAGATAACACTTATTTACTCCAAATGAACGATTTGGTGAGAATTAGTTTGGTATGTTCTATTTAAATGGTTGATCACAACTTGGAAATAGTAAAAAAAATGAACATGCTAGGAAAGAATTTTTTCCTTGCAAAAAAAGGTAAATAAAAAATAAGAATATGAGACTAGATAACCCGGGTTTATTAACACTGGTGATGTTGCTTTTGCTGAACTTTACTCAGATAATGAAATTTCTGATGCTGACATTAAGGAAGATAATTAGAATCAACAGATTTTTTTTTCTAATGGAAGAAATAAGAAAGGAAGCTCTCTGGCTGTTGGATATGTGAAGCACTCTATAACTATTGGGGGAAGAGAAAGAAGAAGAAATCGTGATTTTTCTTGCTTTTAATCGCACTTCATCTATTATAAATAATAGGTGTGTTTTTTAATATGAGAGGATTGTGGCTGGATATAAAGAAAAACTTTGTGAGAGATTTAATTGTGGATTAGAAAATAGTTTTTGTTGGACTTCAGGAAACTATTAAGATGAACTATACTAATAATGAATTACATATACTTTGCGGTGGAAGTACTTTTATTTGGAATTGATCTGCTCCTAGAGGGATGATGGAATTTTATTAGCAATTAATAATGATATATTGGAAGTTGAGCATGCTGAAATTGGGAATACTTTATGAGTATTTTAGTTCTCAATATAATTGTTCAATTTAAAAGTATTTTGTTTAATGTATATGGAGATGCACAAGGTTGTGGGAAAGCTACTTTCTTAGCAAAACTTTCTAGAGTTTATCAGGATAATTTACTTACCTTGTCTGGTGGGGGTTACTTTAATATCATTAGAAAATGAATAAATCAATTGAACCTGATCATCTGAGTTTTGTTTTCAATATTATTTTTAAGCATGACGACCTCGGGTAAATGCCTTTTAATGTGAGGAATTTTACTTGGGCTAACAATCAAGAGGCCCCGCATATGAAAAATTGGATAGATTTCTCTTTTGTCCTAACTGGGAGGACCATTATCCTTTTTTTTTGCGGTAAGAGGACCATTATCCTTTGGCTATATCTGACATGCCATTGGGAGGGAAGTGTATGATTGCACTCCCTTCTTTCAGATACTTGTTGCTGTAATAGAGCCACTCTCATATTTTGATTTTGGAATTCTTGGGTGATTAGATATGAATTTAAAGAATTTGTCACAAAATGGAGCATAATGATACATAAAAAAAAACTTGTACAGTAAACCACAGTTCCATAGTCTTCACTGGATCCAACGGCTGTCCCCCTAGCTATGCATGCAGGCTCGTGGTCTTGTCACTGTCAGCCCAGCCGCAACGAGACGGAGCACAACACAACGCGATCCAAAGGCATACGTGTTTCTCGCCACTCCCGTCTCATTCAAAACTTGCCATCCATACATATATTTGTGTCGCCAAATCTACTACTGTTCCTACAGAAAATATAAGTGTATACTTCCTCGGTGCACTACGTGTCGAGCGGCCACTGGCACATTCAAAATGATATTCGATTTTATTTACCACCACGAAATCCTTACAGTAGTAATTGAAATGGTTTTGAACGGATGAGAGCCAGGAGAGGAGATAGTACCTTATTTTCTTACTGTACTATATTTACCAGCTCACCCGACGCCACTTGAGAAGCTTTAGAAGCAGAGTGAAGACAGTGAAAAAAAATCAATAATGGAGGTCCTAATTACTCATTCCTAAGCATCGTCGGGTTTTCTTCAGCTGGCGGCGGGCTGCCGCTTCTGGAGCTTGGTGAAGTTGGTGCCGTCGCACTCGAAGTCGTCGTAGCGGCGGAGCAGCTCGGCGACGAGCATGCAGGCGGTGGCGAGCACGGCGTCCTTGGCGGCGCACTGCTTGTTGCCGGTCGTCGGCTCCCCCGTCTCCGGCCCGTTAGACCAGTACACGTACCGCAGCAGCGCCTCCCCCTCCGGCCCGACAAACCTGTCCGCCACGAACTCCTCCGGCCGCTCGAACACCGCCGGGTCCCGCATCGCCAGCGGCTGGTACCCGCACAGCATCTCCCCGGCGGCCACCGCGAACCCCTCCCCGCCGTGCGACCGCAGCACGAAGTCCCGCCGCGCGCGCCCGAACTGCAGCGGCACCGGCGGGTTCGTCCGCAGCACCTCGTACACCGTCGACCGCACCAGCGGCATCTCCCTCACCGCCGCGAACCCGACCTCGCCGTTGTGCCGCTCCAGCGCCGCCCGGACCTCGTCGCGGAGCCTCGCGCGGAGGCCGGCGTCCTTGCCGACCTGCTGGATCAGCGACGGGAGGAACACCGAGAAGCCGCCGAAGGCGTTGAACCCGAGGACGAAGAGGATGTTGTTGATGGCGTCCTTGTTGGACATGCCGTGCTCGTCCACGCCGACGGCCACCGCCGCCGCGCCGTGCTTCTCGATGAAGCGGTAGAGGAGGTCGTACCCCGGCTTGGCGAGGATGGAGGGGAACGGGAATGAGTGGAGGAGGAGCTCCTCCAGCGGCTGCGGGATGGCGCCGATCTTCTGGGTCGGCACGATCTGGAGCCCCAGCCACACGTCCAGGATGAAGAGCCCGAACCGGTCCACCAGGTCCTCCGCCACCGGGTCGGCGCCGGCGACAGCCCGGCACAGGAACCGGAAGATGCACTTCTGCAGCGGGACAAGGAAGCTTGCACTGGCGCCGCCGTCCTTATCCTTGCCGGCGGCGAGCTCGGACTCGATGGAGCTCATCATGCCGTCGACGCCCTCGAGGAACTCGGCGCTCCACACGCGGGAGCTGCGGCGGAGGAGGTCCATGGCGTAGGCCTTGGTGCGCTCATGCTCCGGCTCCGCCGTGTCCAGGTACACCCCCACGCGGGTGCCGCCCGTGAAGGAGTCGCTGGGGTTGTACGGCCCGATGAGGCAGTCCCGCTTGTCCACCACCTCCGGGTCGAACAGCGCCGTGAAGGCCGCCGTGTCCACCACGGCGATCACGCGCGGGTCGATGCCCAGGAAGAAGGGGAACGTCGGCGGGATGTTGGCCCGGAACACCGTGCTCCCGTGCTGCGCGGCCCGGCGACGGAAGAACTCGTCGGGGCCCTGGAACCAGAAGTAGTCCAGCCGGTCCCGGAGCGGGCCCAGCACCGGCGCTCCGTATCCGCCCGGGATAGGCTTCGGGGGCGGCGCCACCGCCGCGGTCGCCGCCGGCGAGAAGGACGGCAGCATGGCGCTCTTCGGACGGACGGTGGTGTCTGGCTAGCGCGAGCTGGATATCTGGAGCTCCTGTGTGGTGCGGAGCTCGCTGGACCAGCAGCTCGGTGGAGTGGAGGAGAGTGAAGTGAGCTAGAGAGTGAGGTTCACGTGGAGGAAGAGCGAGAGGTTGGCGATGCCCCGCGACGGAGACGCCAGCAGTACAGGAGAAGATCATGTGGGTCCCTATTGGCAGCGCGCGCTCTCTCATACAAATCCGCTTTATCACCATGGACCGGTTCAGCAATTTTTTTTATTTTTTTTCAAACCTTAAAAACTGAATTTAGACAAAACAAAAGTTTTCATAACAAATTTTATCGTCGCGAGGATGCCAATTTCTTGTAGCGAGCAGGTTAAATCGTTGTAAAAATTGAACATGGCAGTTTTCGCACGATTTACATTTTGATTGCTAAAGGAAATTGCTAAAGATGGAAAGAAACACATCAAGGGTATACAATATTCTCTTCCAAAGTATAAACTACTTATAATTACTTCCTTCGATTCATAATAAGTGTCGCTCATTTTGTATTAAGATAGTACAAACTTTGTGCTACAGGAGCGACACTTATTATGGATCGAAGGGAGTAGTGTTTAGTCTTTATTGTTAGTAGTTAGGGTTTGATTAGTGTATGTCACCGGTTAGTAGTTTGGATTTTGTTTGTGTATACACATTTTTAGTAGTTATGGTTTTATTAGTGTATACGATGACACTGGTTTAGTTAAGTATTTTTATGTATATAAAATTTTCATATTCATAGGAGGGAGAAGTGGTAAATGTAGTGTGGGATAAATTTCAGTTTAGAGTACATAGGTTATTAATTCAATGCATTTGATGACAATATGGAATTGTGTGGCAGTCGACATTTTTGGACCAGTGAATTTTGCTATTTAATATGGCCCTGACAATGTCAGATATAATGAGTCATCGGATCTTTGTGAGGTCGAATGTGAAGAGTTGACATTACCAAACATAAAAAAAATGGACATTATGCAAAGGAAATACTCGTTGACAACAAGTTTTGGACTTGATATCCTAATGTTTGATCTGTCAATATTTTGGCAGTGCGGTCCAAATCTGATAAAAAAATATTATGGAAGTTGAGTGTGATAGATAGGCCGCTTCACCACTGTCTTAGTAATCGCTATAGCAGAAGAGAAAGAATCTTTCAGAATGTCGCATGGTATGAACCTGATCAGGAAAGTTGTTTGTACTAATTCCTATACCAAATTTCCTAAAACTAGTGGCCATCGGCCAACATAACATTCTAAAATACATTATTCATATTTTTTCAACATAAATTTCACGTCTATTTTGTATATCCATTAGTAACATTTTTATTATACATGTTTAACATTTTTCAAATACATTATTGACATATTTTAATATAATATTAAATCTTTATTTTTGTTCATAGAACTTGTATACAAAAAATGTTAATTATGTATTCAAACAATGTTAAACGCATATAAAAAAGGGCTGTAATGTATATAAAAATGTACAATGTGTATAAAAACGTACACATAAAAACCAATATGTTAGAAATATATATTTTTCATGTATTTAAAGACTATTAAATGAGTAGAGAAATATATGTTACTGAAGTATATAAAAAAATTATATTTTGTATGATTATATATGTATTTTTATTAAAATGACTATGAATTTTAAAAATTAAATGCAGATTTCATAAATATTTAACGTGCATATATTTATATTTTAATGTATATAAAAATGTACAATATGTAAGAAAAAAGTAGGCATCAATATTTAAAAATGTTTTTACAAATATTAATCATGCATTTGAAAAATGTTAAACATATTGGTGAAACAACATTTTAAATTTTTTGTACAATTTGGAAACAACATTTTTTTACAAGTTGGAAATCTAAGTTTCGTCATTTTTCGTTTTAATTTCATATTTAAAAATAAAATATCATGCATTTTATTAATTTAAATATAACCTGTTAGCTCAAATAGATCTGTGTTGCATATACATGTTCGTTAGTATAAATAAATTTAACAAAGAAAAATCAGCACACCTATTTAGTAGGCCGGCGCATGAAGGAAGGGCTTTAAATGAGGTGCACTTTGGGTACCACTATTTAGTACTCCCTCCGTTCCTAGATATAGGGCATATAGTTTTTGGCATAGAAATTAAAGAACACACGTGGAGTAAATAATTACACAAAATTTAGAAGGGATTATCCAAAGGTAATTGTTGTGAGCAAATAGAGGGGTTTGCAAAAAATAAAGAAACATGATAAAAAAATTTAAAAATTATCCAAACGAGTGTTGTAATACAATACACCTTATATTTAAAACTTTTTCTTAAAAAACTATACGCCCTATATCTAGGAACGGAGGGAGTATGTCTTTGTGTTGGTGGCACAGTACGGACCACAGGCCTTGAGGGCTCTATTTATTTCTTTTTCACATTTTTAACTTTCATTTGTTTTTCCTTTGCTTACATTTTCAGAAATATCTTTAATATGTTTATTATTAAAATTAGTTTTCATATCAAACTTGAAACGTCAATTAAATATTTAAATAATTATAATTCATATTTCTTGAATATATATATACATATATATAATATAATATGTGTATGAAAAAATAGACATAAAAAACTAAAATTATGTATGAAAAAATTAGACATCAAAACATATTTATAAAACTTGAATCATGCATTTTCAAAATGTAAAACGTGTATATAAAAACATTCCTTATCTATACAAAAAATGTACAGAGTGTATGAAAAAAGATGACATGAAATTAATTATTTTTATGAAAATTACCATGTATATTAAAAACATTTAATTTGTACACAAAAACTATTTTGGATGTATGCGAATAATATTTTAGGTATTTTAAAAATGTTAAACATGTATAGTAAAATATCTCTATTGTATACGGCAAATGTACAACATGTACGGAAAAGGTAGTCATGACATGAAGTGAAAAAAAATCATAAGGAAAAACTCAGAAAAGGAATAGATGAAAAAACATGAAAACCTTAACTAAAACACATATAAAAAGAAAGAAAAAAAGCTGATAAAACCGTAAAGGAATCAGACGGAAAAAGAAGGGAAGAAATAAATATTAAAAAATGTAAGTAAAATTATACAAAAAACAAAAGATAGGGAAAAAATAAAACTATTAATAAACACACATAATAAGAGAGAGATTGAAACTAATTAAACCGAAGAAAACCTTCGGGAAACATACACAAAATGGATAAAGAAAAAAAGCAATAAAAACCGAAACAGTCCAACCAAATTGACAGAAAGAAGAAGTAAAAACGATATAACTAAAAACAAGCGAGCAATCCATCTTCTTCTCCCGCAAGAGGCGGTGTACGAATGAAAAACAAACGAAATTGGCTGGCCCAGTATTACGTTGGGAAAAGGCTTTAGGCGTGACTATCTTCGGGTAATTGTCGCTTTCATACTTATCTCATCGGTGCCGAATTCGTTTCCACATAGGTGAATTTGAGTCCCACATATATTTTTATTTAATGTTTCTGGATAAGAAAATTTTGCTTCCATCAGTTACAAAAATGTTTCCATCGCAAAACTAATATGCATCTGACCCAGCATATATAAGCTTATGTCCATGCTTCGTCTATTCATAAAACATGTTCTCAACATGCTATAAGTTTCCTACCTTCAAGTGGCCAATATAGTAACCAGTTCCTAATATCATATATTGTGTGTTTTGTGAAGACTAAAGACTTGCTTCGGTTTATGTAGGCTCTCGTTGTCTTCATTGTGAGGGTAGATCTTGGTGTAAGTGTCAACACACTTCTTAGTTCATGCGCCGGTTTCTTAGATAGATGACACGTGGACATGTTATGACTGTCAAGTTATACTTAGACGTGGATATCAAAAGCATGAAAAGCTCAGAATAAGTGATGTGCTTTACTTTTAACGTCATCATCAGCGTGAAGGAATATCGATACTCTCTTTCTGGTAGCTCACAATTCGTGTGAAAATCAAATATATCAGTACTTGGTATTCTCATGATTGTAAATGTATAACCCTTCTAACGAAGTCATGGTTTAAAACAACGTGAATATCTCGTTGACATTTTCACAATTATATTTTTTCCGCCTCACAACTCGGTGTTGGTTTTTTTTTTGCGAAGAAAACTTCCGATCTATTCATCTTCAAACATGGTAGTACAATGAATACTAAAAATAATAAAAATTACATTTAGACTCATAGACCACCTAGCGACGACTACAAGCACTGAAGCGAGCCGAAGGCGCGCCGCCGTCATCGCCCCTCCCTCGCCGGAGTTGGGCAAAACTTGTTGTAGTAGACAGTCGGGAAGTCGTCGTGCTAAGGCCCCGTAGAACCAACGCACCAGAACGGCAACCGCCGCCGTTGAAGAGTAGCGTAGATCGGAAGGATCAAACCTGAAGACACGCAAACGCAGACGAACTATGACGAGCTTCGAGCAAATCCTCCAAGGATAAATCTGCCGAAGACACACCTCCACACGCCCACCGATGATGCTAAACACACCACCGGGATGGGGAATAGGCGGGGAGACTTTTATTTCATCTTCAGAAATCCGCCACCATCTCATCTTTCTGAACAAGACACAAACCCTAAATAACTTTAGAGGAAACATCTAAAAACGATGCCCTCCCACCGACAACAACCGAGATATACCGCATCACCATGGCCCTAAAGCCACGGAGACGAGGCGGATCCGCAGTAGCGCCGGCGGGAGGCGGGAGGAGGCGGCCGCGTGCGAGGGAGCTGGCGGCGGCTGCTGCTGCGAGGTCGTACTGTAGCTTCTCTTCTAATCACCACGGAGACGAGGCGGATTCCAGTAACTCGGTGTTGTTTATGCAACCATTTCAACCGTGCCAGAAAAGATATCCCAATTTACTGTTTGTAACAGGCCTCTTGTGCGGTGATAATGTTATCATGCTCAGATGCTCAATATCCCACCCTGGAGCAAAGGTTTCAATGGTTAGGGTTAAAATGGCAACACTCTCAGTGCTGAGTCTTCACATATCAAGGTAAAGAAAATTCATCGGTGAAACGACTAGCTTCACGTCTTCCACAGTCAATTGCCCGGTTCACTGAGATGACTTATATGTTGATCTACAGGAGACCCGATATAACATCCTCACAGATTGTACTGTTGGTCGTGGCCCTCTTCCCGGCTCTATGTTGGCTAGATGGTAGTATGTACTATTGGTCGTCGGCAACTTTGTTTGCCATTGTACTGTTACATCAGCTCTTTGTATCTTCTTTCCTCTTTGCTTTACTTTCAGTTCTTGTTATTCGGTTTTCCTGTAATCCTAGCCGGTTGATGGCTTTGTTAATTTAAAGTCGGACTCGGCTCGAGCCTTACTCGGACTCGGCTTAAGTCTTTCATCTAAAAACATCCTCACAGACTATGAACCTAAGTTGTTTCTCGTGAAGTTTTGCATCATAAACTTGGATTTGGTTTCCCCCAAAATCACACAATGGCTACAAACTAAAGCTGAGACGGTATCATGTTGAATTAGCGATATGATATTCACGGGGAAAAGTGGACGTATATATAGGAGGGAGTTGCATACCACAATGGTCTATCATTCTTTATGTGTTTTGAGAGATAGAAATGAAGGTACAAAAAGCATGAAACTTCAGCATGACTGCCGCTGCTGCTATTCTCAAACATATTTGCCCAAAATAAATGTTAATCGGATATTTAAAAAATGGTCAACGCATATAAAAAAGTTTCTAAAGTATAAAAAAATGTAAAATGTGTATAAAAATGTTGATATAAAATAGTATTTCTTTTAAAATATATTTATCATGTATTAAAAATATTAAATGTGTAAAGAAATATATGTTCCTGATGTATATGAAAATGTAGATTGTGTATGAAACTTATTATATCTATTATTAAACTAACTACAAATTTGAAAAATGTTAATCGCACATTTCAAAAATGGTTGACGTGTATATATTTATTTTTTAATGTATACAAAAAATATATAACATGTATGAAAAGTAGACATCAAAAAATGTTTTATAAAATATTAATCATGCATTTGAAAAATGTTAAACATGTATACTTCTGTTTATGTAGACTCCCGTTGTCTTCATTGTGAGTGATTCTATCATTAATTCTCGAGCCAAATATATAAATTTTAGCTTGGAAAGTTAGTTCAAAGATAACTCCAACATTCGGTGTTCCAGATCCTTTCGGGTGCTCCAACATGTTTGCATCTACCCGAAAGTAATGTAACCACTACATCTGGTACTCCAGTTTGACAAAAAAAAACATGAAGATGATATTTTATGAAAGTATATTCCACATAAAGTTTCTTTGTCTCGTTAATACAAACAATTTGCATTTTTGAATAATTTCAATCTGAAATTGTATGTGGCATGTGGGTCCGAAAAATCATACTGCCTATGTTGCTTAGGCTAAAAAGGGCCATTTCGACGGAATGGACTTTTGGAGCTCGTCCTCCACATAGGACTTTACTTTAAAAAGTTCAAAAACCATATTTTTGAAGTTTTAGAAAATTAAGAAAAACAATCGATGGATTCATATATGTGTTTCACACTAGTGTATAATTTTTATTCAAAAATATTATGATTTGTAGGTTGTGCAATTTTTTTTCAAAATTCTGGCCCCACAATCCAAAAAATAGGTCCATTATGAAAATCAAATTTGTCTTTTTTATACGCAATGTTTTAAAAATTGTATCCATATGTTGGAGGCGAGGAGAGAGGAGAGCCCGGGGGTCTTTCTGTTGGTGGCACAGTACGGACCATAGGCCTTGAGGGCTCTATTTAGTTATTTTTTTACATTTTAACTTTCATTTGTTTTACATTTGCTTACATTTTTGGAAATATATTTAATATATTTCTTATTAAAATTATTTTTCATACAAAACTTGAAAGGTCAATTAAATATTTAAATAATTATAAATTCATATTTATTTAATATAATTATATATATATAGAATATATAATATGTATGAAAAAAGTAGACAAAAAAATTGATTTTATAAGAATATTAATCATTTATTTCCAAAATTAAATATGTATAAAACTATGTTCCTGACGTATATGAAAATTTATAATCTGTATGGAAAAAAAATATAACTACTATTAGAATCAGTTTACATACAACATTGAAAATGTTAATTGCACATTTAAAAAATGTTACATGTACATGAAAATATTAGACATCAAAACATATTTATAAAATTTTAATCATGCATTTTCAAAATGTAAAACGTGTATATAAAAACATTCCTTATGTATAAAAAAATGTACAGTGTGTATGGAAAAAAGATGACATGAAATTAACTATTTTTTATAAAATTAACCGTGTATATTAAAAACATTTAATTTGTACACAAAAACTATTTTGGATGTATACGTAATAATATTTTAGCTATTTTAAAAATGTTAAACATGTATTGTAAAATATCTCTATTGTATACAGCAAATGTAAAACATGTATGGAAAAGTTTGTTAGTGTATGAATAATATTAATATCTATTATTAAAATAAATAATAATTTGAAAATATTAATTGCACATTTAAAAAAATTATGTGTACGTATGTATTTACTTTTTAATGTATGTAAAAAATGTTATATTAGATATTATTAATGAATTTGAAAAATGTTAAACATGTATTTAAAATATGATCCTTATGCCTAAAAAAGTATAGAATGTGTATTAAAAAAAGGTGATATCAAAAGAAATGTTTGAAAAACTGGTTAAACACGTATATGAAAATTTCAATGTATACGCAAAAAAAATATTTTGGTAGTATACAAATAATATTTTAATTAATAGAAAAAATATATATAACGTGGATGAAAAAATTAGGTATGCCATCAATTGAACAAATCGTAAGTCGAAACAGAGAAAAAGTAAAAGTAAAAAAAATAAAAATTGTAACCAAAACACACAAAAAAAGGGAGAAATAAAATGTAAAACCATAAAGAAATCAGAAATGAACGTTGGAAATCGTAAGTAAAATCACGAAAAATCAAATAAAGAAATTGTAAAGAAAACACACGTAAAAATGAAAGGAAAGATAAAACCCAATGAATACCTTATAGATAAAGACAAAAAAGAAAGAAAGAAAGAAAAAGAAAATAAAATTGAACTTGTCCAACCAAATAGACAGAAATAATAAGAAAAAAAAGGAAACTATACAGCGGGCGAGTGATCGATCCATCCTATTCTCTGAGAGTGGCGGTAAATGAAAGACAAAGAAACAAAATGGGCCCGCCCAGTAATTCGCTGGAAAAAAGCTTCAGGCGAGACAATCTTCGGGATTGTGGTTAGCGAGATATATCCTCTCACAAAGCTAGACAAAACACTGCTTTCATCGTTCTAACAAGTGATAATGTCTTATTTGAGGCTAGTAAAGTTATATAATTGTTTTTTATAAACCTTTCTTCAAAATAAGATTATGATGCTATTAAAATTTGCTTCTGATTTCTTTAATGTAACCAAAATGGGTATGCAGTGTAACACTTTATTTTTCTTCCAACTCAGTAAAATTGGGCTTCTACTGAAGAGATGATTTGCTTCCATTGGAATCCAAATTTGGTTGGATCTAACAAAAATCTGTGTCCAGGAACTTTGTTTCCATGTACAGTAACAAACTTTTTTGCTTCCAAGAATTTGTTTTCACATAGGAAAATTCGAGTTTTCACATATTTTTTTTAATAATGTTTATGGCATGAGAAAACTTTGCTTCCATCATTTACGAAATTGTTTCCATCACAAAACTTATCTACTTCTGACCCAACATAAGTTACATCCATGCTTCGTTTATTCATACAACGTTTTTCCACATGCTATAAGTTTGCTTGCTTGAAGTTGCCAATATAGTCACAAATTCCTAAGATCATATATTGTGTATTTTGTGAAGACTACAAACTTTTTTTTAGTTTATGTAGACTCTCGTTATCTCCAAATTCCAAGATTAATTCTCGAGCCAAATATCTAGATTTTACTTGGGACAATTAGTTCCCAAAGATAACTACACACATTCTGTGTTCCAGATCCTTTCGGGTGCTCCAACATGTTTGCATCAACCCAAAAATAATGTAACCACTACATCTGGTGCTCCATTTTGATAAAAATAATAATCCATGAAGACGAAATTTTATGAAAACATATTCCACATAAATTCTCTTCGTCTCGTCAATACAAACAACTTTGATTTTTTACTCAGTTCAATCTGAAATTGTAAGTGGCCAGTAGGCCCAAAAATCAAACTGCCTATGTTGCTTAGGCTAAAAAGGGCTATCTCGGGCCATACCAGACCGAAAAGCTCAATTTTGGTCCATACAGGGCCGAAAAGCCCTTTTTGGGCTCAATAGGCCACTTTCGTCGGGGAGGCTGAAAAGCCCTCTTAGGGCCCGGGGAGGTCGATATGCATATAGAATAAAGAGAAATCCAATTGCAATATATATTTTGAATTCCATAAAAAATAATATTTGTTAAAAATAATATTTCTTATCAATGTAATTTTTTCTAGCATATTCTTCTAAAAATCTAGTTGAAGAAGGATTGCATACTGCATTTTCATTTTAACTAATATTTTGATGGAATTAGCTAGAGATATTTTAAATGCACGTCCTTCTAAATTTGGTGCCTTGGTCACCATGCTTTAAAAAATACACCTTATATAAAGGAACGAAAGGAGTAGAAGATCGAGAGATTCCACATCGACATGTTATGATTGTCAAGTTATACTAAGACAAGGATATCAAAAGCATGGAAAGCTCATGATAAGTGATGTGCTCTACTTTTAACCTCATCATCAGCGTGAGGGGAAATCAATAATCTATTTCTTCTATATCACAATTCGTGTGAGCATAGAATATATTTATATTTGGCCTTCTCATGTACGTAAATGCAAAACTATTGTAACGATGTTATGGTTTAAAACAATGTAAATATCTCGTTGATCTTGATAGTAATGCTTCTTCCACCTTTGACAACTCGGTATTCTTCATTGCACCCATTTCAATAGTGGCAGGAAAGATATCCTCAATTGACTTTGTATCGATCCTCTTGATCGGTGATGATGTTATCATGATCCATATCACAACCCTGGAGCGAAGGCTTGAACGGTTAACGGTGAGTGAAATGGCTAGCATTAACGCTGTCAGTGGTGAGTGTTCACATAGCCAGATATAGAAAATTCACTATCTAAATGGATAGCTTCACGTCTTCTACAGTCAATTGCCCGCTTCACAGACATGAGTTATGTGCTAATCTACAGGAGAACCGATATAACATCCTCTCAAACAATGAACCTAAGTTGTTTCTCGTGAGGTTTTGCATCATAAACGTGGATTTGGTTTCCCCCAAAATCACACAATGGCTACAGAGTAAAGCTGAGACGATATCATATTGAAATTAGGGATATGTGATTCACGGGGAGAAGTGGACATATATATAGTTGTGAGTTGCATACCACAACGTTCTATCATTCTTTATGCGTTTGAGAGATTGAAATGAAGGTACAAAAAGCATGAAACTTCACAATGTCTGCCGCTGCTGCTATTCTCAAACGTTTTTGCCCTACAATTCCTGAAGACATTTTCTTGTATATCTATTTTTCTCAAGTACGTTAACTGTGTACTTGTTTTTTTGTTGTTCCAGTAATGGCATGGTTCTAAATGACAAATAGTACGTATGTATAAAATTCTAGTGTTATCATCGATCAAACATTTCAGAGTGGCTATGAATAAAAATAAAGGAGAAAGTTGGTCTATTTTCTTTTTGATCTTTCCGAGGGTCATATTCAAGGTTTTCCATTTCTTTAGTATTTCGATATGTGTCACTAACGCTTGTGAAGCGATTATGTTCATGCCACTTCGGCCTTCTCCGTGAGATACATTCAGTTTGCCGTCATCTTGGAGCCACTTGCTTCCATATGGGACCCATTGCTTCGCCACGCCAACGCCAACCGGGAAGACGCGTTTGGATGTACTCCCTCCGACCCATATTAATGGGCACACACTTAGTACAACTCTAGTACAAAGTTGTACTAAGTGTGTGCCCATTAATATGGATCGGAGGTAGTAGTAGTTTTTCTTTGAGAAGAGTATAAAGCCCGCTTCATCACCAGCAGATTCACCCAGCACTAACACCTTCATTCCTCCGACACATACCCTTAATTGGGTTGTTATATATCCTGACCGTCTCCAGTTGCTAAACTGACGACCGTCGGTCTCATCGTTTCCCTCGCAGTCTCCCGCAAAAAAAAAAGCCAGGGGCCTTCGTTATCTAGACATCAACAATGTCTTCCTCCACGGTGTTCTCGGCGAGATCGCCTACCATGCAGCTGCTGCCATGCTTTGGGGATCCACACCACGGGCACTACATCTGCAAGTTTCAGAAGGCTTGTTTGCCTCGTGCCTAGTACTCAGCTCCGCGACCGCTTGCAGCAGCTCGGCTTTGCGCCCTCCACAGAGGGCACATAAAGGTTGTCTTCTATTTTTCTACCGTCGACGCATATATGGTTGTTTATGTCAAAATATGTTGTTTTAAGTAGGCACATATGTGATACATATTTTAATGGTCATGTAGAAAAACTGCATGTGTTATAGTTGAAGGAAGAAAAACAGTATAGTACAAAGCAGTACAAGCTAGCAGGCAAAAGAAAAAGGAAAAAAAAACTCCCACACACGAGCTGAAAGAACACTCCCGAACGAAATGTGTGATGACCTAATACTGGTCATATGATTAAAACTTACACTAGCAAGGTAATCCATATGTATAGCTCTTCCTTGGTCCCGTAGGATTATTGTTTTTGCGGGGTAAAGGTGGGTTTTATTCCTCATAAATAGTGTTACAGTCTGCTAGGATTATGTTTGACTAGTTTTTACGGTTCCCTTAGGACTAATGTCGACTAGTACTTACGTATCTATTGGCCTCTTGAGTAGATGCTTGTTAGTTTCACCTCAATCTCAAATAATTTTGTTATGCTGATAGATGATAGATAGTAGAACAAAACTTGTAACCTGTCTCATTCTCTTATAGTTGTGCCTCTTTTGTTCGATAATTCCTAAAGGCGGACGAGCACCAGGTAGGACTTAATCCTTGCCGCTCGCCAGCCATTTGGATCATCCCCTCACCTGTATTTACGCTGCATGCCCCCTTGTATCCCATATCTTTCCGTGTATTTAGGGAAAGCTGCCAGTTACTTTTTGAATGACTCTATGCCGTCGTACCCTGCTCTTAAGTCCATTCATGTGATAGACCAGACAGCCAATGTATCAGTCCATTTCTGCATAGGACCAAAAAAGTTGCGCATACACATGGGCTAAACTGCATGTGCAGCACTAAAGCAGTCATCTATGGTTAAGAAACTGTAACAGGGTTTAATATTGCTTAGAGTAATAATACCAACAAATGTGTAAAATAACAGCCCTAATAAATCTGAACAACATAAAGACTTTCACACTTAACGCTTAAGAAAAAAATACCAAAAAGCATCAAAAAAAGTCTAAAACCTAAATACGTTATGTTAAAAAAAAGGAAATTCGAACTCTTACCGTGCTAACCTTTATTGTTAATACACAATTATGGTATACAATGACGCTTATTAAAGAAGACGTTGCAGGGACTTGGCCATCAAATCTTGGCAGCTAATTCTGTACCATGGTGTACTCCACACTATTGAAACAAGATCAAGTCATGTCAAGTCACACAGTCATCTTTTCGCCTTTACTCTTCCCCTACTGAACCAAGCCTCACTAGTCTGGGTCGTCTACTCGAATGTCATCATGCTCCAGTCCACCACTGTGCAGGTTTTGATGTGACCAAAACAACTATATTCATATTTTATCTACTCCAGCTTCCTTCCCTATCTACTGTATTAAATAATAGATGTGCTAACTATGCACTGGGTTTGCTAGTAGCTAATGAGAATATAATTAAACTTTTGCATAAAGCTTATGTATTGCCTGTTAAATACAATAATTTGAAAAAAAATACTTGATGCGTAGTAATGTCATGATGGGTCAAATTTTTAGAATTCAAATTCAAGTGATTCTGATATTACAATAAATTAAAAAAATCATGTGTCGTTAACTATCTATATGTTCAATCATTAGAAGTAAAATTCAACTGATCATGTTAATAAAATAAAGTGAACAAAAATATTTTGTGCATCGTTAATAATCTAATGGGTACCCCGCAAAAATATATTTCATGGGTTTAATTATTAACAACTCGTTTCATCGATGTCGGCGTATGTACTCCCTCCTGTCCTTTTTAATATGCATATAAGACTTTCTCAATGTGAAAGTTTGTTAAGTTTGACTACCTTTATATGAAAAAATAACATTCACAATACAATTTTCATAGTATATAACATTAGTATTGTTAATATTGATATTTTCAATATAAAGTTTGTCAAACTTACAAAATTTGATTTAGAAATATCTTAAATGCGAAATAAAAAGTACCAAAGGTAGTATATTATGTGACTAACTCGAATAGTCAATGGCGATGAAAATTTTGAATCCACATGTCTAGCATTGTAGATTGGTTGCGTGATAATTAGTAAATCGTGAAAAATTAATCTACAACACAAAAAGGATCGTGAAATACATTGTATGGTTATTGATCAACAATCAAAACAAAAGACTTAAACCTGATTATCCAATGCAAAGCCTCTACTTGACAAATGTATTTCTCTCCTTAATTAATATACGGGACAAAGCTTTTTCCCTCATGTTTTTTTAAATAATATCCACCGAGAAGCAGCAAATTTTTTGACCGGAATAATTTGTTTCCCAAAAAAAGTTCACTCTCGTCACGCTAACCTTTTTTTAGAACTTGTCACGCTAACCTTGTTTTTATTAATACACAATCAAATGCACGCACACACTCTCAACAAGATGCAATAAATCTGCACATCACTCCCTGATTATTCCATGCCGTCACACCGCGACGTGCTTTACTGTACAAGCACTGTACATTTTTTTTGAAACCATACAAGCACTGTACAAGCACTGTACATTTTTTTTGAAACCATACAAGCACTGTACATGACGAGAGTGCACGAGAAAGACATGATCACATGTTCCAACATCACAGTGCAGCAGTGCGAGTCGTATACTTCTTTCTCTGTCCAGTGCTTGTATCCCGAAAAGGTAAAGGAGACAAGCTCTGACCATGATTTGACTACTACAAATCTTACAGCGCGTATGGGTGGCGCAGATAAAGTCCGATGTGTGGCTCGTCCGCCATACGTCCGCACTCCTCTTTTGTTGGACTACTCCCAAACTGTGCTATTAAAGTCATTACTAGTACCTGCTCCCGAATACAGCGGGACAGTGGCTTGGTCGGATCGGGGGAACAAAATGTCCTCCACGGTGGAGCGGTGGCAAACGCATGTCCGTTGGTTGTTGTTCTGTTGCTAGTGTCGTTGGCCATCGTCGAAGGTCAGAAATACCAGGGCCGGCCCTGAGAAATACGGGCCCCGGTGCAAGACAAAAAAAGGGCCCTATACAAAAAAATGTATATAGCTCATTTTAATATTTCAACATTGACTTATATATTGAACACAATTCTCTCTATATTTGTAATAGACACATTAAACCACAGATACTACTTTGTTTCATTGGTGGTAGACTAATAATTTTTAATTGAAAAAACAACTACTCCTCAACTCTGCGCTCCAGTCAAATACTTCTTTTTTGTTATTTCTTTGAAGGCATTTAGTTCATCAAATCTATTTTTTAATGATCCACCATAACAAAAAAAGAAGTTAACTTCAAAAGCACCTGAATCTGGTTCTGGTTCCCCTTGCTTGCTGCAGTTTGCCCTTGCCGCTGCCGCCTCTTGCAACACCAACACCGCCCTGGTCCAGCCGTCCAGGTCCAGCAGCAATCAGGGGGCAGTAGTACTGTACCGGCTGTCTAATCCCCTCCTCCATTTCTTCTACGGTAGGCAATAGGTAATGGGCAAATTGAATCAAGGCCTCTCAGGGATAGATCGAAGGAAGAACACCCTGTCAGGGCCTGTGTAGGGAGATTTATAGAAGAGGAATAGATTGTTGCTGAAAGTAAATCAGGATCTCCTCCATTTATTCCGCTCCATAATCACCGGTGTGATTGGCGAGGGCAGAACCGCAGAAAGTAGGGAACGAGGAACCGGGGAGGGAAGAGGAGAACAAGGAGTCGAGGGCTCGAGGCGCACCGCGCTTGCGCTTGGTCAAGCTTTCAATGCTCGGGGCCTTGGGTCGAGGCGCTCTGCATGGTTGCATTGCGTTTTTCGCTATTGGTCATAGGCCTGGTTGCGTACTGATTGCCCTTCCTATGCGGAGAGCAACTAATTAGGAAGTACCCGTTCGCACTTCAGTTCAGCGAGCAGCGCCACGTGTCGCGTTCACAACGTTCCCTCGGAATTTCGTTTTTTTTTTATTTTTGTGTACGTGTTTTTGATGTTTAAAATTGGTTTTTTTGATTTTTCCGGTTTTCGCACGTTTTTTCTATACGTTTTGGTGAAAATAAAATAAAAATAAAGAGGCACGACGACCGTGCCTTCGCGGGAGGGACCAGTCGTGCCTCAAAAAAAGAGGCATGAGTCGTGCCTCGTGCCTTCGCGGGAGGCACTATCGGTCGTGCCTCAAAAAAGGAGGCACGAGTCGTACCTCGTGCCTCCGCGAAAGGCACTCGTGATTCCGTGAAAAGGCATTATCGTGCCTTCGCGAGAGGCACCATCGTGCCTCAAAAACAGGAAAAAAGGAAAAGCACCAGAGCGCGCCACTTAACGATTACTCGCTGTTCGTTCCTACGAGTACTCTAAAATTAACGATTTTGTCATATGCGCGCTACCTTAGGTGAGGGCCCCGGGCAGGTGAGAGCCCTGCATCGGCCGCACCTGTTCAGGGCCGGCCCTGAGAAATACATCCACATACTTCCAGTCTCTCTTCTAAGAACCATATATGAATATGTAGGATCAGATCTATAAAGGGCTTGATGTTCACCAAATACAAGGATATGCAACGATACTACGCCATCATTATCATCTAATGCAATCTCTAGTGATCTACCTCTCATTCAATGGGGTCTATAATCGACAGTGTTGCATGCTATTCTTGGATTTGGTTTCCTCCAATTCCTAACAAAAAATTGTTAAATTGAAGATTAAGGCTTGGGGGGGGGGGGGGGTGATGAAAAGCATGGTACATCACGTAATCCTGCTGCTTTGCTTGCAGCCTCAATATTAGCATGCTAAAATCCATACGTCTTCTCCAATTTCACCTTGCATTGTGTTCAAGTGTTAAGAAACACTAACTACATGTACTACAAAGGGTACTAACAATCAATTGTTAACACAAAAACCAAGAAGTGAGTAGCGGAATGGAGAGCCGGGACAAGAGGCAGGAGGGCAGCGGAATCGCACGACTACAGAAAAGCTTTTCTATGGCGTTCGAAAAAATGCCTTGCTGGCGTGGTGGCCCGACGCGCGAATATGGCGCCAGTGATAAAATATAGTACTGGCGTGTGGTGCCTACACCAACAATTTTATGTATACCTATGACGTTCTAGTTATGCCCACGCCAACACATTTATTTTGGCGAATAATTTTTTTTCTTGAAAAAATTCATTTTCCAGCGAGCATATATTACATTTTGCACCCTGCATACCAGGAGCACAAATATGAAATAACATATAATGTTCTACAGTACATATATTAACACTAGAACTAGATGCGTACTAATTAGATATGTCCCACACACACCGTCCCAATCTTAGAGGGTGTCAATGACAATGATGATACTCAAATCAGTGCACATCGTGTTTCTGAAAGTGATAAGAATGGCTTGTCCAATGTGAAAATTCTTTCCAACGAGGAAGCCCTTCCACCCACCCTCCGTGCCTAAAACAATGCGACCGTCCATGTCTACCTTGTAGGAACAGATGGTGCGAGCACCTCTTGCTCCATGGCGTACTCCAGCATGGCCATCCTCCACGATGCCACAAGAGTGAGCTAAAGTCTTAGGCAATTTCTGAAACCAACACAAATGTACAGTAAACATATACCAATCACACTATAAATTGTACTAAGTATATCAATGAGATGGTACATATAAAAGGTGTGGTACATATAAAAGGTGTGGCCCTAAGAAAACATATATGAGCACCTAAAGTAAATCAAAGTTATCTACAAACCAAACAACCCCTAAGAAAACATACCATGGCAAGGCCTTCAAGATTGGTCCTTGTGAAATGGGTCACGAATGGCACCCCGATGATGTTTTGACCTGGATGAAGTTCATCATAGAAGTTGGCCGACTCATCATCATCTATCATACCTAAATAGTTCATCCCCACTAACCTTTCTATATATCTTGACATGCAAGCTATCCACATCATCAAGTAGGCCCATCATGCAAAAACTAATTTCCATCAACTCTTCATGCACATGCTCCCATTAATTCTCCATGCATCATAAATAAATATTTTAAAAAATTATGCACTTAGCTCCACGATTAATAAACGATTTTTTATAGAAAATCAAATTATAAGTTGCCTTGCATGTTATTTTTCTATTCGAAATTTTTTCTACGAATGCACATCTGTAGTTGCTACCATTGTCCAACTATTCATGCACATGCTCCCATTTAATTCTCCATGCATCACAAAAAAATAAAAAAAATGCACTTAGATCCACGATTTATAAATGATTTATTTATATAAAATCAAATTATAAGTTACCTCGCATGTTATTTTTCTGTGCGACAATTTTTTTATGAATGCACATCTTTAGTTGTTATCATTGTTTTAGGTTTAATCAAGGTTGGAGATGTTTGCACTGTCTCTACTCAACTTTTTTTTGTCTCTTATCATCTCACCCATATATTGTCAAGGTAATAGATTAACAAAGCAAAAAACCACACATATTTTTGGATTTTCCTCAAATTATCTTAGATTTGTACTCTAAACAATATTTTTCAAAAAAAATTATAATCAAATTATAATATGTTTCATAATTTTTTCATGTTTTAAAACATTAAAGTATTTGTTAATAGTTCCCGCAGCAACGCGCGGTGTATCATCTAGCTGAGTATAATGAATCGAGCAAAGATGACATTTTTAATTTGTTCTTCCACGACTTCATCTTCATGTTGGATAGGTATGGGAACAAGTCTTGGTCTTTGTTAAAGGAGAAACAAATAAAGTCACCGTTACTAAGGTGATTGTCGTTGATGAAGCGTCTCCAATCTTGTTCTCTCATTTTCGTCTTCATGGATCTTTTAGGTACTTGGAGTGTGTAGGGGCCTCCTTCATCAAATTTGAACTGTACAGTGTCGCATGTGATTTCATTGAACCCCAACCTCATATTGCATGGGACTATGTGTGTATATTAATGATGAAAGCACTAAGACGTACATATGAAAGTACAAATAAAACAAAATAAAACATGTAAGCATAGATCGAAGATGATGAATTGTCACAGAGCGAGCAAAAGTAGGTTGTCCGTACATACTAAATAGTGTGGCACTTTCACTGCTATCTGCGCACGGCGATCCACACACTTGACATATAGTTCTAGTAGTCATTTTCTATAAAAAAATGGTAATAAAAATGTTCATATGAAAGATTCACACAATACCACATATTTCGGGGATTATGTCATGATTTTAGCATCTATTTTACCATCCTTTAGTACTAGCTAATCACACCTCCCAATCCTAGCTAAAAACGGCAATCCAGTTCAGGCGGCGGAGGCCACTTCATGGAGAGACAGGAGGGGGCGGGGTTCTGACCTTGTTCGACTCGGGCGGCTGCGGCGACGACGACGTTTGGGGGGGGGGGGGGGGGTGGAGACGTCGGTGGCGGCGACAGTCGGGGGTTGATGGCGGCCGAGGCTTTAGGTCTGTGTGCGCGAGTATGCATGGAGTGAGGGAAAGACGAAGAGCAGGCAAGGCAATTAGTAAAAACAATTTGGTGGCATGGGCTATTGGGCCAACGACATGAGTACATTTGTTTTCTATGGCGTTTAATATTTTATTATGCCAGTACAGTTATTCTTTTTTTAGACCAATTGGGCCCATCTTTTGATGGCCCTGTCTATATTTTCAATGCCAGCAGTAAGCATATAAAACTGGCGAACCAAGCAGTAAGACGCCAACGCTATTTGGAAGAAAAAAAATCTCTGGCGAGTTTGAAATTTGGGGCGCCAGCAATTAAACTTGTGATAAGTTTTTTCCTACTAGTGTCGGCTGCCTTTGTATTTTATTCCTCAATTTGTTATTCATTAAACATGGTGGTTCTTACCTTCCAACAAATCCAGACTTCACATAAAATCGATCACACTCGAAGATAAACCCTTGTTCCTACTATAATTGAATTGAACAATATGACAAAATTTCGCACCAATACCATGATTATCAGTACTAAAACCCCCTTATTGTCCTTACCATGATTATACACTAACCAAGCACGATGAAGATAGAAGAGGCAGAGAGAAAAAGGGAAGAAGAAGTATTAAGAGCGTGCAAGGCTGCTTTGTTCAGGCAGCCGCGTAGCCATCTGTATCTGTCGGATTGAAGAGGACGACCGCCATGCTGGGTCGCCTTGGATCGCCTTGATTGATGTGTCCATAGAAAACGATCGAGCGATTACAAAAAGGAGCTGCTTGAGTGCCCTGATAGACAAAAAAAGTGACAACATATGGAGTGAGATCCGGAGATGATGTGGGGCTGCCTGAGCGCCTGATTCTACGCACACAGATAATGTCAATGAAATCTTTGTAATATATATGGTGCATTGCATCCTAGCACACAAACAACTTAATGTTCTAGTCATCAGCAAACTTGCTCATGCCAAAGAGTGTTTTTGAGTCCCATGTAACACACATTTTTTTTCTTGATACCCCATTAGGAAGGCTGTGGTACTCAGTTTGCAAATAACACCCTCTACACATAAATACAAGCGCAAGCGGTCCAAGGTACGCCGCGTGGCATCCATCGGGATTTGGGTACCGAGTGAAAAATCCGGTTACCGGGCAGTAACTGTAGTTCCCAGTACCCCACGAGAAACTGCCTTACCGAGCAAAAAATCCTGAAATTTTGAATTTGACTAAACTTTGCTCAAATTTCATCCAACTTCAAAATTCATTCAAAAAATCCGTTCAGTAACCGAAAATCTTGTATAAGAGTTGATACTGAAAAAGGGATAAAGATCATGACTGTTTACGAGATAGCAAATCTTGTTATGTTTCTTTTTTTTGAAAAGGAGGACAACCCCCGGCCTCTGCATCAATCGATGCATGCAGCCATATTATTGAAAAATAAATGTAACAAAGTCTCAAGGTCTTGAAATGTTCATAGTTCGAGCTAAAACGGAACACAAATGATAAGTGCCAAATGCGACGATAAAAAAATAGACTACGATGCTACACACCTAGCCTATTATTAGCTCGCCATCCAAATCTGTTGTAGATAGCCCGTGCTACCATCTCTCAACGGTTGCACCCAATAGCCAAAAGCTCTCTGAAGTCCGCATGAGTTAGTAACGACCACATACAAATCCAAGCTGTAGTTTTGAAGATAACCTGCAAAAAAATTCGTGAATTTTGTACCATTAAAAGTCAAATCATTCCTAGTATTCAAAATAGCCCAAAATAAAGCACATATTCCTATCCGCATATGTTTGTCTATGTGACTGTCCACTCCATTAAGCCACGTCCCAAATAACGTTTGAATGCTATTAGGAGGGTTGACGTAAAAAGCTATATGTATTGATCGCCATAATAATTTCGCAAGAGGGCATTCGAAAAAGAGGTGTTTAATCAATTCATTGTGATCACAAAAGCAGCATTTAGTATTACCAACCCAATTTTTTTAGTCAAATTATCTTTGAAGTGAAACTCTAATCTTCCAAAAGTATAAAGACCTCAACAATGGCCCAGTAGACACATATTGCTACAGGGCCGGGCCGGCAAAATTCGGGGCCCTGTGCGAAACTAAAAAATGAGGCCATGTCTTACTAAAAAAATCTAAAAACAATTATAATGTACTTTCTTCATTCTAAAATAAGTATCATAGATTTATTTAGATATGAATGTATTTAGATTTAGTTTTACATCCATATACATGCATATCTAGATAAATTTGATACATTTATTTCGGGGTGGAGAAAATATATGGTATAATCTATTACATAACAATTGGCTATATAACGAATCGTACCTATTCAACTCATGGTTACATAATGCTTATTTGAACAACATCA
Organism: Bromus sterilis; assembly: GCA_950022295.1. NCBI lineage: Eukaryota > Viridiplantae > Streptophyta > Magnoliopsida > Poales > Poaceae > Bromus > Bromus sterilis. The sequence goes on along the minus strand of OX465599.1, from coordinate 333,484,365 downwards.
ATTTTTTTAGCATTCTTTGAAACAAAATTCTCATTATCAATTTTCTCCAACACTGTTGTATTATATTGAAATACAAGATATAAAAATATAAATAAAATAAAATTATAGTGATACTACATCAGATATCAATTAGACAAACCGTCTATCTTACTTAGTTAGTGTCATGTCCAGTTGAACAGCTATACTGTGATCTTAAATATTTTAACCGAGAGGGCAAGAATCGATCTTTTAACTATCCTTGCTAAAATTAAAAGTTCATTAGATAGGATTAGGAAAAAAAAAGGAGAATCTTTCCTGATGTGTGTACAGCGTATTGGAAAACGGGAAGCGCTCATGTATTAGATAGAGATTATAAAGATCAGACATGAGGACATGCTACATGCTCAAGGCTGGGAGGCCGCAAGAGGAACCGTCGCTGTTTTGTACAATGTTGATCCTGGGCAAGAAATCTTGGGCGAGACGGCGAGACACAGGCCACGAGAGGAACTGTCCCCGACTCCATATTGCCCGTCGGGAACAACTGCTACATAGAGTCACAGGCTTGTAAAAAATTATGGGGCCCCCAGATTTATGGGTCCTGTGCGGGCTGCACAGTTGGCACACCCATGGGCCCGGCCCTTTGCTAGAAGACAACGTTGTTACCAATAGACACGTCATATTTTCATGGAGATAAAGAGGCTCACACCTTATGTCTTGCTAACGCACAGTTGCAAATGAGTAGGTCTCAGATTTCAGCGGTAGCTATCACAACTTTCTCGCTTGTATCTCTCTATTGGTTACCTTGGAATAACGAGAGTTATTACAATCAAAACTTTCTCAAATCAGCTTCTGATCAGCTTAGAGTTCCATTTCTAAGAAAAGAAAAACAATTTTTTTGAGGCAGACGTTTAACATTATAATTTTCTCAAGGGGGTGCGGGCTCAGATGTCAAATGCCAGAAATCAGATTCGTCCCCGAGACATGATAGCTCTCAGATCGGTGCTGCAAATATGAATTGTGCTCGGACAAAATAGTCAGTCTTCAAAAATCGTCGGTGATTTTTGGCCCTCTCCCCTCCCCTCTCCTCACTCCTGACCATCCTTTTCTGGCAGACTGCCACCCGCATCGGCGACCAAGGGAGATGCACGCGGCTCCTTGCATGTAGGCGAGGTTAATCGCTCCCAATAATACGGAATGTTGTGTCTTGCACACGATTTTTGATATTTTTTTTGACACAGTTTCGAGCGATCACCTTACGAGGGTATATGAAAGGAGCTGCACATCCCACATGATACATGATAAACTTCTGTGATAGATGAACCTATCACAGGCGGTACACGTGAAAATGAACGTCTGTGATGGCAGGTGCTATCATAGACAATCCATAGGAAATAACCATACAAGATACACTTAACACCACACGCACTTTGATAAAACTAGAAGTGTCCCGCACGTTGTTGCGGATTTTCTTTTGCAAAATATTTCAGTGAAAATATTTGATTAAATGAAGCATGTATATTTGGAACAATAACTTTTAAACTAATATATAGATTTAATATAAATATCATAGTAAAATAAAAATTTCCATGCATACATGTTGCATGTGGGTTTTTATTATGCATAGTGGCATATTGAGGTGGGTCTTTCTCATGCATGTTGGATGATGAGGTGGCATGCTTGCATGTTGAGAGAAATATGTTAGTGGAGGGTGATGTGGCATGCATGATGAGGTGGAGTGTGTGCATGTTGAGAGAATTGGTAGTAGTGGGGAGCAACTTCTTAAGAATGTAAGATAACGTTTGCATTCTTGCAACACATCTCAAACGTGATATATGAGAAACTGTGCGGTATAAATATGATCTTCGCACAAAGTTTTACTATCAAAACTGTTTGTCGCGTGGTTCCGCATCATGCATGGTTATGGAAAAACTTTCGTGTGGAATGTTTCGTCAATACCTACACTCATTTAATACAAACTGTGTGTCGTATACCGTCAGCGCCAACAGTACAACTTAATGTGTAACCGTGTGCAATTCAATATCCTATAATCACATTCAAAAAGCAGTTTAATTAGCTCATTATCGAATACATATAATAACCACATTCACATTGAATAAAATATGTTCATCACGAATTAATACCCGTAAGAAGAACATTCATGTTGAACAATAAGCAGCTTAATTAGTCCACTGCAGCTGCTACCTGCTCTCGGTGCCAGAAGAATTCAAGGAAACACGCCATTCAGAAGGAAGGAGACACTGATAGTGGGAGAGTAAGCTTTTTATTCGGAAAGGGAAGGCCACGGGGACTAGCTGCCCACATGGAGTCGTCTCGGCCATTCTTACTTCCGGGCCGTAGTTGAAGAAATGACTCCATACCTAGAGGAACATGCACAAGCTTTTCTTGTCAATAGAGTTCAATGGTGAGAGGATCGTAGCACGCCAAGATTTGTTCCACCATCACCAAACTACCACCATATCCACACTTGACCACGCTCATTATCTTCAAATAATTTCCATAACATGAAATACCGATGTCTTCGCTTGTTTGGGATGCCCCTATAGGACATCCTCTGAGACAACGTGCCGGAGATGTTGTGCAATTTTACATCATACGTCTGGATTTGGTTTCCTACAAAATCTCATTGCCTAAGTGAAGATGAAAATACATCATGTTCCAAGCGTGGATATGATATTCATGAGAAAAATGGACGTATATATAGGAGAGAGTTGCATACCACGACGGGTATGTCATTCTTTATGAATGTTGAGATTTTGAAATGGGGACATAAAAGCATGCATTGAATTTCACAACTAGTACCGTGACTTTGCTTGCAACCTAAACATTAGCATGACTAATATCATGGTTCTCTTGCTTCTATCACACAGTTGGTGTGAAGAAGTTCTATGTTTTGCCTCTCCTTAAGTGTGTTAAACTCCGTAATAGCTCCAGTAAGAATAACAAAACGAATACTAATGTCATGCCAAAGTTCCATACATACATCTAGTCTTTACTTATTTTTCTTAACTAACAAAACCAATGCTCGCTTGATCGACCAGACAGTACAATTAATTTTTGTACTAAGATAAAATTCACACTATTTTTGAGGTGAAGTGTCACACCCAATAGTGGGGCGAAATGAGAAACTTAGCTCCGTACATAACTCTCCTTTATTCTATATACTAGCACAGCGGCCGGCCTGCACACATTCGTGGTGTACATCTTAAATCACTATAGAAAAAACATAAATTGCCTAGCTGTCCGGCTATAAGCTGAGCCTAGTTTCACGGTTTCTTGGTTTACTCATGTGTAAACCGAGTATCAAATCCTAAGGCACATAGTAAAAATCTTGGTAAAGCAAGCAGAATGTTCGCTCCACAAGCGCAAATAATTGTATGGTAAGTTAACACCGGTGGCAACTTTATTACACGCGCGAATAATCTTGGTAAGGCAAAGCAGAATGGTCCCTCTAGTGCATGGCAATTTTATTACACGGGTGGCGCGAACAAATACGGTAAAATAGTTCGAAGGCCTCTCAAAGGAAAAAGGAGTTGGAGAGGCCATAATTAGTTTAACAAAGAAGCGAGCTGAAGTTACACATGTATCACCATGTTAACGCAAACACGCCCACACGATTAACGCATTTTACATGCATGTATGTAGCCTAACACTAAGAGCATCTCCAGTCGCGGCCCCAATAGCCCCAGGGCGGCGATATTAGCGCCGGATGGAGAAAAATTGTCAAGTGGCGCCCCAAGAGCCCAAATATCGTCGGATTGGGCCGAAATTGGATCCGGCAATCCCAAGACGAACCCAACGCGCTGGGGTTTGCCTGGAATCGCAGGGCGAAAAGAAAGCGCGCGAAAAGGAAACCGTCCGTGAAATCCGTCGCGTTCCGCCGAATGGACCCGCCATGTCAGTGGCTCTGTAGCTTCGTCCTCATCGCCTCACCTCAGCTTCCCCGCGCCGAATTGAGTCCTGCCGGCAGTTCAGCCCTTCTCAGGTGAATCAATGCTCCTGGTCGAGCAGTCCAATCGACCACGTGGTGCAGTAACGGCCGCCGCCGCCGCGTGTTCCCGCCTGACCGAGCCACTTTTCCATACCCCTCCCGCCCTCTCGCCGCTATAAAAGCCATTGCTCGCTGTGGCTAGCAGCACGCACCTCCCCTCGCCTGCACCTCCCTCGTGGCAGAAGCGGTGGCGGGTGGCAGCAACAGCGGCCGGAGCAGGGCAGCACCAATTGTCCCTGTGGTGGTCATCGAAAGTGACGACGAGGATGTGGCGCCGCTGAGGGTGAGGAGGAGGAGGAGGCCGCCGTCCATAGGCGGCACGGGGTGCAACAGCGGCGTGGTGAAGCCCGAGCCGCCCAGTGACGACGACAGCGCCGCCGGAGGAGCCGCCGGCGACTTCACCGAGATCTACCGCTTTCTCGTTATAGAGTACTTTTTTAGTTGTATTACTATTTTATGTAAAATTCACCCAAATATTATAAACTCGCCTATATTTCTCCCAAATTTCTATGAATTTACCAGTTATTGTCGTTCTATCGCCCGACCCATGGGTACGCGACTGGGTTGTCGGTCGCCCCCAAGGCGAGTTTATCGCCGGCAGCCCCCCAAGCGGCACTATTTTAGCACCAAAAATCGCCCTAGGAGGCGAACGGTTGGAGATGATCTAAGGGCTTGTTCCTTTCGCCTACTGATTCTTCAAAATCTGATTTTGGGATTGCTCGCAAAATCACCTGCCTATAGAATCAACTATCCATTTTTTATGTGATTCTAGTTTGTAATTGGTATATTATTTATGTGTTGAAACGTTTGTAACACTGATGATCCGAATGGCATTTTGGATGTCATTACCTCGTCAAATAGGGTAAAATATCAAAATGAACAAAAAAATTTGAATGGACTGCCTAGAATCATCAGAATCATGGGTTTTCAGTGATTCTCAGATACAATGATGATTCTAGGCGATTTCTAGGGCGTAGATGAGTTCTTTTACGATTTTGATTCCCTAACCAGCTATACTTTAGAATCGCACCAGAAGAACTAGCCCTGACAATAGCAATGTGGGTGGTTTGAATACACGATGAAGCAGAGGTTTGGACCGCTCGCTCTGTACCCTCTCGTGTCGCCCCGCATGCTACTGAAGGGGAACCCTAGCCACCGCCGGTCGCCCCCTCTTCCTCCCTCCCTTCACTTGCCGCCGCCCGAGGGCGCTGCCGGGAAAAGCCCGGTCGGTGCTGGCGACGGCGAGGAGCCTCTCGTCTCCCCGAGCAGCGACCATGACGCATGCGGGGGCGGCTAGCTCGTGACGCTGCGCTCGCTGGCGGGTTGGATGGTTTTTGAAGCGGTGGCATGCGGTGGGGCTTGTTCGACGGGGCAGCGATGGAGCTTGGTTGTGTTCGCCAAATCTGGTGGCGGCGGCCCTACCGGTCTTGCATGTGGGCGGCGCCGGCCGAGGGCGACTCTGGTGGTGCGTACGTCAACAGCAACCACGTCGGCATCCACGTCAACAGCGTCATCTCACAATGGGCCAAGCCGGTCAGCTAACAATGGTGATTAAACTCTAACCATACCCCATAGACTGCTGAACGCAGTTTCTATTTTTCACACACAAAAAATGACAAGCTCTCTCTTTTTTCCTTTTATTTTTGAAGGAAGGCTGCCATTCCTCTTAACCACGTACGTACGCACCTTAAATGAGTTTTTGCTAGGCAGGTTAGAGATCCACAATCTTTTTGTTGTTAGTTTGTTAATCTGCAACATTGCTAAGAACTGATGACTTATTGATGACTTTTGCGCTGACTTTGACACTGACTTTGTTCTAGGTTGGAGATCCAAATGACCACGTCAGAACTGATGACTTATTGATGACTTTTATGCTGATAGTGATAGATTTTGTTTTCCTCCTTCCCATTTGTGCCTTGCCACCCGCGTTTCCATCGCTTTCCACCTTGCGACTGGCTGGCCAAGAACAGGATGCCTCATCCAGCGTAGCGACCAAGCAAGCTCTGATCATGCTACACATATATACTGCCCATTGCATGAGAAGAAAGCTCAGGTGCCCTTGGTAGTTCCTCGTGATTTCTACTTCTATTTTTATTTGGATGCTTCTTCATAACATTTGCAACTAATGTTTGGCAAGATCAATCACTTCTGATCCATCCAAGGAAAAGAAATGTGCTTGGTTTTTTTTCTTCCTGCATTGCTGTATACTTGGTGCTTTTTGGCTTCTGGAGCTGTCTTGTTGTTGAATCTTTGTTTTATGCTCATTTGGCTTTTACGCTTTGTATGATCTTGTTGGTATTTTAAATTTAAAATTTCAATTTTATTTGCCATATTTCAAAATCTTGACAAAGAAGTGTTAAAGCACCATCATATATTTATCAAAGCCATTTCGATATCCCCACACATTGATATAGGCAATAAAAGTAAGCTTAGTTTGTTTTATTCGTGCATTGTGCTATCTTTGTTGCTTAGCATTGCAATATGACTGCAAAGTTCTTGTTATTGTATTTGTTCGTTGGGCTTTTGGAGTTGAGCTTGTACCTATGATGAGTTGCAACTTGCAACTATTGTCGACATCGACTGAAAAATATCTTCATGATGATAATTGCAATATCTGAGGTTATGCCACGTTCAAGTATTATTCGTGTTTCTTTGCATTTGGACCTAGGGTGACCATCCTACGGTTTGTGATGGAATATATTCGGTGGTTTTGTTGAGTTATTTTTTTGGTATTTGTATTCAGTATATAGAAAGACCGTTTAGGTGTGACTGGATATGTGTAGAGTTGGAATAACATTATGTTGTCCTAACCGGTAAGTTGTTGGTCTAGTTGTTCACCAATTTGTTTTGGTGTATGCAGGCTATTAAGGGACCGAGCGCTCCTCGCATCGCCTCCTCCTGGCGATCGGGAGGCGAAACCCTAGTCGCACAGCCGCCACCACCTCTCCGCTGCTCCCATCCATATATCTTTGCCTCGTCCTTGAGGTCGATCTCCCTGCAGGATCGGATCTGGCATGCGGTGGACGCCGTGGGTGTACGTAAGCGTAGCAGGTTTGTGCGTGATGATGGCCTTCTCTCCCGCGTGGCGGTGTCGTATTCCAATGTGGTGGCGGCTCATGATTCGGTGGTGATCCGTTAGCGTGGAGCGGTGGGATCCAGGAGACGAGCACGAGCCGACATTGTCAGTTGAGGCGCGACTACTCCACAGTGGTGGCGCCCCTTTCACTAAGGACGTGAGCTACGATCTCGTGCGGCCCAGATGGGCTTGAGTGTGTTGACGACACTGGGACATAACTGCAGGATGACACAGTGGTGTCTGACATCGTCGAATGCTAAACGCCATGGTGGTGCAGGTGCCCAACCAGGTGGTGGCAGGCTGGATCGGGGCAGCGTGAGGATCTTATGCCATGATGATAAAGGTGGCGGTCCTCGTGCATGCTCTTCTCGCATCACGGAAACGTCCTGCAGGATCAGCCCTCCTTGATTTGGCCATCAACATATTCTGAAACTGATGCCGATGATCTTAATTGCTCGGGATATCTGTATCGGTACGATTAAAACTCGGTCATGCTCGTCCATACAAGCCTACGAGGTTTTGAGGGTGTGGCATTAACCTTTGTTGTTTGATGACACATTGGGACATGTCGACTTCTTTATTTCAATGGTGGAGACAACGATGGAGAAGTTCATGGTGGAAGAGATTGGAGTATCAGTTAGATAGAAGGAGCCTTAAAAGCGGTGGAGTTAGCCAGGTGTTAGATAACTCTCAAGAGCAACAGTGATAAGTGGTAACACTGGATGATTTCTTTTTTGGTGGTACATCTTGAGTGTCGAGTCATGACTGTCGGGGTGAAAGTATAAGGTCTGACCTTCATTGGTGTGTTTGCAATTGACTTGCTGAAGGAATTGTCTTGAGAGCATGGACTTTCTCCAGGGTGAAAACCTAAGATTTTGGATCTGGTAACGACGACGCATGCGCATTGTTCCCTTCTTAGAGGCGTTGCTTTTGGAGAACTTTTATGTTTTCCGGGTGTTGTATTTGGTGGTGATATGTCTGTTGTTGTTGAGAGGATTAATTTGATCCATGTGGCCGGACCTTTTTTCTTTTTTTCTTTTTTCACCTTCGGTTGGGTGTATCATGGATGTCTTTGCGACACCTTGTAGGTGAAGAGGTTAGATGTAATTGGTATCTTCGCGATATTAATATATTCTCCTTTTCAAAAAAGAGTACTAGCCAACACACAACTATTCAGGTGGGTCCCCACCGCGCGGGCTCGGGTCGAGTACCTTGGCCATGCATGCCAAATTCTCTAGGGAAAACCTGATAGTGTGCTTGCCCATGAACTAGAAGATCATCTACAAAAGGAAGCGAATGGATATGAGGGGGCAATTTGGTTCAAGATAAATACGCCGTAGATGTTGAGCAGCCATGGCTTCAATGAGAGGAATAGAAAACTCATTAATAGAAAGAACAAAAAATAGGTTAGTAAATGAAAACATTTACGGACACCCCTAAAACTTTTAGACCTAACATTGAGTTGGTCATTAATGAGGAGCGATAAAGACTGTAAATCAATACCTGCATAAATTAAATTGATGAAATGATCATGCAACCCTTTAGGTTTAGGTAAACACTTCTTATCATACGTCTGATAGGAAGCTTTTATCAGACCCGCTCATGGATCGTGGATGGATCTTTAATGCCATGGACGATATGTCACTGTTAGGGCTCCCCTAATGCATTGTTTCTTAGCACAATATCATAGGTGCAATAAAAACTTAAGATACAATCTTAATGCATTGTTTCTTAGAGATTGTATCGTATTTAATGATTTTGGCTCCATGCATAAATGTGATTGGTCTAACCTTGCTTTTTGCATATGACCACGTGCAAGGGTTGTATCTTAGCTAAAATACAACCTCCCTCTCTTTCTTCATTAAGTACCATGCCACATAAGCAAAATGCCTATGATTTCGTGCTAAGATACAAGCGTAATCATAGGTATTTTGCTTATGTGGCATAGTATTTAACGAAAAAAGAGAAGGAGGTTGTATCTTAGTTAAGATACAATCCTTGCACGTGGCCATATGCAAAAAGCATGATTAGACCAATCATATTTATGCATGGAGCTAAAATCATTAAATAAGATACAACCTCTAAGAAACAATGCATTGTAGGGGTTGTATCTCAAGTTTTTATTGCACCTATGATATTGTGTTAAGAAACAATGCATTGAAAGAGCCCTTAAAAAATTCCAATTCATGCCAATTAACCCAGTTTTCACGCCATGTCCCCACTAATCCATCTCTTCCTCAGCTAATCTCGGTTTCCACCCCAACCACCTCACTGCATCTCGTGCGAGTTCATCTCGTTCTGGCCTGCCCGACCCACCCACCTGAGCCACCTCACCCTCGTCTTGCCACAATGCATTGTATCTGGTTGTATCTTATTTAATGCTTTTAGTTCCATGCATAAATGTGATTGGTCTAACCATGTTTTTTGCATATGGCCACGTGCAAGGGTTGTATCTTAGCTAAGATACAACCTCCCTCTCTTTCTTCATTAAATACCATTGCCACATAAGCAAAATACCTATGATTACGTGTTAAGATACTAGCATTGGGAATGCCCTTAAGAGCATGGTTAATAAGGGCACTCCCAATGCTTGTATCTTAGCACGTAATCATATGCATTTTGCTTATGTGGCATACTATTTAATGAAGAAAAAGAGGGAGATTGTATCTTAGCTAAGATACAACTCTTGCACGTGGCCATATGCAAAAAACATGGTTAGACCAATCACATTTATGCATGGAGCTAAAATCATTAAATAAGATCCAACCTCTAAGAAGCAATGCATTGTAGGGGTTGTATCTTAAGTTTTTATTGCTCCTATGATATTGTGCTAAGAAACAATGCATTGGGAGAGCCCTAATATAGCCAACTGCTGGCTATAAAGTGTTGCCATGTCATCTATAGCTAAGCTTATAGCCTACAAGTACAATAGTTAGATAGATAAATGTAATACTTTTATGATATATGGCCCACCTTGCATCCTCACAAAGTGTCTAGGAGCGCGTGTTGCAGCCGGTTGTTAACTAGTAGCACGCTTATCTTCTCTCTCCTCTTCTCTCTCTTCCAACTCATCAAAAATATAATATTTTATTTCTTATAGCCCGCCTACCTCACCTTATTGTACTTGCTCTAGGGTAGGATCAAGGTAATGATCAAGCATATTAATTGCAAGAAATATTCAGATTGGATCTATGTTCTGAACATCGGATCATAGATCTTTGAAATCAGAAGTCTTAACTTATTCAAGAAGCTTTGCAGGCAATATGATAAAAAAAACATGGCAAACATGTAGTTTCAGTCTACAACCTTCTCTCATATCCAATAAACCAAAACCAGAGATTAAGAAGTAAATACATATGAAAATTACATGTAAATGCAGGTCAAGTATGCTAACTTGCATCTCTCTGCAAAGGTGGAGAAAATTAGTATCACATATAGCATGAATGAATTTATTGGTAACTTGTGTTGGAGCTCTGAAAACGGCATGCGCTACTCCAACTATAATTGAAGACTTTAAGTTGAGACAGGTAGTGATGTAAACAGCATGAAATTTCAGGCTGTTGTACGCCAATTGGATTTGTAAAAATTCTGAACAATTCTTTTTTCCAAACAAAATGGACCCTGATAGCTACTGAACGTCAAGTCCCAAGAGGATGGACCGAACACTTTCTAGCGTCATGTCAGCGAATTTGTCAACATAAATCTTTTCCGTTTTTTGATTTTTAAAATGTTCTATCTGTTAAATGAAAATTCCAAATAATTTTCCGTTTTCACCATTAAATCCCTCGCGGCGAGATCTTCGAAACTAGATGCCATATTGATATGTTTCGTCAACTTTCTTTTTTGGGTTAAAAGTTGCCATGTGTATTGCACTGAATGACATGTTGTTTACACTGAAATTGCAATCATGTAGTTCAACTATGTTTTCTTGTACTTTTTTTTCAACGTTCTAAGTAAATTTGTCATAGTTCGTAAAATAAAACTTTAAAGACTAGTCTTGGAAAAACACATGATATGTACCTGACGTTCGACGCAGAGGGGCTTAAACCGAACGTACGGTGGCAGAGGAGTATCGATCGAACGAACTCGTCGCTCGGTACCGAACATCTATCTCGTGGGATTTTCTTTGTACACGTCACCGTAGCTCGCCGCCGTCGGCACCCATGTCGTTGCAGCTTGCCGCCGCCTTCGATGCCGTAGCTTGCCGCCGTTGTCACTCGTCACCTACATCGTCGTCATCGATGTAGCTCGCCGCCGTTGTCGCTCTCCGCAGCTCGTAGTCAATGTCATTTGCATAGCTCGCGCAACTTGCTGGTTTCGTCCATGTCTCTGTAGCTCGCCGCCATCGTTGGTGTCATCTTCGTCATCGCCGTAGCTCGACACTATCGCCGTAGCTTCTAGCCGACGTCATCACCGTAGCTCGCCGTTATCGCCGGAACTTGTCATTGTCGTTGTCGTCGTAGCTCGCCGCAGCTCGCCATCGTTATCACCTCCAACATCGTAGCTCGTTGCCACTGCCGCCTCCATCGATGATGGCAAATTTGCCATGATCTACTCAAAATAGCCATGTCCAATAATTTTAAATATCATGTCCCGCGTATAACAATTGCTATGTCGTACAAATAAGAATTACCGTGTCCCATATATAACGAATGCCATGTTGCAAACAATATCATGTTCCTCATATAGGAATTGTCATGCCGTACAAATAAGAATTGTCATGTCACGCAAAATAAAAAAATTGCCATAGCCGACAAATTTTTTTTGCCATGGGATGAAAATCCTATTGCACCATTGTAACCATGGCAAATTTTCCATTTACTATAAAATAGCATTATTCAACAAATTCAATAAAAAAATGCCATGTTTTGCAAAGTATCATGACCCCGCATGTGAGAATTGTCATGTCCTGCCAGTAAAAATTGTCATGTCCTACGAACAAGAATTGCCGTGTATTACGAACAAGAATCGCCATGTGCCATAATATAATTGTCATGGTTATGGTCCGCATGTAAGAATTGTCATGTCCTGCCAGTAAGAATTGTCATGTCCTACAAACAAGAATTGTCATGTCCTACGAGCAAGAATTACCATGTACTACAAACAAAAATTGTCATGTTCTACAAATAGGATTTGACATGTCCTACAAATAAGAATTGACATGCACTACAAACAAAAATTACTATACTAAAGTTGCCACGGTTAAATACTTAAAATTGTCATGACATATAAATGCCATGATCATGGTACTAACATTGCCATAGACAGAAAACTAAAATTGTCGTCCCTCCTCCCACCGCCGCACGTTGATATGCGGTGGAGAAACTTCTCTACGCATATGTATCCCAGAAATCCGTCATGCCGTGCAACATAACCCTTCACCCCCTTTCGACCGGTGGATATCTACTCAACGCAGCTCTCCGGGATGCTCGCCGATGAGTGAAAGGTATCTGAAAAACAATGGTAGCTTTAAATCTATCGAACAAAATAGATGAAACACATCATGGCAAATTTAATGTAAACACCATGGCAATTTCAGTGTAAACAGCATGACAACTTTTGGTTAAAAAAAGTTGTCGAAGAATGAGAATATGAGATCTTGTTTCAAAGATCTCGTCGCGACAAATTTAATGGTACGAACGGAATTTTAATTGGGCTTTTTATTTAAGAGATAAAACTTTTTTAAGTTACGAAAACGTAAAATATTCCTTTAACACGTAACGTACGAGTGATCCGTACCGTGCGACTGATGTGGCGCCTATTGGTGCTTTAAATTTTGCGTGAATCAAGATTAGAGGAGGATTAAGCGTTCGGGCGGACAGGGGTTGTCCAAACGTTCGGCAGCAATAGATTCTGAAAAAAAATCAAATCTCAAATTCTCACGCCAAATCTCAAACACATACACACTCACTTGGTGTTTCTCGATGATGGGGAAGCGCCAGTAGTGCGCGAAGTCAAGCACGATCCAGCCTCCTCCCGAACCCTGCCGCCGATGTAGCAGGCGGCAGCGAGCTGGTCCTCGTAGGGGGCGGCGAGGTCATCGAAGGCGGCCTTGAGGAGCTCGACCTTCTCCAGGAGCAGGTTGGCTGTAGACTCGGCGCCCTCTGGCAGTGGCAGTACCACGACGCAGACTCGTGGTGACGTAGGTGACGAAGTGGCCCCGTGCCGCCATCCACTTGGAAAGGTCCAGGACGGGGAGGGGATGAGCTAAGGCTGAGGCTTCCTGCTGTGCCTGTCGGATCTGGTAGCCACCAAACACCGGATCTGGCAGCTTCCCGGATCTGAGAGGCATCCCAAGTGGAGCGTCAGGGGCGGCGAGATCAGGATTGAAGCGACACATGTGGAGCGTCAAGGGCGGCGACCTGGGACCTGGTGGCGTGGAGAGAAGCGGTCGGAGGTGGAAGGTTGTGCGAGATGAGGAGCGGGATGCAGTGGCGAGATGAATGTGCGCGGACAGCAAAGGAGGCGGCGCTATGCGAAGGGTTCGACAGTGAGGATGAGGAAGGGCAGGAGCTAGGGTTTCATGGGCCACTTGAGTACTTATTCTACGAGGATACGATCTGAACCATCCATCAGAAGGGACAAACCTCCAGGAAAACTTGGGCCGTGCAGGCCGTGCGTGCGAGCCCAAAAAATGGGCTAGTCCCAGATTTTTAGGCTTGTTTAACAAAATTTGGAAACACTTATAATTACTTAAGGAAAATATAATTAAATTATCAAACGGGTATATTATGAAAAATAATTGTAAATAAATTTTTATATGAACTAACATATTAAATAAAGGTCATATTATGTTTTATGCAAAAAGGATAATGTTGGATATTAATCACCATGAATCTTGTTAGAGAAGAGAGAGTTGACCTATAAACAAAGTTTTAAATAGCGCGCTAAGCCTCTTAGCGCCGGCTCGATTCAAAAGCTATGAATGCTATAGCGCAGTTATAGCGTGCTAAGCCCCATTTAGCGTTTCATCATAAATCAATAAAAAAAATATCATCCATCAATTTAACATTATTTGAAAATTGATACATAAAGCCAAATGAGGAGATAATGTAGTTTATCACATACATATATCCCAATGATGTCTAATTTCATCACAAAATTCATCTAAACAAATCCATACAGTGCACTATTTCAATTCATTAATCAACATTGAACAATATTCAAGGTCATATCCATAAATGTACTAATAGCCTAATATATAGAGGATACAGCCATTCACCTTGTGATTGGGGTTCTGTACACATGGTTTGCTGCTGGGAGCTGCTGGAGCAGGGGGCGGGGAGTCCAGCAACCTGGGGCGTGGCTGGATACTTGAGGAGCAAGGGGGCCGGCGACCTAGAGGCTGGAGCAGGGGAACTAGAGGACGGCGACCTGCAGAATGCAGCAGAGGAACGAGGAGGCGTCAACTAGAGCAGGGGAATGATGAGGACGACGCCCTGGAGTGAGGCCGACGTATCTAGAGTGAGTCCGGTGAGCTGGCGCGGCGGGCGACTTGACGAGGAGGCCGGTGACCTGGAGTGACGCCGGCAACCTGGACCAGGGGAACCAGAGGACGGCGACCTGCAGCATAGGAACGAGAAGTATCTCAACCTAGAGTAGAGAAGGGGAACGAGGAGGACGATGCCCTGGAGTGAGGCCGGCGCCATTTCTAGAGGACGAGAGGAGAGCTCGAGAGGATAGGGTTAGGTTCGTTCACGCAGAAGGAGCGGAGTGTGTATCGGGGGTTATTTGGGCTTTAGAGCATCTCCAGCCGTTCGCCCTCCTAAGACGTTTTGCGGCGCTATTTTAGCGCCGCTTGGAGGCGCTCGGCGCGGCGATAGGTCTTGGGGCGAGTTTCCCCTCAACCGCGCCCCCAAGGCGACCCCCAAGACTGGCGGGGCCGGCTCAGATTCGGCCCAAATTCGACTCAAAAACAGCGCAAATTAATTTTTTTTGGCACAGATTCAACACAAACATGGAAATATAGGGGTGGCTTGGCGCAAATTCGGCGCAGTTCGGCGCAAATTCAACATGATATTACACATAGTTCGGCACAAATACAAAAAAACAGATCAAACTAGACATTGCCTTTGCGCATCCATAGATGATCCACTAGATCTTCCTGCAGTTGACGATGCACGTGCGGGTCTCGAATCTCCTGGCGCATGTTAAGATAGGTTGTCTAATCTGATGGTATATGGTCCCTGGTTAAGATAGATCTTCTTGCATGTCAACAACTGCAAGAGGCCCCTGGTTGATATATGGTTTAGAGTCATACACTGGCTCCGCTTTCTCGCTCTCAATGATCATGTTGTGCAAG
Source organism: Bromus sterilis (assembly GCA_950022295.1). Taxonomy (NCBI): domain Eukaryota; kingdom Viridiplantae; phylum Streptophyta; class Magnoliopsida; order Poales; family Poaceae; genus Bromus; species Bromus sterilis. The sequence continues at coordinate 333,468,999 of OX465599.1, read as the reverse complement.
ATGATACAACAATTCATCACCTCCCACATTTGATCTTTCGACCAAGTCTGAGCGAGGTACCGAACAACAGCAAATCGAGACTGTAGTACCCCAAATGCCCTCTCGACATCCTTCCTACAAGCCTCCTGACACTTGGCAAAATGGGCATGCTTCCCCCCTGACACAGGGTTTGAGATAGTCTTCACAAATACCGGCCATCTTGGATAGATGTCGTCTGCCAGATAATATCCCTTGTTGTAGTGGTGCCCATTGACCTCAAAGTTCACCGGAGGAGCATGACCTTCGACAAGCCTGGCAAAGATATTTGAACACTGCAGGACGTTGATGTCATTGTGTGTTCCTGGCATACCAAAGAAGGAGTTCCAAATCCAGAGATCATGTGTAGCAACCGCCTCAAGTACCACACTGCAGTGACCTTTTGCACCCTTGTACATCCCCTGCCAAGCAAATGGATAGTTCTTCCATTCCCAATGCATGCAGTCGATGCTTCCAAGCATCCCAAGAAATCCTCTTGCTTCATTCTCTGCTAGGATTCGAGCAGTGTCTTCTGGATTGGGTGCTCGCAAGTACTGTTTTCCAAAGCAGCCAACTACTGCTCTGCAAAATCTGTAGAAACAATCAAGGGCGGTGGACTCGGCCATGCGTGCATAGTCGTCCTGTTCATCACCAGGAGTTCCGTATGCAAGCATCCTCATGGCCGTTGTGCACTTCTAAAGTGAGGAGAACCCAACTGTGCCGGTGCAATCTTTCTTGCAAACGAAGTAGCCGTCGTACTCTCAAAGTGAAGTGACAATGCGAAGAAAGAGCTTTCGGCCCATGCGGTACCGGCGCCGGAATGTCTTCTCGCCGTGCAGGGGAACATCGGCAAAGTAGTCGGAGTAGAGCAAACAGTAGCCCTCCGAACGACCCCTCTCCTTTCCCTTCCGGCGGCCCATCTTGGAACCTCCTCGGTGCGGCTCCTTGTTGGCGCCGAACAGGTCGGCCAAGGCGGCGAGCATCGTGAGGTGCTCGTCGTCCTGGGCGCCGGCGATTGCCTCTTCCTCCATCACCGCGGTGAAGAGTGTCTCATCGTCGGAGTCCATCTTGGGGCCGCAATCCGTCGAACATGTGGGGCGCGAGGTGGGCGCGACTTTGCGCCGGCGTTCTCGGCTTGGCGTTCCACGCCGGCCAAACGCCGGTGAACTAGGGGCGGCCTTGGAAGATCAGGGGAGGCGTGGGAGAAGCAGCGGCGTGTTTTGGGCGGCAGACACGGCTATCTAGCGGCGGCGCGGCGGCCGGCGACGGCAAGGGCGGTGAGGAGAGGTGGGGGAGAGAAGTCCCTTTTGGGTCGGCTTGGCCTTCCAGTGGGCCAGGCAGACGATTTCGTTTCGTCCGGCGCCCCCAAGCGACCCCAGCGCGTTGGGTTCGAGTTGGGTTCGCCGGACTCAAAATCGGCCCGATCCGGCGCTAATTGGGGTCTTGGGGGCGCGTCTGGGCGAAATACGTCCGTCCGGCGCTATTTTCGTCGTCTTGGGGTCCTCTTGGGGGCGCGGCTGGAGATGCTCTTAGCCCGCTCTCTGGCAAAATTTTTGGGACATGACGCGGGACGCTAACGCTACAGCTGGGCTGAGATTTAGCGCTAAATGAACATTAGCAGCGCTATTAGCACGCGAAGACCAGCGAGCAGAAAAGGAGCATCTCGTAGCGCAGAGGGGTTTCCAGCCGCTATTTGGCGCCATAGCGCGCTATTTAAAACTTTGCCTATAAACATAGCTTCTAGATAAAACACTTTTAAAACAAATCATTTCCTTCAATTTATTTTCATGGTTAAACTTTTTTTGTGGATGTTATAAGGATGTTATACGGTATAAAGTAAACAGATATTTAAATTTATACTTCTAAATCCGCATGTGGTACTAGAATGTATGAATTCACTTGCATATATGTTTGTTTATAATTTAAAGACCATATTTTCAACACATGTAGTTCAAATATGAAGTAATTCCAATAAATAGGCATAAATACATTTAAATACTCAAAAGTTATATTATTGTAGAAAATAATAATTAAAGTACTTTCATGAATAAACATGTTAAATTAAGTTTATATATTAAAAATTCTTACCAAAAGAGATAAAATTAGCTATTGATTATCTTGAATCTTGCTAGGAGAGGGTTCATAAGTATGACATATGTCTTCCAAATTTAAATCTTGTTAGACAAGGGAGAGTTCAACAAGTTTAAGTGTAAAATGTGTATTGACGAACCTAATAAGAAGATTAAATATACATGCCATATTCATTTAATTGAAAACAAGCATGACTAGTACTTAGCTAAGTATTTTTGCACCCGCCAAGGAAGTGTGCCAAGGAAAGGCTCAATCCTTGGCTGCGTGACGAAACTCCCAAGGAAAGGCATAATTTCCATGGCTGCCCGGCGAAACTGCCAAGGAAAGGTTTGATTAACTTGGCAGCCTAGTGGAATCGCCAAGGAATGGCTCAATTTACTTGGCGGATCTCATTGTACGCCAAGGAATATACATTTATTGACTATTAACCTACACCTCCAAGGAATTATGTATTTTCTTGGCGGTGTCATTTCGACCGCCAAGAAAACTCAGCGCCACCAAGGTAATTCGAGTTTGGTGTAGTGAATGGAAACTATAAATTCCATCAAGCCATTATTGTTCAAGTTTCATCTAGTCCGATCAGGTGCTACTATGTCTAGTCACTTGAAGAACCGATCTTCGAGCAAAATATACAACCAATGTTCAAAGTTTTAAATTGTGTTGGTTTATTCGGGAAGGTTTCTATGACATGTTGGGGTGCACCAGGTCCTCATTGGCGACACCTAGGGTCGGTTCAAAGATTTCGAGGGCCCTAGGGCAAACTCAACAGAGTGGGCCTTAAAGCTAAATATAAAACATTAACAAATGTCGAGTATGCTAGCAAATCAAAAAAATAAAATAAACAAACAAAGAAGCAAGAGCCTCACAAGTCAAAGAACTTAATTTGGCGATTTATTCATCACAAGGAATTTCTGAATTTCTTGAAACTTTGCACACAAGTTAATTGTGGATAAATATTCTCATATTTTGACATGCGCCAAAAGAACAATGACTTGCACTGAATGCTTTGAAAAAGAATATGTGCAGCATCTCATCAAATAATGTGACAAATATGTTGCCGACGGTTAAACCGTCGGCATAGCTCCAACGCCGTTAGCCGTCCGGCAGCCCACTTGCCCCGCGGCATCTATGCCGACGACAATAGCTATGCCGGCGGCTAGAGCTTTGCATGCCGACGATCAGAGATATGCCGACGGCCATCATCGACATATCTGTAGCTAAGCCGACAGATATGCCGACGGTGGCCGTCGGCAACTACGCATTTTGGTGTAGTGGCTAGCTCTTTGCCAGCACGTCGTCGACCGCGCACTAGCTCCTCACAAGTCAAAGAACTTAATTTTGCGATTTATTCATCACTAGGAATTTCTTGAAATTTTGCACACAAGTTAATTGTGGATAAATATTCTCATATTTTTATGTGCGCCAGATGCCAGAAGAACAATGACTTACACTGAATAATGCTTTGAAAGAGACTATGTGCACCATGTCATCAAATAATGTGACAAATATTTTCTTTTTCAAGCCACTACTTGCTTTACGGTTTATTTGAGAATTATAAACACACACCATAGTGCCAAATACTTAAATCTCCCTGCAGGCCACCTGCATTACAATTTTTTGAGAAGAACAAACACCAGTAATAAGGCACAGTAACGTAGAGTAACACATGCACACGCAATTGCAACAAATTCCAGGGTGCTGAGGCTAGGCTGTCCCGCCGAAGAGCGCCTTGAGCTTGATGACCTGAAGTTGGTCGAGGTTGGTGACCTTGCTGACGACCTCCGTGGGCAGGTCGTTGGCGAATAGCGCGTAGTCCAAGACCTGCAGGCCGGGGTTGGCGCTGTTGAAGGAGGAGATGGTGACCGCCGAGTTGTTGCCGACGACGTACTGGAAGTGGAGCTGCCCCTGCGGGAGCACCATGAGGTCCCCCTTTTGCAGCGTCTTGGTGTAAACCCTGTTGAGCGTGGCGCTGACGAAGCCGCTGACGAGGCTGCCGTCGAGGACGTAGAGGAGCTCCGTGCCGCCGGGGTGGGAGTGCATGGGCGCCGCTCCGCCTTGGGCGATGTCCATCCGCGCGGCGGAGATGGCCAGCCCGTTGACGCCGGGGAAGCTGGTGACGGTGGCAGAGCCTAGGGCGATCTTGGAGGCGGGCTGGAGGGGCGGGCCCGAGGTGCCCAGGCCGCCGTAGTAGAAGTCGTCGGCCGTGACCGACGCTGGGGCTTTGCACGGGTAGCCGGCAGGTGTGTCGCCGGCGGCCAGGTTGGCGATGCAGAAGTCCTGGTTCAGGGCGAGGGAGGAGAAAGGCAGCAAGGGCACGAGGGCGAGGAGGAGGATGATGGCCTTGGCCATGGTCGATCGGGGCTATAGACCTCAAGTTGTTTGTTTGGTGCTCAAACCTAGCTCAAGCCTCAAGCTGTGTGTTTGGATGCGTGGTGGTTGTGGTCATGTGTGGTAGTACTATATATATACTTAGGAGGGTCCGAAGGACGTAGCGTGTCCACGTTTCCTTGGCAAGTAGCTGGAGGTGAGTCGGATCCTCTGACTTAGAGGAGGCAAGTCACAAATGTACACTGCCTTGTTTTATAAATGTACACTGGTAAAAATTACTGTAGATGTATTACTGTTCATAAATATTGTTTGGAGATATTGTAATGTAGATACTTATTATTTATAAATTGTTGTTTAGAAAAATTTTGTGCAGAAAAGTCAGGGTACTGTAGCTTACCTGACTTTCCTCCTAAACTTAGAGGATCTGAATCCAGTTGGAGGATGGTGGATCAGATGAGACTAATCAACGTGCACACCTGTGGATTGGTCGGTAATGTTAATTTCAGCAGCAATCATATGCAAGTTTTGAACGTCAGTTATGGTTCGGATATTTTACTCATGGTCTTGATATCTTGGCGGCCAAACTGCCAAGTCAATGATCCTTGGCGGCCGGCTGCTAAGGAAATCGAGTTGTATACGCTGGCTTCTCGAATCGATAATCAATAATCGAGTTGTATACGCTGGCTGCCAAGCCAATTATTTAATTCACAATCAATAATCTAAGACAAAGTCACCCAAGACCACGAGGCCAGCATCCACAATTGACGTTCATAACTTTTTAACCGGAAGCAAGGTCAGAATCGATATTGACTAGTCCACGTACTTTTGTCCTAGCTAACCGGAAGCAAGGACACACTTTTTTTTTAAGAGCACAGTACAACTCTGACGCTCACATACACGAGTATACAATCACCCCTATGACGCACACACGCACACCCTACCCTTATGAGCATTTTCGCAATACTGAGTCGGTACATCATCTTGAGATTAACGAAGCAATCACCTCGTCTTCGACGGGAACGTCTCCTCCCACTGAAAGCGCATCACGGAAAGCCCTGGAATAAATCCAGGAAAATGCGAGCACCATTGTCAAATCTGGGATTTGAACTCTGATGGGCTGGGGATACAATCATCCACCTAACCAACTCAACCACAGGTTGATTCGCAAAAACGGTGGCCCCACTTCTAGTCCTATAATAATAGCGCCCCCCGCCTGTCGAACGGTGGGCCCCATCATCCCTAGAAATCGACGGCCTCTCTCCGTTTCACGCGCTCGCATGTGGTTGACGCCGCTGACCCCAAGCAGGGACCACTTGCCCCCTTCCCCTCAACCGCGTGTTTGCGCTCGCTCGACAGGCGCCCAGGTCTACTTTTTCAACGTTGTATACACTTTCACAACATTCAGATGAAACACTTAAAAAAGCCAGTCTAAACATATGCCACATCCGCACGAAAACACTAGAAAATGCATATAACACTGATGCAACATGGATTTACCATGATTGCAACATCTGTAGACAATGTTTGCAACATTCTAAAAATCTCAAATCAGCGTCGCAACATTAGAATATCGTATACTGCAACATGCCAAGAACACTAATGCAACATCGGTAGAAAATTATTGCAATATTCATAGACAACGATTGCAACATAAAAATACTCAAATCAGCGCCGCAAGTTAGAGGAAGGACCATTTCTCCCGGAGGTGGCGGTCTTGATTGCGTCCTCGGGACGCACGACAAGCGGAGGGCGTCGCGTAGCTCGCCCGCCCCTGGCCGCAGGGTAGCGGCGGCCGGTGCGGCTTGCCTGCCCCTCCTTGCCGCGGGGAAGCGTTTCCCTGTGCACGGCCACGCCCCGACTCCCTACTTCGCGGAGGGGATCCTCCGACGATGGGTGTGGCGCGTCCTAGGCCCAGGGGAGCAGCGGCGGGCGCTTTGTCCCCGCCGAGCAGCTCCTCCGGCGCCCCCGCGCAAGGCTGTGGGGGAGCAGCTGAGCTTGTCGGATTTTGGGATCCGACGGTCCACTAGGGGCTACACAGGTGGTTGATTTGTAGGAAGATGATTGTGGAACCAAGAACACGATGGTAATCACAAGAGCACGAAGGGGACACAAGGGTTTAAACAGGTTCGGACCTCCGGAGAGTAATACCCCATATCATCTTTTGGTGGATTGGATTGCAATTGAATGAGAGATGAGGTGAACGTGTCCTCTGAGGGACGTCGTAGGCCGCCTTATATAGTCCAACGGGCTAGGGTTTACAAGTCGGTTTGCATCTAATCCTAGTTGGTTGCAACAAGGAAGGGTACTCCGAGTAGATTACAACTACCATATCTCGTAGTCCTTGATCTCCGGGTTGATTTGAATCGCCTGGCTCGCCTTGAATTACACGCCAAGGAATCTTCTATCTCCTGGACCCGCGCGCCCTGGTCGGGCCTACTTGTCACGTGGGCCTTTCGAGGCCCGTCCGATCGCGAACAGGGGGGCCGCCTACGTAACTACGGTAGCTAAGAGCGTCAATGCTAACAAGGGTGCAGGACAAACGGAGGAGGTGGAGTTCCAGCGGGCCGTGGTTGAGGATGTGACCGCGCTGCCGTGGGCCATGGCGCTCTCCATCGAGGAGGAGAAGCGCTGGTGGTCGGGCCTCGACCTCGAAAATTACCAATGTAGGCCGAGCTACAGGTGCACGTTATCCAGCCCGTTCAAACCATGTATGGATCTGCGCTGCTCCGGTATTTATGCATGTTGTTCCCCCGTAGAGATCACCCAGTCCCTGTATCCCGGCAAAGAATTGCTTGTTTATTCGTCAGCTCTGCCAAATTGTAGTACTGGGTACATATCATCGAGTACAGCCATCGTCAGGTCAAATCAGTTGGAAAATTACAGCTTTACCACATATCTTCATCCATATTTATCCCCTACAGTGAACCATCTCACACACCCGTCTTCTTCCTTCCACTCACCTGATAAACAAAAAACAAGAATCTGACACACCTAACCAACTAAACCATTAGTTTAACCACACTCGAAAATTTTAGGTATCAATTTTAATCTACATAGCTGACCTAACCTAACACATCGTATTACACGCATAAAAATCATGAGTAGCAAATACTACAACGACACTGGACACAGAAGATCATGCTTCTTTGCTAGTTAATCATTTTAATCAGACGAAAAATAAACTTAATATTGCTTGTTTAGCCATTCTTATCAGATCTGCACATGACCACTAATTGGTAACACGTGAACCCGACCTTCATTTTGTACATCTTTCTCGTTGTTGGCACAAGTCACAAGTGGTACAATAGGTCCTCTCTCCAAAATACTATCCTGCGCAGCATCCAACTGCCAGAAAGTTATAGGTTGCATGAAGAACATGTTACAAAATCCCATGGATGTCAAACAACGAACGGGACAATTTTTAACATGTCAGACACTACACGAAATTTGGCTCGAAAGGCTCTTTAGGTTTGCTACAAGCATTCTTCCAGTGACTCAGAACTCCGCATTTTGAACATTTTGGCTTTTTCTTTCTTGGAGCCTTTGTCAAACTACCTCTATCAGTACAGGGTGTGTATCTGCAACCCTGTGCCCTGCATATGGTGCAAAATGGAATCACTTAGCGCAAAACAAAAACTGTGTAGAATTACAGTGCTGAAGTTTTTTTGTATGGAAGTTCAGATACATGTAACAGGATACCATTTAGCAAAAAAATTGACAATTAAACCGCTCATGTTTTTTTGTACGGAAGTCCAGAGATGGCTATATTCAAATAGCAATCAGTTTAAGAAATAGATGCCTCTCATAGGTCGCACAGAGTTGAATCGGTGTGTTAAATACTACTCCCTCCGTTCCAAATTTGATGACTTCTATTTGTTTATATGTAGATCTCCATATGTGAACAAATGAAAATCATCTAATTTAGAACGGAAAGAGTATGTTCTAATCATTTCTATCAGCTCCACAACTCTTTATCGATTAGTACTAGTTCCCACTAAGCGTGCCAAATATTACGTTTTATACAATGCTTGCAAACAACAGGAAATAAAACTATACCATATGTTCAGTGCTAAAATACTATTCTAAAGCTTGGAACCTAGCTTAATTAACAGCACACACATACACGAGGGTGTCAGTGTAAATAATAACTATCTTGTACTATATAATTAATTTGAAATAAAAACATATCATCATAAGCAGGCAACAGTAGGTAGTTCATTTAAAAAAAATTGACAGTATTAGTCAAACAGCAGCAACTATCGCAAGATTGAATAAGTAAAACTAACATATTTAGGATAAATTTTGTCATTCCAAAAACAGCTTATGTAGTAGTTCCAGACCAAAGTTAAATAATTTTGGTACACATAAACTGCAAGCATTTTGGCCACTGATAGCCTAGCTAATTAACATTTTTTTTTGCAGATCGGGCGTGTATGTTAAGCTACAATAATTTCGAGGGAGCTATCCCTTGGCAAAAAAATGAAAATCAATGATAATCAAAGCTAAAAGAATTCGTTCCCTGTAATTCTGCCATTTCAAAAAATACGGCTTACATACTAGTTCCAGTTCTAAAAAAATCAGCGGATGCAGACAAGATCAGTACCAGTTCATTTATCCATCGTTATAGTTCCAATTTAACACCCCAAAACTCGAAACAATGATTGATTTAACAAAAAAACACGCGATTGGAGATTAAGATAGAAATACACACCTCCTGGTCCAACCGCTAGTGGCTTCTGAAATTAAGGTGTGAGCGGCAGGGTCATATCCGGAACCGCCGAGCCGTGCGCCTGTACTCACCACCTGCCGCCGTGGAACACAACTTCCGGTCCATGGCTAGATCCAGCAATCCCATCGCAGCCGCTCGGACTCCCGCCGCCGGCACTTGACACCCGCGAAGCTTGCCGATTAAGGTTGCAAGCGGCGCGGGACATCCCGTCACGCCGCCAAGCCGCCCCGCAAATTTAATCCATGCGGCGCCGTTGGGCTGACCGTGTAATGTCTAGCGGGTTCAAGCGGTCGTGCCGCTCTGGACGCCGGGCGTCCGCATATCCCGCATCATCTGCTTCGTTTACTTTTCGACTGAAGAAAAAAGGGCGCTGCCAACTTGATACTTTTTTTTAGCCTACATGCAAGCGATTGCTACAGCCGCATCAGCACACGTGACACGCCTTTGGATCTATTGTGTTTATTTGAAGCATCTTTAATTTAGTTAAAGTATACCTAGTTGTGTTCTAAGTTTTCTTTTGCGAGTGTTCGTATATATAAATTTTATACTACTACTTTTACACAGAAATTTGTGAAGTTTTTTCTTTTTTGATTTGATTAAGTTACTTAGATGTGTAATAATTATGTGTTTTGCTAAAGGTGGATACAAAGCGCCGATCAATATAATTTTTGGTGTATCATGAATGCCATCTGTCCGTTTTAGCGATCAAACAGACAAAAAAGGATAAAATGAAGCCGGATTACATCGCACGATCAGTCAAAGGGTCGTCGTGTGGCTGCCAGGCAGGGTCAGGGCAGACGCGCACAGACTCACGGACTGTCCGCCTCTTGTCCGTGGGAACGCAAAATGACCTCAAATTTAGGTTCGAATTGAATCGCGGCGGACCAAAATGCGGAGCAGCCGCAGCCGGAGCAGGGCCGCACCACCGCCGACTGCTCTGGTGGTGGTGCTCGACGACAGCGATGATGAGGACCCGGCGCCGCTGCGGGTGAGGAGGAGGAGGGGGGGTTGTCCACCGGCGACACAGGATGCAGCGCCCAAGCCGCCGTGAAGCGCGAGCTCAGCGACGACACCGCCGCCGGAGGAGGCGCCGTAGAGCTCAACTACGAGGAGCTCTACAATTTTTTAATTTTTCAGTAGTTTTTATTTTATATTTGTTATTTATGTAAATTAGATCAAATATTATGAATTCGACTAAAATTCATTGAATTTTGCTTCGTTTAATTAAATTTAGCCGAACATGAGGGACCGGTCTGGGACCGCGACTGGATGGCCGGTCGGCCCCAAGCCGCTTTCGCCGCTGAGGCGTCCCCAAACGACGCTAAAATAGCTTCGAAAAACAGCTTAGGGGGTCAAACGGCTGAAGATGCTCTTCATGCAGCGACTCAACGTACACGTTAACAACTTATAACGCGAATGGCTCATGCAGACTGACATACATGTACGCACTACAACCATGCAACTAGCTACTCAAGTCACCACGGCGTGATGCTTACTACGTACTGTAACTGATTGCTGGCGGGACTTTGCGGGCACTTGCGGGTTACCGCGTTGTCCGTGAAAAGTTAAACGGCGCAAAACGGACAGCCGCAGTGACCCGCTAATAAATCTCGATCCCGCTTCGGTGTGTGGCGGGCAGCCGCATCCCGCCCCACCTGCAACCTTGTTGCCGATGCCTGCGATTCCGAAGGCCTAACCATTGACATGGGCGCCGCATCTAAGACCCGCAGGCTACATAAAGAGCAAGCTCCAAATTAGAAACCATGTCGATCTGGGACACGAAAAAGAAATATTAGGTTAGAGAAATTTCTCAACCTGGGCAGTGAAGATCCGGCAACATGGATTAGCCCATCCATTTTGAGATCCATGGCGGGCAAGCTCGCTGGATGGGGGAGAGAAAGAGAGGACGGAAATGATGAGGATCTGCCAGGGAAGAGAGCAGTAGGCATTTATTTTACCACACCTCGCTCCATTTGTATCTGTAGTTTTGTACCATGTGAGAGAGAGAGGAGAGCAGTATGCAGGCAGCAGTCTGTGCCATGTGGAACCGCCCCCACACCCACCCCCACGTGATTGCAAATGTTCCATTTCAAAATTAACCACACCAACCTCATACTAACCACGGAAAAAGCTAACCACTGCAATAGAAACACTTGTTGTCTATATAGTTTTCACATCTGTATATATACCTTCAAAGCTAACGGGCTGCAAGCCCATTTATCCTTTTATTTTTTTAAATTATGTTTGTGTTGTAATATTATGTATTATTATAAAATACTTATATAATTTGTAAAATATATAAATATAATATATATATAATTTAATCTTATTATATAAATATAAACAATTGTTTTTTATAATTATATAAATTATAAACACGATTTACAAGGACGTACATTTATTATTATATAAATATAAACATGATTTAAAACACAAATTTTTCATAATTATATAAATATAAATGAAATTTATAAATAAAAACATTTTAAAATTATATAAATATAAACACGATTTATAAACACGAACATAATAAAATGTACGTGTTTGTAAATCGTGTTTATAATTTATATAATTATAAAATGTTCTTGTTTATAAATTATGTTTATATTTATATTTATATAATAAGATAAATTTTCTATATTTTTTATATTTCTATTTCTATTTATATCTTTTACAAATTATATAAGTACGTTATAATAATTTTAAAATATTTTTATTTACAAAGACGTACATTTTATTATGTTCGTGTTTATAAATCGTAAATATTTTTATTTATAATTTTTTTATATATTTATATAATTATGAAATGTTTGTGTTTGTAAATGAAGTTTATATTTATTAATAATATAATGTACGTCTTTGTAAATTGTGTTTATATTTATATAATTATAAAATGTTCTTGTTTATAAATCGTGTTTATATTTATATTTATATAATAAGATTAAATTTTATATTTATATGTTTTACAAATTATATAAATACTTTATAATAATAAATAATTTTACAAACACGAACATTATTTTAAAAAAGAATTTATAAATGGGCTTGCAGCCCGTTAGCTTTAAAGGTATATGTAGGGTTGTGAGAGCATTTGGACAACAGATGTGTCCTAGCGTAATGGTGTGCATCTACTTGTACTAGGAGTTGGTGAGTTCGAATCCCATATTGGCCATTTATTTTTACATATCAGACACGCCGAGACCTCCGGCGTTTCTGAGTTGAGTTGACACGCCAGGATGATTGGCGTGTCTAAAAGGGGTCAGATCGTGCTAAAAATTTGAAACGGGGTCAAATCGTGTTAAAAATGGAAAAGAGGTCAGAACAGTAAAATTGTCCCAACCTGGGCTAATAGAGGAAACATGTGTTCCATCCTTCTACGCCTACCAGCCCTACCTACTGAACATAGCCTGCTCCTTCAGGGGACAAACCTTCTGACACCAAACAATCCCGAGGAATGCATGAACGATGCAGATTCATACGAGCCAATAGCCCGTCCTACATACGTTCGCACTCGCCTCGACCTCGCCCTCCTTGAGACCATGGATGCGCCACCCCTGTCGTCTGCACGCGCCCGCGATGGGATCGTTATCCGCGACGCGCTCCCGCTGCTGCCACCACCACCATCATACGCGGCGGCCTCGTAATACGCGCCACCGCCCCAGCCGCAAGATTTGTGGGCGCTGCATTTCCAACCAGCGTATCCGTTGACGCCACTGCCGTCGTACGTGCCTGGGTGGACTCGCTGCCGCGTCATCGCCTGTCCTCGCCCGACTCTACCATTCGCTATCAGTGGGAGTAAGTTACCACGTCGTTGGTCACCATGAGCATGCCGCCCGTGCCACTGGGCACGACCGGTGAGGAGGCATACTCCCGGCAACTAGCGACTGAGAACGCCGAGGCAGACCGCGATCTCAACGCGGAGTACGCGGAATCGCTAGAGAAACCAGTTGTGGTCGATGCACCACGTCCCGACCGAGCCGCACGAAGGGCGGCACGGGAGGCCGAGCATGCGGCCGCGATGGCGAGCTACCAGGCCGACTTCCCGTTGGCGCAGCTGCCGCCGCCATTCATTGATCTCACGAGCGACAAGGAGATAGACGACGGTGATGGCGCCTAGGCGGTCTGGCGCGTCTTATTTTTATTATTTTTAGTTCAATTTTCATTTAATTAATGTAATATGGACTTTTAGGTTACGTTGACCTTGTTTAATGAATGTTTAGATTTAATTAAAAATGCATCTTTTGCAAATGCGTTGGCCGTGTTGGAGGACCGCGCGGCTGTTAGCCTGTTAGGCAATATACAAACACGAGTATCCGCGCGCCGGAAAAAAACCAGACAAAACCGGCGTATGAATGCGTCGCATTGGAGTTGGGCCGACGCATTTCTCCGGTTTTGGTCCACCTGGGTCGGCATGCAAGGTCAAAAACTGCGGTCCAATAGGGCGGCCCAAACGGGGTGAGATCTGCTTTTGTCCACTTTTCGGTCCACCGCGATCGACCCAAATTGAACCCAAATTTGAGTCATTTTGCATTCCCGCTGACATCACACGCGTTTGCCCTAGGCCCATGTGGCAGCCTCACGACACACCTCTGGCTGCCCACGCGGCGTGGACTGGCCCCATTAATTAATAGGACCGACCGCCCCCACCCCCACCAATCCTCACTTCACTCCTCACGCCCACCTCGTTCCCCGAACCCCTGCACGTGGGCCCCGCCATTTCGAACAACTGGGAAACTGGTGGCTTGCTGAGTAGCCACCGTACCCGCGAAGGCTCAACGTCCCAATCTCATCAAGGACGCGGTCTGGTAATGGCAGAACGGGTGGCCGGTGCCCTACTCCGACGTTAAGCTTCCCAAGAGATGGGACTTCATTGCTATTTTTCAATCATATATTATTTTTTTAAATATGCACTATAATTTTTTTCAAAACATTTATAAAGTATTAGCATGATAGAATGTTGCAGCCCATTTTGCACATTTTTTTAAAACAATTACAGAATTATAATCGTGTGTTATAGATAATATACATATAAATAAAATAAATTTATATTATAAATATAGTCATGTATTGATTTACCAATTATACATATAAATTTTTTAAATTTTAAAACTATTCATATAATAATTTTTCATATACAAATTTTAAAACTATTCATATAATAATTTTTCATATACAAGTATTTAATAAAATATCTAATAATTTTATTTGTTTGTTTTTTGAAAAATGCGTATATAAATGAAGGAAATACATGCCATTAATTGAAAATAATACATTATATTTTAGATCATTATTGTCATCATCATGCATAGTAGTTGGTCCAAATTTATTTACTAAAATGTGATCAATTAACCAAATGTTTAAGCTTTTAATTAATGATTTTACAATGTTCATCCTTTTAATTAATGCTCATATTATATAATTTTTTTTAGATAATAATAGTGGTGAAATGTTATAGAATTAATTTAAATATATAGAATGTATAATTGTGTGAATAGTTTTATAATTTATAATTTATTTATAAACGTTTCAAAAAATGTAGTGCAGAATGTTTTAGAATAGTACATGATTTTAGAAACAGCAATGCAAAATATTTTTAAAATACAAGATTATAATTTACTTATATTATGTAAATTTTTTTGAAAAATAATAGTGCAAATAATAAAAACGTAAATGTGTTGCGTGGCCCACTACACGCTTATAGATTTTATAGATGTGGTTCCCTTTTGTGACTTGCAGCAATGCCCAGTGGTAGACTGATTTTTGCTATAGGTCGTGGATTGGAATTTCACAGAAGGCATGATTTTTTTAATTATATTTCTGGGTCATTTACAGATGAACCCCTTCACATCAAAGACTTATTCATAAATGAGATTGGAGATATTTTCTATAAAATAACATGCAACTAACACGTGGGCCCTCACCATATTGGCACACCAAGCGAGTAGAGCATACGTCTGCATACTGATGGAGGATCCACAATTGCACACTTCAATACATTAAAGCACTAGTTTCATGTATTTGCCAAGTTTAGGTACCAAAGTAATCGTGATGGATAAGTTGAGGTACCAAAGCTTTGGTACTCCATTTTGACCAAAAAAAAAATCCTTGAAGATGATACATTATGAAAACATATCGACATAAAGTTTCTCCGTCTTGTCGATACAAACAAATTTGATTTTTGAATAATTTCAATCTGAAACTGTATGTGGCCTGTGGGTCCCAGAAAAACTGCATAATTGGCTTCGGTTAAAAAGGGCCATTTCTGGCCATACCGGATCGAAAAGCCCAATTTTGGTCCATACAAAACTGAAAAGCCCCTTTTTGGCCTGAAAAGCCGCCGCTTTCATCCCGGGGAGGCTAAAAAGTCTTTTCGTGCCCGACCGACATGCATATAGAATAAAGAAAAAAAAAATCAAATCGCTATATATTTTTTGAATTTCATATAAAAACAATATATGTTAAAAATAATATTTCTTATTAATGAAAGATTTTCTAGCATATTTTCCTTAAAATCCAGTTGAAGTGGGATTGTATAACGCATTTTCATTTTTAATTGATATTTTGATGGAATTAGCTAGGTATTTTTGTTCCAAGTCCTCAATTATATGCCTTGATAATCTTGCTTTAAAAAATACACCTTATATAAAGGAATGAAGGGAGTACAAGATTTATAGATGCCGCATCGACATGTTATGATTGTCAAGTTATACTATGACAAGGATATCAAAAGCATGGAAAGCTCATGATAAGTGATGTGCTTTACTTTTTACCTCATTATTAGCGTGAGGGAAAATCAATAATCAATTTCTGCTAGCTCACAATTCGTGTGAACATCAAATATATTTATATTTGGCCTTCTCATGTACGTAAATGCAAAACCCTTGTAACAATGTGATGGTTTAAAACAATGTAAATATCTCGTTGATCTTGATAGTAATGCTTCTTCCACCTCTAACAACTTGGTATTGTTCATTGCACCCATTTCAACAGTGGCAGGAAAGATATCCCCAACTGAATTTGTATCATGCCTCTTAATCGGTGATGAAGTTATCATGCTCCATATCACACTGGAACAAAGGCTTGAACGGTTGAGGGTAAACTTCACGCTGTCAGTGGTTTCACATAGCCAGATATAGAGAATTCACCGGTGAAATGTCTAGCTTCATGTCTTCCACAGTCAGTTGCCCGGTTCACTGAGATGAAGTATGTGCTGATCTACAGGAAACCCGATATAACATCCTTGCAGACTATGAAGCTAAGTTGCTTCTCGTGAAGTTTTGCATCATAGACTTGGATTTGGTTTCCCCCAAAATCACACAATGGCTACAGACTAAAGCTGAGAAGATATCATATTGAAATAAGGGGATATGAAATTCACGAGGAGAAGTGGACGTATATATAGGAGGGAGTTGCATGCCACAACGGTCTATCATTCTTTATGTGTTTGAGATATTGAAATCAAGGTACAAAAAGCATGAAACTTAACAATGGCTGCCGCTGCTTCTATTCTCAAACGTTTTTGCCCTGCAATTCGTGCAGACATTTTCTATATCTGTTTTTCTCAAGTACATTGCTTTTTTTTGTTCCAGTAATGGCATGGTTCTGAATGATAAATATATGTATAAAATTATAGTGTTATCATCAATCAAACATTTCAGAGTGTGGCTACGAATAAAATAAAAGAGAAAGTCGGTCTATATACCACTTTCCGAGTTTGCATATTCAAGTTTTGCCGTTTATAGTATTTCGATCTATGTCACTAAAGTGTGCGAAGAAATTATGTTCATGCCACTTAACACCTTCTTCGTGAGATACAGTTAGTTTGTCGTCATCTTTGAGCTGTTTGCTTCCATATGGGACCCATTGCTTCGCCAGGTCAACCAGGAAGACGCATTTGGATGTAGTAGTTTTTCTATGGTGCCCGTAGTTGACGTGACATGACATAAGGGGACAACGACACCATATGCATGGGACTCTTCTTCGAACGCAAGGAAGCTAATATTAAGGGGAAAATTGTATGAAAAAAATTGGCCGAAATGGAGTTCTGGATCTCTGAAAATTTGAGAAACGATGTGCGGCCTTAGATTGCAGCGACCAGAAAAAAAAAGAGAAATAAAGAGGATGAGAGATCCAATCTCAGAGGGGTCCCACCTTCCAGAACCATGGAGGCGAAGATATAGCAAGGGAACCCTTCCCCCGCCAAGGGGGAGGCCAAGGAGGAAGAAGAAAGAGAAGGGCAGACCTCTCTCCTTTCTAATCACCCGGTGGCTTTCGAGTATCAGTGGGGGAATCCTCATCAACACCTTAAACTCCACCGGCTTCATCTAGTCCCCCCACTTCTATTCGGAGGTCCACTCTCTCACAAATTGCTATAATCTCTC
Organism: Bromus sterilis; assembly: GCA_950022295.1. Lineage (NCBI taxonomy): Eukaryota > Viridiplantae > Streptophyta > Magnoliopsida > Poales > Poaceae > Bromus > Bromus sterilis. The sequence goes on along the minus strand of OX465599.1, from coordinate 333,451,455 downwards.
TCTTGAGCATGGTGCTTTTATTATGAATTGTTTCCCAACGATTTATTGCACCTCTGTTATGTTTGAGTAGACTGCTTTTATCCTATGGGTTGATTAATTGGATATTGATAATATGAGTTGGATGCTTATTTGTTCTTGTCCTTTGGTGTTTCGTGTCTGAGCGCGGGCGTATGTGGATCATTCTTTGAGGTGCTGCAATATGTAATCATTTACTGATTGTGGGTTGTTGGAGTGATAGAATACCTACACCCTAGTTCGTAAGAGTTGCATATGGGATGATGAGAACTTATAGATCTTAATTCTATGGTTGGGGTGTATACTTTAAAAGTTCTTATTAGTTGTGGACGCTTCCTAGGGTTTTCAATCATAAGTACATATGATTCAAGTGAGGATAGTATGTGGCCTCTCCCACATATAAAACTAGATGATGCCCCGCACGTTGTTGCGACAAAATTTTGCAATATAATCCAGTGAAATATTTGGTTAAATAAAACTCGAATATTTGAAACAATAAGTTTTAACTAACATATGAATTTAATATAAACATCATAATGGAATGAAAAATTCACATGCATGCATGTTGCATGTTAGGGTGGGTTTTTATTATGCATGGTGAAATATGGAGGTGGACATTTTCTCATGCATGTTGAGTGATGATGTGGCATGCTTGCATGTTGAGAGAAATAAGCTAGTGGGGACTAGCTATTTAGATATAGAAGATTGTAATGATAATAATTATCTAGTTACTAGTTTTCTATGGACAATTCCACAACAACGATCCTACACTAACCCACACTCACAATTTTTTTTCTTTATTCTTCTTCTATAGAACAACCCCAAACATTTATTTACTTGTTATTTAGTATCTTTCTAAGCTATCCAACTATACTCATAAAGTAGTATTAATTCTTCTTTCTAGATAAGGAAAATGTTTGTGTACGTAGAGTTGTATCAGTGGTAGATAGAACTTGAGTGAATATTAATCTTGCCTCTAGCTCCTCGTTGGTTTGACATTCTTATTTATCGAAAAGGCTACAACTGATTCCATATACTTATGGGTTGTCAAAACTTTTTTTGGTGCCGTTACCGGGGAGCAATAGCGTAGGGTGAATATTTTTGGGTGCGTTTGTTGGCTTTATCAGTAAGTAGATTTTATTTCCTTTTCTAAGTTGTTATGTATCTTTAGTTATGGATATGGAGCACGAAACATTAGTTGTACTTGCAATGACAAGGTGTTCTGGTCGCTCTTAAACTTTTGAGTACCGAACTTCGTATGCTCATGAAAGTAATCATGTACCCTCTTCCAAATAGCTTGTCAGGATTGCCTTACCCCCTTCGATGCATCAACGCTAATGTCTAGCCATGATGCAGAAATCATTTTGTCCTCCGCCTCCACGTATGTTTCATGTCCTTTGGCTTTGCTTCCTCTTGTTCCCACGAGCTTATGCTATGAGCTCGTCCTTGAACAAAGGTTCGTCATCGATGGCCATGGTGGCTTGCCCTCATGTCTCTTGTCCTTAGTCTTGATCATCATCATATTCATCATTTTAGCCCTAAGTGTGGAGGCCACTACCATGTAACATGCCAACCATGATGTTTGTGGGGTAGTCGAAGTATCTCGGGTGCTCGGACGTCGAGATCAGCAATTCAACAAACAGTTTGCGGGCATTAGTGGCACTGGTGACGAACGATCAAAGTTGGCTCCTTCGCTGCATCACGGGCAAGTAGCCGACCGCACATCGTTGAGGTCGATGGGCCGCTCCACGGGTTTGGACGACACAGGATTGCCAACCTCCGGCAAGATGTTCCTAGAAGAACTGGGGAAGCTAGCGAGGCATTGGTTGGTTGTTGCCAAACAGCTGTTGGAATAAACCACGCTGTCCAGTCCGGTTTGGACTTGGAACCGTCACCGTATACGTATAGGACAAGTAGTAGCAGAGGTTAGCTGCTATATATATGCGTGTACATCCAAGAAGCAACCACCGGGGTACATCCAAGAAGGAGAAGAACACAACGTACTGAAGCTACACAAGGCATTGTACGGGCTACGACAAACTTCTCGGGCATGGAACATCAAGCTTGACAGTACATTAGTTTCTCTCGGGTTTGAGAAAAGTCCACTGGAGCATACAATGTATAAGCGAGGACAAGGAAAGGATGCTACTAGTTGGCATCAACGTCGACGACCTGTTGATTACTGGAGCAGATGAAGCAGTGATTGCAAAGTTCAAGCTGCAAATGAAAGAGATTTTCAAAATGGATGATCTAGGGCTCTTGAGTTACTACCTTGGGATGATCGAGGTACAACAAAAGCCGAAAGGGATCACGCTATGCCAGGAGGCGTATGCAAAGAACGTTCTTGAAAGTTGTGGCATGAATGATTGCAAACCAGCTCATGTTCCAATGGAGCCTCGTCTTAAACTTAGCAAGAACAGTGAAGCACCCGCGGTTGATGCAATGGAGTATAGAAGAGTGGTCGGAAGTTTAAGTTATCTTGTGGATACACGACCGGACTTGGCCTATTCCGTTGGCATAGTGAGTCGTTTTGTGAAAGCACCCACGACGAAGCATTGGACTGCTGTGGAGAATATACTCATGTACATCAAAGGGACAATAAACTTTGGTTTGGTCTATTTGAGAGAGAAGGAGAAAGAGATGGTGGAGCTACTAGGCTACAACGATAACGACTTTGCAGGAGATATGGATGACCGTAAAAGTACATCGGGCATGGCATATTTCTTGGGAGGAAACATAGTGAGTTGGCATTCATAAAAGCAGAAGGTGTGGTCGCATTATCATCCCGGGAAGCTGAGTATATTGCGGTTGTAACCGCGGCGTGTCATGGTGTGTGGCTAGAAAGGCTACTCGGTGACTTCACCAGTGAAGAACCGAAAGGAGTGATGCTGAACTTTGACAACAAGTCTACAATCTCTTTATGGAAGAATCCAGTGCATCATGGTAGATGCAAAAACAACGATACAAGGTATCACCATCTACGGAAGTGTGTAGAAAAAAGCAAAATTGACATCAACTATGTTGCACGAATGACCAGCTTGCAGATATTCTTACCAAATCTTTAGGACGAGAGAAGTTCGTAAAGATACGAAAAAGGATCGGCGTCCAACCTATGAAGTAAAGACATCGTGTTTAGGGGGGTGATTGTTGGAATAAACCACGCTGTCGAGTCCGGTTTGGACTTGGAACCGTCACCGTATACGCATAGGACTAGTGGTAGCCGAGATTAGCTATATATGCGTGTAGTCTGCCCTTTGTAATCTGTACCGAGAGTTTATACCAGATCAATATACAAAGTTCACAACAGGACCGATACGGTCCTGTAGCTAAAAAGCTTGCTTCGTGCACTAGTAATCCGGCGGCTGGTTCTGTACGTGAATACTCGCCGGAACTAGAGTTTAGTATGTGAACGTTGCTGGTTGCTTCTCATCGTCGTCATCGTCGGTCATTGAATCATCGCCGGAAAGTACTCGGTGTCGAGGTCTGGGCCAACAACAGCCCACACGTGTACGGCAATTCCAACACTAGTAGGCGAATCCTTGGCGGTCGAGCATGCGAGGAGACCTACCTGGCCACGGTGTCCGCGTTCGCTGCTGCTATGGCAGCGGTCAAGCTCGGCTATTGGTTGTACCCTAGGAAAATGTTGGCCTCGAGGATGTCTATGGCAACAACGGGTGGCTACACGGCCATGGAGCCGCAACCATAGCGACAACCTCCTCTTCCTTCTTCTTGGCGACAGTAGCGGAAACCTCCACCTTCTTCTCGTCCTCCATTGGTCGCATTTGGACATCTGGATGGACAGCGTCGCTCGCTCTTCGGGAGTGCTCTCCTCCTTCGGCTTCCCTCAACCGGTCCTAGAGGGATGGGGCGGGTTTCAGCCTGGAAGGTGACGGTAGGAGTTCCATCGACCATTAAGAGATTGGGGCGAGATTGGGGAGTGGAAGTGGCGGTAAAGGGGAATGTGGCACTGGTGGGCGGTCCAGGGGAGGGCAATGGAGGACAGCGAGGGCGTTCGTTCAGTGTCTGCGAGAACCAAAATCCCCCGCTGTGGCGAGGGCTGTAGAGTCGCTGGCGAAAGGAGGGTGAGCTGGTTTCGCTGCCGGAGGAGAAAGGATTGGCGCCCTCGCCGTGGACGGAGATTGAACGGCGGAAGAGCGCCACCGTGACAATTTCTCCCCCCGACAGGCGAACGTCGAGGGAGGGGGGAACAACGTAGCCTCTGGTGACCATGATCAGGGCGCGGACGCTGGTGAAGTCCCCCGAGAAGCAGAACTGATCCGCCGACAGGAAATCTCCCAAGTGAGAGAAGAAGAAATCAGCGCCCTCATGGTGCCACAGCTCATCGGGGTACTCGATCGCCTCGACCTCGGCCAGGTCGGTGAAGACGGCGAGCGACCGGTTGTCGCCATCTTGGGGGCGCTTGAAGAAGAGCGTGTTGCCCTGGAAGGAGATGGGCCCGTGTCCCGTGACGCGGTGGCAGTCTTCCGCGTCGTGGAAGGAGAGGCGAGCAGCGCCGCGGGCAGAGGAGTGGGTGGCCATGGTCGGATAGTTATGAACAGTCGCAATGGCGTCGCGGATGAAGCGGAAGGGGTGCGACATTGGCGAGGCGAGGTGGACGTAGGCGATGTTGTCTACGCGGCGGAGGAGGCAGGGAGGTGGCACGATCATGGGGGTGTGAGGTGGCATGGGGAAACGGTGGCAGGGGAGTGTGGCGGCTGGTGCTTGCAGAATGGCTGGCGAGCGTGGGCGAGTGGAGCCCCCGCCAAAGACGAGGGGGAGGCGGAATGGAGGAAGCTCGTTGATGAGGACGCAGTGGCGTCCGAACCAGATGGCGTCTCCATTGGATACGGCGGAGCCGGCGGACGAGCCGGATGCGGTGTGCGTGCCCGTGGTGTGCGCCATGTCGCTGCAAGGAGGGGGCGAGAGAAATGCTGGGTTAGCAGTGGGGAAAGGGGGCATGTCAGGGAAGAAGGGAAGGATGCGGGTGGCCACACACCTGTAACTCCGGTGGCCGGAGCGCCAGCAGCGGGAGCACCGGACCGGATCTCTGCAATCGACGATGGTGTGGTCACTGGCCAGGCATCGGAAGCAACGTCGCTTTTTTTTGGAGTGAGAGGTGAGGTGCCTTTGGGCGGCCATGGCGATCGGTTTATATAGGAGAGCTGGGTGCGGTGGTTGGACGTTGGAGAGGAGTGCCTCCCGGTAGGATCGAGGCGTCGCGGGTGATGGGTGGAGGGACGTAGCAGCAGTGGCTGTCGCAATAGGCGTGCTATTGAGGCAACTGTCATTCAAGACCTGTGGTGTCAGGGGGAGGGGAGGGGACAGGGCGTGCGGGAGGGGGGCGGCGGGCGTGGAGATTTGTCTCTCTGCATGGGGAAGTGGCGAGCGGATCTCACCCGCGTGAATAACCGCCTCGGGAGCGTACGAAGCTGGATTTGGAGCAGGTTCCGGGGCCTATAGGTCAGGGAGAGCCATGTTTTGTTTGTAGCTGTTGTCTTCACAGGGAGACGAGGGGGGCGCATTGAGTGTTGAAAGACAGGGCTCAGCCCCGCTGCTGTCCATGACAGCCAGGTGTGGTGAAGTGTGACAGTGAGATGATGATGGTGTTGAGGCGTGCTGGTGAGGTCCTGGAGTGGTCAAAACCACCTGGGTCCCAGTTGTGTGTTGGGGGGCGATCTGAGAGGGTGATGGCGGAGAGTTGGTGGATCGTGTGAGTGAACGTGGCGTTTTTTGATCAAATTTTGCGCACACAGTGTTCATGGATTGTGACAGCTCGACATGTGGTAATACAACCGGGGGGGAGGTTGTGGAGCTAGTTTTCTCCAAGGTACTAGTTTGACCGAGAGGTGTTTGGCTTGATTGTTTTGGAGCTAATAACAATCCATACCGGGGTGGAGAGGCAATGGTTTGCACAGTTAACTGGTGATGTGACAAGGCAGTGGTAACGGTCGAAAACAAGTTTATTAAAGCTAAAACCCGGGCGATGAGGCCTAACCTTTTGTGCAGCGTGGGAACGGGCGGCCGAGATCTCTTCTGCATGGCGATGCCCCTCCTCCGAGCCGCAGGATGGCGACTCCCCATGCACGTAGCGCTCCTCCGTGCGCGGCACAGAGCGGGGACCGACGCGCGGTGATTCCGGGGCATCAACAGGGTTGTTTGACCGGGGGGCCACCGTGAGCGATGCGAACAGGCATGGAGCGCAGAGTGGCGAGGTGGCGGTGATGATGGCCGCCATGGCAGGAGAAGAGGCGAAGAAGGCGAAGGCGCAAGGGGATTCCTGCGAGACCTCGATGTCGGCCAGGTCGCCGCCGAAACGCAGGAAGAGGAGGGCGCGGACGAGCTCGGAGTCAACTTTGAGGTCGGACTTGTGGACGAAGAAGTTGATTTTGGTGGCATCCTGGAACTCGAGCGGCAAGCAGATGAACTTGGTGGCGAAGCAAGGCTGCAGTTTTTGTTGGAAATCCTTCCCAGGGGCGTCAGAGAGGCGAAGCTCGCGAGTGAGGAAGTCCAGGCGAGCATGGAACGAGCAGCAGCGGAGGACACTGGCGGAGAGGTTGTGGTGTCTGAGGAGGGCAGGAACTTAATGGAGAGTGAGTTTGTGAGCATAGGGGGAGCCGCAGCAAGGACCTCGGCGATACGGGGTGATGAGACCTCGAAGGAGAATAGGTCGCCGTCGATATGCTCGACGTTGAAGAGGGGGGCGCTGCCGCCAAGGCAACCTTGGAGGATGATCGCAACTAGTGTGGCATCTAGGTCGAGAGAGGTGTGGGAGACATGGATCCGGAGGGCGCAGGGCTTGTCCTCGTGCCTCGTGTTGACGGGAAGCCGCAGGCACCCCCAGACCTGGGTTCGGAAGTCGCCAACGCCGAGAGCAGCACGAATGGCTGCCTGAGCAGGCGATTCAACAGGCGTGAGAAAGGGGTCCGGTTTGGCAGTGGATGGGCATGTTGCAGGCGCTGCATGGTGTCTGGTGGCGGTGGCAGCGGCGGCGGGGATGGCCGGAGGTATGAAGGGAGGAGGAGGGGGGCGCAGGGCGCGCGGTGGGGGGCGAGGGGGGCGTGGGGGCTTCATCGACCGAGTATGACCGTCGACCTCATTCCAACACTAGTAGGCGAATCCTTGGCGGTCGAGCATGCGAGGAGACCGACCTGGCCACGGTGTCCGCGTTCGCTGCTGCTATGGCAGCGGTCAAGCTCGGCTATTGGTTGTACCCTAGGAAAATGTTGGCCTCGAGGATGTCTATGGCAACAACGGGTGGCTACACGGCCATGGAGCCGCAACCACATAGCGACAATCTCCTCTTCCTTCTTCTTGGCGACAGTAGCGGCAACCTCCACCTTCTTCTCGTCCTCCATTGGTCGCACTTGGACATCTGGATGGACAGCGCCGCTCGCTCTTCGGGAGTGCTCTCCTCCTTCGGCTTCCCTCAACCGGTCCCAGCGGGATGGGGCGGGTTTCAGCCTGGAAGGTGACGGCAGGTGTTCCATCGACCATTAAGAGATTGGGGCGAGATTTGGGAGTGGAAGTGGCGGGAAAGGGGAATGTGGCACTGGTGGGCGGTCCAGGGGAGGGCAATGGAGGATAGCGAGGGCGTTCGTTCAGTGTCTGCGAGAACCAAAATCCTCCCGAAATTGGGCTGGAGATGGATCACCGCGGATCAAAAAATGTACAAAGCTCCGTTTGAATTCCCACATTGGGTCGCATTATTTTTTCCCACGTATCCAAACGAACGACGGAGAACTAAATCAGACAATTTGGACCCCATTGGAGTTTCCTGTAGCGCATGAGCATATGTGCATATTGTTAGTATATCATCATAACCTTTGGACCTCATCAGATTACTCGTTACGGAGAGTGGCATATCAGTTTTGCACTACACGGATATGGTATATTTGCTAGAGTTTTTTTTTAACTTCTGCTAGAGTTGCTCTAAGGAGGAAAACTCTATGGTACGACAACAACTTCGCTGGCTGGAGCAGTACCTCACCATGAAAAGCGAGCACAAGGCCATAAAAGAGGTGAGCCCTGAGTACTTGGATTGGTATCAACAATAACATTAGGTGATCGTCTCCTCACTCCATTACCGAATGAGCCATTGGGTAGCTGGTAGGGGTGACGACCGCTTATGAGGTGTGATCGACACTCCATAACATGTTCACTTCTGACCACTTCCATTAGACGTTTGATGAGGCAGTGGCGGTTGTCAACCAACTCCGGGTCGAAGAGAGACATGAAAGCGGCAGTGTCCATGCTGGTAATCACGTGCAGTTTGATGCCAGGAAGAAGGGGAACCTGGGGAGGATGTTGGCCCGTAACAAAGTGCTCATGTGCTTTAACAAAGTTTTAAATAGCGCGCTAAGTCTTTTAGCGGCGGACCTTTTCGAAATGCTATAGCGTGCTACAACGATACTATAACGCGCTATTTAAGATGTTTCTTCATATATTTGGTGCTAAGTTACTTAGCGCCGGACCTCTTCTAAGCGCTATAGCACGCTATAGCGAAGCTATATTGCGCTATTTAAAACTATGGCTTTAAGGCGTGCCACCGAATAAACTCGTCCACGCCCTCGAACCAGAAGTACTCCAGTCTATCCCTGAGCGGGCCTAGCACATGCACGGTAGTTTTTTGGGACATTAAGAAATGTGGTAGTTTTTCGAGAGAATAAGAAAAAGGTAGTTCTTCGCAACCGTAGGCTATAATGTGTTAGATTTATGCTATTTACAGGAGATTCATTACCATGCCCTCACGGAATATGAGCGTAAGTTGTTTCTTGAGCAGTTTTGCATCGTAAATGTGTATTTGGGTTTCTCCAAAATCTCACAATGGCTACAGACTAAAGTTGAAAAGATATCATGTTAACACAAGGGTTATGCCATTTACGAGGAAAAGAGAACGAATATATAGAAGAATATAGTTGCATACCTCATTATCATTCTTTATGCATTTGAGACCTAAAAATCAGGGTATCAAAAGCATGAAACCTCAATCAGTGACAATATGTCCAATCTCAATCTTTACTGCCCTACAATTCGTGCGAAGACTTTCTTACATATGTCGAAGGGAGTGGATATAAATGATAAATAGTATCTGCAATTGTGAACTTGTAAAACAAGAGAAGTATTTGAGGGAATCAGCCACAATCTGGGCGTCCTGCTCATGTATATTCATATGCCAATTGTCTTGGGAATCAAGACTACAATCTCTACGTATCAGTCACGTATCAATCTATACAACCAAAGAATGGCAACATACGATAGTGGAAATCAGCTATACAAGGTAGGAGATCATCTATACAAGGTATTACTTTAACATCCCCCCGCAGTCAATGCGTCGGACGAACGCATAGACTGTACCGAAAGTCCAAAAACAACTGGGACGGCAGACCCTTCGTCATGATGTCAGCAAACTGCTGTGAGGATGGGACATGAAGAACCCGAATCTGGCCAAGAGACACCTTCTCGCGAACAAAGTGAATGTCAATCTCAATGTGCTTCGTGCGACGATGCTGAACCGGGTTGGAGGCCATATACACAGCACTAACATTATCACAAAAGACGATGGTGGCGGTGCGGAGAGGACGATGAAGCTCGCTCAGAAGCTGACGAAGCCAACAACACTCAACGACAGTGTGGACCACTGCATGATACTCAGCCTCGGCACTGGAACGAGACACCGTGGCTTGGCGCTTAGAGGACCAGGAAACCAAGTTGTCACCGAGGTAGACGCAATACCCGGAAGTCGAACGACGAGTATCAGGACAGCCCGCCTAGTCAGCGTCCGAGTAGGCAGTGAGCGATGTAGCCGGAGAGGTGTGAAGCTGTAGACCGAGATCCAGAGTGCCCCGTATGTATCTGAGAATCCGCTTAACCAAGTTGAGGTGTGGTTCGCGCGGAGCGTGCATGTACAGGCAAGCCTGCTGTACAGCATGCGCAATATCTGGTCGCGTCAATGTCAGGTACTGAAGACCACCCGCGAAGCTGCGATACTCAGTGGGATCAGCAACGAGGGCACCATCATCAGCGGAGAGCTTGCAACGAGTGTCTATGGGAGTAGGACACGGGTTGCCATCAAGCATGCCGGCTCGGTGAAGAAGATCGATGGCGTACTGACGCTGAGACAACAACATCCCTGTAGAAGTGCGAGTGACTGAGATGCCGAGGAAGTAGGATAAATCCCCAAGATCGGTCATGGAGAACTCTCGGTGAAGCATGTTGGTGATGTGTCGAAGAAGATCGTCGCTGGAGGCGGTGAGGATGATGTCGTCAACGTACAGAAGGAGGTAGGCGAGCTCGTCACCCCGTCGAAAGATGAACAAGGAGGCATCACTGAGGGAGGCGACGAACCCGAGTCGATGCGCGTAGTGGGCGAACCGCTGGTACCAGGCGCGAGGAGCCTGCTTGAGGCCATAGAGAGACTTGTGGAGACGGCATACATGTTGAGGCCGTGTCAAGTCGATGAAGCCAGGAGGTTGCTCGCAGTAAACCTCCTCATCAAGATTGCCATGAAGAAAGGCATTCTTGACGTCGATTTGATGGATCGGCCAAGCACAGGAGGCGGCGATGCTGAGGACGACTCGAATCATGGCAGGCTTGACGACGGGGCTGAAAGTCTCATCGAAGTCGACGCCAGGCTGCTGTGAGAATCCATGAACAACCCAACGTGCCTTGTAGCGAGCGAGATCACCATCGGAAGAAAACTTGTGCTTGAAGATCCATTTCCCTGAAACAATATTAGCACCGGCAAGGCGAGGCACAAGAGACCATGTGCGGTTATGAATAAGTGCAGAGAACTCGTCATGCATGGCGGCGCGCCAGTGTGGATCCTGGAGTGCACCCCGGTATGTTTTGGGAATGGGAGAAATAGTATGGTGAATGGCAGAGAGATTTAGGCGCTCCTTGGGCTGAATGGGAACACCATGTTTGGTACGAGTGAGCATCGTGTGTGTGTTGGCAACGGGAAGTGTACGACCACGTGGAGGTGGAGGAGGTGTAGGCGGTGTGGCCGCGGCTGGTGAGGGGGGTGGGCCGTCGACTGGAGAAGGAGGAGTGGGCGACCCAGCGACAGGTGAGCCAGCGGGAGGAGTTGTGGGTCCTGGAGCAGGTATGCAGGGTTGGGTTGTGGGGGTTATGACATCGCTAGGCTGGATGTTTGCAAGATCAAGGAGGAATTCAAGAGAATCGTCCTGCGGAATAGGCTGAATATGAGCAAAGGGGAAAGTGTTCTCATCAAAGACAACGTGTCGCGAGGTGATGACTCGACGTGAGGAGACGTCTAGGCACCGATAACCACGATGAGAGGAAGGATACCCTAGGAAGACACACGCAGTAGAGCGAGGCGCATGTTTGTGAGGAGCCGTGGCAGATTGGTTTGGGTAGCAAAGGCAGCCAAATACACGGAGATCGGAGTAAGAGGCTGGTCGTTGGTAGAGTAGGGTGTACGGAATGCGAAAACCTAGCGGCTAACACGGGCGACGGTTGACAAGGTAGGTTGCGGCGGCGAGGGCCTCGGCCCAGTAGGGAGGGGGCATGTGTGCTTGGAAAAGAAGGGTACGGGTGATGTCGTTGAGGGTGCGCAAGGCGCGCTCAGTCTTGCCATTTTGAGTGGAGGTGTAGGGGTATGACATGCGGAGATGGATACCGTGGCGAGTGAGGAATTCGACGAGGGTAGAGTTAACGAACTCGGTACCATTATCGGTTTGAACGGAGATGACTGGAAGGTTAAACTGTGTACGAGCATAGGCAATAAAATTAATGAGAACATCGGGAGTGTCGGATTTCCGCCGAAGAGGAAATGTCCACATAAAATGAGAGAAATCATCTACTATGACAAGGTAGTATTTAAAACCAGAATTACTCGCAATAGGGGATGTCCATAAATCACAATGGATTAATTGAAACGGGACAACGCAAATAGTTTGGGACCTAGAAAAAAGTAGACGGACGTGCTTGCCAAGTTGACAGGCATGACAAACCATAGTAGCATTGGTACATGGAATAGCAAATTGTCTAGATAAATGTGACATAGCGTCACGACCTGGATGTCCTAAGCGGCGATGCCATAGCTCGGTGGAGTCGGTGAAGGCGACGAGACCGAAGGTGGATGGAGAGCCGTGGCTTGCGGAGAACTCGTAGAGGGGACCGGGGCTACTGCAGCGTATGATCTCTCGCCGAGTGTGAAGATCCTTGATAGAAAAACCAAAGGGGTCATACTCCACAGAAACAGAATTATCAATAGTAAATTAATGGGTAGAAAGAAGATTTTTGATGATGTCAGGAACGACTAGAACATTGTTTAGAGAGAAATTACGATGTGGAGTAGAAAGAGTAGTATGACCGGCGGAAGAAATAGGTAAACTGAGACCGTTGCCAACAGTAACATGAGAAGAAGAAGGTAGAGGTGTAGGAAAAGAGATGATACCGGGGTCCGAAACCATATGCGAGGTGGCGCCGGAATCCATGACCCATCCTCCTGCGTTAGACGGGCTGGTGGTGTTGTTCAGAGCCGCGATGAGGGCAGAGCAGTCCCATGCCGGTGCGCCGGTGCCGTGGTCGCCGAAGCCAGAAGGAGCGTAGGGCGTCGCAGGTGGTGGCGGCTGGGTGCCAAACGCCTGGCCATGCAAGGGCGCTAGCTGGGTAACGTACGCCTGCTGGCCAGGAGGAACCCAGGTAGGCTGGCGAGGTGGCGGTCCGCTGGGACGAGGCCCAAGGAGACCGTGGCCACCAGGTGGGAGGAGTGGTCCGCTTGCAGGCCGCCAGTTGGGTTGCATCTGCTGCGCCTGGCCCGTATAGGGATTGAAGCATATCCACAGACCAGGGGAAGCCGGCGAGTGGCCGCGAGCGTCAGCCGAACCGCTGCGTTCGTTCGAGCCGGCGCCCTTGTTCTTCTTCTTCCAGCGCCTGTGCCCATTGCCGCCGCTGGAGTGGCCGCCTCCTCCGCCACCAGAGGAGGGACCGGAGTTGTGGCCGTAGAGGGCGACCTGGGGCGAGGGCGCGGGGTGGCCGAGCTGGGTCTCTCGCAGCAGCAGGAGGGACCGAGTATGCAGGAACGTGGGCAGAGGGGACTGCATGGTGACCATTGTCGTGATGTCTGCGAAGCGAGGATTCAGGCCACGCAGGCAGTTGAGGACGAGCATCTGGTCAGTCACCGGCTGGCCGACGTCACCGAGGGCGTCCGAGAGCGACTTGAGCCGGTGGCAGTACGCCGTGATGGAGAGATCACCCTGGGTGAGGGCGCGGAACTCCGCCTCGAGATAGACGGCGCGAGTCATCTGGTTGTCGAGGAAGAGGTTGCGGATGAGCGCGTAGGCTTCGAAGGCCGTCTGGTTCTCTGACATGATGATGTCGAGGATCTCGTCGCTGATGGAGCCGTACAGCCATGAGCGCACGACGAAGTCTTGACGGCTCCACTCGGGAGTGCGCTCGGCCGTCGGGGTGTTGATGGCGACGTGAGCAGTGAGCTCGTAGCGGCCGAGGAGGACGCCGATGAGCATGCGCCACTTGGAGAAGTTCGACGCCTTAAGGTCGAGGACGACGGGAACATGTGTCTTGACGCTGGCGACGTTGACGGCGAGGGAGGCCGGTGAAACAGCGGGAACGATGGCGCCGGTGAGGGCCACGGAGGAGGCGGTTGTCAGGGCGCCTGACGTCATGGCGCTGAGGGTCGACGAGGTCATGGCCGCGGAGCTCATGGTGGTTTACCTTATTGATTGAATAGGATCGATCCTTCTATCATCTCTCCCTCGTTGAGCGAGTTGTAAAATGACCGTGGGAGTCCTGGGCTACAGATTAACATCATATGCTTGGATTTGATTTCCTCCAAACTTTCATAACAGTTGAATGAAGTGAAGATGAAGGCGATGTGGCAACTGAGATGTGCTACATATGGATATATATGCTATTTGCGAGAGAAGTGGATATGTATATATAGGGAATGGTGCATAACGGCGGTGGTTGTTTCATTCTTTATCAGTGTTGAAATGTTAACGAAACATCAAAAGCATGAGAGGTTATGAAACAATGCATGTGTTTTGCTTGCGTCCTTCATTTTTTTTTGGAAAAAGAGAATATATTAATATCGAAAAGATATCAATTACACCCGACCTCTACAACTACGCAATGCCCGAAAGGCACTACGGATGCACTCAGGCAAAGAAAACAAAAAGAAAAGAAAGAAAAAGAATAGTCCCGCTATAGAGTTACAATCCTCGCAGCCACAACACAACCACCACCAAGCCAACACCTGATGTTCAATTTTTCAAAAACAACGCCTTCAAGAAGGTCAGTGCCAGGCACAACCAATTAAGGCCAGACCTTGGGTTTTCACCCTGAAGATAGTCACCGCTCTCAAAAGAATGTCTTCAGCAAGACCATTGCCAGACACAACCAATTAAGGCCAGACCTTGGATTTTCACCCTGAAAGGTAGAACTTTGAACTTCACCTGTGTTGTCGCCCCCGCTTACATATTGCTGCCACGATTCTTGAAACTTCGAGCCAGTTCCTCATCAACGTAAAGGCTCCGAACACCATTGCCAGTCCTCCGATCACAGCTTCCATGACATTCTCCCTCTGACTTCACCATGGATTTTCCATGAAGGCAACAGAGTAGAGCTTCGCGCCGATTTTTCGACACGACCGAATACCACCCGATCCAGCAATCTGTAGCCATGAACGTCAGTGGGAGATCACCGGCGGAGCCTTCCGGAACCCGACACTCTGGCCAAATCAAAGAGGACACACGCGCGGTAGTTCTTCGTCTTGGCGTAAGAGTAACCCTAGGACCACCGCGGTCCCGCCGCCCAAGCGACCAGACACCCCGGAACCAAAGTCCACACCTCCGACAGCCGCCACGAGGACCGCCACCTTTACATGGTAGCAGTCCAAGGAGGCCGCCGCCAAGTCCGGGGCCGCCGCCCCGGCGTCCAAGTGATGCAGGTAGAGCGGCAGACCATCGTTAACATGCACAGGATTCTCCAGGATGTCGAATCGGGACCAGCCAGGCCGCCGCCATGCAGGATGTCGTGTAGGCTGCAACCGTGCAAGTCGCAGCAGTGCTGGCCATTGCCTTGCAGCCGATGTTCAGGCTGCTTCCGTGCCGGTCGCCGCAGCCGCCGTGCCGGCCGCCGATGTGCAGGCCGCTGCGGCCTGCTGCCATGCCGATCGCCGCTGCCGCCATGCCGGCCGTCGATCTGCAAGCTGTTGCCATGCAGGCCAGCCGTTGCACGTTCGCTGCCGCTGCACCTCCGGCCGCCGCTACCACGCATCACCACAGCCATGAGGATGGATCGGGCGCCGCCGCATCGCGCGGGCTTTTCCCGGCGGCGCCTCCGACGGCGGCGGAGGGAGGGGAGGGGGTGAGGGATGTGGCCTCAGCCTGTCGATGGGGGGACCCCGGTGCGGCGCGGCGCCGCCGCACGGGGGTTAGGGTTAGGGATGGGATGAGGAGTCCGGTTCTCGAGCTTAATCTTGCCTCCTTCATATTAGCCCAGGAGGAGGAAAGATCAAAAGCGTGAACGACCATTGTTGGGACTTCCCAGAAGGAAGAAGAAACACTCACGCACACAAGGTAAAACAGAAAGACTCTTTGGCACCGCACATAAGTTGTGCATTTTCTGTATTTCTTCACGCATAACACAGTATGCAATTGCACGGCTAGCGCACCCACAGCTTGATGATCCACAACACTAGCTAGCTGCCCACACAACTCGGCCAATCGTGTGTGTGATTGCATGCATCCTTATCTCAACTAACTACTCCGGCAACACACGACGATGCATGTTTAGCACCAACAACGCTTATGCAACGGCCACAACCCTCAAGCCATTTTACGTGCATGTACGTAGCCTAACACTAACAATACTTATACGCTAAGCACATGACAAATTCTCATAGCACGTACATGCATATACTTAACCGCAAGAGGCACTTGACACTCTGTATCTCTCTGCACAGGATCGCACGAAGCCGAAGGGACTTGAGAAAACTCTGTATGTATGAATGCTGTGTTCATCCAAAATCGATCCAGTAGGCTGCATCGAAATCCAACTCGACCATGTACTTGTGCGTTTCGGGGGAATATCAAAACCAAGCTTGTACTTACATATGTGACCACAATTTTGCGTATTTCAGATCAGCGCCAACAACGGAGAGATGGCCAGAAGGACGTTGACATCCACGGGATTGCACCGGAGGCTGCTGCAACCTTGCATGCCAAACGTGAGATGGATCGTGCTAGGGCCGGCGCTCTGCGCCGGTCGACCGGCGAATCCCTGCGATTTAACGGTTCAGATTCGCGCGTACCCTTTCGTATACGACTGCAACATTTGTGGTACCTTTGCAACATTTGCGATACTTTTACAACTTTTTGGTACACGGATGCAACATTTTTATTTTTGGTGTTTTTTGCAGCAAAAAAATTGTGATAACAAATTTAAATCCCTGGTGGTAGCATTTTTATTATCGGTTGCAACAAAAAATCATACCCCACCGTCACTAATCACTTTATAATTTTTTCGTTGTAGCAAAAACACTAAACGGTAGTAGCAAAGACACACAACAGTGGAAGCAAAAACTTAAACGGTTGCAACATTGTGCGTAACAAAAGAAAATCCTTAGATATTCTATTGCAGCAAAATCGTTCCACTGGTTGAAACTTTTTTTACTCCGGTTGAAGCTTTTTTATACGTTGGTTGCAGCTTTTTTCTGTGGTGGTCATCGGTACAACAAATATCATCGTTGGTTGTAGTTTTTTGAACCGCCGGTTGTAGCTTTTTCGAACACCGGTTGCAGCGTTTTTCGTTAACGGTTGCAACTTTTTCATGTGTGGCTGTTAAGAACTTGTCAGTGATGTGGACGTCCATGGCGGCGGGCGGCGGGAAATTGCAAGGGCGGCGGCGCGAAGGTGATGGCCATGGCGGTGCACAACCATGATGCGGTCGATGGTGATGCGCGCTAGGTACACGGCCGTGGCAGCAGCCGGCGGTGGGCGGCGGATGGATCGGGCCTCTCGATCCCGATCGATCGAGGCGGCGTCTTGTCACCCCTTGGCGGATCCCGCCGGATCCGAGCGGCAGGGCATTGGGCGGCGGGGTTCAGCACAAAGGTGAAGGAGGCGCTCACGATGACGGGGGATGAGGCGGTTGCCGGCGAGGAGGACGAAGGCAACCATCGCTGTCGTTTCCTCTATTTCCTGGCGTGCAAGGAGGAAGATGATGTGGTCGCTAGGTGGGCCAACAGGTGGGCCGAGTTGTAACCGAGAAAAACAGAGCGTAGATTTCGTCCGATCTAGCGGTGCGCAGGTGACCGGCAAAAGTTACGCCGGTCGACCGGGCAGCATCATTTACCTCGTGCTAGAGGATAGCTTAGGGTTAGAGTGGATCACGGCACATGTGGGACAATGCTATAGCTAGACAGATTGAAACGGTATGTTCAAAAGTAATTGAGGGTATTGGTAGTAATTTTTTTAAACTTTAATATCAGTAAATTATTTTGATGATCTATCGGTCGTGAATGCTTAGTTAGTTGAATTGATGGTCGGATCTTTTTTGATTATGCTTATTTTTCTATTTGGTGTGGGTCCACTTTAAGTTATAAGATCTAAGGGCTATTTATAAAGGGTCCATCAAATCAATGGTAGGATGTTTCTGGTTAACGTGAGATTTTCTAGCTAATTCCTCTATTTTTCATCCGTATTTTCCTTTTAGTATATAATAGATAGATAATAGATAGTGGATGATTTTTGGGTCTCAAAAAACTATCCTTTATTAATTTTAACCACAGGAAGATTTTTTTTACCATAGCTTACCAAAATGCTGATAGATTTTTGGAAAATTAAGAAAAAAAGTAGGTTATTGTGATCTAATCCGTAATTTGGTAGTTTCTTGCAATTTACATCATATGTCAGCTTCAGATCTACATCTATCGTTGTTTCTGGGTCATAGTTGGATGATACCACCACCGCTCAAAGAAATGACACCTTGCCTAGAGGGACGTCAACAAGCTTTTCGTCGCCATTTCGTCCGGCGAGGCCCTCGTCTCTCTCGCTGAAGGAGATTTTAATGGTGGGAGGATGGTAGGACGCGAAGATTTGTCCTACCAGCACTAAACTAGTGTCCACACTTCACCATCCTCATTATCTTCTAAGATTTTCCGTACCATGAAATACTGATGTCTTCCCTTGCTCGGGATGTCCCTATAAAACATCCCCTAAGACAACGTGCCAGAGATGTTGTGCACTTTTACATCATACGTGTGGATTTGGTTTCCTACAAAATCTCATTGCCTAAGTGAAGATGAAAAAATATCATGTTCCAAGGCTCCAAGCATGGGTATGATATTCATGAGAAAAATGGACGTATATATAGGAGAGATCAAATTTGCAAACCACGACGGGTATGCCATTATTTATGAATTGTTAAGAGTTTGAAATGGAGACATAAAAAGCATGCATTGAATCTCACACCTAGCACCGTCACTTTGCTTGCAACCTAAACATTAGCATGACTCATCTCATGGTTCTCTTGCTTCTATCTCACAGTTGGCCTGAAGAAGTTTTGTGTTTTGCCTCTCCTCAAGTGTGTTAACTCCTTAGTACTTCCAGTAAGAATATACAAAACGAATGGTAATGACATGCCAAAGTTCCATACAAAGAACTAGTGTTTAGTTATTTTCCTTATCTAGCAAACAATGCTTGCTTGACTAGAGAATACAGATTTATTTTTGAAGATAAAATTCCCATTAATTGCGAGGAGCAAAATTTCACACTATTTTTCAGGTGAAGTGTCACACTTGTAGAAGGATAGAGAGGTTTGGTGGAATCGATGGATGTTGTATTGAGCCTCATGGGCGAGTATATATAGGCGTACAAGGGGTTATCTTGGAGTGCAAGACAAGACACGAGAGTCCTATCTCTATCCTAGACTATCCGTTTATACGTACACGGAATATATCTCTAACACTCCCCCGCAGTCGTAACGGTAGCGTCGTGGACAACTGGAACGTCGCGGACGGTCAGACTGGAGATAAACCGAAGTGAACACCAGAAGGCTGACACTCCCCCGCAGTCCGAGCGGGAGTGTCGTGGATGGTGTGGCGGCGCGAAGCTTGGACTGTAGAGGAAGCCGATGAGTGCTCAGGCGAGGTGGTAGCCCTTGTGCCGATGTCGAGGGAGCCGATAGCTTGGGGCGCTGCCGAGGTCGGGGTAGCCGTGCGTAGGGTCGCCGTGGTCGATGTCATGGCCGGTGTCGAGGAAGCCGCACATGAAGCCGCATGCGCATAGTGCGCGAGGAGGATGACGGAGACGCGTCAAGACAGGCGTCGATAAAGGAGTCGATGCCGGAGTCGATGCAGTCCGAGCCGTCGAGGACGAGGTGCGGCCATAGTTTTGCCAGAACTAGGCACACGTCGGGGACGAAGGCATACTCCGGTTTTGCCAGAACTGAGTACGCAAAGAAGAATTCGTCGGTGACGCAGTCGAGGCGGTCGTAGAGGGGTCGATGCCGTAGAAAACGTTGTCGAAGCCGATGAAGACGAGGCGCCGATCCGAGTTTGCCAGACTCGGGAACGCGTCGGGGACGAAGGCACTCCCGGTGTTGCCAGTACCAGGCGTGCGACGGGCAGGGTCAATCATAAACTTGTCGCCATGTCGGAGGGACTAGCAGAGGAGGACTCCACGACGGTTGCGACGCGCAGAGCGGCAAGGGAGAGATGCCGATGCTGTCCGCGGTAGTCGGAGTAGAGTAGCAGGTGGTGTAGATGGGGGCGAGGCGATGACGCTGGCGGCGAAGTTGTAGTGGACGAAGACGTAGAAGCCGGCGGAACCAGCGGCGGCCTGGAGTGGTCATGCTGGACGCCTAGAGGGGCACGGGGTAGTCGGAGGGACCTGCGACGATGAGAAATCGTCCGACAGGTTACCTTGTGGAGCGCGGCGGCGGTGCTCGACGGAGAAGCAGGCGCGGACGGTGTCGCGGGCGCGAACGGTGTCAACGCGGACGAGGTCGACGCGGACGGTGCCGCGGGCCCTGACGCCAGGGATCCGGGCGGGACTACGAAGACGGGCGCCGGCGGCGGCGATCCGTGCCGTGGAGCGGCGTGGTGGAAGCCGGGGACGCCAGTGCGCGCGAACGGCGAGGGGATAGCGGGCCGCGGCGCTACGGCCCGAAGGGGCGACGCAGCGGCGGTGCGCATATCGGGGGCGACGGCGGGGAAGACCTCGGGTCGATTGCAGGGACCGTGTGTCGCGCTCGCTACGACCCGACGGGGCGACGCAGCGGCAGCGCGAGGGTCGGTGCAGCCTCGGGAACGACCTGGAGCGGACGACCTCGAGGCGGCGGTGACCGCGGGCTGCGAAGAGGCAACGCAACGGCAGCGCGCGGGTTGTTGCAACCGCGGGGACGATCTCGAGGCGTAGGCGTGGACGACGCACCGCGACGCTGCAGCCCGTGGGGGCGACACAGTGGCGGTGAAGAAGTCGGGGCAGCCACCTAGAGACCCACGGGGGCAGCGCGGCGGCCCGAAGGGGCGACGCGGCGGCCGCCCGATGCTCGATCGGTGATAGATGCGTGCTCGAGTTCGTGCTTGGCGGCGACGTGCGCAGATCGGTTGATCAGGCCGACGATAGCGCAGTATGCACCATGGCGGGGACGACGCGTAGATCGGTGGCGATGACGGCGATGTCGATGAAGTCCCGGGCGATGACGACGAAGACGATCCCTGGGGGACGGCCGCGGCAGCCTCCCAAGGAAGGCGCAACAGCTGGCCGCGGTGCGTGGTAGCCTGCCGTGAGGCCGCGACGGCCTGCCGAGGAAGGCGCGGCGGCGGTGGTGGCAGACGCACGAGCGCGGTGTAGATCGTCGATGCCGATGTCGGAGCAGCAGCGCGGGAGGTCGACGGCGATGTTGGGCGACTCAATCTGATCTAAGATCGGTAAGTCAAAAAGAAACCCGATCAAGTGATCGGGAAAAAGACTGCAGGGCAACCGATCACGGACCGGCGGACGAACCCTCCGTACGGGTTGCGCAGCCCCTGGCGGAGATCATGGAGATCGACCTCCCCGGGGGCGGCGCGGCGGAAGCATGTCGACGGCGGTTAGCACGACGCCATGGAGGGGCGGCGGCGCTAGGGTTTGGGAGCGGCGGCGGCTGCGCGAAGGCTAGGCGGCGGCTGCTCTAGGGTTTTGGATCGAGGTTAAGCTGATACCATGTAGAAGGATAGAGAGGTTTGATGGAATCGACGGATGTTGTATTGAGCCTCATGGGCGAGTATATATAGGCGTACAAGGGGTTATCTTGGAGTGCAAGACAAGACACGAGAGTCCTATCTCTATCCTAGACTATCCGTTTATACGTACACGGAATATATCTCTAACAACACTAATAGTGAGGCGAAATGAGAAATTTAGCTCCGTACACAACTCTCCTTTATTCTATATACTAGCACAGTGGCCCGCACACATTCATGGTGTACATCTTAATCACTATAGATTTTTTTTTGCCTAGTGTACGGCTATAAACCGAGCTTAGTTTCACGGTTTCTTGGTGTACTCGTAAACCGAGTATCAAATCCGAAAGCACATAATAAAAATCTTGGTAAGGCAAGCATGAACGTCGCTCTGGGGGTGACAAGCGCGAATAATTTTATGATGATCAGTGGGAATTTTAGTAGACGCACATGATAGCTCGTTATAGCTCGTTGTAGTTTTTTTAATGGTAAATGCGTACAAGAATTGACATTTTCCTTTTCGCGCGATGCTGACAATTACCATATTTTGTGTTTGCTTTTGCCATGTTATGGAGCGACCGTCCGCTCTATATACTTACTGAAAATCTTTACTTTGGCACGATACTAAGCTTTCTGACACAGAATACAATTAAATATGGTAAAAGAGTTGGCCTCTCGAAGTAAAAAAAAGGAGTTGAAGAGGCCATCAATTAGGGGTTGTTTGGATTGTGATTAACTTTATCACAATTAGCGTTAGGTAAAGTGCAGCTGCCACAAAAAATATGGTGAACAAAATGATCACCACAAGTGTTCTAAGATTTGGCAAAAAGCTGAATATATGATGTGGACCATATAAATAATAAAGTGTGGCATGCCATAAGTGTGGCAATGAATCAAACATATGCCTAAGGTATTGTCCCAGGACTAAGGATAAATGTGGCAACCTTAGGCTAGGAACCTAATAACCCCTTAGTTTAACAAAGAAGCAAGCTCAAGTTACACATCTCCTCACCATGACGCAAACACGGGCCCATGACTCGTGCATTTTATGTGCATGTATGTATCCTGACACTAACAATAGTAATGCACTTAACAAATAACTGATCCTAATAACTAATGGCTGCCAATCCCTACGCCGCAACACATTCACTGTCTCTCTATGCCACGCTCTCTGTCGAATCCGGCTGCTCTGCCATGACCCAATGCATGCAACTAGTCTCTCCAATCCGACATGGCGTGTATGGAAAAGACAAGTATATACTGGTAAGCATCCCAAATCTTCCATCTCGGAGTTGTTGAAGTTATAGGACATTACTCTTCTGGAGGGTTAATGCAAGAAGATAGTTTCCTTATTGGGATGAAATTAAAGTAAGGATATATCATATCTAGTATTGCTTTGATGGAAATGTGTCTTCAGTCACTAGTAGAAAAAGGCCCATTTATCCCGGTTCCAGAGGCCCATTTGTCCCAGTTCCGGAACCGGGACTAAAGGGTCGTTATTAATGCCCAAAACCTTTAGTCCCGGTTTGCCCACGAACCGGGACAGACAGGCCTCCACGTGGCCGCTGTGGCTTGCCTAGGCGGGAGGCCCTTTTGTCCCGGTTGGTGCCACCAACCGGGGCCAAAGGACATCCACGCGGCAGCATTTCAGTGGCTGGATTTTTTTAAAGGGACGGGGGGTTTAGAGGGTTTTGCAGGGTTAATTTAGGGGTTTCATATATTGTTTTAGCTAGCTAATAAAGAGAGGTGTGTACTCTCTTATCTTCGTGTTTGGTCCACGCTACGTACTATACGTATAGAGAGGACTCGACACGCTAGCTATTAAGCAAATGAAGAAACCATTAATATAAGTACAGAAGATTGATAATCGTCATGAACATATATATACAGAGAGAGAAGTGATCGACACCTCTCGAGAGATTGGTCGAACAACAAGTTTTCGGATATCTATCCCTAACTAACATCTGAACTCAATTTTCACAACTGAAATTAAGTTTTGTATAGTATTCTCCTTTCTTATCGAGGACGTGCTCAAGAAAGAATCCCGCCAATTCCTCTTGAATTGCTTTTATGCGATCTTCTGGTAGGAGTTGTTCCTGAAGCTCCCAAATCTAATTTTAAGAAGGGGGTCAATACATGCATATTATATGAATGAAACTCAACACAAATTAAAATTGTGAATATAGTGTTGCTTACGCACATCAAAATCTTTTTTAGAGTGGCCGCCTTTCTTAGAGAACGTCTCGTTGTAGATGTACTCGCAAATGTAGTATCCACAAAGATTAGTCCCTTGCGGTTGATACATCCACTTTACGAGAAATAGAGTTCAATTAATCAAACTGATAATCAAGCATTATATATGGTATTGATGAAACGACTAGCTAGAATCAATGGGAGATGCGCGGAACTAGCTATATATAGTAGTACTTACTTTCGGGTATGAAATTTTCAGTTCATTCGGCACTACTCTCGGAATTGTTTGGGTGAACTGTTTCCAAACCCTGCCATACACAAAGAAAATAATTATTACCTGATATCAGGAAATGAACAAAGTTGCCGATATATGATCGATTGAACTTACTTCGTGAGCATTTCAATGATTTCCGCATACTCATTGCGTTCTTTTCGTCTTGAGTCTAAGACGGTTACTACTCCGTTCTCAACATCAATCTCTAGGAGAACATAGTGGAAGCTGTGCACGCATGAATAACTCATCAATTACATTAATATAACCTCGAGTATTAAGGAAAACCGAATATGCACAAGACAGTATATAACACTCACTTGAAGTTGTAAGGAAAGAGTATTTTCTGTTTGTTTTGATGTTGAAGCAAAGATTTTAGCAAGTTGGACTATGGTACTGCGGGTTCATTTTTAACCACGAATGGATCAAATATATTTAAGTTAATGAACCCAATATTGTCGATTCCTTTTTTCTTGCATTCGACGATCTTCAATCTGCATGCATGATATAGAGGATAAATTATTTGTACATCATGAAAGAGCTG
Organism: Bromus sterilis; assembly: GCA_950022295.1. Classification (NCBI taxonomy): domain Eukaryota; kingdom Viridiplantae; phylum Streptophyta; class Magnoliopsida; order Poales; family Poaceae; genus Bromus; species Bromus sterilis. Next base: position 333,427,218 of record OX465599.1, on the reverse strand, counting down.
AGCTGTATATATATCGAGAATTAATTAAAGAAGTAGTAACTTACAGACAGTAGCAAGTGACGATTACTTTATCGATGGCCAATGCATTGTAAAGCTGGAATGATTCCTCAAATTGAACAGGCACCAGCTCAATTGCAACGAGGTCGTCCTGATTCTCTTTAACCATAACGAACAAATTATCCTGACCGCCAGACGACTTGCAGCAATCTAGGTACCAATTATGGAGTCTTCGCATCACAGTTGTTAGAGGAGTACCAGGTTTGACGAGAGGATGCCCGTACCAGTATGTGTATACTTCCTCCATTGATTCAAATTGTATATCAGTGGGCAGGTAATCACCAATTTTAGTACCGGGCACCATCCCCTCGACGTGGACGATATCATTGCTATACACCTTCAATGGGGCTAACGATTGTTTCGCCTGTTCGCCGAGCTGGGGAAAGTTTTTCACTTTTTTTATTGATCTCCTTTTGTCAGCTGTAGTGGTTCTATTCTTTCGCGCTTGATACGTCCAAAACGCATCTATAATTTCTGCTTGCTCCATGCATGTTTTGTATGATATTGCTATGATCTAGATACACTTTCATACACTTTTGATCATATTTGGACTAACCTATTAACTCAGTGCACCCCAGTGTCAGTTCCTGTTTTCTGCTGTTTTTCTATTTCCTTTTTCCCCCATATAAAATGTGCCAGAAAATTTCGGGAAAATTCAGATAAAAAATCAGCGTGACAGAAGCTTCGAGAACAGCTCGGGAGGGGCCAGTGGGGAGCCAGTGGGGGCCCAGGCGGCCACCCGGAGCGGCCCCACCCCTGGCCGCGCCAGGGGGCGCCTGGGGCCCCTGGCCCACCTCTGGCTGCCTCCCCTTCGCCTATTTATCCCCCGTCACGGGAAAACTCCAGAAGCAGAACCCTATTCCGCGAACTCGCCTCTGTTCCGCCGCCGCCGCGCTTCCAAGATCGGGAGCACCAGAAGACCTCTTCCCGGCACTCTGCCGGAGGGAGGATTGACCTCCGGGAGTCTCCTCTCCACCATGGATGCTCCTCGGATGTCTTTTGAGTAGTTTTCCTTGGACCATGGGTCCGTGATCAGTAGCTATGTGATGTTCTTCTCCCCTCTTTGATCTTCATTGTTTAGACCTCGTGAGCTGCCCTACATGATCGAGGCACCTTTGTAATATTTCTGCTGTTGTTATGCTGAGTTTGATGGGATCTGATGGATTATGAGATTATGTTCAGACTGTGATAGAGTAATATATTTGTTTTTTATCTCTTATATTGTTGTTCCTAAGTAATTCTTGCATGTTCTCCGTTGCTGTTTATTTCTTTGGCCAAGTAGTAGGTAGTGACTCCAAGAGGGAGCGTTTATCTAGATTGTGGGTTCATGCCCCCCCGATGACACGCTTGAGTGACTGAAACATGAGTCTAGGGGGACCTTGAGATATCTATCCAGAACATCTCGCTGGTATTAAGTTGCGAGCCCCACCCAAAGTGTAAACCCAAAGCAACAGACAACTGCAATAAAAGAACTTTGCGTAAAGTAAACAATCCTTGTGACCGTGGTCACAAGCACCGTTGTTTTCCCCCTTGTGGCAACAGCACATCCCGTAGACTCATGTTTCTGTCACTCAAGCGTGTCATCAGGGAGGCATGAACCCACAATCTAGCACAACGCTCCCTCTTGGAGTCACTACCTACTACTTGGCCAAAGCAATAAACAGCAACGGAGAACATGCAAGAATATATTACTTAGAAACAACAATATAAGAGATAAAATACAAATATATTACTCTATCACAATCTGAACATAATCTCATAATCCATCAGATCCGATCAAACTCAACATAGAAATAGCAGAAATATTACAAAGGTGCCTCGATCATGTAGGGAAGCTCACGAGGTCTAAACAATGAAGATCAAAGAGGGGAGGAGAACATCACATATCTACTGATCACGGACCCATGGTCCAAGGAAAACTACTCACAAGAAATCCGGGGAGCATCCATGGTGGAGAGGAGACTCCCGGAGGTCAATCCTCCCTCCGGCAGGGTGCCAGGAAGAGGTCTTCTGGTGCTTCCGATCTTGGAAGCGCGGCGGCGGCGAAACAGAGGCGAGTTCGCGGAATAGGGTTCTTTTTCTGGAGTTTTCCCGTGACGGGGGATAAATAGGCGAAGGGGGGCAGCCAGAGGTGGTCCAGGGGCCCCAGGCGCCCCCCTGGCGCGGCCAGGGGTGGGGCCGCGCCGGGTGGCCGCCTGGGCCCCCTGGCTCCCCTCTGGCCCCTCCCGGGCTCTTCTCGAAGCTTCTGTCACGCTGATTTTTTATCTGAATTTTCCCGAATTTTTCTGGCACTTTTATATGGGGGAAAACTGAAATAGAAAAACAACAGAAAACAGGAACTGGCACTGGGGTGCACTGAGTTAATAGATTAGTCCAAATATGATCAAAAGAGTATGAAAGTGTATCTAGATCATAGCAATATCACACAAAACATGCATGGAGAAAGCAGAAATTATAGATACGTTTTGGACGTATCAACATCCCCAAGCTTAATTCCTGCTTGTCCTCGAGTAGGTAAATGATAACAAGCATAATTTCTGTGGTGACATGCTAGCAACCATAAAAGAACTTTGAAAAGTAAAGAAATCAAGGTTAGAGATTCAATTCAAGTCATAACATGCAAGAGTCTATATTAGCATTGAAACAAGTAACAAAAGAACAAAGGTGCAAGAGCTCTCGCTGTCCGTGAGTCGAATGTCTCCAAATGGTGTTTGCGTGCAAGAAGGGGGATAGGGAATACGAGAAAAAAGTATTTTTGTTGAGAACTCAATCTACTAAAGTTTCACACTTGGTCTTCTTTGGAATCTTATCTTGACTCGTCCCTAGACCACTAGCCAGGTACAAGTCAATTTGATCCACTTTATTTCGATATTTCAAGCACTCATGCAATGGATGAGCGTAAGCACGAAAGTTGACACTTAGGATGGCAAAGAGAGAAATATGGTGGAGGAGGAAGACAAAAAGGATGAGAAATGCTCACATCAATTAGGACAATCATAGGCAAGAGATGCCAAATAATAGATATGATGTGAGGAGTAGGGATTGCCATGCAACGGGTGCATATACGAGCTAGGAAGCTCTCCAAACTATATGTATAAAGATCATCTCTATGGAGTACAAGGATATAAAGGGAGTACTAGTGTGGATCTCTCAAAAGGATAGTAGTGTTGCCCCTTTCTCTCTTTTTATTTCTTTATTTCTTTTTTTTTGTATTTTTTTTGTGGCCTCAATGGCTCTTTCTATTTAACTCTCATTTGTCCTCTTTGGGATCTTTTAATGTGTCCACTTCGGGGTCTTTTCCTCACTTAAGGGAAACACTCTATTTTACAAGAAGGTAAAGGAGATCTTTCACACTTTACAAGGTACTCAAAATCATAAAAAAGATGTAACTATCATGATGTATGCAATGTATGTCTTGAAGGGAATATGCCCGAGAGGCAATAATAAAGTGGTTATTATCTTATTCCATGTTTATGATAAATATTTATTTTCATGCTATAATTGTGTTAACCAGAAACGTTAATACATGTGTGTTTAATAAACAAAGAAAAGGTTCCTAGTAATGTCTCTCTTTATACTAGCTTGTTGATTAATGGATGAGCAAGGTTTCCTGATCATTGACATTGGATGTCGTTAATAACAAGGTCATCTCATTGGAGAATGATGTGATGAACATACACCCACAGTACTTATAGCAATACGATCATGTCATCAAAGTTTCTATTGCTGTATCAAACTTTCACGAAGTAACCCTAATCCTTAGACCATGAGATCACGTCAATCACTGACACCGGAAGAGTACTTTGATTCCATCAAACGTCACACCGTAACAGGGTGATTATAAAGGTGTCGTTGGGTACTTGGAAAGTGTTAGTTGAGGCTCGTGGATCAAGAGTGGGATTTGTCCATCCAGATGACAGAGAGATATACTCTGGGCCCTCTCGGTGATATCAAATTGACATCGCTTGCAAGCACGTGACTGGCTCACGAGGATGTTATATCACGGAACGAGTATAGAGTACTTGTCGGTAACGAGATCGAACTAGGTATGGATGATACCAAATGATCGGATCTCGGACAAGTAAAATATCGCGAGACAAAAGGAATTGGTTACGGATTAATGGTTCACACGATCACTAGTTCATCGTTGAGTAAGTGGGAGTCATCATGGATCTACAGATCCCGCTGATGATTATTGATCGGAGAAGAGTCTCAGTCATGTCCATTTTATTCACGAACCGTAGGGTGACACACTTAAGGATTTGTCGACGTGTTTTAAGTGGATACGGAACGCAGGAGAAAATACTGGACATCACAGGACAGCACAGGGACTGTTTCGATAAAACTGCCGGAATAGTTTCGGAATATCGAAATAGTGCAAGGGGATAATTGTTAATGTGTTCATTGAATGAAGTGTTCATCAATGAAGTACTCATTAAATGAAGTGTTCATTAATTTGAGTGACATTAAATAAGTGAATTAAAAGGAGTTTTAATTGGAAGACCTTTGGTTTTTGAGTGGAGGTTAAATGGGAGAAAGTGCCACTTGATTATGTGTGAGTGGTGACTCCACTAGCAATCAAGAGGGGAGAGGTGGGGGCACCTTGGGTGCTGCCCCCCTCTCCTATAAAAGGAGTAGGTGGAGACCCCTCTAGTCACTCATTCCATTCAACTCTTATGTGCCCTTTGGTTGGCATCTTCTCCCCTTGCTAATTCCATCGCTTTCTCATATGCCCTTTGGTTGGCATCTTCCTCTCCTTGCTAGCTGATCCAGTTTCACGAGTACGGTGCTTAGGCGAAGCCCTGCTGAAGATCTTCTCTACCACCACCACCACTATGTCGTAGTGCTGCTGGAGTTCCCGAGAAATCCACTACTTCCGCTGCCCAACTGGAGCAAGGGGCGGAGGTCGTCACTTATATGTACGTGTGACCGACTACGGAGACGCTGCCCGTTCGTGGCGTCAAGTCTTCATCACGACCTTGAGGTCGGCGAGTGTTCGACTACATCACCCACGAGAATAGTTCTCGTTAAAGCTTTTTGGTCTTCGAGGGTGAGTCCTTCTCAAACCGTTACAAGTTATCTCCTAGATGTGATCTTGGCAGTTGCAATCGTAGGATTTTTTTTTTGTTTTCTATGCAACGAACCCTTCAGTGGTATCAGAGCCTCGTCTATGCGTAGATGCTTTGTACGGTTAGAACACATAGAGATGTGGGCGTTGATCCTCTAGTTGTTACCCTCTTTTGTGCACTTGTTCATATTGCGGCAATGTTGGATTGAAGCGGCCCTAAGCGCAGATTGCGTGTCACGCTTGACATACGGCTTGTACCGTATAAAGTGGCTTTGGGGGTGTCAGTTTCTCTAACATTAGTGATATGGCATTTGCAACGGAGGGCCCTGGAAAGGGATGAAAAGAAACAACTAGCGAATCAATGTTGTGGTTCTTGTCCGTAGGTAAGATCGGTTCTTTCCTAGGAAGCCCAAAACCACGTAAAATTTGCAAAGATAATTTAGAAGCGTCTAACTTGTTTTTGCAGGGCATGTGATGTGATATGGTTATTGTTACAAAAAATTTGTATGAAATGAGATTTATTGTAAACAACCGGCAGGAGCCATATGGTTGTGTTTTTTTCCTTTTTAAGGCCTGCGTGCTGTAGATATATCCATGAGATATATTGTAATGGAGAAGGACGACCATGGTGGTGGCGCCATGGACCTTGGTGCCGCGCCGGGGGCATGATGGAGATCATACCAAGACGCACAAGATGGAGATCTAATGCGAGAAGGACCATATCATATCACATTATCCATGCATGTGATGTTTATCCTTTTATGCATCTTATTTTGCTTAAGTTACGATCATGATCGCTGCGGTAGAATTATAAGATGATCCCTCTCACTTAATATCAAGATAATTATATGTTCTTCCTTAGTATGCACCGTTAAGAAAGTTCGTCGTTTCGAGACACCACGTGATGATCGGGTGTGATAGACTCTACGTTCGCATACAACGGGTGTTTTCAAGCCTAGCATGTACAGACATGGCCTTGAAACACATGCAAATACTAATGTTCTACTTGGCGAGCCTAGCATGTACAGACATGGCCTCGGAACATGGACCGAAAGGTTAAGCACGAGTCATATGGATGATATGATGAACCATATTGAGATGCTCGCCATTGCAGCTACACTGCCTCACGTGATGATCGGTCGTGGTGTAGTGAATTTTGTTCGTGTAATCACCAAAGACGACCCAAGGGATGTTGTTTTTGAGTGGGAGTTAGATGAACTCATTTTTATCATGAACTAAATCAAAGTGAATTTGCATAGTTCGTTGTAGTCATTGGCATTTGTTTACTACCTTTGCGTTTAGCTATAATTGAGATAATAGAACTATAGAATTCTGGATATTTAACTTTACGGACTAGTACCGTATTGTTTGAGTGTCAATCTAAAGTTTAAAGTCTTATTGCAAACTTTAGCAAACCTTGCTTACTCCATGAAGTTTAATAATGTGTATTAAATCGAGAGTTACAATTCCAGTGTTAGTGTCTAAGTATCACACTTGCCTCCATGATCCTTGATATTCAAAAGTTGTTTGTTATTATCAAGGTTATCTAGGATCTGAAAGGATTGTTTCAGAAACTATCATGTGTGGAAGATATAGCGATATCTGAAACAATGATTAGTTGCAATGTGATAGAGTAAAATTTAGTGAGAAACATGTTCTCATATTGTATGAGAATTTGTGAAGGTTGGAGACACTATGTGTCCTAATCTCCCATAAAGGTTTTGGGAACTAATATTGTACTCAAAATTCGTCCTTATGAGCTATAGTAGTTTTGTCATGAAAGTTGTCATGATAGGATGAATGGAAGATGTAGGTAAAATGTTTACTACACTATAAGATTACTAAAGAATGGAATTTGGAAGAACGCCAAATATTTGATGACGGTGATCTACATCAAAGTGAGAATCAAAGGGTGTTAGTATTTGACTAACACACTTTGGATTATGTGTCATTTGAATGGTACCACAAGTGATGTTGATAAATTCTTCTAAAAAGGAAAGGAATTGCTGAAAGAGGATCTGGAAAATATTTTGGCGAAAAGAAAAAGGAAAAGACTGGAAATGTCCAGCTCGGTTATATAGATGATATACATGTTATGGGTATATTCATTGCTTGTTAAACAGTGTGATTCTTGAGTATTGGATACTGATTGGTTGGTATGAAGTGTCATACAGAACAACGCAATACAAGAGTTGCAATGGCCTGAGTAACTAGCAAATGAATATGGGATGATTCTCATCAAAAACAAAATAAAGTGTTATTGTGTTTATCGTTGGAATTAAACCTAGCCTTCAAGATTTATTTGAATAATTGTTATTCTGTTCTGGTGTTATACGAACAATAGTTGTTCAAATTATCACCATATTCATAGAAGATGGATGAACTCTATAAATCTTGTGGGAGAAATCACATCCATAATAACTGATGCTAAACATGTCGCAAGACAAATGATTAGAAGATCACTTATGAGTGACACCACCGTTTGAATCATATTGGAAAGAAACACATGAAGAAACTCCATGATGGTGGATTTTTGGAGTCTTTTGATTTTGAATCAACTGACGCTTGTAAGAATTTCCTAGAAATGATTGAAACTCCGTTCATAGGAAAAGAAGGACGGACGACTAACTTATTGGACATTATACATGTTGATGTGTATAGTTCATTATGTGTATCCGTGTGTGGTGGGTCTTATAACTTCATATACTTTAACCAAGGATTTGAGTGGATATATGTGTATATTTACTTGATAAGAAAGAAGTATGAAATATTTGAAAATGTTCAAATAAATTTCAAGAGGAAGTGAAAATCATTGTAACGAGAAAATAAGAGTTTATGATTGGATCATAAAGGAAGATTTTTGAGTTAAAAGTTTAGCAAACACCTGAGAGTTTAGGAATCGTTCCAAAACTTGCATTTCCCGAAACACCATAGGAGTATGGAGTGTTCGAGAGATGTAATCAAATCTTGTTTGACATGGTAAGGATCAAAGGTGTTATCTATAAAATTGCCATTATATTTTAAGGATTAAGCTTTAGAGACTACCGCTTTTCACTGAAAAGAGCGCCATCTAGATCCGTTGAAATGACACCATATAAGTTATGGAATGGGATAAAACCCAATTTGTCTTTTCTTAAATTTTGGTATGCAAGGCATATGTAAAATGTTTACAACCAAAGTCGGATAAAGTACGTCTTTGTTAGTTATCCCAAAGTAACCGTTGGGTATTCCTCCATAAAGACAAAAGTGTTTTGTGGCTAAGAGCATCAAGTTTCTTGAGAAGGAATTTTTTGCGAAAAGTTAAGTGGGAGGACAGTAGAACTTCGATTAGGTTGTTGAACCTAAACTTTATGTGCTAAGTGGCGCAGCGCCGGAAAGTGTCCCGAAAGCGGCCGCAATGCTCTTGGCTCCCGTGTCCCAAAGGTTGTGGTCACGGCGATCTAAGTTCCTATTGAACTGCGTAGTTCGGATAATCGATCAAATAGTAAGATTTGAGATTGAATCATTGTTATTTGATAATAATGGACCGACTACATGCAAAGAAGCAATGATGGGCCCTGACTCCGTCAAAATGGCTAGAAGCTATAAAATCCGTGATAGTTCCATACACGAGAAACCAATTTTCTGAACTGGGAAGACCCTCCAGATACCGTGTTTGGATCTATAAAGAAACAGACGTGGATATTCTCACATCTATGAAATATTCGACATATCGTTAAAATGGTTTACGATTATGTTCAAAGAGTTGGCTATGACAAGATTTGATTTTTCATAACGATATTTAGTATGGACGGATTATTGTAGCAACCACTACATATGCTAGTTTTGGTATATGGTAGTTGAACAAACGGAACAACATTCTTCTAATAGAATGGTTACCTAGGACGTGTACAGAACACGGTCCAAAGGGTTCTGTTAATTCAAAGGATGCTAAAATAGCATGCAAATTTCAATGGTTGAAATAAGCATTCGCGGAGTTGGAATCTTCATCATGATGAAATTGTTAAAACGTTTAGTTGCATCAGAGACGGTGAAGATGCTTGCTTTTGCAAGAAATTAAGTGGGAGCGCTAAGACATATTTCTAATACATTATGTAGAAGACATATTGTTGATTGGAAATGATGTATCTTTTATTGACACGGGTGAAGTTTCATTGAAAATTTGATTTTAATGGAAGATTTGGGCAAAACCAGTATATTGGGTTAATATGGTCTATATAGATAGATTGAGGTGCTAATATGGTTGGGCCGAAGTACATATATGAAATATTGAATAAGTTCAATATGGAAACGACGAGAAAGGTTTTTGCCGCATGGAAAAGGTTGAAGCGAGATTCAAGTGTTTTGACACTTGGTGAGTAAAACCACATGAATGATTTGATCAATCATGTACACCATGATATGTACAATTCCAGAATGTCATATGCTCTAAATGTTATGAGCATATACCAGAATGATTCATAAGATGATCATTGGACAATAGTAAAGATATCCTTACGTGCTTTGGAAGGACTAAGAATATATTATGTATGTTGGGAAATAGTTCATTGTAAAGTGTTACATTGATACTAGTTTTGTCGCAAGATACAATCTAAATTTATCTCAATTTTGGCGGTGTGTTAAGGTGGCAAAATGTAATGGAAGAAAGTTCCATGATAGATTTCGAATAGTTCCAAATGGATTTGGATGAGTTCCAAAGTTAAGAAATTGTGACGGATACTACAACGAAAGGCTAAGTATATGACTACTCTAGCAGCAGCAAAGGAGGGCATTTGTGTCAAGAAGTTTGTTTGACAAACTAGGTGTAGTTCCAAACGGGCTAATACTATGAAGATCTATTGTACGACAATAGATTCAACATGTTTTGAGCTCAAGGGACTAAGGTCTCATCGGAGGACCAAATTTATGCAATGCCATCTCATTAGTGAATGAGTGATGCGTAGAGACGCAAAGAAATGCAAATACACACGGACCTGAAGTGTCAGATCTGGAGATTAGGTTTACCACCAGCAATGCGTATGGATAACAGCTGAATGCCATAGGTGTTGGATGCGCAAGTACCAACCTAGATTATTGACTCTAGTGCAAGTGGGAGACTGAAGGGAATATGCCCGAGAGGCAATAATAAAGTGGTTATTATCTTATTCCATGTTTATGATAAATGTTTATTTTCATGCTATAATTGTGTTAACCGGAAACGTTAATACATGTGTGTTTAATAAACAAAGAAAAGGTTCCTAGTAATGTCTCTCTTTATACTAGCTTGTTGATTAACGGATGATCAAGGTTTCCTGATCATTGACATTGGATGTCGTTAATAACAAGGTCATATCATTGGAGAATGATGTGATGAACATACACCCACAGTAGTTATAGCAATACGATCATGTCATCAAAGTTTCTATTGCTGTATCAAACTTTCACGAAGTAACCCTAATCCTTAGACCATGAGATCACGTCAATCACTGACACCGGAAGAGTACTTTGATTCCATCAAACGTCACACCGTAACAGGGTGATTATAAAGATATCGTTGGGTACTTGGAAAGTGTTAGTTGAGGCTCGTGGATCAAGAGTGGGATTTGTCCATCCAGATGACGGAGAGATATACTCTGGGCCCTCTCGGTGATATCACATTGACATCGCTTGCAAGCACGTGACTGGCTCACGAGGATGTTATATCACGGAACGAGTAAAGAGTACTTGTCGGTAACGAGATCGAACTAGGTATGGATGATACCAAATGATCGGATCTCGGACAAGTAAAATATCGCGAGACAAAAGGAATTGGTTACGGAGTAATGGTTCACACGATCACTAGTTCATCGTTGAGTAAGTGGGAGTCATCATGGATCTCCAGATCCCGCTGATGATTATTGATCAGAGAAGAGTCTCAGTCATGTCCATTTTATTCACGAACCGTAGGGTGACACACTTAAGGATTCGTCGACGTGTTTTAAGTGGATACGGAACGCAGGAGAAAATACTGGACAACACAGGAAAACACAGGGACTGTTTCGATAAAACTGCCGGAATAGTTTCGGAATATCGAAATAGTGCAAGGGGATAATTGTTAATGTGTTCATTGAATGAAGTGTTCATCAATGAAGTACTCATTAAATGAAGTGTTCATTAATTTGAGTGACATTAAACAAGTGAATGAAAAGGAGTTTTAATTGGAAGACCTTTGGTTTTTGAGTGGAGGTTAAATGGGAGAAAGTGCCACTTGATTATGTGTGAGTGGAGACTCCACTAGCAATCAAGAGGGGAGAGGTGGGGGCACCTCTTGGGGCGCCTTGGGTGCTGCCCCGCTCTCCTATAAAAGGAGGAGGTGGAGACCCCTCTAGTCACTCATTCCATTCAACTCTTATGTGCCCTTTGGTTGGCATCTTCTCCCCTTGCTAATTCCATCGCTTTCTCATATGCCCTTTGGTTGGCATCTTCCTCCACTTGCTAGCTGATCCAGTTTCACGAGTACGGTGCTTAGGCGAAGCCCTGCTCAAGATCTTCTCTACCACCACCACCACTATGTCGTAGTGCTGCTGGAGTTCCCGAGAAATCCACTACTTCCTCTGCCCAACTGGAGCAAGGGGCGGAGGTTGTCACTTATATGTACGTGTGACCGACTACGGAGACGCTGCCCGTTCGTGGCGTCAAGTCTTCATCACGACCTTGAGGTCGGCGAGTGTTTGACTACATCACCCACGAGAATAGTTCTCGTTAAAGCTTTTTGGTCTTCGAGGGTGAGTCCTTCTCAAACGGTTACAAGTTATCTCCTAGATGTGATCTTGGCAGTTTCAATCATAGGAATTTTTTTGTTTTCTATGCAACGAACCCTTCATGTCTCTGCCAGTGTAGCAGGAACATGTAAGACATGAAGATCAAGTCATGAAGAGGTGGAAATTGCATGGCAATGTAACTCGGAAAGGCTATGGAAATGCCTTGATAGGTAGATATGGTGGCTGTTTTGAGGAAAGATAAAGGGAGGCTTATGATGACAGAGCGTATCATGCCAAGGGTTTGGATGTACCGGCGAAGGTGGACACCAACTCTCGGAGTGAGAAGAAGGTAATGCACGGCACGGGAAAGGCTAGCAAAATATGGGAAGGTGGAAGTGTCAACTCTCAATACTTACATTAGTCCGAAGAACTCATGCACTTATTATCGGTAACTCTGAATCTAATGAGGACGTGCACAAAGAGACAAGTACCCCGAGGAGGAGTGTATGGGGGTTTGGTTATCCTTGCGCATCCTCGACTCATGGTACGTGAGTGTTCTCTAATATTCGACCCCTCAGAAGAGTAGTGATCCATCTAGTAGCTAGAGTTCTCAACTAGTTTTGTAGGTTTTGAAAATAAACACGGATTGCCCAAAATACGACACCTATCACTAATAGGCTAGAGCTCTTGACACCAAAAGTCCAAACATTACTCATAACAATACCTCAAAACTATTGCAAGCTACTACTAAAATTAAATAGCAACCTTAATCACCTACTTTCAAGACAAAACACAAATCAGTGCAACAACCAACCCTCTTTAACAAGATAAACATGAAAACTAAAAAGAGTTCCAGCAACAAACTAAACAAAATCCAAGGCTCTTGCTAAAGACAAACTAAGACTAAAACTAAACATGGCAGTAGCTATGAAAAGATAAAGAACACACAACAGCAAAAAGATAGGCATGAAGAATCCTATGATGTGTTCTAGATTTTGAAAGTGGAGCGTGTTTCTCTCCCACACAAAGTAAGAAGGGATCTAACTTGTTATGAACAGCAAGCAAAGCTAAAGAAAACTAAAAAAAAAACCTAAGAGCGAGACGCTCCAAGCATAGCACATAACACATGAAGTGATAAAAATATAGTGAGACTAAGGACGAACTGATGATTTGTCGATGGAGAAGGGGATGCACGGGGGCATGCCCAAGCTTAGACTCTTGAGTCTTCTTGAATATTTTTTGGGGATTCATGGGGGCATCCCCAAGCTTGAGCGCTTGACACTCCTGGATCTTCTTCCATCATCTTCCATCGCACACTTGAAAACTCCTTTCATACATAACTCATCATAAGCTGATTAGAGAGGTTAGTACCCTTAATAAATAATTTTTCTCCACTGGATATAAAGATATTCTTGAAGATCTACTGTTTCTCAAGAGTGCCAAAAAGTTTTTGCAAAGAAAAAGCAAGCTTAAGCTTTGCAAAAGTTAGGAGAGACAAAACGTGGCAGAATCTGTGAAAAACAGAACAGCAGATAGTAAAGAATATTTTAGGGGCACTTCTGCAACTCAAATAAAAAAACTCAGAACATACGGAAGTTTCGTAATTGTATAGAGCATACTGTGTAAAAATTTCAGCTCAAAAAGATGAACTGGAATTTTTCTGGTCACGAGGACAGAATCTATTTTCTGGACAGCATGTCACAACTTTTAATTCCCTTGCCGTAAGAGGCTATAACTTGGCACAAATTTGAAAAATAAAGATACAATGATGTTGCTGTTGGGAATGTGCCCTAGAGGCAAATAAAATATGTTTTATTGAGAATATTCCATTAGTTCATAATACGTTTGATACTATGCTATAACTGTATTAAGCGGAAACATTAATACAGGTGTGGTATATAAACAACCAGGTCCCTAGTAAACCTAGTATACTAGTCCATTGGGCGATTGATGATCAAGGTTTCCTGATCATGAGACAATGGCGTCTGTTGACAATGGAGCCGTATCATTGGATAATGATATGATGGACAAGAACTGATGTAGGGGTTGCCGCTCCTTAGTTCATCTCTCGGTAGAACAAGGCACCTATGCGGTGGGTTCGACTCCCACAGGAGCGTACATTTCCAATCGACACACCCACCAGAAGTGTTGCGATGTGATCAAGTCACATAGTTCGACATTGCGATAACTATAACGTAGTGACCAGATCCTTTGACCGTAATGATCATTCGTAATTGTGATCTATGAGGAGACTTTGATTTGTATCCCACCGCGTGACTGAAATATGCTGGCCATAACGGTGCACTTTGGGTATTCCGAAATAGATGGTTGATGAGTATGCAAATAGATCAAAGAGGGATTTTTCCATCCGTGTGACGGATAGGTACTCTGGGCCCACTCGGTGATATTGCATCATAAAGTTTGCAAACGTGTGACTAGGTCACGGAGTTGTAATATCACGGGAACGAGTAAACTTGTTTGTTGAGAACGAGGACGAACTAGGTATATTGGATACCGATGATCAAACCTCGGACAAGCAAAGTACCATAGGACAAAGGGAACAGGCACACGGTTAACGGATCTAACAGCGATTAAAGTTCATTTGATGGAAGCGCAGGGGCTATCAAGGATTGTAACCAGGTCCAATTGATTAGTCATTGATCAATGAGAATTGTCTCGATCATGTCTGCTGTTTCCCGGACCGTAGGGTGTTACACTTAAGGGAACTCGACGCAGTAAGGATTGATTCGGGATCACCGGAGAAATTGGAGAGAACACCGGAATTGTTCCGGTGATGACCGGAATTGTTCCGATGAAGGCCGGAAGTTGTTCCGGGTATTTTGAAAGGTTCAAAATATATTTAATAATGTTTAATATATGTTTTATTATTTAATTATCTGAATTAAATATTAAAATGTATTTAAATATAATTAAAAATGGAAGAAAAGGCACATGGGCCTCATAGGGCCCATTAGGGGGAGAGGGAGTCCTCCCCCATGGGCCATGGCGCCATGAGGGGGCCCACCCCCCTAGGGTTGCGCCATTTACCCTCCCCTTGGGATTAGTCCCACCCCGGAAGTGGAGGGGAGGGTGGCACCCCTCCTTGGCCTATATAAGGAGGGGTAGGGTGCCCTTTTTCTTCATAAAAATTGATTTGAGACAAGTTTCTCTCATCTCTCTCTCCCTCCTTTCTCCTTCGTCGAGTGGACTCCCCTTGTTTGGAGTCTACACTTGGTTGGGGATTTCTCCACTATACGCACGTCGTCGTGCTGCTGGAATCGGGATCCGAATCCATCTTCTTTCCGCTGCTCTACTGGTTCGGAGCCCGGAGGGACATCGGGTATACTGTATGTGTATAATCCCGCGAGGCACTACACTTGTGGTGCTACTTCATCGTCGTGGCCATATCGCGAGGTCTTCATCAGCAACGTTCCGACGGGGACGTAATCCCGTCATCGGTCTGCAAGGATCGGGTGGCTACAGGAGTCATCGTGGATCTGCGCGGCATCGGGGATTGCCGGTACGACTACATCAACCACGTTCATGCGGGAACGTTTCCCGCTTAACGGACTACATACTGGTATGTGACCTATCTCTGTCCGTTACTTGCATCAGCATAGCATAGGTCTTGGGATTGGGTATCGTAGGTCAAGGAAAAATTTGTGTTTTCTGCCCCGAACCCCAACAGTGGTATCAGAGCAAGGCTATGCGTAGATGTATTGTACGGATAGAACACATCTAGTATGTGGGCATCAATTCTCCAATTGTTACCCTCTCACGTGTACTCATTTAGCGTTGCGGCAATGTTTGATGAAGCGGCCCCCAACCGACCTTACGCGTTTACGCGAGACTGGTTCCACGCTTGACATATGGCTTGTACCATATAAAGTGGCTGGGGGGGTGTCTGTCTCTCTGCATTAGCGATGCGAAGATGTTTGCAACGGAGGGCCCCGACAGGGGTGTAATAGAGACAATTGCGGGATTGGTGTTGTGGCTTGTTTTCGCAGGATAGAAAGCGGTTCTTTTCTCGAAACCCCTAGCAGCCACGTAAAACTTGCAAAAGATAAAGTAGAAAGGCGTTTTCAACTTTAATTTGCATGTCGGGGGGAATCATAGCATGTATGATTTATTTTGCATCCTGTTTTTGCTAATATGTTAGATATACGACGGTAGCATAATAGGATGATCCCTCACTAAAACCAACATAGTGTCCTTACCCTAGTGAGCACCACCTGGAAAGTTCTACATTATGGAGGCACCACGTGTCACACGTGTGTCAAACATTTTTTCGTTCACATGAGGTGGGTGCAGCAAGCCTGGCATATGTATATGATATGGCCTTGCACGACACAGCAACAAATCACATAGGGTGTGGTGGCGAGCCTGGCATATGTATATGATATGGCCTCGGGACACAAGAGACCGAAAGGTCGAGCATGAGTCACATGGATGATGTGATTGGCATGATGGCCTACCTTGAACAACATACTGATGGCCGTGACGATCGGGGGAGGTATCGTGTTTAAGGATCGTGTAATCACTTAGAATAAACTATGAGGGATGTTTGTCTGAGTGGGATTTCCAGAATTGTTTTTGAAACATGAACTCCATATTATGAACTTAATCTTCATGTCTTAGCAAATATCATTGTAGATAACGTCATACCAATGTTTAGAACTATGGCTCTTTTAGTATGATAGAACTTAAGGTAAATGGGTCTTACTTCATTGATGTGTACCAACACCATTAGAGACATACTCATTAGTAATGACTTGCTAAACATAATACGAAGAACTGCTAAGAGATACACCTGACAACTCCGTAATCAAGGAAGATGATGATGAGTATCGCACTCACCCTCACTTATGAATGACTGTCCAATACACCATAATTCATTCTATGGAATCTGAATTGTGAATGTATGTTAACCAACACGTATGACGTGCTAGGTGAACTTGAAAGCACTTGGTCACAAATCAGAGTAATGGAATATGAGTATATGGACGGGGTTTCTTTCAACTATGGTGGAAGGAACAACCTGCTGAGAAAGTCACTTGGAAAATGTATAAGATACATGGAACACCTTGTGTATAACTTGGACTACTGAATGACTGGTTACTTTGCGATAACTGGGGAGCTGCATCTGCTTCCTCCCAGTTACAAAGACCATGTCTGGACTATGTCATGAAGGAGAATCGTTCACCTGTCATGAAGTCATGGTTAAAGTTAAGAACTTTAAGAGTAGAACCAATGAAATGGTCATTGACGGAGAAGGTATATTTGATATACGAGTTATAAATGTCTTTCCCACGAAACACTAATTGCGGTTGATTAAGTATTCGATGCTTGAACTTACTGCTTGAGAGTGGCTTGGAAGGGATGAGGTGACAATGTGTGCTGACGGCAATCAAGATAGTTGATGGTCGACAACACTCTCCCTCTACATCTATCAATTGATTAATATATGAATAAATTTTATGATCGTTTGAATGAGGACTTTATTAGTGTGTCTTGCATCTCGCGAAGACAATTATTCATATTAGTGAGAAACAAGTCAGTTGTTCTCCTTTTATGAATGATATCTCTTATGGTCACATTACGATTATGAATGAGTTATTCTTATATTGATGATAGTTGTTTGATCATTTATAAGAAATATTGTGATGCCAAGAAATATTCAGGCTTAATAATGACACTACAGTTTAAGTCATGAATGGTATGATGATGTCTTAAGATACTTGATCTCTTGACACATACAAGCCATGCCTTTTAGGTGAGATGACTAAAACCTCGCATTCTGGTAAACAGAATGTGTACTGATTGTTGAATATCATACATTGTGATGTATCGTATGTCAGCATGTGGTGAATTTCATTATTTCGTGAACTTCGTATGTGGACTTAGATGAATATTTGTATTCACTAATGAAACATGAGTCTAAAATAATTTGATATGATCAAAAGGGATTTCAGAGTAAAGATGGATATTAAGTTAACAAGAAAGACAAGTCTCTACGATTTGATCAAAGTGACAAATGTTTTGAATTAGTCTTGGGCATAAAGACTTGTGTGAAAGTTGTTCCACAAATTGCAATGTCTTGAGACACTTCAATATGATTGACGTGCCTGAACATTGTGATCATATTCTATCGAAAAATGTATGGTCTAAGTTATCTCTTACCAAGTTACGTTATTATTGTTTAGAGTTATTAATTTAATATGCAAACACTCACTTCAGCATAGGGAACCATCTGAGTTCGTGGAAACCAACACTATATATGTCATGGTGTGTTGTGGTTTCTAGGAAGCTTGATTTATGTAAGATAAATTATCTTTGTAGTGTATCCTTAGACAACTATGGATGCATATTCCACAACTAGAACCAAAAGGAGCAAAATTTGTATTGCTATGTTTGGTGTTTGTCAAGAATTGTTCTTGATAAATGTGGTAATGGAAGAAAAGTGAAAGTTCAACCAAGGTAATTGACCTTGCCTCCAAATGTCAGAGTAATGCAACGGAATATGTTCTGGAAGCAAAGCTCTACAATAAGAGGAGAAACTAATGATAATGATCATGATCTCTTTGATGGGAGCTTTTACTGAGAAAGGTAGGATTCAAGAATATATATTTGCCCCTGGTGCAAAATGATATTCATGATTCACTTGTCATGTTAGTGGAACAAGACATTCCTACGAACTACAAAGAAGCGATGGTGGACTAAGTACGAGTTATGAGGAATAAATGTGAACATCAAAAAATTCAATGGGTTGACTACAATGTGTAGCAATGCTTGAGTGAAAGGGATATTCACTACGATTGATCCAGGATTGTTATCAATACCGTGACTTCCTCAAATCCTGTATTTGAAGAAGTGTTGTAATTGGTACAACAAGAAGGTTTTGGAAAAACATATGGATACTAGTGTCTCGTAAACTGAATTCTCATTTTGATGGATGATCAAAGGATTTTGGACTTAACCAAAATATCGAGGAAACATGCATTTGCATGAAATTGAGTGGGAGCTGAATAGTTTCCTGAAACTTAATATGTAGACGACATATTTTGAGTGGGAGCTATGGGAGTATTATCCTAGACTTATATGTAAATGACATATTTGAGTAGGATCCATGTGGTTAGTATCCTGATCTTAATATGTGTCTGACATATCTAAGTGGGAGCCATGTGGATTTTATCCTTGTCTTATATGTGGCCGACATATTTGAGTGGGAGCAATATGAGTGTTATCCTATAACTTAATATGTGCATGACATATTTGAGTGGGAGCATGATAACATTCTCATATATGGATAACATATTATGAATGGTGCAGTTGGTGTTAATGATTATTTGAATCTTTCATAAATGAAGATGAATAAGTATTAAGCATTGAAGATCTATTAAGATAGATATGTGTTTAGTAACATTGAGTCGTAATGCTTTCCTGGATAAGATTCTGAAGGAGTTCAGAATGGGACAAGTCAAGAAGTGGTCCTTACTTGTATATCCAAGAGAAGTGTTGAGTTAATCTCAGTACAAGAACAATGGTTTATGGTTAATGAAAGAAATGGATGTGTTGGATCCTGTATGCCTTTGTCATAGGTTCTTTCATATAAAACCAGAGTTATGTACTCGACGTAATGTAACCCAAGTTCTTAGTAGTAAGAACATGTTGTGATATGATTTATGAGTAAATCATTGAACAAAGAGTTAAGTTTATCCTTCAGTGTCTGAAGAGAACTGAGGATACATCTCAAATTTGTAAAGGATAGTGGACTTGACCATAAATGTTATGCTGGTTCAAGTTTCGACACTAACCTAGAAAATTGAGATATCATACTAATGAATGCCTAAGTTGAAAGAAACATGGTTAGACATCAAAGTTGCATACAATGCACTAAGGATTGAATCTACATTGATGTGGCTGCTTTAGAAGTAGCAGGAGTTATATTATGGCTTAAGAAGTTCGACTTCTGATTGAGTGAGTTCCAAGTGTGCATGACTATGGGAAAGTCCGCGTGACCCACCGGATGTCATTGCTATGACACAGCAAACGAAGTCTCACTTTACCGCGAAATATATATACCTCATCATTATAGTGGATAATGAAGGAATGTCAAATTAGGTGACATTATGATTTGCAAAAGGACATACGGTTCTGAATTGTACCCAGACCGTTGATACAACCTCTTCAACGGGCAAGCATGATCAATAAGGAGTTATGATCCAGAGAAAATGCAACTAGCTTATTTGTACTCTAGTGCAAGTGGGAGACTGTTGGGAATGTGCCCTAGAGGCAAATAAAATATGTTTTATCGAGCATATTCCATTAGTTCATAATACGTTTGATACTATGCTATAACTGTATTAAGCGGAAACATTAATACAGGTGTGGTATACAAACAACCAAGTCCCTAGTAAACCTAGTATACTAGTCCATTGGGCGATTGATGATCAAGGTTTCCTGATCATGAGACAATGGCGTCTGTTGACAATGGAGTCGTATCATTGGATAATGATATGATGGACACACACCCACCAGAAGTGTTGCGATGTGATCAAGTCACATAGTTCGACATTGCGATAACTATAACGTAGTGACCAGATCCTTTGACCGTAATGATCATACGTAATTGTCATCTATGAGGAGACTTTCATTTGTATCCCACCGCCTGACTGAAATATGCTGGCCATAACGGTGCACTTTGGGTATTCCGAAATAGATGGTTGATGAGTATGCAAATAGATCAAAGCGGGATTTTTCCATCCGTGTGACGGATAGGTACTCTGGGCCCACTCGGTGATATTGCATCATAAAGTTTGCAAACGTGTGACTAGGTCACGGAGTTGTAATATCACGGGAACGAGTAAACTTGTTTGTTGAGAACGAGGACGAACTAGGTATATTGGATACCGATGATCAAACCTCGGACAAGCAAAGTACCATAGGACAAAGGGAACAGGCACACGGTTAACGGATCCAACAGCGATTGAAGTTCATTCGATGGAAGCGCAGGGGCTATCAAGGATTGTAACCAGGTCCAATTGATTAGTCATTGATCAATGAGAATTGTCTCGATCATGTATGTTGTTTCCCGGACCGTAGGGTGTTACACTTAAGGGTACTCGACGCAGTAAGGATTGATTCGGGATCACCGGAGAAATTGGAGAGAACACCGGAATTGTTCCGGTGATGACCGGAATTGTTCCGATGAAGGCCGGAAGTTGTTCCGGGTATTTTGAAAGGTTCAAAATATATTTAATAATGTTTAATATATGTTTTATTATTTAATTATCTGAATTAAATATTAAAATGTATTTAAATATAATTAAAAATGGAAGAAAAGGCACATGGGCCTCATAGGGCCCATTAGGGGGAGAGGGAGTCCTCCCCCATGGGCCATGGCGCCATGAGGGGGACCATGAAGGGGTCGTTGCATAGAAAACAAAAATTTTCCTACGGTTGTAACAGCCAAGATCACATCTAGGAGATAACTTGTAACGGTTTGGGAAGGACTCACCCTCGAAGACCAAAAGCTTTAACGAGAACTATTCTCGTGGGTGATGTAGTCGAACACTCGCCGACCTCAAGGTCGTGATGAAGACTTGACGCCACGAACGGGCAGCGTCTCCGTAGTCGGTCACACGTACAGATCAGTGACGACCTCCGCCCCTTGCTCCAGTTGGGCAGCGGAAGTAGTGGATCCTCGGGAACTCCAGCAGCACTACAACATAGTGGTGGTGGTGGTAGAGAAGATCTTGAGCAGGGCTTCGCCTAAGCACCGTACTCGTGAAACTGGATCAGCTAGCAAGGGGAGGAAGATGCCAACCAAAGGGCATATGAGAGATGGAGGAATTGGTGTGTAGAGGGGTCTCCACCCATCTATATATAGGAGGGGTAGGCAGCCCCCAAGGGGTAGCACGCCCCAAGAGGTGCCCCCACCTCTCCCCTCATCATGTGGGTGGACTCCCCACTCACAAAAACAAAGGGTCACACATTATTCCCATAACTTCCATAATTCTCCACTCAAAATTCCAAGAGTTTATCACATTAAAACACTTTTAATTATCTTGTTTAATGTCACTCAAATTAATGAACACTTCATTCAATGAGTACTTCATTGATGAACACTTCATTCAATGAACACATTAACAATTATCCCCTTGCACTATTTTGATATACCGAAACTATTCCAGCAGTTTTATCAAAACAGTCCATGTGCTGTCCAGTATATTCTCTGGCATTCCGTATCCACTGAAACGCGTCAACGAATCCTTAAGTGTGTCACCCTACGGTTCGTGAATAAAATGGACATGACAGAGACTCTTCTCTGATCAATAATCATCAGCGGGATCTGGAGATCCATGATGACTCCCACTTACTCAACGATGAACTAGTGATCGTGTGAACCAAAACTCCGTAACCAATTCCTTTTGTCTCGCGATATTTTACTTGTCCGAGATCCGATCATTTGGTATCATCCATACCTAGTTCGATCTCGTTACCGACAAGTACTCTTTACTCGTTCCGTGATATAACATCCTCGTGAGCCAGTCACGTGCTTGCAAGCGATGTCAATGTGATATCACCGAGAGGGCCCAGAGTATATCTCTCCGTCATCTGGATGGACAAATCCCACTCTTGATCCACGAGCCTCAACTAACACTTTCCAAGTACCCAACGACACCTTTATAATCACCCTGTTACGGTGTGACGTTTGATGGAATCAAAGTACTCTTCCGGTGTCAGTGATTGACGTGATCTCATGGTCTAAGGATTAGGGTTACTTCGTGAAAGTTTGATACAGCAATAGAAACTTGATGACATGATCGTATTGCTATAACTACTGTGGGTGTATGTTCATCACATCATTCTCCAATGACATGACCTTGTTATTAACAACATCCAATGTTCATGATCAGGAAACCTTGATCATCCGTTAATCAACAAGCTAGTATAAAGAGAGGCATTACTAGGAACCTTTTCTCTGTTTATTAAACACACATGTATTAACGTTTCCGGTTAACACAATTATAGCATGAAAATAAACATTTATCATAAACATGGAATAAGATAATAACCACTTTATTATTGCCTCTCGGGCATATTCCCTTCAGACCACCCCCCTAGGGCTGCGCCATTTACCCTCCCCTTGGGATTAGTCCCACCCCGGAAGTGGAGGGGAGGGTGGCACCCCTCCTTGGCCTATATAAGGAGGGGTAGGGTGCCCTTTTTCTTCATAAAAATTGATTTGAGACAAGTTTCTCTCATCTCTCTCTCCCTCCTTTCTCCTTCGTCGAGTGGACTCCCCTTGTTTGGAGTCTACACTTGGTTGGGGATTTCTCCACTATACGCACGTCGCCGTGCTGCTGGAATCGGGATCCGAATCCATCTTCTTTCCGCTGCTCTACTGGTTCGGAGCCCGGAGGGACGTCGGGTATACTGTATGTGTATAATCCCGCGAGGCACTACACTTGTGGTGCTACTTCATCGTCGTGTCCATATCGCGAGGTCTTCATCAGCAACGTTCCGACGGGGACGTAATCCCGTCATCGGTCTGCAAGGATCGGGTGGCTACAGGAGTCATCGTGGATCTGCGCGGCATCGGGGATTGCCGGTACGACTACATCAACCACGTTCATGCGGGAACGTTTCCCGCTTAACGGACTACATACTGGTATGTGACCTATCTCTGTCCGTTACTTGCATCAGCATAGCATAGGTCTTGGGATTGGGTATCGTAGGTCAAGGAAAAATTTGTGTTTTCTGCCCCGAACCCCAACAGTTGCTACAGTAGTAACAATCATCAAGACACAACAAAAGCAAAAAGAAAAACCTAAATTCGTTGCGGGCTGCCTCCCGAAAGTGCTTCTTTAAAGCCATTAGCTAGGCATGATACAAAAAGATCAAGTTGTAGCAATCGAATCATTATCAAGATCATAAAAAAGCTCTTCAATTGTACAACTAGTATTAAAAGGTTTTTTAAATAAAGGCATAATGAAGATACTTCTAGGGAGAAAACCAAAAGGCGGAAAATCAATGGAAGTTTCATTTATAAAATTATCAAAGAGAGGTATTTCTTCCAAAGTTTTCACGGTTTCAATTTCTTTGGCAATAGGTGGTTTATTTTTAGGTCGGGGAACCTTAGGGACATAATTGAACTTAGGTTCCCTTCTTGCCGAAGTCTCAACCTTTTTTGGTTTGATTGAGGAGAAAGTAGTTCCTAGAGTATTAATGATTTCCTCAATCTTATCTATCCTAGAAAGATCAGTATCACGAGATTTGATGACCTACAAAGTTTTGATAATTTTAAGCATGGAGCTATCAAGCCTATTCAAATTCCCTTGAATCTTGCGATCCAACTCATGTATCCTAGTTATACTTGGTATTTCTAACTCTATCTTTTCAAGTTTCTTCATAATGTGAGATAGAGTTATATGTTCTTGTATGCTAGCAATAGGGAGTTTTCCAACAAGATTTACAATAACATTAAGAGACTCCCAAGTCGGGGCTTCTAGAAAATTCCCATTGATAGCAGTATCTAATATGAACCTATTCCAAGGAGTAATCCCGACATAAAAATTTCTAAGCAGGATAGTAGTGGATTGCTTCTTGGTGGCTCTTTTTGAGAATCATTAATTCTATACCAAGCATATTTTAAACTTTCTCCACCTTTTTGTTTAAAGGTGAGAACCTATGTCTCAAAGGCAGAAGGGCCAGACATAATGACAACTAGCAAGATAAATATATTTTTTGTAAATTTTGATAAAAGACACAAAGATAAAAAACTGAAAGATAAACTAACAAGACTAAAAAACAAAGGTAAAGGGTAGTGTGCAACTCCCCTATCTTAGCACTCGGAGTCCCCAGCAATGGCGCCAGAAATTCTCTTGCTTAGCGGCTTCTCGCCCTTCGTTGGTGAGCCCCAAGTGGAAGGCGTGATGCAGTGCAGCAGCGAGTTTCCCTCGGTGAAGATACCAAGGTTTGTCTCCCGTAGGACTCCGGATATGATAAGTAGGTGTCAGCGGCGTGACTGACGTGGACCTGCACACAGACACAGATAACTTTGTTCCCAACGAAGTTCAGAGAGGTTGTCAATCTCTCCGGTCTTGTTGTTCACAAAGGGTAAAACACAAGGGATAATGATAGCAAGTAAAAGAAGAAAAGTAAAGATAGCTTGGAAGCAGTAATGAGGATATGGACCGGGATACGTGATGTTCGCTAGTGATGTCTCTCTCCCAAAAGACGATAAAACTTCTATGCGAGGTAAACAAATTACAGAAGGGAAATTGACAGGATTATGAACACACCGCAATGCTAACTATGCTACAAAAGAAAGGAAGAGGTTCAAAAGCACGGGCAGTACGCCAAAATAAGTAGACCGAAATCCATCTGCATCTACTACTAATTATCCACCTTGAGATATCTATCCAGAACATCTCGCTGGTATTAAGTTGCGAGCCCCACCCAAAGTGTAAACCCAAAGCAACAGACAATTGCAATAAAAGAACTTTGCGTAAAGTAAACAATCCTTGTGACCGTGGTCACAAGCACCGTTGTTTTCCCCCTTGTGGCAACAGCACATCTCCTAGACTCATATTTCTGTCACTCAAGCGTGTCATCAGGGAGGCATGAACCCACAATCTAGCACAACGCTCCCTCTTGGACTCACTACCTACTACTTGGCCAAAGCAATAAACAGCAACGGAGAACATGCAAGAATTACTTAGGAACAACAATATAAGAGATAAAAACCAAATATATTACTCTATCACAATCTGAACATAATCTCATAATCCATCAGATCCGATCAAACTCAACATAGCAATAGAAGAAATATTACAAAGGTGCCTCGATCATGTAGGGCAGCTCACGAGGTCTAAACAATGAAGATCAAAGAGGGGAGGAGAACATCACATAGTACTGATCACGGACCCATGGTCCAAGGAAAACTACTCACAAGAAATCCGGGGAGCATCCATGGTGGAGAGGAGACTCCCGGAGGTCAATCCTCCCTCCGGCAGGGTGCCGGGAAGAGGTCTTCTGGTGTCCCGATCTTGGAAGCGCGGCGGCGGCGGAACAGAGGCGAGTTCGCGGAATAGGGTTCTTTTTCTGGAGTTTTCCCGTGGCGGGGGATAAATAGGCGAAGGGGGGCAGCCAGAGGTGGGCCAGGGGCCCCTGGCGCCCCCCTGGCGCGGCCAGGGGTGGGGCCGCCTAGGCCCCCCTGGCTCCCCTCTGGCCCCTCCCGGGCTCTTCTCGAAGCTTCCGTCACGCTGATTTTTTATCTGAATTTTCCCGAATTTTTCTGGCACTTTTTATATGGGGGAAAACTGAAATAGAAAAACAGCAGATAACAGGAACTGGCACTGGGCTGCACTGAGTTAATAGATTAGTCCAAATATGATCAAAAGTGTATGAAAGTGTATCTAGATCATAGCAATATCACACAAAACATGCATGGAGCAAGCAGAAATCATAGATACGTTTTGGACGTATCACCGCCTTGGGTGTGAGGTGCGCGAATTTCGCCAGAAGTTGGCAATCTTGAGTCTCCGTGATAGCATCTACGGGGTAGCTTGTGGGAGCCGTCAACTCAGGCTGCGCAACAACAAGCTCGGTGGAAGCCACGCTGCTTCTCCGCTGAGATGGCGGAGTAGCTTCTTCGGTAGCTTCGTCAACTCGATGCCTCTCCTCTAGCGCTTTTACTCTTGCATTCAGTTGATGTATTTCGTTGAGCTCCTTTTTCCTATTCCTTTCCCGGCTTTTGTAACCGCCTGCGTTGGGAAATCCATACTTCCACGGAAGGGAGCCTGGCGTGCCCCGTGTTCGTCCTGGGTGCTCTGGATTACCGAGGGCCTCTGTGAGCTCGTCGTTCTCTCTGTCGGGAACGAACGTCCCTTTCACCGATTTGGCGACATTTTCCGGAAGCTTTTCTACCTTTGCGTCCAATTTTTTGTTCTTACAAGCGCACTTCCTTGTTTCGGGGTCCAATGATCCCCCAGCCCCGAAGAACCAAGTCTTTCCACGCTGTGACCAGAACAATGTCTCTGGTGTGATCCCTCTTTTAATCAGGTCATGCTCAGCCTTCTCCCACAACGGGATGGCTTTGAGGTAGCCACCTGACCCCGTGCGATGGTGAAACTCCTTCTTTGCAGCATTTAGCTTGTTTGTCTCTGACATCTTCTTACTCTTCTCCGATTTCTTGTGGGCCACAAATGCGTCCCAGTGATCTTTTATCTTCTCATATTGACGGGTGAATATTGGAGTCTCATTTTTGTCGACAAACTTTGTTTTCAAGTCATTTTTCCACCTCCCGATTAGTTCTGCCATCTTCTTAAGAGCATGAGTCTTGATCAATGGCTCTATAACTGGCTTTTCCTGATCCACCTCTGGCGGTAGGATAAAATTTGCCTTCAGCGTGTTCCAAATTTCATCTTTCTGTCTATCGGTGACAAAAGACACTTCAGGGTCCTCGCTCTTCGGCCTATTCCATTGGTGGATGCTGATCCGGATAAATTCCCTAACGAGGACCCCACACTGAGCAGCAAATGCGTCCTTGGTCCTTCTGGGTTCAATCGGTTCGCCATCATTCCTGATCTCGATGATCGTGAACTTTTCATCCGGGCCCAACCTTTTTTCCGGGCCTCGTCTCCTTACCAAACTTTGGATCGATCCGGATATGGAGGGATAGAAAAGAATAAAGAAGAGAGTTAATATATATGTCTACATACCAAAACAATTAATGCATCAATTCAATTAGCTAGTCTCATCAGCACAGGCTATATATACTAATATATATACCTCGCCGGACTTTGCAACAGCTCCTTCCTCCGGTCGCTCATCGTAGTCGTCATCACAGTCTACTTCTTCATCCTCGGAGCCTGCTTCACTCTCTCCTTCTAGACCATCAGTGTCGTTCAGAAATGACAGGGTCACATCACCTTCCTGGATGTCGTCGCCCATCGACGGTCCCGGTCCTTCTTGGATGTCGTCGCCCACCGACGGTCCTTCTCCTTCGCGGATGATTTCACCCATAACGTCTTCTTCTTCTCAGTTTCTTCGACCATCGTCCATAGTTTCTGCAAAATATTACAACATATGACACTTAATATACAAACATGAGATAGCTAGCCATGGATTTGGATCGAAAACTTCGCACAATGCATCCTCTCTCGACCCGCCTCGGCGTTCCTCGACCCTCGACCCCTCGACGACCCTCGACGACCCTCGAACCCTCTCTCTGCGATCCCTCGACCCCTCGACGACTCGAGACCTCGATCTCTCGATGATCCTCTCGACCCCTCGACGACCCTCGAACCCTCTGCGACCCCTCGACGACTCGACCAACGACCTCTCTCGGTGACCCTCGATTGACCGTCTATGTACCGACGCGTATAGTTCCCGATCCTCGACCCGCACGGCGATCCTCGACACCCTCTCGTTCTCGATTTTCAAAAAAAAGAGGCCTCTTATTTTATTTTCTTCTTCCTCATCTTCTTCTCCTTCCTTCCTCTTCTTATTTTTATTTTTCCCTCTCCTTCTTTTTACTTTTCCTTCTCTTCCTCTTTTCTTATCCAACACTAGAACATTTTAACTTAGTAAAATTAAGACTAATTATAAAACAGAAAAAAATAAGATGAACAAAAATATTATTTTCCATTTTCTTTTTCTCCTCTTTTTTGTCTTCCTCTATCCCTCTTCTTCTCCTCTTCTTATTTTTCTTTTTCCTCTCCTTTTTATTTTCCCTTTTTCCTTCCATATTTTTTCTTTCTTCCCCCCCCCCCCAACACTAGAACATTTTAACTTAGTAAAATTGAGACTTATAAAACAAAAAAATCCCCCCCCACTGTTGTAGCCATCCATGGCACACACGCCATGGCGGTGGCCATGGACGTCAGCCGGCGGCGAGGGCGGCAATGGGTAGATGGCTGGAGCGGCGAGGGGCGGCCGACGGCGGCGCACAGGAGGAGCTCCCCTCTCGTCCATGGCGCGGCGCGGCGGCAGGTTAATTAATTTGGGCGCAATGCAAGAGAGGATAGGGGGATGGCGAGACGCTCGCAGCGGGGGTGCTTGCCGACGAGGCCGTCGACGTCGTCGGGGGCGGTGCGGCGGTGCGCGGCGATGTGGCGTGGCAGTTGGGCAGCCTGACGGCATCGGTTTCAAATCGCTGTCGTCGGGGGCAAATGGCGAGATGAGAACTAAAAAATCCTAAGTGCCAGTTATATACCAGGCACATTGGTTCCGGTTGGTGGCACAAACCGGTACCAATGCTAACCTTTGGTACCGGTTCGTGTCACAAACCGGTACAAAAGGTCTTTTTCAGCAGCCCAATTGGCGGGAAAGAGAGACCTTTGGTACCGGTTGGTGGCACGAACCAGAACCAAAGGAGACCTTTCGTACCGGTTGGTGGAACGAACCGGAACCAAAGCTTAAGGTATCGTTTCGTTCCGGTTCGTGCCACCAATCGGGACAAAACTTGCGCTGTCGCGGTGCGGTGGGATGTTTAGTCCCACCTCGCTAGTCGAGGGACAGCCGGAGTGGTTTATAAGCGCTGATGCGTGTACGACTTCGAGCTCCTCTCAAACGCAGGCTTTCGGGCCTACTCTGTTACTGCTTGCCTGTGGGCCTTTTGGGTCTGCTGCAGGACTGGATCCTGGCCCATTAGTGGGTTTCTAGTCTATCCAGGCTTTGTCAGCCCAGTAGGTGGCATTATTTTTCTCTGAAAAAGGACCTTTAGTCCCGGTTGGTGCCTCCAACCAGTACTAAAGGCTTCTCCCACCGTAATTAACCACTAACTAACCCTTCACACATAAACACATGTGTTTCAAAGGCATTTCATTTTTCTAAACTTATTTCAACCCAAGACTTTTTTTGAATCCAACATGCAACATTCAAAGCCACATACTAAAATTTCAACCCTTTCTGACTTCATTTGCTATTTTTCATGCATTTAATGATTTATTTTGAGCTAAATGACCCTGTAATTGGAAAACACTACAACTGAACTCAGAAAAGGTTGAAACTTGGCATGGTATCATCATTTGACCCACATAGCATGTGTGCAAAAGTTGAGAGTATTACGGCAAAAACTGGATGCACTTCGTGTACAAACTGGACCATCTCTTTCAAAGTACGAGGTTTCATACGAAAACACATCTGTTTCAAAGGCATTTCATTTTTCTAAACTTATTTCAAATCAAGACTTTTTTTTGCATCCAACATGCAGCATTCAAAGCCACATACTAAAATTTCAACCCTTTCTGATTTCATTTGCTATTTTTCATGCATTTAATGATTTATTTTGAGCTAAATGGCCCTGTAATTGGAAAGCACTACAAATGAACTCAGAAAAGGTTGAAACTTGGCATGGTATCATAATTTGACCCACATAGCATGTGTGCGAAAGTTGAGAGGATTACGACTAAAACTGGATGCACTTCGTGTACAAACTGGACCATCTCTTTCAAAGTACGAGGGTTTCATACGAAAACACATCTGTTTCAAAGGCATTTCATTTTTCTAAACTTATTTCAATTCAAGACTTTTTTGCATTAAACATGCAACATTCAAAGCCACATACTAAAAGTTCAACCCTTTCTGACTTCATATGCTATTTTTTCATGCCTTTAATGATTTATTTTGAGCTAAATGACCCTGTAATTGGAAAGCACTACAACTGAACTCAGCAAAAGTTGAAACTTGCCATGGTATCATCATTTGACCCACATAGCATGTGTGCAACAGTTGAGAGGATTACGGCAAAAACTGGATGCACTTCGTGTACAAACTGGACCATCTCTTTCAAAGTACGAGGGTTTCATACGAAATCACATCTGTTTCAAAAGCATTTCATTTTTCTACACTTATTTCAACTCAAGACTTTTTTGCATCCAACATGCAGCATTCAAAGCCACATACTAAAATTTCAACCCTTTCTGACTTCATTTGCTATTTTTCATGCATTTAATGATTTATTTTGAGCTAAATGACCCTGTAATTGGGAAGCACTACAACTAAACTCAGAAAAGGTTGAAACTTGGCACGGTATCATCACTTGACCCACATAGAATGTGTGCAAAAGTTGAGAGGATTACGGAAAAAACTGGATGCACTTCATGTACAAACTGGACCATCTCTTTCAAAGTACGAGGGTTTCATACGAAAACACATCTGTTTCAAAGGCATTTCATTTTTATAAACTTATTTCAACTCAAGACTTTTTTTGCATCCAACATGCAACATTCAAAGCCACATAATAAAATTTCAACCCTTTCTGACTTCATTTGCTATTTTTCATGCATTTAATGATTTATTTTGAGCTAAATGACCCTGTAATTGGGAAGCACTACAACTGAACTCGGAAAAGGTTGAAACTTGGCATGGTATCATCAGTTGTCCCACATAGCATGTGTGCAAAAGTTGAGAGGATTACGGCCAAAACTGGATGCACTTCGTGTACAAACTGGACTATCTCTTTCAAAGTACGAGGTTTCATACGAAAACACATATGTTTCAAAGGAATTTCATTTTTCTAAACTTATTTCAACTCAAGACTTTTTTTGCATCCAACATGCAGCATTCAAAGCCACATACTAAAATTTCAACCCTTTCTTACTTCATTTGCTATTTTTCATGCATTTAATGATTTATTTTGAGCTAAATGACCCAGTAATTGGGAAGCACTACAACTGAACTCGGAAAAGGTTGAAACTTGGCATGGTATCATAATTTGACCCACATAGCATGTGTGCAAAAGTTGAGAGTATTACGGCAAGAATTGGATGCACTTAGTGTACAAACTGGACCATATCTTCCAAAGTACGAGGTTTCATACGAAAACACATCTGTTTCAAAGTAATTTCATTTTTCTAAACTTATTTCAACTCAAGACTTTTTTTGCATCCAACATGCAGCATTCAAAGCCACATACTAAAATTTCAACCCTTTCTGGCTTCATTTGCTATTTTTCATGCATTTAATGATTTATTTTGAGCTAAATGACGCTGTAATTGGAAAGCACTACAACTAAACTCAGAAAAGGTTGAAACTTGGCATGGTATCATCATTTGACCCACATAGCATGTGTGAAAAAGTTGAGAGGATTACGGAAAAAACTGGATGCACTTCGTGTACAAACTAGACCATCTCTTTTAAAGTACGAGGTTTCATACGAAAACACATCTGTTTTAAAGGCATTTCATTTTTATAAACTTATTTCAACTCAAGACTTTTTTTGCATCCAACATGCAGCATTCAAAGTCACATACTAAAATTTTAACCCTTTCTGACTTCATTTGCTATTTTTCATGCATTTAATGATTTATTTTGAGCTAAATGACCCTGTAATTGGAAAGCACTACAACTAAACTCGGAAAAGGTTGAAACTTGGCATGGTATCATCATTTGACCCACATAGCATGTGTGCAAAAGTTGAGAGGATTACAGCAAAAACTGGATGCACTTCGTGTACAAATTGGACCATCTCTTTCAAAGTACGAGGGTTTCATACGAAATCACATCTGTTTCAAAGGTATTTCATTTTTCTAAACTTATTTCAACTCAAGACTTTTTTTGCATCCAACATGCAGCATTCAAAGCCACATACTAAAATTCAACCCTTTCTGACTTCATTTGCTATTTTTTTCATGCCTTTAATGATTTATTTTGAGCTAAATGACCCGGTAATTGGAAAGCACTACAACTAAACTCAGAAAAGGTTGAAACTTGGCATGGTATCATCATTTGACCCACATAGCATGTGTGAAAAAGTTGAGAGGATTACGGAAAAAACTGGATGCACTTCGTGTACAAACTAGACCATCTCTTTTAAAGTACGAGGTTTCATACGAAAACACATCTGTTTTAAAGGCATTTCATTTTTATAAACTTATTTCAACTCAAGACTTTTTTTGCATCCAACATGCAGCATTCAAAGTCACATACTAAAATTTTAACCCTTTCTGACTTCATTTGCTATTTTTCATGCATTTAATGATTTATTTTGAGCTAAATGACCCTGTAATTGGAAAGCACTACAACTAAACTCGGAAAAGTTTGAAACTTGGCATGGTATCATCATTTGACCCACATAGCATGTGTGCAAAAGTTGAGAGGATTACAGCAAAAACTGGATGCACTTCGTGTACAAATTGGACCATCTCTTTCAAAGTACGAGGGTTTCATACGAAATCACATCTGTTTCAAAGGTATTTCATTTTTCTAAACTTATTTCAACTCAAGACTTTTTTTGCATCCAACATGCAGCATTCAAAGCCACATACTAAAATTCAACCCTTTCTGACTTCATTTGCTATTTTTTTCATGCCTTTAATGATTTATTTTGAGCTAAATGACCCGGTAATTGGAAAGCACTACAACTGAACTCGGAAAAAGTTGAAACTTGGCATGGTATCATCATTTGACCCACATAGCATGTGTGCAACAGTTGAGAGGATTACGGAAAAACTGGATGCACTTCGTGTGCAAACTGGACCATCTCTTTCAAAGTACGAGGGTTTCATACGAAATCACATCTGTTTCAAAGGTATTGCATTTTTCTAAACTTATTTAAACTCAAGACTTTTTTTGCATCCAACATGCAGCATTCAAAGCCACATACTAAAATTTTAACCCTTTCTGACTTCATTTGCTATTTTTCATGCATTTAATGATTTATTTTGAGCTAAATGACCCTGTAATTGGGAAGCACTACAACTGAACTCAGAAAAGGTTGAAACTTGGCATGGTATCATAATTTTACCCACATAGCATGTGTGCGAAAGTTGAGAGTATTACGGCAAAAACTTGATGCACTTCGTGTACAAACTGGACCATCTCTTACAAAGTACGAGGTTTCATACGAAAACACATCTGTTTCAAAGGCATTTCCTTTTTCTAAACTTATTTCAACTCAAGACTTTTTTTGCATCCAACATGCAGCATTCAAAGCCACATACTAAAATTTCAACCCTTTCTGACTTCATTTGCTATTTTTCATGCATTTAATGATTTATTTTGAGCTAAATGACCCTGTAATTGGAAAGCACTACAACTAAACTCATAAAAGGTTGAAACTTGGCATGGTATCATCATTTGACCCACATAGCATGTGTGAAAAAGTTGAGAGGATTACGGCAAAAACTGGATGCACTTCGTGTACAAACTGGACCATCTATTTCAAAGTACGAGGGTTTCATATGAAAACACATCTGTTTCAAAGGCATTTCATTTTTCTAAACTTATTCAACTCAAGAGTTTTTTTGCATCCAACATGCAGCATTCAAAGCCAGATACTAAAATTTCAACCCTTTCTGACTTCATTTGCTATTTTTCATGCATTTAATGATTTATTTTGAGCTAAATGGACCTTTAGTCCCGTGTCAGCCCAGTATGTGGCATTATTTTTTTCTGAAAAAGGACCTTTAGTCACGGTTGGTGCCCCGAACCGGTACTATAGGCTTCTCCCACCGTAATTAACCACTAACTAACCCTTTAGTACCGGTTGGTGCCCAGAACCGGTACTAAAGGTCCCCTGTAACCAAGTTAAATTAATACCACCTCGCTAGCTGAAGTGGAGTTAGATCAGTTTATAAGCACGGGTCCGCGTGGACATATCGTAGCATAACAAGTTCACTAAAGGCCGTACACGGAGGAATTCATATGTATCCGGTACCCTGTCTGGGAGAAATGCGGACGGACCTCGGTTGGTTGGCAGATTTGCCAGATGTGCCCACGAGGCGTGGCCCGTCTGAGAACCCGTAGGGGACGAAAATCCCGTACGGGTATTTCAGACGGTTCACGCCTGGTCGGTAGACTTGCCGGATCTGTCAAAAAGGCGAGGACCGTCCGCAATTCGCCTTGATGGTGTACAGGATGTGGAGCATTCTTCCGTTGACGTCCTATAATGAAATTGCTATACTTTTTTGTTTTTGTTTTCCAATCAAACAAAACACAAGGTTTCCCCTGCATACATGTAAGGCCCGATATGCGGTACTGTTCCAGATCTAGGTGTTTCCACCCAGATCCGGGGACGAAGCACATATCGGTCCCACCGCGACATATGACATATGCTAGTCAATTTAAGTGAGGCACAACCTAACATGGCATAAAACTAAGTGTCGCACGATGATTAAAAGATTTGATACTGTTCTGCCCTAAACCATATTTTAGGTGGGTTAACAACAGAAAACAATAGCATAAACACAAAGTACACGAAAAACTAATCAAGTTACATATAAAGAACACCCCAAACGGAGTTAAGGTTAAAAAGATATAAGAAAAACAAGCTATGCACACATGATGTATAAACAGGGGTAAATCTATATGAAAAAGTGCATCAACATGACATAGAAATACATGGGATGAAAGTATACATGATGCTTAACAAGATGCAATTCGAATCACTCAAATCCGATAAACGGTCGCGACACACTCGTCGACCGAAGTTGCAATAAAATAACAATTTCAGCAACAGTAGCACAACAACAGCAGGGTAGCTACTTTGGAGCAAGATATAAACATGATGCAGCAAGCAAATATGGAATGTGAATGCATGAAACTGAAGTAGAAACATTGCTTAACGCAACGCAAAAGGAATCAATGCAATAGGCCTCATGGATTTGTTACAATCATCATGCAAAGTTGCAACAAAATAATAACAGCAGCACATAATAACAAAAAGTAGCAGTTTAACGGCCTGGTGCCCTGTTTAGCACACAATTACACAATCAAGATGAGCTCAAATGCAAATGCTCACAAAAGATGAATTAAAGTACACGCAATTCTGAGCAACTTTCGTTTTGGGGGCAACGTCATCGGAGCTACGGATTACTCGTAAACATCAACGCAAAACAGCATCAACACACAGTTTTTTATCAGACTTAGCAAAATCTGAAAAAATGGAAAAAACAACAGAAAATAAAAAAAAGGGAGCCGGGCCTCACCACTGGGCTCGGCCCATCTGCGGTGGAGAGGCCAGCTGGGCTGGCTGGCTGGCGCTGGGCCTCGGCTGGGGCAGGCCGGCCCACAGGCGTTGGCTCCCGGCCCACCTGGCGGGCGCTGGAGGCAGCCCACGACGGCTGGATCGGGGAGCCGTCGATAATGGCAGGTGGCGCGGCTGCCGGAGCTCCTCCGGCGAGGGGAGGCGGCACGACGGGGTCCAGGGGCGCGGAGGACGAGGCTGGGAACGGGGCGCGGCAGGGATCCGAAGGGCGCGGGGCTCCGGCGGCGGGCATCAGGGCGGCGGCGGACGAGCTCGAAGCCGGGCCAGCCATGGCGGCCGCTGGTTCCTGCGTGGGAGAAGAGTTAGAGAGAGGGAGGAGGGGGAAAGAGAGGAGAGGGAAAGGAGGAAGGAGGGGGTGCGGCATGGAGAGGGGAGGGCTCGCTGGAGCGGCTGACGGCGGCGAGCTAGCCGGAGGCGGGCGCGACGGCCCTACTCCACGGGAGGAGGAGGAGCACGGGCGTCCGACGGCGCCAGATGGGCTTGGCGGGCCCGTGGTGGCCCTGCGGGGCCCGGGCGCCTGGAGGCTGCGGTTGGTGGGAGGAGGCCAGATCTGGGCCAGATCTGACGGTCTGGATCTGATGGGGGCTAGGGTTTCAGTTTGGAGGGGGGTTTTTTCGCAGATCTGGAGGTTTGTGAGGGGGGTGGCTGCAAATTTCCAGAGGGGGAACCCTAATTGGCTGGTTTGGGAGGTGGGGGTCATTATATTGGCAGGTTGGCTGGCCAGTTGACGCAAACGCCCTCGGTACCCCTCTCTCGCGTCCGGTGATCGCGTTTGTGACCGCCGAGACTCCGTACGGACTCCGATTTCGACGAAATCTCGAACCACGCGCTCAGCGCGTCGAGCCCGTTGATCGTACCTCATTGCGGTGACATTCCGACAACATTTTTCGGCGCCCCAATAAAATAATCCGTTTATTACATAAACGGGGTTTTTGTTCCGGTGGCGATGGCTGGTCCTGTGCCGGTAGCGACGGTGATCGGGTGAAACCCCGGTGTCGCAAGGTCGTGTGCCGTGGTGGAAAAGGGGTGGGTCACGCATCCGATACGAGAATAAGGGAGAGAAATATTCACCGATTATTATTTCGGTGAAGCAAACACTGCAAACAACTCAGACAATCAAATAATTCACACCGAAAACAAAAATTTTAATTTTTGCGAAAACTGGGCTGTTACAATACAGCCCGACAGTGGCTCATAAGTGCAAGCATATCAAATACATCGTCGGACGTATGCAGGGAATCCGAATGATTTGTATTTGGTCGATGAAGGGAAAGATTTCTAACTAGATATATATATAAGATCCTGGTTACAGCCCGACGGTGTGGCTCGTGAGTGCCCGCATATCAAAAGCACCGTCAGACCGCAACCAGGCGAATCCGAATGATTTGTATTCGGCCGATGAAATGAGTGTTGAACATGTCCGAGAGGTGGGCTATATATAGGCAACGACAAGCCTGATCCAACGGCTGACAAGCCTGATCCAACGACTCACAATGCGCTTGAAAGAAAAAACGCGATCCGTGTGCTTCTTCCTGATTGGTCGAGGTGAGCTGAAAGAAACAAAGCGCTTGAAGTACCGGTTTGTGGTTGAAACCGGTGCTAAAGACCTTTCTGACTTCATTTGCTATTTTTTGAACTCAGAAAAGGTTGAAACTTGGCATGGTATCATCATTTTACCATAACATGTGTGCAAAGTTGAGAGGGTTACGACAAAACTGGATGCACTTCGTGTACAAACTGGACCATCTCTTTCAAAGTATGAGGGTTTCAGACGAAAACACATCTGTTTCAAAAGCATTTTATTTTTCTAAACTTATTTCAACTCAAGACTTTTTTTGCATCCAACATGCAACATTCAAAGCCACATACTAAAATTTCAAC
The DNA here is from genome assembly GCA_950022295.1 of Bromus sterilis. Classification (NCBI taxonomy): domain Eukaryota; kingdom Viridiplantae; phylum Streptophyta; class Magnoliopsida; order Poales; family Poaceae; genus Bromus; species Bromus sterilis. The sequence goes on along the minus strand of OX465599.1, from coordinate 333,389,495 downwards.
CCTTTCTGACTTCATTTGCTATTTTTCATGCATTTAATGATTTATTTTGAGCTAAATGACCCTGTAATTGGAAAGCACTACAACTAAACTCAGAAAAGGTTGAAACTTGGCATGGTATCATCATTTGACCCACATAGCATGTGTGCAAAAGTTGAGAGGATTACGGAAAAAACTGGATGCACTAGAGGTGGGCTGTATATATAGGCATCGACAAGCCTAATCCAACGACTCACAAGCGCTTGAAAGAAACACGCAATCCATGTGCTTATTCCTGATTGGTTGGATCCAACGGCTCAGAAGCCTGATCCAACGACTCACAAGCGCTTGAAAGAAACACGCGATCCGTGTGCTTCTTCCTGATTGGTTGGATTCAAAATCGTGTACGGTTAAAAGCGCGTGGAAGAGGACTCCACGCAACGCCAATCGCCACTAGTTATTTTCTCGTGCACTCTTTCCCCTTTCGCGCCACCGCCACCATGTCGCCCCGCCGCCGCCCACCAAGCTATCACGGCGTCCGCGAGCGCTCGGACGGCACATTCATGGCGGTGATCACTTGCGCCAACAACGAGCGTGTGTCTCGGCAGGTTCTGGCATGCATATTTAGCCGCCCGCGCGTACGACGTTGCGGCGTGGAGGCTCGGCCGCCCGCGCGCGGAGATGAATAACCGCCACTGTCGCAGCTTGGAAGAGGCGGAGGACATGGCAGATCCGCCGCTCCTCCTCACTGAAGAGGACCACCGCCTCCATCTTCGACGAGCGGTGCTCGGCCTCACCTCGGAGCAGGACCAGCGTGCCGTGCCGGATTGGTGCGCGAGCCATCCCCGTGAAGCCTCGGAGGAGGCGGAACACTGGACGAGTCTGGCGGCCGAGAGCGCGGAGCGGCGACAGGAGCGTCTTGAATGGCGGGAGGAGCGGCGGGCGGCCAAGGCGATGGCGGAGGAGGAACTGGTGAGAGGCGCCGCCAACTGGCCCCTCGGTGACCCCCGCTGGATAGCGCTGGAGGATGACATCAGCTCCGACACCGAAGACGATTTCTCCGACGACGAGGAGGAGTAATTTTTTTATGTTCTAGGTTTGAGATGTTAAGTTGTTGAATGTTTTAAGTTTGCAACGTCGCCGCCACCATTTGCTCTTTTTCATGCATTTAATGATTTATTTTGAGTTAAATGACCCTGAAATTGGACTAATGCTTGTGGGCGTGCCTTTCTTCTCGGGTCGAGCCAAAAACCGTGACTAATGGTTGTGGGCCAGGAGCGAGGTGCATTGGTCCCGGTTCTTGTCTGGAACCGGGACATATGCCCCAGAAGAACCGGGACCAATGCCGCACGAGACCTGGCCGCCCCCCTGGGCGCACGAACCGAGACGTATGCTCCCATGGGTCTCGGTTCGTGGCACAACCGGGACTAATGGTCTGGAGAGGCCTTAACCAAAGCCCTGTTTTCTACTAGTGGGTGGTGCCAGAGACATCTTCATCATGGTGAGTACGGTCATGGTGGAGGGACCATCATCGTAAGTTGAATGGAAATTTGCAAGGAGAGAACGACCGTCGATGAACTGCCTCAAGGACGAGTTCATCTGACCACCCGTGTCATCTAGAAACCAAACCTAAAGTCCAAAGCCACCACGACCATTAAATAGTGCACAATAGATCCCGTGCTTGGATTTCCCTAGATAAACATCATTTGTGGGACGATCTTCCAGATCAAGGCCTTCCGGCAGCAATATTACTTGGTATGTGTCATCTGAAAAAGTTATTCTACAAAATGACAAGAAAACATCACCAAAATACATACTAGGTGTAGCACTTAACATGAATTGAAAGCAGATTAAAAGAAATGGAATACGTGAGTATACCTCATAAGATAATCACATTGGTGCACGTAGTAGAGTGCTCCCCGCCAGTAGGCGGCATAGTGATAACTGGGACGTGGAATACTGGTGAACATCATAGGACCCCGGTCCATATTTTCGATACTGTTTACACCCACTATCAATTTACTCCTTTATTTACTTTTCCATTGCTATCACTATCATTATTATCCCGTGCGTTTTATCCTTTGTAAACAACAAGGCCGGAGGAATTGACAACTCCTCTTTACTCGTTGGGAAGCAAAGTTATTTGCTGTGTGTGCAGGTCTAGGTGAAGTTAGCAACCTCGGTTGTAAACGACGCCATTGTTCACTTCACCACCTTCTTGTATCTGTTGGAGTCCTACTGGTTCGATACTCAACCTTAGCATCTTCGCTAAGGGAAATTTCCGTTGTCTACATCTCAACCTTGCACTTTGGGTAACCAACGAGGGACGAGAATTCGTACCATCATAAACTCAAAGCAACAGACAACTGCATTAAAGAACTTTGTGTAAAGTAAACAATCCTTGCACCCGCAAGTACAAGCACTGTTGTTTTCCCCCTTGTGGCAACAGCACATCCCCTAGACTCATGTTTCTGTCACTCAAGCTAGTCATCAGGGCATGAACCCACAATCATCCATAACGCTCCCTCTTGGAGTCACTACCTACTACTTGGCCAAAGCAATAAACATCAACGGAGAACATGTAAGAATTACTCAAGAACATACATATAAAAGAGGAGAATCAAATATATTACTCAAACACAATCTGAACATAATCTCATAATCCATCGGATCCCAGCAAACTCAACATAGCAACAGCAGAAAGATTACATATGTGCCTTGATCATGTAGGGCAGCTCACGAGGTCTAATCCATGAAGAACAAAGAGGGGAGGAGAACATCACATAGCTACTGATCATAGACCCATGGTCCAAGGTGGACTACTCACGGTTCATCCGGGAAGCATCCATGGTGGTGGAGAAGCTCCTGGAGGTGGTTCCTCCCTCCGGCAGGGTGCCGGGAAGAGGTCTCATGGTGCTCCCAATCTTGGAAGCGCGGCGGCGGAGGAACAGAGGAGAGATCGCGAAAAAGGGTTCTTCTTTCGGGGGTTTCGCGTCACGGAGAATATATGGGCGAAGGGGGCAGCTCCTGTAAAAATGAGCTTGGATACACCGGGGTTGTTCCGCGCAATTTTTATTGGAGATAGCGATCCCATACCAATCTGTTCCTGTAGAAGATGCACTAGGCCGTCTGCCACAAAAAGAAACAGGTACGGGCTCAGAGGATTGTTGGAGATATGACCTAGAGGCAATCATATTATGATGTTCTCTCCTTATGTATTCATGACTTACTTGTATTGTCCTTGAACATCATGACTGATATGTATCAATAAGTATGTGACTTGTTTGTGAGACTATATATTCTATGATGATTGTTCTAATGGTCCTTAGTTGGTAAGGTTATACGGACACATATCCTTGACTAGTATAAGACTCGGTTGATGACTATGTTTCACAAGTCACGAGCATAGAGATGCTATCGATAATATGGACTTAGTGATGTGATCACTGAGTTGGACAGAGGCCCACTTTGAGACGCTGCGAGATATAGTCATCTATTAGTCGTAATACAATGTATATGTCGTGTCCTAGACCTGAGGTCCTCACATGTTCTCAGGATGAGGAATGACTCACTTAGGGACTATCAAACGCTACACCGTAACTGGGTAGTTATAAAGGTAGCTTATGGGTGATACGTCCCAAACGTATCTATAATTTCTTCTTGCTCCATGCATGATTTGTGTGACTTTGCCATGTTTTGCTTGAACTTTCATACATTTTTTATCATATTTGGACTAACCTATTAACTCAGTGCACCCAGTTGCCAGTTCCTATTTTATGTTGTTTTTGTATTTCAGGTTTTCCGGCCATTAAAAGTGCGTAATAAAATCTGGAAAAATTATATAAAAAATCAGCGACCCGGAAGCTTCCCGAAGAACTAAAGATGGAAGGGGGTGGACCCACAAGGGCCCCAGCAGGGTCCCTGGCGCGGCCCCACCCTAGGACGCGCCAGGAGGCCTCCTGGCTGCCCTGTGGCCCCTCTTGGTGCTCCCTTTGGCCTATATTTAGCCCCTGCAACGGAAACCCCTAAGATCGATCTTCTATTTCGTTCTCTTCTCTGTTCCGCCGCCGCCTCCGTTTCAAGATCGGGGCTGCCAGGAGAAGCTGCCCCGGCACCCTGCCGGAAGGAGGAATCCCGTCCGAGAGACCATCCATCGCCATGGACGCCTCCCGGATGTCTTGTGAGTAGTCCCCCTTGGACCATCGGTCCATGACCAGTAGCTATGTGATATTCTCCTACCCTCTTTGTGCTTCCACTTTCGAGACCTCGTGAGCTGCCTCACATGATCGAGGCACCTTTGTAATTTTCTGCGTTGCTATGCTGAGTTTGCTGGGATCTGATGGATTATGAGACTATGTTCAGATTGTGATGAGTAATATATTTGGTTCTCTTTTATATTTGTGTTCTTTAGTTAACTCTTGCATGTTCTCCATTGCCATATTTTACTTTGGCCAAGTGATTTGTTGCAACTCCAAGAGGGAGCGTATTGCTTGATTGTGGGTTCAGCCCCCTGATGTCTACCTTGAGTGACAGAAACATGGGCCTAGGGGATGTGCTGTTGCCACCAGGGATAAAACAACGGTGCTTGTACTTGCGGGTGCAAGGATTGTTTACTTTACGCATAGTTCTTTTAATGCAGTTGTCTGTTGCTTTGAGATTACACTTTGGGTGGGATTCGCAACTTAATACCAGCGAGATGTTCTGGATAGATATCTCAAGGTGGATGATTCGTAGTAGATGCAGATGGATTTCGGTCTACTTACCTTGGCGTACTGCCCATTTCTTTTGAGCCTATTCCTTTCGTTTGTAGCATAGTTAGCATTGCGGTGCATTTATAATCCTGTCAATTGCCCAGCTGTGATTTGTTTACCTCGCTAGCACTTTTATCGTCTTTTGGGAGAGACATCACTAGTGAACGTCATGGGACCCCGGTCCATATTTCCACCATTGTTTACATCTTCAATTTACTTTCAGTCTTTACTTTCAATTGCCACTATTATTATCTCTTGCGTTGATCTTTTGTAAACAGCAAGGCCGGAGGAATTGACAACTTCTCTGTACTCGTTGGGAGCAAAGTTATTTGTTGTGTGTGCAGGTCCAGGTGATGTAAGCAACCCTGAGTTGTGAACGGCGCCATTGTTCAATCTGCCACCTTCTTGTTGATCTTGGAGTCCTACTGGTCGATCCTCAACCTTAGCATCTTCGCTAAGGGAAATCTGCTGCTATGCTACATCTCACCTTCCACTTGGGGTAACTAACGAGAAGTGAGAGAACTATCTTCTCACCGTATCAACATGAATCGAGGGATTCAGATGTGATCCGAATGGAACATGAATGGAGGGTCCGGATTGGCTCAAGGGTTGGGACCATTCCACGGACGCCTATATAAGGGATAGGGCGAACCCCGAAGGGGTAGAGGTCAGACCACAACCCTAGCCGCCACACCACCTCCAGGCCGAGCCGCCGGACCTAGCAGTCCGCCGCCCGGCGCTCCTCCTTGTACGTGTGCATCCCTTGGAGGCGCTGCACCTGCGGCGCTTGGACGAACTGTTCGCGGGATCGGATCGCGGGACTCCGTTCATGGGATCGCTACAAGGTATCGGTTCAAGGGATTCGAGCAGCAGCTGCCGACGCGCATCGCCAACTCTCCTTCCGTTGCCGTGACTGCGCGTCTAGCGGTAAACTCTAATCATGTAGTTCATCTCCAGTAGCAGTGATCTTGGTTGTGCGCGGTGAATTTTTTTTAATTTGCAATAGAGTAGCGTACCGCGTGCCCCATCAAGGATCCCCTTGACGCAGTCCCCTTGATGGAACAATTGGTTCTAGAATTTCCCCATTGATGTTCACCATGTAACGGACGGTGCGTACACATTGCATCACCCAGGTGATCCATCTACTGCAGAAGCCAAACTTCCCAAGTGCTTGTTCCAGGAAATTCCAGTCTACCATGTCATATGCTTTCGCGAGGTCAAGTTTGTAGGCACACGAAGATCCTCTCCCGTTTTTATCATGTTGTATCTTGTGGAAGCACTCAAAGGCAATGAGGGCGTTATCCGTGATCATTCTCCTCGGTATGAAAGCACTCTGGGTTTCAGATATAACTCCATCAAGAAACGGCCTCAACGTTGCATACGCTAATGGGCCGGAAGTCTTTCAGAGTTTGAGTGTTTTTACCCTTCGGGATGAGCACAATGATACATTACACCGAATTGAAAGAAATTCAAATTTAAACAAACTAGAACATTTAAAAACTAACTAATCCTAATCTAATTCTCGTCTTTGTCACTGGAGCCGAGGTCGAACGCCGAGTAGGACATGACGCTGCCGTCCTCACTGCTGCCATCGTCAAGCCCGCCGTGGCCAACACCGACGTGGCCGCCGCGCCCCCCGCCGTCGTGGCCACTGGGGCAGCCTCCTCCACCGCTGTGGTCACCGCCGTAGCCGCCACAGTAGCCGTCGTTGCCGCTGCCGCCGCCACCATTACCGCCGTAGCCGCCTCTGTAGCCGCCGTTGCCGCCGCCACCATTGCCGCCGGCCGCCACCAGCGCAGAGAGCCAGATGGCCTCGGTGAACTCCGGGATGTCGTCAGGGTCACCGGGTGCGCGCGGCGGAACCCACCCCGGCGCGGTGGCTGACTCGCGGATGGCCCAGATGAGCCCCGACGAGTCCTCGGGGTCGCCGGCCTCGCTCAAAGCTGCCACCGCCAGCAGGAACTGCGGTGTGGCCGGCGCCAGAGGGGGAGGTGGGGGAGGTGCCGCCGACTGCCGGGCACAACACGTTTCGTTGTCGCGGCGAAGCGCATCACGGATGACGTCGTAGAAGTCGCGCCCATCCCAGAAGTTGTGCTGCCCGCGGGCATTCCACCGGCTACGGCCGCCGCGTGAGCCGGGGGGGGGGGGGGTGGGGGCTTGGAGAACGTATCCGTCGTCGCCGACGTGGTACCCATTCGGGCCACCGGGGAGGCGGGACACCAGCGGCACGAGGATGCGAAACCGGTGGAGGTCGGCGGCCTCGGCCATGGTGAGGTATCGTCGTCAGATGGGATGGGTGGGGGTTGGGGCGGGTGGGGTGGGTGGGGTTTGGAAGGATGCGGGGCGGGGGCAGCTGTGCCCCGGTGTTTATCGCAAGCGGCGGGGCCGCTGTAGCCGCTGCATTAAACCGCGGCGGTAGGTGGCGTTAAACCGCGGAGGTAGGTAGCCGACAGGCCGCGCCATTGATTGCGTCGCGATCCAGAACCGTCTCCACGCGTCGACGGTCAATCGGCGCGCGGCGACTCTGGACGACGTGTCGCGCCGTGCCACGTCGTATGTATGGGCTGTTCTCTACGGACCGACGTGGGCGAGGCGAATGACGAGTGGACGACGCGAACGGGGCGGCACCGACGGCGTTTTTAGCTTAGCTCAGAGTACCTTCAAAAGAATTGCAATTGCAGGCTGTTCAGAGGAATCATTCCTCTTTGGAGTACTACATTTTTCTTCTGTTCAGGCTGGATTGAACCGCAAAAGAATGTAGGCTGACTGATTTAAACAAACTAGAACATTTAAAAACTAACTAATCCTAATCTAATTCTCGTCTTTGTCACTGGAGCCGAGGTCGAACGCCGAGTAGGACATGACGCTGCCGTCCTCACTGCTGCCATCGTCAAGCCCGCCGTGGCCAACACCGACGTGGCCGCCGCGCCCCCCGCCGTCGTGGCCACTGGGGCAGCCTCCTCCACCGCTGTGGTCACCGCCGTAGCCGCCACAGTAGCCGTCGTTGCCGCTGCCGCCGCCACCATTACCGCCGTAGCCGCCTCTGTAGCCGCCGTTGCCGCCGCCACCATTGCCGCCGGCCGCCACCAGCGCAGAGAGCCAGATGGCCTCGGTGAACTCCGGGATGTCGTCAGGGTCACCGGGTGCGCGCGGCGGAACCCACCCCGGCGCGGTGGCTGACTCGCGGATGGCCCAGATGAGCCCCGACGAGTCCTCGGGGTCGCCGGCCTCGCTCAAAGCTGCCACCGCCAGCAGGAACTGCGGTGTGGCCGGCGCCAGAGGGGGAGGTGGGGGAGGTGCCGCCGACTGCCGGGCACAACACGTTTCGTTGTCGCGGCGAAGCGCATCACGGATGACGTCGTAGAAGTCGCGCCCATCCCAGAAGTCGTGCTGCCCGCGGGCATTCCACCGGCTACGGCCGCCGCGTGAGCCGGGGGGGGGGGGGGGGGTGGGGGCTTGGAGAACGTATCCGTCGTCGCCGACGTGGTACCCATTCGGGCCACCGGGGAGGCGGGACACCAGCGGCACGAGGATGCGAAACCGGTGGAGGTCGGCGGCCTCGGCCATGGTGAGGTATCGTCGTCAGATGGGATGGGTGGGGGTTGGGGCGGGTGGGGTGGGTGGGGTTTGGAAGGATGCGGGGCGGGGGCAGCTGTGCCCCGGTGTTTATCGCGAGCGGCGGGGCCACTGTAGCCGCTGCATTAAACCGCGGCGGTAGGTGGCGTTAAACCGCGGAGGTAGGTAGCCGACAGGCCGCGCCATTGATTGCGTCGCGATCCAGAACCGTCTCCACGCGTCGACGGTCAATCGGCGCGCGGCGACTCTGGACGACGTGTCGCGCCGTGCCACGTCGTATGTATGGGCTGTTCTCTACGGACCGACGTGGGCGAGGCGAATGACGAGTGGACGACGCGAACGGGGCGGCACCGACGGCGTTTTTAAATCTTGACTATCCTACCCCTGATAAGTGAAGGGGTATCCTTCAATCTCAGTCGTTCTTCTTTCTGGGGTGTACCGAAGCGAAAGTGTAAAAACATTCTTTGATGGAGGTGCAACTCCATGTATAATGCTGGTCGAAAGTGGATTTTATGAACTGAAGTTAAATTAGATGGAGCAGAGCAATCCCAAACAGACCATATACGCCAAGCTATATCATAACAACATGAAAATTAATTTGACATATATAATGTCTTATTACAGACTAAAAGAATGGCACGCTCTTGTGTGTACATAATAAAAAGAACTTGGTTAGGACATGTTAATCAAGATGATGGTATGTTTACTCTACTTACTACTTGTCACTGGATAAATCTCCAACCCGACATGGCGTGTATGGAAAAGACAAGTATATTCTTCCTCGAGAGCCTTTTGTGGGTAAGCATCCCAAATCTTCCATCTCGGAGTTGTTGAAGTTATAGGCCATTACTGTTCTGAAGGGTGAACGGAAGAAGATAGTCTCCTTATTGGGATGAAATCCAAGCAAGGATATATGATATCTATTATAGCTGTGGGAGGACGTGTCTTCGGTGCCAGTGACATCTTCATCATGGTTAGCACGGTCTATGGTGGAGGGAGCATCGTCGTAAGTGGAACGGAAATTATTGAGTAGAGGACGAACATCGATGAACTGCCTCAAGGACCAGTTCATCTGACCACCCGTCTCATCTAGAAACCAAAGCTGAAGTCCGAAGCCAGCATAACCATTAAATAGCGCACAATAGATCCCATCCTTAGATTTCCCAAGATAAACATCATCCGCGCAACGATCTTCCGTATCAAGACCTTCCGGCAGCAATATTACTTGGTATGTATCATCTGACAAGGTTATTCAACAAAATGAAATGAAAACAGCATAAACAAAAATACTAGTAATATTTAGTTAAGACGAATTAAAAGCAAATAAACAGAAATGGAAGGCGTGAGTACCTCATAAGATAATCACATTGGTGCATGTAGAGTGCTCCCCGCCAGTAGGCGGCATAGTGATAGTTGGGACGTGGAATACGTAGCAACATCAAGACTGTCCCTGCGGCCTCCCCTTCCCGGGAAAATTGCTTCTCCTCCCATTGCCTTGTCTTTGACGAGAAGACACGCACTGTGTACGAGGAAGGTGGCCATTCTTGTGCCATGTCCGTTGAAGGGTCCAGTACCGGATCGCCGTAGTCGTAAGGAACGGAGTTGATCAAGAACACATGGTAGTTTGGCGATACGATGGGGTCGAACACGAGGAACCAGTCCTCGTACTCATCGGTGCCGAGTAAGCACAGGGGTGGTGGAGAGGGTAGGTGTGCATACTGTCCGGTGGCAGGATTAAGCACAACCCTATCGTCAACCATGTTCTGAAGCAAGAGCAGACCATTGCAATGTTGCACGACCATCAGTGGATCGCGTTGGTCGCGGTCGGGACCCCAGTAGTAGTCGAAGGAGGCCATCTTCTTGCAGCAGGTGGATGAGTAGTAGTGCGGCAGAGTGAAGAGTTCCGGGGGGCTGTCGTGGTTGATGTGGGTGAATATGCCGGCCAAGGAGACCGGCAGAAGGTCGGCGCGCAGCAGCCGGTAGGTGTCCACGACGGCGCGCCACGTCTTGCAGACACAGCGCAGTGCGGCGAGGAGGTGCGGTGCCTCGATGCGGCGGAGCACCTCGGCGAGGACGTCGTGTGGCAGCCGCCGCGTCTGGTCGTCGGCCATGGTTGATGAAGACATTATTGATGGGTCGCTTCGGCCGGTGCTGCTGGCTAGGCTAGCTCTATGTAATTACGTGTACGTACGCGATCGACCACGGGGACCATCGGTCTCTCTTATGGATGGATGTGCATGTGACGGAATACGAGTCGGTTGCGGCCACTATACCCCGATCGGTTTTTTTGAATTGTGGTCTTTAATTTGCAGTTGGAGTAGTCGGATAATTGGTGATGGACTGAAGGATACGTACATATATGCCCGAGGAAGATTTTTTTTTTTTTGCGATAATATGCCCGAGGAAGATCAATACATAGGCTAGGGTTAGGATGAGCTGCCCCAAAGTTTGCTTTTTTTTTACCGTGGCAAGAGGAGCGCGGTCACGAAGGCCTTGTCCTGCTCAATGTTTAAAATAGCCGGCTATTTCATTTAGCCCCGGCATTTTTAGACGCTAAGAAAAGCTATATAACGAATAATCCATTTAGCCGTTTTAAAAAAAATGAAGAAAATATTAGTCATATTTTACCAGAAAAGAGAAGGAAACTATGATTCAAAACATGATTCAAGCTACAACTCATTTAACTATTCAACCCAAATAAGTATTTAATTATTCAATTCATAAGTAATATCAAATTAGATTTAATAGAAAGAGATAAAAAGAAGAAGGAATTTTTTAAAAAAACAGAAGTTTAGCGGCTAAAATAGAGGCTAATTACTGGCTAAATAGGCTTATAGCCAACTATTAGCAGTTTTTCTCATTTAGCCTATAAGTGACATAGCCGTAGCCTTTGAGCTCCAACAGGCTATAGCCGGCTATTTAAAACATTGGTCCTGCTCGACGACGGCGACAACAAATGTGGATGCTCCTCTTCACACCTCAACCTGCAAGGAGGAGCGCCTACCCTTGCAGATCTGGCTGCGGTTTGGGCTCGCGCCGTGAGCAGGAGCGATGTCGACAGGAACTTTTCGGTGGTGCTGCGGAGGATGGTGACCAAAGTAGGCGGGCCCAACACGACATACACGGCGCGTGTGGGCACGCCGGCCGGGGTGAAACTGACGGTACATTGACACTAGGGGCCTGCGCGACGGCTTCCCCAAGATCGTCAGGGCCGAAGACTATGTAGGGTAAGCACCACGTCTTAGCTTAGCTCAGAGTACCTTCAAAAGAATTGCAATTGCAGGCTGTTCAGAGGAATCATTCCTCTTTGGAGTACTACATTTTTCTTCTGTTCAGGCTGGATTGAACCGCAAAAGAATGTAGGCTGACTGATTTTTATGAGCCTTAGCAATGCAGCAAGCCTCTTCAGCTCGGGGTGAGCTTCGGGAGCGGCTACATCGCCGGAGTCTTTTCCGCTGCCATCTCGCACCTCGCCCACAACCTCGTCTCGTTCCTCAACAATGCCAAGGGCGCCTCAATTGGAGATGTACGTAAATCTTTGCAACCGATCAAACTGAACTGAACCCCGTTGCAACCGATCTTTGCAATTCTGCCGGTCACGTCTTGCACACTTACTGTTAACTGAAGAACATGTGCAACTCCACACTTACCGTTACCTGGAGAACATGGAGTAAAACTATTGTCAATGCCATTGAATTTACTGTTAAAATAAGTGACCATCTTTCGCGAATTTACTGTAACTGAAGAACATGTGCTACTCCACATTGAATTTACTATCTTTAAATTCACTTGTGCAAGGAAAACATGATGGGGCTCCACACTAAAAAATTTAGGTGCTGATTGGTGAAGGGGAGAAGATAAGCAGGTGGATGGTACTATTGAGGTGATCTCTATTCTCTCCTCTCCTTTCCTACTCCTGCTACTCTCCTCTCCTTTCCTGCTAGGTGTATCATCTCTCTTCTCTTACAAAGAAACAACTTGGAGCAATTTCAGAAAATACCACACAACACATACAATGATCACAAGTTCACAACACATACAATGGATCAAAATACAGGAAACTTCAGGCAACTTGAGGCAGACCTTTTTAATCAAACAATCAATGCAGTAGCCCTTATTGAACTACCCCTACTTGACCGTGCTTACACATGGACAAATAATAGAGAAAGACCGACGCTTGAAAAATTAGACCGAGTCTTCATTAATTCTGCCTGGAATAATCTTTTTCCGGACACGTCGATCTCCAGTTTAACCCGTTACATCTCTGACCATGTCCCACTTCTCATCTCTGTTAGCACCACTGTCCCACGACCCGCGCTTTTCCGTTTCGAAGTTGGCTGGGCTCAAAACCCCACCTGTAGGCCCATCATCCAAAACACATGGAACAACGTACAACCACTCTCATCGCCACCTTTGACCATTGTCCGAGCCCTAAAAAATGTCGTTTCTCCTTAAAAACTTGGAGGAAACAATTTTCTTCTATCGCTGCTAGGGAAAAAAACTGCAAGATTGTTATAGATATCCTTGACGCAATAGAAGAAAATCGCTTTCTCTCTGCAAGGGAACTTGCCCTTCGCAAAGTGGTCATTACTGTCTTACAACGTCTAACTCGAGAGAAAAATTATGTACTGGCGTCTCCGATCAAAAATTACCAAAGCGATTGATGGTGATGAAAACACACAATTTTTCCACGCCTCGGCCTCACACAGACGCAGGCACAACAAAATAAACGTCATAATCCAAAACGGCCAGGAATTTACCTCCCATGAATCCAAATCAATAATCCTCACCGATTTTTTCGAATCTCTTTTAGGTCAGCCTTTCATTCCCACTTGGAATTTCAACCTTCAGGATCTCTACCCTCTTCAAACACCCGAACTATCTCACCTAGACTCTGAGTTCACTAACCAGGAAATTTTTGACGCTTTTGCCGGTATGAATATGCTCGCCAGCCCGGGGCCAGACGGTTTTGGCCCAGCTTTTTACCGAAAATTTTGGGCAATTATAAAGAATAAAATCGTTGACCTGTTCCATAGCTTCCACTCTCTGTCTGCGGATATCTCCTGCCTTAACAGATCGCTTATTGTGCTTCTGCCCAAGGGGGCTGCCCCACCATCTTGGATGCTTTCGCCCTATCTCGCTCCAAAACTGCCCTGCGAAAGCCCTGGCAAAACTCCCTACAAATCGTCTTAAACCAATCATCCCCCTTCTAGTACACCCAGATCAAACAGGTTTCCTCGCCGGCCGCACCATCTCTGAAAACTTTCTCTACGCGGCTGACATCCTCCACGTCTGTGCTCGCACAAAGGCTCCAACAATAGTCGTCAAACTTGACTTCTCAAAAGCTTTTGACTCGGTCTGCTGGTCATCTCTATTTGATCTGCTAAGAGCTAGAGGATTCTCTCACATGTGGATATCATGGATTGAAACTCTACTCACCTCAGGTAAAACCGCAGTCCTACTAAACGGAACCCCGGGGCCTTGGATACAATGCAAGCAAGGACTTAGACAGGGGGACCCTCTCTCCCCCTTCCTGTTTATTATTAGTGCCGACGTACTTCAACGAATGCTCAATCATGCCTCCGAAAGGAACCAAATTACTCACCATGTTAACCAGAAACTACACTGCCCAGTTCTGCAATACGCCGATGACACCTTGATCATCCTCAAAGCAGACGCACTGGCTGCCAAAAACCTAAAAAATACGCGAGGTCCTTTGCAACAGAGGTTATGTTGCAATGGTTCGACCACAACAAAAGCTCTGTTGCAAAGTCTATTGACTCGGCTACGCGCAATCGTACGGTTCCTGTTTGCTCCATCGTACGCTTCTGCGAGCGGCGGATGTTTTCGTAGCTACATCCGGCGGACGCGTAGCGCTCGCCAATAATTATTGGCTTGGCAGCTGGCGTATACAACTCGATTATTGATTATCGATTCGAGCAGCCAGCGTATGCAACTCGATTTCCTTAGCAGCCGGCCGCCAAGGATCATTGACTTTGGCAGTTTGGCCGCCAAGATATCAAGGGCATGAGTAATAAAATATCCGAAGTACCAAGAAAAGGTTCCAACCACCAAGGAAAACTCCTTGATCGTCAACGACCGCCAAGGAATGCTATTTACTTGGCAGCCCTCAACAGCATATTTTAAGATCATTTCAAGTTGTTTTGCCCTACAAGCCTCGATCAAACCACATCCATCAAATACATTGTTAACCTTAGAGTCGCATATAACCTCATGTCACTATGAACCACGGCCATGACTTCATCGTTGGCTGAAATAATGGGAAAGTAATTAGTAGAAGAGCTGGCTAATAGCATGGCACCAAAGTAGTGGCATAATGTTTTATCACATGTTAACTGGCAGAAGTAATGGGGGAAATAACTAGTGCATGAGCAGACTTCACAGTGATCACAAGTTTTTAATTACTGCACAAGTCCGACTTGGCTGAAATCTAAGGTAGGATCAATGTAATGATCAAGCATATTAATTGCAAGAAATATTCAGATTGGATCTATGTTCTGAACATCGGATCATAGATCTTTGAATCACAAGTCTTAACTTATTCAAGAAGCTTTGCAGGCAATATGATAAAAAAAATATGGCAAACATGTAGTTTTAGTCTACAACCTTTTCATATCCAATAAACCAGAGATTAAGAAGTAAATACATATGAATATTAGATGTAAATGCAGGTCAAGTAAGCTAACAAGTGCGCCATTAGGCCTTTTACAATGGTCGATGCCTGTAGACAGGTGCTTAAAGAAAGAGCCAGGCGTTGCTTCTTGTAAAAAAATTACCCTGCAATGCTAGGTGCTTGTACTGATGCTTAAACTGATTTAATTAAGGAAAAAAAGAACTAAATGCAGTCTAACAATGGGCAAGCACCGGCTAGCACCGGAAGCTAGACTTTGCTTCCGTCTCTCCATCTAAGCACCTGTACTCAGCGATCTAGAAAAAAAACCGATTTATTTTATTGAAGCACCTGCCTAAGCAGTTGCGTTGTACAAGGTCTTAAAGTGCTTTTCTGTAGTAGTGGCGAGGGTATGGAATATTCCGAGTAAGGAGAGTGTATTATTCGATGGGCATGAATGGCTTCTTAATTTACTTGCTTCACATGACAAGGACGTGTGTGCAATGATCATTATGTTGTTGTGGCGTATCTGGCACCTCCGAAATGAAATCATGCATGGCAAGGACATCCCTCTGGTGGAAGCTTCAAAACTGTTCTTGCAAAGTTATTTAAGCTCTGTCCAAAACGCGAAAAAGTATACTACGGAGGAGATAATCAAGGGCAAGGCCCCTATCATTGACGTTCCAACATAGTCATGCTATCCTCCTCGAAAGTAGAGCTGCAATGGCAAGCATTGGATGAAGGTTAGCTAGCGTTATCGGTGGACGGCTCTTTTGTTGCATCGAAAGGATCCGCCGGAGCTTGCATCATCCGGCATGATCATCTTGGTAATGTCACGTTCTCCGCTTGTCAAGTTCTCTTCTACTGCAACACTGCACTTGAGGCAGAAATTCAGGCAATGAAGATTGGTATGTCACTGGCTGTTGAGTATAACGTATATCAGGAAATATGATATAGAGTAGGATTCTATTCTATCTTGTCTTGCATTCCAAATAGATCATTGTACTCCTATATATATGCCTCCAAGGCTCAAGCAATAAACATCGATTTCATCAAACCCCTCTCTATCCTTCTACATGGTATCAGCCTAAACACGATCTAAACCCTAGCCGCCGCCGTCGCTTCCGCCCGCGCCATCCCCGGGGCCGATCCATGATTGCCGGCGCCGGGGCCGCGCCGCCCGTACCTAGGGTTCGTCTGCCGGTTCTGTGGACCGGCTTCCCTAGAGAGTCTTTTTCCCGATCTCTTGATCCGGGTTTCTCTCTTCCGCCGGTCGTCTTGATCGGCGTCTTTTTTCGTTTACCAATCTAAGATCGGTTTGCGTCGCCCACCGTCGCCGTCGATCCTCACGCGCCTCTACTCCGACACCGGCGTGACTACCGGCTTCATCACCGACAAGGCGGCTTCACGCGCCGCCTCGCCGGCTTCGCGCGACGTGGCGACCCGTGGTCGCCTTCCGGACGTCAGCCTGCCTGTCGCCCTCGCCAAACATCGTCGCCTTCGCTTTAGATCGGGAGTCCTCCGCCACCATCATCGCCCCCGTACCACGCCGGCTGGAGTCCCGTCGGCTGGCCCCGCGCCAGCTGACTTGTGTCGACTCGCCCGCGCCGGCCGGTTCTGCTCAGTCCCCATTTCCATCATCACACCGAGCAGCACCCCTTCACCTCGCGGGCGATCGGATTGATCACCCGCCCGCCCGCGATTGTCCCCATCCGCGCCGCGCAGACGATCCGTACAGTCGTCCGCGTGCGCCTCAATAGGATCCCGTGAAGAACGTCTCCGAGTACAAGCGCCTATCCACCGATCGAGCATCGGGCGGCCGCGGCGCCGCCCCCGTGGTTCTCCCGGTGGCTGCCCCGACTTCTTCGATCGCCGCCACTGCGTCGCCCCCACGGGCAACAGCGCCGTGGCACGCAGTCCACGCCGCCGCCCCGAGGCCATCCCCGCGGTTGCACCAACCCGCGCGCTGCCGCTGCGTCGCCCCTTCGGGTCGTAGTACCGCAGCCCGCGGTCACCACCGCCCCGAGGCCGTACGCTCCAGGTCGTCCCCGAGGCTGCACCGACCCTCGCGCTGCCGCTGCGTCGCCCCGTCGGGCCGTAGCGAGCGTGGCACGCGGTCCCTGCAACCGCCCCGAGGTCTTCCCCGCCTTCGCCCCCGACACGTGCGCCGCCGCTGCGTCGTCTTTCGGGCCGTAGCGCCGCGGCACGCGGTCCGCTCCGTCGTCTGCGCGCGTTGACGCACCTGGGGCACGCGCCACGCCACCTCTCTTGGCACGGGAATGCCACCGTCCGCGCCTGGTCTTCGTCATGCTGTCGGATCATCTTCGCCTACTTCGAGCACCGCCGTCGCCGCGCCACCCGAGCCGCGCCGACACCCTGTTCGCCGCTTCCACTCACCCGAGCCGCGCCGCCTCTACCGGCGACCGACGCGGCCCATCCCACGGGTTTCCTCTGATTCCGTCGACTTCATCGCCGTCCATCCTCTTCGTCTTCGTCCAGCACCAGCTCATCGTCAGCGTCGCCGTCATCTTTCTCGACCACTTCATATAGCTCCAGCAACCGCGGCGACTCCACCCTCGGCACCTTCTACCCCCCGCCGAGTTGCGCCGCAACCGTCGTCGAGCCCTTCTCTTTTGGTCCCTCCGACATGGCGTACAACTCCTACTGGTCCCCATCTACACATGCCCGGTACTGGTAACACCTGTGTGTGCCTTCATCTACGACGTGTTCCCGGGCCTGGCAAGCCTGGTGCGGCGCTTCGTCGACATCGTCTTCGTCTGTCTACGCATGCCCGGTGCTGGCAACACCGACGCGTGGCTTCTTCTACGACGTGTCCCCGGGATTGGCAAACCCGGCGCGACGCTTCGTTAACACCGTCTCCTTCCGGACGTCACCACCATCTTCTTCGTGACGTTCCGTGCTACGACTAACGACCGCCCTCTAGTGCCGCTCTTCCTGAGTCGCGCTGCGCTCCTGACTACCTTGCACCCGCGGCTCCTCGGCGACTACCTCGACACCGGCTACCCCGACTCGACATCGACCACGGCATTTCTCGCACGGCTACGTCGACTACGGCTTCACCACCCTACGCTCTCGACTACTTTGACAACGACACAAAGGGCTACCGCCTGCTTGGGAACCTCGTTGGCTTCCACTCCAGCCACAAACTCCGCGATGTGTCGACCGTTACGACTGTGGTGGGGATGTCCGTCGGCTCCGCCTTCGGATTCTTCTCCAGTCTCGCCGTCTGCGTCGCTACGTTGTGACTGCGGGGGGATGTTGAGTATAACGTATATTAGGAAATATGAGATAGAGTAGGATTCTATTCTATCTTGTCTTGTAATCCAAATAAATCATTGTACTCCTATATATGTGCCTTCAAGGCTCAAGCAATAAACATCGATTTCACCAAACCCCTCTCTATCCTTCTACATTAGCCATTGAGTGGTCCTCTTTACCAATCATTCTACAGTCTGATTCTTTGGAAGCTCTTTCCACATTAACAGACTCCAAGCTCGACAAATATGTGTTTGGACACCTCGTCTCAGAGATCAAGCATCTAGCTATATCAAGGGAGTTTAAACCTCTTAAGATTAATAGATCGCAGAATAAGGTTTCACATAGTCTAGCTACTTATGCTCGTACGGCTCAGAGCACCGCCTGTTGGTTACACCAGCCCCCACCCTTTATTCATTCTTAGATTGTAGCAGATTGTAAACCTATCACTTTGGAATAAAACTCCCGTTTCACCAGCAAAAAAAAGGTGGTTGGGGATGAATGCACTTTGCCATCTGGATACCAAATTTCCTAGTAAACATGGCGCTAGAGCATCTTCTAAAGAACCCTTAAACTTCCCCTGATACCTTTTCACGGAGGAAACTAAAAAGAGGCAGTACAACCTAATACCTTTTCCTAATAAACTATAGTCTGGCATGGCTTTAGTTTCGTTCCTCTTGGAGATAAGAACAATATAGGAAGTACACAATGCTTGCTGCTGACGTCCAAAAGCCACGAGGCCACAAACCACAACTGACGACCAAAACTTGCATATGCTTGCTTCTGAAATTAACATTACTGACGAATTCACGCATGTGCACGTTGATTAGTCTCATCTGATCCACCATCCTTCAGCTGGATTCAGATCCCCTGACCAATCCCTTTATCTACTGTACAATATAAACAGTAATACATCCAAAACGCGAAAAAGTATACTACGGAGGAGATAATCAAGGGCAAGGCCCCTATCATTGACGTTCCAACATAGTCATGCTATCCTCCTCGAAAGTAGAGCTGCAATGGCAAGCATTGGATGAAGGTTAGCTAGCGTTATCGGTGGACGGCTCTTTTGTCGCATCGAAAGGATCCGCCGGAGCTTGCATCATCCTGCATGATCATCTTGGTAATGTCACGTTCTTCGCTTGTCAAGTTCTCTTCTACTGCAACAATGTACTTGAGGCAGAAATTCAGGCAATGAAGATTGGTATGTCACTGGCCATTGAGTGGTCCTCTTTACCAATTATTCTAAAGTCTGATTCTTTGGAAGCTCTTTCGACATTAACAGACTCCAAGCTCGACAGATCAGCGTTTGGACACCTCGTCTCAGAGATCAAGCATCTAGCTATATCAAGGGAGTTTAAACCTCTTAAGATTAATAGGTCGCAGAATAAGGTTTCACATAGTCTAGCTACTTATGCTCGTACGGCTTAGAGCACCGCCTGTTGGTTGCACCAGCCCCCACCCTTTATTCATTCTCAAATTGTAGCAGATTGTAAACCTATCACTTTGGAATAAAACTCCCGTTTCACCCGCAAAAAAAGGTTGTTCGGGATGAATGCACTTTGCCATGTGGATACCAAATTTCCTAATAAACATGGCGCTAGAGCATCTTCTAAAGAATCCTTAAACTTCCCCTAATACCTTTTCAGGGAGGAAACTAAAAAGAGGCAGTCCAACCTAATACCTTTTCCTAATTGTTGAGTTTGTGTCGAATATAATGTACTAGTTGGGTTACATTGGACTTGGAGTTGTAGTGTGGGTAGGATACGTGTAGTGTTGGAGTCGGACACGTTGTATCCTTGGGCTATCATATAATGAGGGGCACCCCACGGTTGTAACCTATGCCAACATAATAGCACATGCACGCAGGGGGAGCCGGCGGCGTGTGCCGGCCCCCGGGTGGCCGGTGTGCGGTATTGTAGCGGTGTCATGGGGAGGAGCGCCCATAGTCAAGCCCCGGAGATGTAGCCGATGTTCGGTGAACCTCGTTAACAAATCTCGGTGCCGTGCCTCGTGTGATTGCTTGATCTTTGGATGATTTACTATGCGCTGCGGATTTATTCTAATAGGTGGTATCAGAGCAAGATTGAAGATCAAGGCTGGTTGAATCAGAGAGGAGGAAAGCTCGACGTGGATCCATAGTCTGTATGCAAGCAACAGATGCATGCGATCGAATAAGTCGGCGAGTACTAATTGCAATCGGAATTTGAAGAGCGACAACGCGCAACGTGCAAGAGTGTGACTGCGTGAAAACTGGAAACGGCCTGGATTTGTTTGGAAACAAAAGGATCAAGTCCTTGAAGGATACGTTGGTGTCTTTGTGCTCGAGCCGGATAGCTGCAGCGTTAAATAGCAGCAGACAAAGCAGATAAAAATCGGCAGAAGGAAATCCATCGTGGTACTCGTACGCATCCATTGGAAGTAGTACTAGGAAGGCAAAGCAACAGGCTAGCGTCACATTGATCCAAGGAAGGCTACTTGTACACGTGAAGTTCAAAGTAATTTTTGTTGAGATTTGCTAGAACAAGTGTGTACTTGAGATCACGTGAGGAAGCTTGGATAATTTTTCGCAGTGTCAGTTATACGAAGAATCATGACACCAACGGGTACCAGATTTGAAGTGGAGAAGTTCAGCGAAACTGAAAACTTTGGGTTATGACAGATATGGGTGAAAGATTTATTGGCATAGCAGGGATGCTTGAAGGCGTTGCGGGAAGCTAAGCCAGCTAAGATGGAGGCTGAGGTTATTTATCATGTGATGGATGAGAATTTGCCGAAGAAGATCTGGATGGTGGGTCTAGTGCTAATGTGGCAGCTCGTGGTGATTTGAGTACGTGCGTCCCGAGGACGCAATCAAGACCGCCACCTCCGGGAGAAATGGTCCTTCCTCTAACTTGCGGCGCTGATTTGAGTATTTTTATGTTGCAATCGTTGTCTATGAATATTGCAATAATTTTCTACCGATGTTGCATTAGTGTTCTTGGCATGTTGCAGTATACGATATTCTAATGTTGCGACGCTGATTTGAGATTTTTAGAATGTTGCAAACATTGTCTACAGATGTTGCAATCATGGTAAATCCATGTTGCATCAGTGTTATATGCATTTTCTAGTGTTTTCGTGCGGATGTGGCATATGTTTAGACTGGCTTTTTTAAGTGTTTCATCTGAATGTTGTGAAAGTGTATACAACGTTGAAAAAGTAGACCTGGGCGCCTGTCGAGCGAGCGCAAACACGCGGTTGAGGGGAAGGGGGCAAGTGGTCCCTGCTTGGGGTCAGCGGCGTCAACCACATGCGAGCGCGTGAAACGGAGAGAGGCCGTCGATTTCTAGGGATGATGGGGCCCACCGTTCGACAGGCGGGGGGCGCTATTATTATAGGACTAGAAGTGGGGCCACCGTTTTTGCGAATCAACCTGTGGTTGAGTTGGTTAGGTGGATGATTGTATCCCCAGCCCATCAGAGTTCAAATCCCAGATTTGACAATGGTGCTCGCATTTTCCTGGATTTATTCCAGGGCTTTCCGTGATGCGCTTTCAGTGGGAGGAGACGTTCCCGTCGAAGACGAGGTGATTGCTTCGTTAATCTCAAGATGATGTACCGACTCAGTATTGCGAAAATGCTCATAAGGGTAGGGTGTGCGTGTGTGCGTCATAGGGGTGATTGTATACTCGTGTATGTGAGCGTCAGAGTTGTACTGTGCTCTTAAAAAAAAAGTGTGTCCTTGCTTCCGGTTAGCTAGGACAAAAGTACGTGGACTAGTCAATATCGATTCTGACCTTGCTTCCGGTTAAAAAGTTATGAACGTCAATTGTGGATGCTGGCCTCGTGGTCTTGGGTGACTTTGTCTTAGATTATTGATTGTGAATTAAATAATTGGCTTGGCAGCCAGCGTATACAACTCGATTATTGATTATCGATTCGAGAAGCCAGCGTATACAACTCGATTTCCTTAGCAGCCGGCCGCCAAGGATCATTGACTTGGCAGTTTGGCCGCCAAGATATCAAGACCATGAGTAAAATATCCGAACCATAACTGACGTTCAAAACTTGCATATGATTGCTGCTGAAATTAACATTACCGACCAATCCACAGGTGTGCACGTTGATTAGTCTCATCTGATCCACCATCCTCCAACTGGATTCAGATCCTCTAAGTTTAGGAGGAAAGTCAGGTAAGCTACAGTACCCTGACTTTTCTGCACAAAATTTTTCTAAACAACAATTTATAAATAATAAGTATCTACATTACAATATCTCCAAACAATATTTATGAACAGTAATACATCTACAGTAATTTTTACCAGTGTACATTTATAAAACAAGGCAGTGTACATTTGTGACTTGCCTCCTCTAAGTCAGAGGATCCGACTCACCTCCAGCTACTTGCCAAGGAAACGTGGACACGCTACGTCCTTCGGACCCTCCTAAGTATATATATAGTACTACCACACATGACCACAACCACCACGCATCCAAACACACAGCTTGAGGCTTGAGCTAGGTTTGAGCACCAAACAAACAACTTGAGGTCTATAGCCCCGATCGACCATGGCCAAGGCCATCATCCTCCTCCTCGCCCTCGTGCCCTTGCTGCCTTTCTCCTCCCTCGCCCTGAACCAGGACTTCTGCATCGCCAACCTGGCCGCCGGCGACACACCTGCCGGCTACCCGTGCAAAGCCCCAGCGTCGGTCACGGCCGACGACTTCTACTACGGCGGCCTGGGCACCTCGGGCCCGCCCCTCCAGCCCGCCTCCAAGATCGCCCTAGGCTCTGCCACCGTCACCAGCTTCCCCGGCGTCAACGGGCTGGCCATCTCCGCCGCGCGGATGGACATCGCCCAAGGCGGAGCGGCGCCCATGCACTCCCACCCCGGCGGCACGGAGCTCCTCTACGTCCTCGACGGCAGCCTCGTCAGCGGCTTCGTCAGCGCCACGCTCAACAGGGTTTACACCAAGACGCTGCAAAAGGGGGACCTCATGGTGCTCCCGCAGGGGCAGCTCCACTTCCAGTACGTCGTCGGCAACAACTCGGCGGTCACCATCTCCTCCTTCAACAGCGCCAACCCCGGCCTGCAGGTCTTGGACTACGCGCTATTCGCCAACGACCTGCCCACGGAGGTCGTCAGCAAGGTCACCAACCTCGACCAACTTCAGGTCATCAAGCTCAAGGCGCTCTTCGGCGGGACAGCCTAGCCTCAGCACCCTGGAATTTGTTGCAATTGCGTGTGCATGTGTTACTCTACGTTACTGTGCCTTATTACTGGTGTTTGTTCTTCTCAAAAAATTGTAATGCAGGTGGCCTGCAGGGAGATTTAAGTATTTGGCACTATGGTGTGTGTTTATAATTCTCAAATAAACCGTAAAGCAAGTAGTGGCTTGAAAAAGAAAATATTTGTCACATTATTTGATGACATGGTGCACATAGTCTCTTTCAAAGCATTATTCAGTGTAAGTCATTGTTCTTCTGGCATCTGGCGCACATAAAAATATGAGAATATTTATCCACAATTAACTTGTGTGCAAAATTTCAAGAAATTCCTAGTGATGAATAAATCGCAAAATTAAGTTCTTTGACTTGTGAGGAGCTAGTGCGCGGTCGACGACGTGCTGGCAAAGAGCTAGCCACTACACCAAAATGCGTAGTTGCCGACGGCCACCGTCGGCATATCTGTCGGCTTAGCTACAGATATGTCGATGATGGCCGTCGGCATATCTCTGATCGTCGGCATGCAAAGCTCTAGCCGCCGGCATAGCTATTGTCGTCGGCATAGATGCCGCGGGGCAAGTGGGCTGCCGGACGGCTAACGGCGTTGGAGCTATGCCGACGGTTTAACCGTCGGCAACATATTTGTCACATTATTTGATGAGATGCTGCACATATTCTTTTTCAAAGCATTCAGTGCAAGTCATTGTTCTTTTGGCGCATGTCAAAATATGAGAATATTTATCCACAATTAACTTGTGTGCAAAGTTTCAAGAAATTCCTAGTGATGAATAAATCGCAAAATTAAGTTCTTTGACTTGTGAGGCTCTTGCTGCTTTGTTTGTTTATTTTATTTTTTTGATCTGCAAGCATACTCGACATTTGTTAATGTTTTATATTTAGCTTTAAGGGCCCACTCTGTTGAGTTTGTCCAAGGGCCCTCGAAATCTTTGAACCGACCCTATGTGTCACCAATGAGGACCTGGTGCACCCCAACATGTCATAGAAATCTTCCCGAATCAACCAACACAATTTAAAACTTTGAACATTGGTTGTATATTCTGCTCGAAGATCGGTTCTTCAAGTGACTAGACATAGTAGCACCTGATCGGACTAGATGAAATTTGAACAATAATGGCTTGATGGAATATATAGTTTCCATTCACTACACCAAACTCGAATTACCTTGGCGGCCCGGAGTTTTCTTGGCGGTCGAAATGACACCGCAAGGAAAATACATAATTCCTTGGCGGTGTAGGTTAATAGTCAAGAAATGTATTTTCCTTGGCGTACAACGAGATCCGCCAAGTAAATTGAGCCATTCCTTGGCGATTCCACTAGGCCGCCAAGTTAATCGAACCTTTCCTTGGCAGTTTCGTCGGGCAGCCATGGAAATTATGCCTTTCCTTGGGAGTTTTGTCAGGCAGCCAAGGATTGAGCCTTTCCTTGGCACACTTCCTTGGCGGTTGCGAGCCAAGAAAATACTTTGCTAAGTACAAGTCACGCTTGTTTTCACTTAAATGAACATGGCATGTATATTTAATCTTCTTATTAGGTTCATCAATACACATTTTACACTTAAACTTGTTGATATCTCTCCTGTCTAAAAAGATTTAAATTTGGAAGACATATGTCATACTTATGAACCCTCTCGATCCTAGCAAGATTCAAGATAAATCAATAGCTAATTTTATCTCTTTTAGTAAGAACTTTTAATATAAACTTGATTTAACATGTGTTGAAAACTTGATATAAACTTCATGAAAGTACTTTAATTATTATTTTCTACAATAATATAAATTTTGAGTATTTAAATGTTTTTATGCCTATTTATTGGAATTACTTCATATTTGAACTACATGTGTTGAAAACATGGTCTTTAAATTATAAACAAACATATATGCAAGTGAATTCATACATTCTAGTACCACATGCGAATTTAGAAGTATAAATTTAAATATTTGTTTACTTCACACTCTTTTTTTTTCTTAGTCACTCTATAGTTTTTAAATTAATAATACCCTAATCATATAGGAAAATTATTAAATTTGGCTTCAGCTCATAACACATCCTTATAACATCCACAAAAGAAGTTTAACCATGAAAATAAAATTAAGGAAATGATTTGTTTTAAAAGTGTTTTATCTAGAAGTTATGTTTATAGGTCAACTCTCTCTTCTCTAATCAGATTCATGGTGATTAATATCTAACATTATCCTTTTTTCATGAAAAATAATATGACCTTTATTTAATATGTTAGTTCATATAAAAAATTAATTAAGATTATTTTCCATAATATACCCTTTTGATAATTTAATTATATTTTTTCCTTAAGTAATTATAAGTGTTTCCAAATTTTGTTAAACAGGCCTAAAAATCTGAGACTAGCTCATTTTTTGGGCTCGCACGCACGGCCTGCACAGGCCAAGTTTTCCTGGACGTTCGTCCCTCCTGATGGACGGTTCAGATTGTATCCTCGTAGAATAAGTACTCAGGTGGCCCATGAAACCCTAGCTCCTGCCCTTCCTCATTCTCACCGTCGAACCCTCCGCACAGCGTCGCCTCCTTTGTTGTCCCCACATCCCGCTCCTCATCTCGCACAACCTTCCACCTCCGACCGCTTCTCTCCACGCCACCAGGTCCCAAGCCGCCGCCCCTGACGCTCCACATGTGGCGCTTCAATCCTGATCTCGCCGCCCCTGACGCTCGACTTGGGATGCCTCTCAGATCCGGGCTGCTGCCACATCCTGTCTACGGTGGCTGCCAGATCCAACAGGCACAGCAGGAAACCTCAGCCTTAGCTCATCCCCTCCACGTCCTGGACCTTTCCATGTGGCTAGCGGCGCGGGGCCGCTTCGTCACCACGAGTCTGCGTCGTGGCGCTGCCACTGTCGGAGGGCTCCGAGTCTACGGACAACCTGCTCCTGGAGAAGGTCGAGCTCCTCAAGGCCGCCTTCGATGACCTCGCCGCGCCCTTCGAGGACCTGCCTACTGCCGCCTGCTGCGCCGGCGGCGGGGTTCGGGAGGAGGCCTGACTAGATCGTGCTTGACTTCGCGCACTACTGGTGCTGCCCCAGGTGAGTGTGTATGTGTTTGAGATTTGGCGTGAGAATTTAAGATTTGATTTTCTTTCGGAATTTATAGCTGCCGAACGTTCGGAAAACCCCTGTCCGCCCGACCGCTTGATCCTCCTCTAATCTTGATTTGCACGAAATTTAAATCACCAATAGGCGCCACATCACTCGCAAGGTACGGATCACTCGTGCGTTACGTGTTAAAGGAATCTTTTACGTTTTCTTAACTTAAAAAAGTTTTATCTCTTAAATAAAAAACCCGATTAAAATTCTGTTCGTACCATTATATTCGTCGCGACGAGATATTTGAAATTAGATCTCATATTGACACGACAACTTTGATGTTTACACTGAAATTTCCATGGTGTTTACATTAAATTTACCATGATGTGTTTCATATATATTTTTCGATAGATTTAAAGCTACCATTGTTTTCAGATATTTTTCACTCATCGGCGAGCATCCCGGAGAGCTGCGTTGAGTAGATATCCGTCGATCGGAAGGGGGTGAAGGGTTATGTTGCACGGCCTGGCGGATTTCCGAGATATGGATGCTTAGAGAAGTTTCTCCGTCGCATACCAACGTGCGACGGTGGGAGTAGGGACGGCAATTTTAGTTTTCTGACTATGGCATTTTTAGTACCATGATCATGGCATTTATATGTCATGGCAATTTGAAGTATTTAACCATGGCAACTTTAGTTTAGTAATTTTTGTTTGTAGTACATGGTAATTCTTGCTCGTAGGACATTACAATTCTTGTTCGTAGAACATGCAATTCTTACTGGCAGGACATGGCAATTCTTACATGCGGACCATAACCACGACAATTATATTATGGCAGATGGGGATTCTTGTTCGTAATACACGACAATTCTTGTTCGTAGGACATGGAGATTTTTACTGGCAGGACATTGCAATTCTCACATGCGGGGTCATGATACTTTGCGAAACATGGCATTTTTTATTGAATTTTTTGAATATGGCTGTTTTATAGTAAAATATGGCAAAATTTCCATGTTTACAATGGTGCAATAGAATTTTCATCCCAAGGCAATTTTTGTTTGTCGGCTATGGCAATTTTTTTAGTTTGCGTGACATGAAAATTCTCATTTGTACGGCATGACAATTCCTATATGAGGAACATGATATTGTGTGCAACATCACATTTGTTATATATGGGACTTGGTAATTCTTATTTGTACGACATGGCAATTGTTATATGCGGGACATGCTATCTAAAATTATTGGACATGGCTATTTTGAGTAGATCATGGAAAATTTGCCATCATCGATGGAGGCGACAGTGGCAGCAAGCTACGATGATGGAGGTGATGACGATGGCGAGCTGCGGCGAGCTACGACGACAACGACAATGACAAGTTATGGCGATAACGACGAGCTACGGTGATGACGTCGGCTAAAAGCTACGGCGATAGTGTCGAGCTACAACGATGACGACGATGACGCCAACGATGGCGGCGAGTTGCGGAGACAGCGACGAAAGCGGCAATTTGCGCGAGCTACGCAAATGACAATGACTACGAGCTGCGGAGAGCGACGACGACGGCGAGCTACATCGATGACGACGATGGAGGTGGCGAGTGACAACGGCGGCAAGCTACGGCATCGAAGGCGGCGGCAAGCTGCAATGACATGGGTGGCGACGGCGGCGAGCTACGGTGACGTGTACAAAGAAAATCCCACGAGATCGATGTTCGGGCCGTGGAGTTCTCGTACCAAACGACGAGTTCGTTCGATCGATACTCCTATGCCGCCGTACGTTCGGTCGAAGCCCCTCTGCGTCGAACGTCAGGTACATATCATGTGCTTTTCCAAGACAAGTCTTTAAAGTTTTATTTTAGGAACTATGACAAATTTACTTAGAACGTTGAAGAAAACATACAAGAAAACATAGTTGAACTACATGATGTCAATTTCAGTATAAACAACATGGCAATTCACGTGCAATACACATGGCAACTTTTAACCCGAAAAAGAAAGTTGACGAAACATATCGATATGGGATCTAGTTTTGAATATTTCGTCGCGAGGGCTTGAATGGTGAAAACGGAAATTTATTTGGAATTTTCATTTAAAGATAGAACATTTAAAAAATCGAAAAACGGAAAAGATTTTTGTTGAAAAAATCGCTGACATGGTGCTAGAAAGTGTTCGGTCCATCCTCTGGGGACCTGACGTTCAGTAGCTATCAGGGTCCATTTTCTTGGAAAAAGGAGTTGTTCAGAATTTGTACAAATCCAATTGGCCTACTACAGCCTGAAATTTCATGTTGTTTACATCACTATCTGTCTCAACTTAAAGGCTTCACTTATAGTTGGAGTAGTGCGTGTCGTTTTTAGAGCTCCAACACAAGTTACCAATAAATTCATTCATGCTATATGTGATACTAATTTTCTCCACCTTTGCAGAGAGATGCAAGTTAGCATACTTGACCAGCATTTACATGTAATTTTCGTATGTATCTACTTCTTAATCTCTGGTTTATTGGGTATGAGAAGGTTGTAGACTGAAACTACATGTTTGCCATGTTTTTTTATCATATTGCCTGCAAAGCTTCTTGAATAAGTTAAGACTTGTGATTCGGATATTTTACTCATGGTCTTGATATCTTGGCGGCCAAACTGCCAAGTCAATGATCCTTGGCGGCCGGCTGCTAAGGAAATCGAGTTGTATACGCTGGTTGCTTGAATCGATAATCAATAATCGAGTTGTATACGCTGGCTGGCTGCCAAGCTAATTATTTTACTCACAATCAATAATCTAAGACAAATTCACCCAAGACCACGAGGCCAGGATCCACAACTGGCGTCCATAACTTGTTAACCGGAAGCAAGGTCAGAATCGATATATATTGATTAATCCACGTACATTTTTGTCATAGCTAACCGGAAGCAAGGACACACTCCTAGTCCTATAATAATAACGGAGCTACTAGCGCCCCGCGCCGTCGAACGGTGGGCCCCATCGTCCCTAGAAAACGACGGCCTCGCTCCGTTTCACGCGCTCGCATGTGGTTCACGCCGCTGACCCCAAGCAGGAACCACTTGCACCCTTTGCCTCCCACGTGTGTTTGCGCTCGCTCAGCAGGCGCCCATGTCTACTTTTTCAACATCTTACACACTTTCACAACATTCAAATGAAACACTTAAAAAGCCAGTCCAAACATATGCAACATCCGCACGAAAACACCAAAAAATGCATAGAACACTAATGCAACATGGATTTACCATGATTGCAACATCTGTAGACAATTTTTGCAACATTCTAAAAATCTCAAATCAGCGTCGCAACATTAGAATATCGTATACTGCAACATGCCAAGAACACTGATGCAACATCGGTAGACAATTATTGCAATATCCGTAGACAACGATTGTAACATAAAAAAAACTCAAATCAGCGCCGCGAGGTAGAGGAAGGACCATCGCTCCCGGAGGTGGCGGTTGTGGTCGCGTCCTCGGGACGCACGGCAAGCGGCGGGCGCCGCGCAGCTCGCAGCGCCCCTAGCCGCAGGGTAGCGGCGACCGGTGCAGTGGCGGGCGCTCTGTCCCCGCCGAGCAGCTCCTCCGGTGCCCCCGCGCAAGGCTGTGGGGGAGCAGCGGCGCATGTCGGATTTTGGGATCTGGCAGTCCACTATGGGGCTACACGGGTGGTTGATTTGTAGGAAGATGGATTGTGGAAACAAGAACACGATGGTAATCACGAGAGCACGAAGGGGACACAAGGGTTTAGACATGTTCGGACCTTTGGAGCCTATATCCTGTTTTGGTGGATTGGATTGCAATTGAATGAGAGATGAGGTGAACATGTCCTCTGGGGACGCCATAGGCCGCCTTATATAGTCCAAAGGGCTAGGGTTTACAAGTCGGTTTGCATCTAATCCTAGTTGGTTGCAACAAGGAAGGGTAATCCGAGTAGATTACAACTACCATATCTCATAGTCCTTGATCTCCGGGTTGATTTGAATCGCCTGGCTCGCCTTGACTTACACGCCAAGGAATCTTCTGTCTCCTGGACCCGCACGACCTGGTCGGGCCTACTTGTCACGTGGGCCTTCCGAGGCCCGTCCGATCGCGAACAGGTGGCACGCCTACGTACTACTACGGTGGCTGAGAGCGTCAATGCGAACATGGGATGCAGGACAAGCGCGTCGTTGAAGCGACATGCCCCGGCGACTACTACATCAACTACAAGAAGTGAGGCGACGTGCTCCGACGACTCCCAGGAATAGAAATCCGCTCTATCGCTTTCAAGGAATGGTTCCTCGAATCGATTAGTTCGATCCGCCGGCGGCGACGCCGGTCAGGTTTTCCGTCGGAGAAGCTTGGCGCGACGAAGGATCCTTGCTGTCGATGGGGCGCGGTGGGATTCCGGCACGCGCGCGGCCGCGGAGGAGAGGTCGGCGAAGGTTTCGATTGCGTCGCCGCTGCCGTGGTTCGATGCCGTCGGTGCGGCCGCGGCGGTGGTCCAGGGCGCCTCGGTCGGTGGTCCAGCTCCTCGCTAATGGCCAAGAAGAGGTGTGAACGCCCAAGACGACGCGGCATCAGCAGTGTCAGGTATCAAATTTTTCTGCTCGCTGTTCATCTGAAACAATGTCGGGCACCAATTATTACTCCTCGCTGTTCTTCCACCATCGGATGCTCTCGCTGTTCATCTGCAACAATGTCGGGCATCAATTATTACTACTCTCCATCGGGCAGGGTGTAACACAGCAATGCAATCACTGTCTGGGTCGCTTATTTCTCTCCATCAATCGTTGCTTGGTCACTTTATTGCTCTCCATCGGCAGCTGCTACATAGCACACCGGCAGCTGATCCCCCCCCCCCCCCCCCCTCCCCCACAATCAGATCTAGCTAGCTAGCGTTGGCACCTGCAACTTCTGCAGCAGCGAGGGACGAGAGCCATGGAGGCGACGGGGGTGAGCTTGGGGAAGGCCGCGCTGGGCGGCGCCCTGGGCTACGCCAGTTCCAAGGCTGCGGAGGAAATCGCCCTGCAGCTCGGCGTCGAGCGCGATGTCAACTTCATCAAGGACGAGCTGCAGATGATGCAGTCGTTCCTGATGACGGCTGACGAGGAGCAAAGCCAGAACAAGGTGCTTGCCACCTGGGTGAAACAGATCGGGGTCCTGGCCTACAAAGTGGAGGACAGTCTCATGGATTTCGGCCTCCATTCCGAGAAAAAGCCATTTTGGGGGTGCATCCCCCGCAACCCAGGTGATCGGCGCCGCATCGCCAAGGAGTTGAAGCAGCTGAGGGCCGAGGTGGAGGACGTGAGCAACAGGAACCTGCGCTATCACCTCATCAAGGAGAGCGCAGGCTCCAAGCCTACCCCGGCAGAGGAGCAGGCAAGCCTTACCACTGCAGCAATGTTTGGCATCAATGAAGCAAGACTTGTCGCCTTGGACTACAAAAAATCATCTGAGGTGAACCTCCACCAGCTGATTACCAGCAACCACATGAACCTTAGGGTGATCTTCGTGTGTGGAACTAGCGGTAATCTCGGGGAGATGTTTGCCATCCAGGAGGTCTATGATGACCCAATGGTACTGAAAAGGTTTGGATTCTGTGCTTGGATCAGGTTGATGCATCCTTTCAACCCACAAGAGTTTCTCAAGAGCTTGGTAAGGCAATTTTATGAAAATTCCCGTGCTGAAGTTGGAAATGCAGAACAAGAAACAAGTGTCGGGGCTAATGTTCTGGCCAAGATGGAGAAAATGGATCAAAGTGATTTAGTCCGCGTGTTTAATGCGCAGTTGTGCAGCAATAGCTACCTGGTTGTCATCAATGACCTGTCTACAATAGAAGAGTGGCATTGCATTAAAAAGTACTTCCCCGACAATAAGAAACGAAGTAGAATTGTCGTTTCCACACAGCAAGTTGAAATTGCAAGGTTGTGCACAGAGAAACCGTACCAAGTTTCGGAGTTGAAACAGTTGTCATGTGATCAAACTATTTATTTGTTCCACAAGAAGGTAGTTTTATTTTCTTGCATTATTTTTGTTATAAATTTGTTTCTTTTTATGTACGGGCGATTGATTCTTCTTTTCATTTCGCGTCTTTTTGTAGAATCCAGAGGAGCAGGTCAACATGGGCAGTGATAGTGTGGCAATATTTGATACCAACGAAGCAAGGCTTGTTGCTGTGGAGAAGGAGAAACTGAAGGTCGGACTTTGACAGCTGATCGATATTCCAATTTTGAATTCCATGTCCATGAATATTTGTGTGGTATAAATGTTCGTTAGTGTGATCTTTTTATCCATATGAAGTTTTAACTAGTCAAATTTGATATATCTCTTTTTTAGTTCAGGCTATGCATGCTTCTTCTGCCGAGCCCATTTCTGATTCAAACAAAGTTACTACTAGCGAGAAAACCGCAGCATCAGCAACCAATGAAATACAGGAGGAAGACCAAGAACCTAAAAATGCAGGTGAAGACAAAGTATGTAATTCAACTGCTAGAAAGAAGTTTGATCGCAGCAGGACACTAGCACTGGCTGATGAAGTGCTATGTGGCCGAGAAACAGACAAATCTATTGTCATCAAATTAGTTACCCAATCAGATATCAATCAAGGTTGTAAGGTGGTTTCAGTTTGGGGAATGGGAGGTCTTGGAAAAACCACTCTTGTCCGAAGCATCTACCGAAGCCAAGAGCTTGGTGGCTGGAAGCGTGCTTGGGCTACTGCATCGCGTCCTTTTAACCCTGAAGTACTCCTTAGAGATTTGGTTTTGCAGCTCCGGAATACTATTCAAGAAGACCCCGCTAGAGCAACAGCAGCTGAAGTGCAAAAGATGAAACTTCAAGAATTAGATAAGGAGCTAGCTCGGGTACTAAAAATAAAGAAGTGGTGGCTCTGATGCGCAGGATGTTGGGGCCACAGTGGGGTGGTTAGCTGGCGATTGTCATGTGTTAGCATGTTTGTGGATGCTATCTGGAGTATGCTGGTGACATTGCTATAGATTCTGGCGGAGGTCAGGGCAACATTAAACATGTTGTGTCCACGTGAGCGCCACAAGTGGTGGCTCACTGGATCTGCAGGGCATTGTCTAGATCATAGGTACACGGTGTAGGTGTTTGTTGGTTCGCGTGGTATTGGAGCGGATTGTGGTCCTGGCTTTGGTTAGCATGGGTTGTCTGCATCGCGAGGAGGTTGGGCACAACATCTTGTATTCTTGTGGCTCAGGAGTTCATTGTGATAGTAGTTATGGGGTGTGCCTTCATGCAGTGGTGTGACATCCAGGTTGTGGGACATGCGTACTTCTATTTTTTGGGACGAGGATCCACCTCAGTGTGGCAGGGGTGCCTTTGTCGGTAAAGGTGGTGATTCGAACTGAGGCGGCCTAGCTCTGCCCTTCTTATAGGAGCTACATTCTCTCCACATGCGACAGAGGTTTCGGCTGGTCTATCTCATATCTTGTGTGTGGAAGACAGGAAGGCATTAAGTCCGTTGTTGGATTGGTGGAGTGTCTGTTGTAATGAGCGCCTAGGGGTTTGTCAACTGTTTCCACTGTGTTAGTCTTTGGTTCTTGTGGCGTAGTCTTAGGCCTGTAAAGTATTCTTTTCTATCAGTGCAAACTAGACGCAAAGCTCTCACTTTCTTGGACAAAAAGTTTATTTAACTATCTCCTGCTGTGCATATAAATTTGAAGAGTTAAAGTACTAGCAGTTTTGTGCCCAATATTTTTCTTCAACAAAGCCAAAGCTTGTTGTTGATATTGTAATTATGTAATCCTTGGAGAAAACAATTCACACCCTATCTTGCTCTGGACAACGTTGTTGTGTATGTTTTTGCCTCATCAAGTCAGCTGCAGCGATATCCTCACTATATGCTCAAGGACTGATACTTGTTTGTTTACTAGAAGCTCGCACATATTGAATTATTGCAATCATGGCCCCAGGATTCCAATGTTTAGTGTACATGATAAAAAAAATTGAATCCTTAGTGAATTCTCCTTATGCAGAAAACTTCAAGTTCATATTGGATATTTGAAAAAAAATGTTAAATCAAAGTAAGATCATGGCTTTTATTGTTCCAGAAGCCACAGACGGAAGCTAGGACTATCAAGTTCATATTGTTTCTTATTATTAATTTAGCTTGCATTAAATCTTTAATCTAGATAGTTAACTTTGTCAAATTATATCTGCTGCAGGTATTCAAGAAAAATCTTGAAAATAATAATTTGTTCCCAGCTATGATGGAGCAAGCAAGACTTCTAATACAGAAATGTGGTGGACTTCCCCTTGCAATATCTACTATCGGTGGTTTCCTAGCTACCAAGCCAAAAACTGCTATCGAATGGAAGAAGATGAGTGATGGTATTAACACTGAGTTGGAGATAAATCCTGAACTTAGGGCAATAAAGACAATTCTCATAAGGAGCTACGATGGTTTGCCATACCATCTCAAGTTGGTTTTCTTATACCTGTCCATATTTCCAGAAGACCACAAAATTAGGTGGGGACGTCTGGTGAGGCGGTGGATTGCAGAGGGTTACTCAAGGGATATGCATGGCGTGAGTGCAATTGAACTTTGTCGGAGGTACTTTGATGAGCTCTTGGATAGGAGTATGATCCTGATAGGGGAAGGGATAGACCCTTACAGTCAGAAAATCAGTTCATGCCAGCTTCATGATATGATGCGTGAGATATGCATCTCAAAGGCCAGGGAGGAAAACCTTGTTTTCACGCTGGAGGAAGGATGTTGTTTGAGTGACACACAAGGTGCAATACGTCATCTTGTCATAGGCAGCAGCTGGAAAAGGGATAAAGATGTGTTGGAGAGCAAGCTAGACTTGTCACATGTACGGTCACTCAAACATCTTGTTATAGGCAGCGGAGCACATGAATCACGTCAGGGTGAATCTTATTGATGACTAAACTCTCTCTCTGTTTCTGTCTCCATCCGTCAGGGTGTATCTCCCCTCCCGTAGTGTTTGTTTCCATGGCTGACTAGTCGGTAAATATAATTGCATGGCATCCCTGATTTCCTGGAAGTGATGACGTGCACGGCGCCCCGTCTCATCCCGTTGCGCTGGCTTCTTTCTCAAATCCTCGATATTCTCCGATCTGTGCTCCCCGACCGTGCCACATAAGTCTTTTACCCCACGTTTTTTATGGTGAAAAAATAAAATCAAATCGAAGTGCCCCGTATTTCCTCCTCCCTCCTTCTCATGTACGTATTACCTTCTCTCCCCCTTTCACAGACTGAACCATCATCTTCTCGTCTCTTCCGACGTACGTACTGTATTTTTTTGTTGCTTGACAAAAGTTTCTAGTTGGATCACACACTCTAGCTGTTGTGATAATCATCATAATGACACAAATGTTTGTTGGCAAGTGTAGGACATTCAACTAGAGCAAGCATGCATGCAGACATATCATCCTCACATTTTTTTTACATTTTTTCTTAAGGAGAACATAACCCAGATTACAGAAATATTTCATAACTCATATGACTGAATCTCTGAACTCGGCTCATACAATCTTCTTGAATTTGTATAATGAAGAGAACATATGAAATAAAATAGAGCATATTCATGTGCAAGAACCTACAGACTACAGAGGGAAGAAACAACATATTGACATCAGGCGTTTCCACAGCATCTGGAGTGCTGCTGTTACATCAACAAGGAAAACTAAAGTACTAAAGTGTGTCATCTGAAAATAACTGACAGCAAAGAACAGACCGAATCTCATCTGTCCTAGTGTGTCCTTCATAGGAGAACATTAAGATATCATCGACACTGAAAGCCGCCCATGTTTCCCCCAAGTTATCCTACACATTGCACTTTGTCATATATGACCGGCTGCATAAGTAAACAAACCAGCATCAACCAAAAACTGTACTTTCGCTCCTCCATTCTTCAGAGCAAAACCCAGAAGACTGATGACTACAGGAAAATTCGACCTGTTGCTGCTCGTTTCATTTTATCATAAGTTATAACGTGACGGCTTACGACGTTAACCATCGATCAGGCTGAAGTCTATAGCCTAATAGTGTCATTCGGACGGCGTATGAGCTAACTGAAATAAAATTCAGACAAAGCGCTCAAGGAGATGTCTAGTTCTTGTGCTAAACTTAAGATTACCTGGCAGGAAAATATGGATACAGCCACATTGTCTTACTCTATAAGTTTATGGCTCACTGTCCGTGCTATACGCCACTTTGAGAATTTTGTGACTAACATTGATATGTGTATAGCTCTCAGTTCCTCACCTTAATACAACACCATTGCAGCCATTTACATCAAGATGGACGGTGCTATCATAAACAGAACCGAATGTGCCTATGCCACACGGAACACGCCATCTTGAGGGCAACATTTACACTTACACATCATCAGATCGGAAATCTGAAACTCTGTCCTCATGTATGTTCCAGCATTGGAACTCTGAAGTCTGACACATAAAATTGCTTCGCTTGAAAAAACAACACCACAGTTTTTCGTTTCTGGCTACGCTCCCAGGATCCTACGTTGTACATTCCATATGTTGTCAGCAAAGGAAAAATAAACTACAAGAAGTTGAGAAGCTGTGTGTAAACTCGGAACTGATCGATAGTCATCAGCATTGATATGAATTGTGGATCGATTGAAGAAGCAGCCAGGAGATATATGTACTAGACAGCAAGACCAAGGCATGCGTACCTTCAAAATTTCAGGTCATGCAGCTATGTGCATTAAGGCCTGGAGAGTTTCAAGTCAATGATTTCTGTCAGAAATTGCAGAAAAAGTTAGAGTAAAAGCTGGAAGAGCCCCTCTCCTCATGATCCGCTCTGCTTCTTTTAGCTTTGGAAACCTTCTTTATTCTTGCAACTGCCTTTGCTCCATCGATGGAAAGGAAGTGTATACGCACTTTTGAATTGGTGGCATGCAATGTAAGAGAGTAGCACACTATTCAGATTTCATAGCTACAACTATCCCCATCAGATGCTGGCTGGCCATGGTGACCTTCTTGCCAAGGATTACAACACATAACAACTCGAGTGTATCTCTCTAACCAATATAATCTAACTGTCTAACACACTCAGCAACGTTGCTCACCCTCGACCAACACTACATCCATTCCACTCGGGTTCAGTATCTTCAGCACCTGACAACCGAGGACTGAAGCGGATATCTCTTCGTGGCAGCCGACCAAGCTGGAGACTGCGTGAGAGGAGGGGAAGGCGGAGGAGGCAGTTGATGGACATGCAGAACAGATTTGCATTACAGATTGCATCCCTTCTATAAATTCAGATTTTGGTTAGTAAAATTGAAGATAAGGCGAACTTGGCCACACCCATGAGAAAGCCACATCATGGTAGATGACTAGGTTGATAAATGCTTATACGCCCGCATAGCCAACGCTCCTCGAATGTTCAAGCCATGAGTAAGATCGCAGCTTAGCCAGAAGACCAGGTGATGCCCGATGTCTTGGTAGATGAACGCATACTGCTAGCAGTTTTGAATCATATGATTGGAATTGGTTTCCTCCAAATTCTCACGAAATCTACCAAACTGTGGCGAACTTAACCCTATCTTACTCTTACTGAAAGTTTGAGACCATGAATACGATATTCAGAGGGAAAATGTGTGTCTACATATAGATGGTGATGGGTGGAGTTGGGGGTGTTTATATCATGCTTTGTACGTGCTTGAGAGACTGGAAGGTGGAGGATCAAAAGCATGATACATCATTATCTCACAGTTGGACTTGTTCCTCGATTGCATCCTCGATATTACCGTGACCAAAATTTTCTTGCCATTCCACCGTTCGTGTGAGCAACAAGTAAGCAACTAAGAAAATGATACTTCCATACGGACTATATTGGCACAAAATCGGGAAATTTTGCTTACATCAAAAATCTGATCTCAACCAAAAACATGTCGGGCAGCGGCCCGGGGCGGGAGGCGTGGCGTTCGTGGGCGGAGCGTGCGTCTCAGGTCTGGGCATGTAACCAGGGCCATACAGGGTGGTGTGGTTTTGGATGGTTGACGAAGCATTGGTTCGACGGAGGGAGGTGGGCACCGTGATATATCACCTGTCCAGCCTTGGTCTGGCCGACGGGGGCGACATCCGCGGTTGTCGTATCCTTCCTGAAGGCTTCGTTGCGACGACCTCCCTCATTTCGTCTTGCTCTGGGTGAAAACTCGATCTTCGGGATCAGGCGGTGGCAGCTATGTGGTCGTGCCCTTCTGGGAGGCACCGTCTTAGAGACCTAGCTTCGTTGTGGGGTGCTCGACACTTTGTATCTTGCCTTCGGTGTGTGTGTTGTGTGTGTTGGTGGCATGTGTTTGTATCCGAATCGTGGTTGTTATGCGGTGATGGCTTTATCTCTAAAGTGGGGAAAACCCTTTTTTGGTATTGCCTCGGACAAAGGAAACTAGAGTGTCTTATTCGGTGGCACACACTCTGTCTCTTAGCTTCCATGTTTTTGATGTGTGGCTTTTCTATTGTTTTTCTTTATTCCATATTGTAAAAATATGTTGAAAATAAATGTGTGTCTACATATAGATGGAGATGGGTGGAGCTGGGGGGTCATTCTCATGCTTTGTACGTGCTTGAGAAACTGGGAAGGAGGATCAAAAGCATGATGGCTCATTATCTCACGGTTGGACTTGTTCCTTGATCGCAACCTCGGTATTACCGTAACCAAAATTTTCTTGCCGTTCCACCATTAGTGTGTGCAACACCATTCGTGTGAGCAACAAGTAAGCAACTAAGAACATGATACTTTCATTTGGACAATACTGGCACAAAATCGGGAAATATTGCTTACACCAAAAATCTGACCTCAACTAAAAACTTGTCTGTGCCTCGGACAAAGGAAACTAGACTGTCTTATTCAGTGGCACACACTCTATCTCTTAGCCTCCATGTTTTTGATGTGTGGCCATTCTATTGTTTTTCAATTTTCATATTGTAAAAATATGTTAAAAACAATAGTTAGGAGAAATTACACTGCAATCAAAGTACAGAGAAATTCAAGTAAGATTCCTAACCAAAAGGTTTACAAGTACTTCCATATTGGAACTGAATCACTGAGTTGTTCGCCTTTTCTCTACCATCTCTCATTCGTCACCTCACCTGTTTCACACATCACTCATTTAGGAAGAAAAAAAAAGTTGAGGAAACCAAAGCCAGGGCTCAGCATGGCCACCACAGGGTTGCAAATTGGCGCCCGATCCTCCCCGCTTTCTGTTCCACGCTACAAAAATCAGTTATACCTGGATACGGTGTGTTTTTTATTTATATTAGCTTGACGCTCCCGGGCCTATGCAGGTCGCTGCTTTGCATCCCTAGCAACGGAAAGAGTATGCATATACATGTCTATCTGTTACTCGTATTGACAAATCCGTTAAAATTATTTTGGAGAAAAAAATATCCATTAAAACTAGAAAATACAGTTAGGAGCAAGATACATTACAGATACAAAAAATTTCAATCAAAAATTTCAAGGATAAGATTTACAATTTGTAGCACAATGGGGAAAGACTTATAATGTTCCCATTCAAACCAGGTATAAAGGAATCGTCAAAGTAAATGTGGCAATTATGCACTGCCGGGATTGTATCATCGGAGTGAATGTGGCAATTATACGCTGCCTAACTGTATCCCACTACATTAGACCTCCAAGAGGGGCGGATCATTCATCTATTGTGTCAAGGGGTACGTTGGCTGAAAGTGTGATGTTTTTTTTCCCGTTGTATTGTGAGCTACAGTTGACCATAGATGACATCACAACCACATGAAACTACGGTATGTTTGCGTGCATGGTGTAGGACTCATGCACTCATATAATTAGAAGTTTTGCATGCAATGCTACGATTTGGTTTCCTCCAAATTCGCATGAAAGCTAATTAAGTTGAAGGTCAAGCCTATCTTATTGATTGTCCGAGACCATGGATGATATGATATTCAGGGGGATAGATATGTGTATATATAGAGGTGGGAGAGGAAGGGAGTGAGACATGTGGAGTTGCGCACACGCTGGTGTAATGAAGGGATAAACAAACACATGCTAGGTCACAGTTAGCATGATAGTTCTGCAATATCGTGTGACTAGGTTCATAAGATATGTTCGCCGCAAATAAAAGATTCAAAAGATATGTTGTTAGAAGTAGGCACCCACTATTCCTATAGAGTTTAAGTGCGCTCCAAATTTCGTTATGCTCCTTAAACCATACCCAAATTTCTATATAGGGTGAGTTTTAGTTTTTATCCACTAGTTTGATATTCTTTCATATGCAAATTACCCTATTTAATACTCCCTCCGTTCCTAGATATAGGGCGTATAGTTTTTTTTTTTAAAGTTCAAAATATAGGGTGTGTTGTGTTACAACACTCGTTTGAATATATATTTTTTAAATTTGATCATGTTTCCTTATTTCTTGCAAACCCCTCTATTTTCTCACATCAATTGTGTAACAGCCCAGTTTTTGCAAAAATTAAAAAAATTGTTTTCGGTGTGAATTGTTTGATTGTTCGATTTGTTTGCGGTGTTTGCATCCCCGATTTATCGATCGGCGATTATTTTTCCCCCCTCCTATCTCGCACCGGACGGAGACCGACCCTTGCCACCCTGACACTCGACCTTTGCGACACCGGGTTTCACCCGATCACCGTCGCGAAAACCGCACGAGACCAGCCGCAGCCAACGGAACGAAAAACCCCGTTTAATAATTAAACGTGATATTTTTATAGTGCGCCGGAAAATGTTTTCGGAACGGTTCCAGCGCGAGGTGAATGCCTTCGGCTCGACGCACCGATAGCGCAGTTCGAAGTTTTACCCGAATCGGAGGTACTGCGGACCCCCGGCGGTCAGAAACGTGAGCACTGCGCGCGCGAGAGAAAAACCGGGATGTTTTTGCAAACCGCCAGCCACCGGGGCTATATAAAGACCACCACACTCCAACCCATTTCTAGGGTTTCCCTAGTCCAATTTGCAGCCACCCATGTTTTATCTGAGATTTGCCCCAAAATCCCGAAATTTTGCTCCCTGCGATCTGGACCGTCAGATCTCGCGATCCGACGGCCCAGGGAGTGCCACGTCGCCCATCCCCTCCTCTCTCTCCTGCCCGAGCTCCCCCATGGGGGCTCCACCATGCCCGAGCCGCCCCATGCCCGTCGCCGCGCTTGCTCCCCGGCGAGCCGCCGGCCCGCGCAGGTCACCTCCCCCTCTCCCCTCGTGTTCTCCTCCCTCTCCCCTATCCCTCACCTCCTCTCGTCTCGCAGCACCAGCAGGAGGTCGGATCCACCGCGCCATGGCCGGAGGGCCCGAGCCGGAGCTCGTCGCCGGCCGCCTCACTGCGCCTCCTCTTCCCTCCGTTCCCGCGCGCCCCTCCTGTAGCACGCCCGAGCCCCTGCTCCTCCCAGCACGCCCGCCACGGCCACCTAGCCCCGCCCCTCACCGGACAAGGCCGTCGGCCGCCGCCAGCCAGTGCGGGATCGGGCGGCGTCCCGATCCGATCTGGCCGCCTCCACCGCTGCCAGCTGGACCAGCCGGCGCTCGCGGCCCAGGCCTCCCCAGCCAGTCCAGGCCTGATGGGCCGAAGCCCATGGGTGAGCCCGATATTTTTTTGTGTGGTTAGACCCTCTGAAATTTTTCTAAGTCCCAGGATTTATGCTGCTGATTCAATTTTCCGCTGTAATTTCCCGTTAATCCGTAGCTCGTATGACGGTGCCCCCAAAACGAAAGTTGCTCATTTTTGCATGCTCTAGGGTTCGTATGTAGAAAGTTTTTGAATTTGAGCTCATCTTGATTGTGTAATTGTGTTCTGAACAGGGCATCAGGCCGTTAAACTGCTACAAATTCCTGTTAAGTGCTACTGTTTATATTTTGTTGCAACTTTGCGTGATGATTGTGACTCATCCATGAGGCCTATTGCATTGATTCTTTCTCCTATGTGTTAAGCATCATGTGTACTTCATTTCCATTTTTTAACTTGCCATGTTTGGGTGCTTTAGCTATATTAAATCTTGCTCCAAAGTGGTGATCCTGATGTTATTGTGCTGCTGTTGCTGAAACTGTTATTTTGTTGCAACTTCGGTCGACGAGTGTGTCGCGACCGTTTATCGGAATTGAGTGATTCCAATTGCATATTGTTAAGAATCATGTCTACTTTCATCCCATGTATTGCTATGTCATGTTGCTACATTTTTGCATATAGATTTACCCCTGTTTATACAGCATGTGTGCATAACTTATTTTGCTTATATCTTTTTAACCGTAACTCCGTTTGGGGTGTTCTTTGCATGTAACTTGATTAGTTTTTCGTGTACGTTGTGTTTGTGCTATTGTTTGCTGTTGTTAACCAATCTAAAATATGGTTTAGGGCAGAA
This sequence comes from Bromus sterilis, assembly GCA_950022295.1. NCBI lineage: Eukaryota > Viridiplantae > Streptophyta > Magnoliopsida > Poales > Poaceae > Bromus > Bromus sterilis. The sequence continues at coordinate 333,346,661 of OX465599.1, read as the reverse complement.
CAGTACCAAATCTTTTAATCATCGTGCGGCACTTAGTGTATGCCATGTTTAGGTTGTGCCTCACTTAAATTGACCTAGCATAGATAGTTTACTTTGTGCTTCACCTCTTGACATGTTTGTGTGCTATTTCATGCTTGTTTGAGTTGCCATGTTAACAAGCGTTGATTGATGACCTGTAGCTAAACAACTTGAACCACCGTAAACGTGCGGTATCGTCGTGTGTGACGAGTACTCCACTTAAATTGTTAGTAACCGCTCTCGACGGCAGGTGTGATGTATCGTGTTTCCTTTTTGTTGATGCTTGCTCGTGTTTGCCTCGTAGTAATAGATGCTTGCTCGTTGATTTCTTTCCAGTGTTTACTTCTTGTGTGCTTCCGCGGGTACCTCTCGGAGACGATGCGAGCTTGCGATCAACTACACCTTCGGAACCCGACTTATCAACAGGCAAGGACTATACATTACTTATGATCCATTCTATTTCAACCAGCGGTTTGCATGCTAGTCTAGGTTAAGTTTGATGTTTGATCCTACCACATGTTTACAGCCTCTTTCAAACCGATACAGCCATGTCCCTTCCCAGCAAACCTTGTACTGCTATGTTACTATTGCTCGTTGCTCAGCCCCTGCTTAGTATGCATGCTTAGGATGCTACGATGTTACCCTGTTACTCCTGGGTTTGGGATATCACATTATTATTATTGCTGTTGATGACATGATTATTATAATGTTGACTATATTCGACGAAGGATGGAAGGTATAGTCCATGTTTTGTGTGACTATAATTTCTGCTTGCTCCATGCATGTTTTGTGTGACTTTGCCATGTTTTGGTTGAACTTTATTACACTTTTTAACCAATTTGGACTAACCTACTAACTCAGTGCACCCAGTTGCCAGCTTCTGGTTTTCTGCTGTTTTTGTTTTTAAGGTTTTCCGACTGATTAAAGTGCCCAAAAAATTCCGCAAAAATTATATTAAAAATCAGCGGGCAGGAAGCTTCCTGAATAACCAAGGGAGAGAGCCGGGACCACCACCAGGGAGCCAGAAGGGTCCCTGGCGCGGCCCCAACCCTAGGGCGCGCCAGGCACCCTCCTGGCTGCCCTGGGTGGCCCCTCAACGCCCCCTTCGCCTATATAACCCCCTCGGGGTAGAAACCCCAAAACAAGAACTCTTTTTCGCGGAAACCTCTCTGTTCCGCCGTCGCCGCCGTTTCAAGATCGGGGCTGCCTGGAGAAGCTGCTCCGGCACCCTGCCGGAAGGAGATCACCCCTCCGGGAGACCATCCATAGCCATGGACGCCTCCTGTATGTACCGTGAGTAGTCCCCCTTGGACCATGGGTCCGTGATCAGTAGCTATGTGATGTCCTCTCCCTCTTTTGTGCTTCCACTTTCGAGACCTCGTGAGCTGCCTCACATGATCGAGTCACCTATGTAATTTTCTGTTGTTGCTATGCTGAGTTTGTTGGGATCTGATGGATTATGAGACTATGTTCAGATTGTGATGAGTAATATATTTGGTTTTCCCTTTTATATTTTGTTCTTGAGTAAATTCTTGCATGTTCTCCGTTGCAGTATTTGCTTTGGCCAAGTTATTTGCTTGCAACTCCAAGAGAGAGCGTTATGCTCGATTGTGGGTTCAACCCCCTGATGTCTAGCTTGAGTGACAGAAACATGAGACTAGGGGATGTGTTGTTACCACCAGGGATAAAACAACGGTGATTGTGCCTATTGGTGCAAGAATTGTTTACTTTACGCAAAGTTCTTTTAATGCAGTTGTCTGTTGCTTTGAGTTTACACTTTGGGTGGGATTCGCAACTTAATACCAGCGAGATGTTCTGGATAGATATCTCAAGGTGGATGATTCGTAGTAGATGCAGATGGATTTCGGTCTACTTACCTTGGCGTACTGCCCATTGCTTTTGAGCCCTTCCTTTCTTTGCAGCATAGTTAGCATTGCGGTGCCTTCATAATCCTGTCAATTGCCCAACTGTGATTTGTTTACCTCGCTAGCATTTTTATCGTCTTTTGGGAGAGAGACATCACTAGTGAAAATCACGGGACTCCGGTCCATCTTCATACCATTGTTCACACCCACTATTTACCTTTCTGTTTTTACTTTTACTAGTACCTTTTTATCTCTTGCGTTTGATCCTTTGTAAACGACAAGGCCGGAGGAATTGACAACTCCTCTGAACTTGTTGGGAGCAAAGTTATTTGTTTTGTGCAGGTCCACGACAACTCCACGCATCAGAATAATTTCTGGCGCCGTTCCCACCTGTCGTACTTATCGTTGAGTCCTACTGGAGACAAACCTTGGTATCTTTACTGAGGGAAATTACCACTACGTTGCATCTCAACCTTCCACTTGGGGTAACCAACGAGGGGCGAGAAGCCATCACTCGTTGCTCAACCCCTGCTTAGTATGCATGCTTAGGATGCAACGATGTTACCCTGTTACTCCTTGGTTTGGGATATCACATTATCATTATTATATTGTTGTTGATGATATGATTATTATAAATGTTGACTATATTCGACGAAGGATGGAAGGTCTAGGCTATCCCGCCCCGACGCTTTGTTCCATTAGAGTCACCTAGGACCCGAGTTCCGGGTATTGGTTTTAAGACTGAGCGTGCCTAACCGCGTGTGGGATCTTATGGGGTCCCCTTTTCTTACCTACCTACCTTCAAGCATCTCTAGTGGTGACCCAAGCTGATTTACCATTTGAAACCGTGTGTGTGCTGGTCAGCTGCCAGTAGTTTTTAAACCAACCTAGACCAGCGGAGACATGGTTTCCCTGTTGGTCCACCTTTGACCGGCGAGGGCCCGAGGTCTCACGTGAGGCGTCTCGGTAACCCAAACCCTGTTGAGACGGAAGAGTCCGATCCGAGAGCGTGGCCAGCTTTTGGATTGGTTGTCGACTCCCCGGGGGCCACCCGGATTTGTTTGTTGTTAGCTAGAGGGACCGGTCGTTTCGGATCTCTTGGAACTAAATCATAAAATGGTTGCCTGTGATGGGTAGCAACTGAGAGTGATGGGCGTGCGTGCGGAGCCTCGTAATGGGCAGTTGGTACACCCCTGCAGGGTTAAATCTTTTCGAGAAGCCGTGTCCACGGTTATGGACGACTTGAGACCTACTCCTTGTTCATAGACAACAATAACTGAGATAATCTTAATATAACTTGATCAACGTGTGTGTGCCTTGACTGCTTCTTCTTCGTCGGGATGCGAAGAGGAGGACAAGGATAGGATAGGTGTTTTGTTTGCGTAGTAGGTGGATAGCAAGACTTGTTGGAGGCGATTCCTCATCGATTGCTTGGCTTCTTATCTTACTCTCTAGATCGTTAGCCACTTCATAAATGCTAGTGTGGCAGCAACCTCACCACTTACCCCTTCCTTAACGTAAACTACTAGTTGTCCTAAAATGACGAGTGATGAAGTCCTTGTTGGGTCAGATGACCACTACAGTTGGATGCTGAGTACTTCTGTACTCATGATACTACCCCCAAACTCTTTTCAGGGTTCTTTTTAGACAACAGGTATGGTGATCGACGTTTCACGTGGAGACTCGACGACGACTAGTTAGGCGGATCCCGGCGGAGGGCCTGGACCCGTGTGGTTATGGGGATCGATGTTTTTCTATTTGCCACTAGGCATTTGCTTGTAGTCTGTACTCAGACATGTATCTTCCGCTGTTGTATTGTATTGAGGCAGTTGTATGCCGATTGTATGAGATGTTGTATCCTGTATCTGTAATGTTGTGATATCATGTTGGAAATCCGGGGCATATGGCTTTGTCATATGTCGCGGTGGGACCGATATGTGCTTCGTCCCCGGATCTGGATGGAAACATCTAGATCTGGAACAGTACCGCATATCGGGCCTTACAAATTGCCTATGAATAATCCCTTCCAAATTCGGTGTATTTTTTCCTCCATGTGTTTTCTTTAATTTCCATGCCAAATACTATACGCCCTAAATCTAGGAACGGAGGGAGTACCTTTTAGTCAGTATCCCTGATTGTATCATATACCATATAGATAACTATCATACTAACCTTTGTCTACTTATATAAGGGCAAGGTTGTAAATACCGGATAGCGGGCTAGTTGCGGGTTGGGGTCGGCAAAGAGGACTGCGGATTGTGGGTGCTATGTCCACATAAATGATTTGAAAATTTGTGCAAAATTTCAAAGTTTTGACAATAAATTTGCAACAAAATTAATAGATAATGTGTCTATGTATGTGAGGACTCGTCGTTTATATGTAATATCAATATATAAGCATATAATATATATAACTAAACATCACAAATTTACAAATGAAAATAGATGAATAGCAAGCCATATATTCCAAGACATCACAAGTCAGAAAAATCTATGATTCACAGAGTGTGTGTGTGTGTGTGTGTGATTACATCAAGATACGACCATACGTCCATACATATATCATATTTCTAACTCACAATTCAGAAGCAAACAAAAAATCCATATAGAATGATTGGTGCAAATGCAAGATAAAAAATTAAACACGTGAATGCAATGCAAAAGACAGCAACACGAGTGATGTCTACTACACGCTTTTATTTTTGCAGACTACTAGTAAGCTTGCACGCACGTGTAACTGTAAAAATAATTTTTCTTATTCTTTTCTATATCATATTTTTAAAAAGAATTTGTAACATTATGAATAATATAGAAAAATTATGTAGCATTATGAATGACATATGAATGAAACCTTCCACATATCAAATAAATATTTCGAGTCTATGTCTAACAAAATTGTATGCTCATGATGCGGTTGCACATTAACAAAATTCTATGCTCGGCACATGATTGCACATGTGGGCAAATTTATAATTCACAGTAAAATGTCAGTGCGTTGCTACGGGAGATACATTTACAAACCATAAACAATTACGTTTCAACGATTTCATTGATTAATCTGAAATATAAAATCAAGATTATCAAAAAAAATCAATTGATAATTATTTGAATTAATTTTAATGAGATAAAGTAACATAATAAAGCACTGGATTGAATTTACGAAAAAAATCTTCATATTTCATTTGCAAAGAAAGACATTCATCTGATTTAAATTATACAAAGTAAATGTATTATACTCAGAGTAAAAATGATGTTTAACTTACATAAAACACTCAAAAACCATCACTTTAAAATATGGTAGAAGAATAACAAGATTACATCCGAGCACACTTGTTTAACTTACATTAAAAACTCAAAAAAATACAAAAGACTGTCAAAAATTTAGAGCACTCAACACTCAAGTTATAAGTATCCAACGAATCAACTTATGGCGGCGGCGGCGGCGGGGATGGGCGGCAGCGGCTGTTCGGCGGGCAGTGTTGGGGAAGGGGCGTCGAGGGAGTGGTGGAGATGGGGCGGCGGGGGAGTCACGGGAAAGATAATCCTATAAGACCTGGGTCGTACAAAACGATTGTGAGACACATTCCAATCGAAGACACCTGTCAAAACCAAATCTCAAAGCATGGGCGTTTCTTTAACAAATCGTGTTCCTAATCCTAAGTTTCCCACTCCTAGGGCCCATACCAAATCCCCTTTCTTTCTCCTGCTAGCTTGCCGCGGCCACGGCCGCCGGCGCAGGGCCGCTTCTCTTCGCCGCCATCCACGACCATGTTACTCGACATGAGCGGAGAAGATCCTGATGGATGTGCAGCCATATTTCTTAATCGATCCGTTGTCTCGTCCTCATCATCCAGTAGCGGCTTCTCCATTGTGCCGCGTCGCCGGTGGCGAGGTGAAAGTGTGGAATAGACAGAGAAGATGATTTGGATTAGAAGATGAAAGGACGGGGAGGAAAGAAGTGCACATAACTCCCTGGGGTTTCGTAAACCGGTCAGTTCACCCCCTAAACTAAAAACCAGGGCATTTGACCCCCTGAGCTTTTCCAAACCAGGTAAATCATCGCCTTGCCCTGATTAAAATGGTTTTACAAGCGGTTTTGCTTACGTGGCAAGGTTGAACACGAACAGAGGTGGATGTCCCTCTAACGCACGAAGGCGTCATCCTTGTCGTTGCATTGTCGTCGGCCTGCCGAGCTCGTTTATGAGCGAAGAGAAGTAGGAACCAAAGTTCTGGAGCGCCGCATGGAATAGAACAGAGGCGAGCGACGCCTCCCCAAGATCCCCAGGATCGAGGCAGAGGCCGATAATGTGACAAGGCACGGGCAGAGGCGCTCAACAAAAAGCCTTGTGCAGCGCGGCGTGCGTCACAACTGTCGACGGCGTCTACGACGATGAGCTCCTACTCAGCACCCGCACAGATGCCGGAGACCTTGAAGGCCGAAGCAGAAGTCTGTGTATCTGGGCTAGTGTGTACAGGCCACCTGTGCATCCCGCGCCAGGCCATGGAGCACAACCGCTGCCGTCTAGTGGCCATGTACATGCACCCATTTCGTGTGACGCCGGCGGCCACCGCCATGAAAACACACCCAATACGGTTTCCCTAATTTGCTCGATGGATACACGCATACATGAACAAAGGCTGCAAAAGTTAGCTAGCTATTAGCATGAGCACACAATCACGTAAAGAAGCGTGGGAAAGAGGATGGGATGGAAAGAATCGTGATTAGAGCGATTTGCTACTGGAATTCATTAGAGAATTAATTGACTTGTCGTGCATTAATTCTTATTGCCAAGTGTCATCTGTTAGAGAGAGTCTCATAATTGGTATGTTTAGAGGTGTTGTGCCATACAACAATGGAGTAATCCTGGTCATTAGATTAACAACATTGGACGTACGAGATCAAATGGTCCAGCCCCTCTGGTGCTTTTTATATTAGTAGTAGATATGTTGGGCCCTCACACCGCATAGGTGCGTAGGATAGCAGCGATTTTCCTCAAATGGATGATCTAAGTTTGTCGAACTCAGAGAAGCCGAGCTTGAAGATGGTCTCTCTCAAATAATACTGCAAGTAAAATACAATAAGTCTCATGGATCTCCAACACACCTAATACAACTAGAAGTTGTATATGTGCATTAGTTCGACGAAGAGATGATAAATATGGATGGTATGGGTGACAAAATAAGATAATATAAATCTTTAATAAAAATTACAGTAAGATAGCAAGTGACAATTCAAATTATCTTGTATATAGGTTGCGATGGATCTAATGCACATTGAAAATTCCTATTTTTGCACATGGAAAATTCAAAGTATTTTTATTTTTCAAATTATCCATGGAAAATTCTTATTTTGTTGAACATGAAAACTCTTATATTTATTGTAGGACATGATAATTATTATTTAGAGGATATGGCAATTCTTATTCGTACGACATAACAATTCTTAATTATAAGACATAGTAATTCTTATATGTAGGACATGATACTGTGTGAAACATAAATATGGCTATTTTTACTAGATCATAGCAAATTTGTCATGGTTACAATGGTGCAATATATTTTCCACCCCACGAAAATTTTGGCATGATTTTATTAATAGCTTGGACATGGCAATTCTTATTTTGTAGGATATGCCGATTCTTATCTGTTCGGCATGGTCCTTGTTTAAATATTTGTCGTATGAATTTTTTTACCATGTCAAATTTTCTCAAAAGTCGCCATGTCAAATTGTACAAATTTAGTTAAAAAATTAATATAAGTTTGCCATGGAAATTCTATATTTAATTCCATAACAACTTTTTATTTTTTAGCAACATGCATTTTTGGCATGGCAAAATTTTAGCCAGTTCTTGTATTTATTTTCACATTTAGGATAACTTTGTAAAAAGAATACCACGACATTTTCTTACAATATGCATTTTGCCAAAGCAATTTTTTGATCATTTTTGTGTTATGCAAAATATGGCAATTCACGGTAAAAATACCATGGCAAATTGAACATGCATTTTCGCCATTTCAAAAAAATTGATCATTAATTAGTTTTTGTATACTTCCCTCACATAATATTTGGCAATGTCAATTCTTGAAAATTGCCAGGTGTTTTAGGATAAATTTTTTTATTGTGTTTAAAAAAAATCAAGACTGGGACTTTTTGGATCATTATGGCCCAGTTAGCACAGAGCCCCGGTTAAAAAAGGTTGGTTCCAAGTTCCAACCATCAGCTCAAACCGAACGCATTCGTTCGTTCCGAGGGATCGTTGCGCCCCTGATGTTGTGTGTGTGCAATCACCCCAACGCAGCAAGTCAGGATCCAAAAGAAAAGAGAAAAGAGAGGAAGGAAAGGCAGTGTCGCCTAGAACCACACATATTATGTGCCTTCACTCTGTTTCCCATGTTGAAAACCGGCGGCTGTTGACCAGGCTAAGCAGCAAGTAATTATGCAGGCTGCAGAGATGCAGCTAGTAGTGCTGCTGTTTACAAACAAGTCGCCTAACCCTCGACCAACACTTGTATTCCACCAGGGTTCAGTATCTTCAGTACCTCACAGCCCACCAGGGCAGCGTGAGAGTAGGCCAAGGCAGCGAGGTGACACGGCCGGTGGGGGCGGAGGAGGCGGCCGTTGGACGCGTACAACACTCTTACATTCCAAATTAGATTGATCCCTTCTATAAATTCAGATTGGTTATACAAAGGTAAAATTGAAGAGAGGTAGGCCAAGCTAACAAGAAGCCACATACAGTAAATCAACACTGTTGATTTAGTTAATCAACGTATTTGCGCCGGACCAAACCCAATGATCGCTTGTGCTTCTAGGTGAACGCCCCAGCGACCAGCAACCTCGCAGCTCAGCCAGAAGACCAGCCGAGAGCGCCTGGTTTGGCAGATGAACACATACAACTAGCAGTTTGGAGCCCTGTGATTTGTTTTGGTTTCCTTCAAATTCTCACGGAATCTAATCAAACTGAGGGAGGTTAAGCCTATACCTTACTCTTACCGGGAGTTTGAGACAATGAATACGATATTCGGAGGGAAATAATTGTGTATACATATAGATGGAGATGGGTGGAGTTGGGGGTCTTTCTCATGCTTCTTTCTACGTGCTTGAGAAACTAGGAAGGAGGATCAAAAGCATGATTGCAGCCTCGTTATTATCGTGAGCAAAAACTCTTGCTACTCCACCATTCGTATGAGAAACAAGTAAGCACATGATATATCAAAGATTAATATCGCTGGAGAAACGATTTTGCGGCAGCTAGCCTCTCCCAGGAGCTACAGCGTCCGCCATAGTGGACAATTACGTAAATAGCACCTACGTTTTAGACGGGAGAGATGATTTCTAGAGGATTTTGTGGATGAATTTGCGGCGAAAAATAGCGTCGCGGCGAGGCTCCAAGGAGGATGAACAAGAGAAACAAGACGAGGGGGAGGAGTTTGGTGCCAACAAGATTATCAGCGCGCTTGTTTTGGCGCCACTGTCGCCACTGTTTATCTGTTTGGCGGCAATTATACTGCCATGAAAGATAATCTTCAGATTTTCAGGTGTGTGTGTTTCCAGTTATTGGTAAAATTAAGGGGCTAGAATGAGATCCATTAGATAAAAATTCAAATGATTAATGCGTAGCGCCAATTTCAATCAATTCTGCATGTCACATATATGAGACGGTAGACTAGTGACATTAGTTGATCAAGAACGATGATGTGGACATTGTAATGTAAAGATTAATTATGATATGGCAGACATACATGATTTATAGTGTAAGGCGACATGTTGAGAGAACTAGAGATAAACATGATCAATAATTTAGCTATATAGGATATCAACTGGACAAGCATAATTTGCTTTTTGAAGGCAATCCAAGAAAAGAATTACAAACAAAGCTAGCGATGTCACGCAGAGCAACCTAAACATTTTCCTTTCGTGGGAACCTCGAGCTCATACACCTACCCGTTAGGTATTTTGTTGGGCCAGATGTGGACCAAGGCTTCAAAAATCACACATGTTAGCTTTGATATCTTCTACCGCCGCTTGTACATTCAACGCCTTACCTAGATGCATATCCTACATCATGGTTGTTTTAGCACGACTTCAATCGATTGGACCATATTTTTTCCCGGACGCACTATTAGCTAAACCTGGGCCTTTGTGATGGCATCACAGATAATACATAGTTGTCTCATATACATGGTCTAGGGCTCACAAGCTCATACAACAAGTAAATTAGCAACAAATGCCTGGATTTGGTTTCCTTCAAACTCTCACAGTTGCAGTTAATAAAGTGAAGATCAAGCAATATCATAACGGCGAATATGGGTATGATATTTGCGAGAGATGCATATATATATGTAGAGGGAGCTAGCTAGGGAGATGATACCGTAGTAGTTGTGTCATTCATTATGAGTGTTGAGCTTAAAAAGATGATAGATATCATGAAAGTTTACACATTAGCAAATCTTGTTACTTTTCTTACTACCTCACAATTAGTGTGAGCCAATTTCACTACGCGAGAGGAGGCTGACGCCTACGGCCGAAACCTACGCCGACGGCCAAATGTCGGCGTAGACGGCCCGGCTCGTCAGCCCTGGTGGTGGGCCGTCGGCGTTCCAAATCCGTCGGCGTAGCCGTACGTAGGCCGAGGGCCACCGTCGGCGTAGAAAGGCCGTCGGCGTAGGCCCAATTTAGCCCGGCGGCCGCCGTCGGCGTTTAATGGGACGTCGGCGTAGGACTGCCAGGTGGGCCCCGGTGACGGCCGGACGTTACGGCGTCAGCCCAGCAGGGGCTACGCTGACGGCCCCGACCTTTGGCCGTCGGCGTAGACCCCGGGTTATGTTTTTTTTCCATTTTTTTTCTTTTGTTTAACTATTTAATCTTATATTACTAATACTAATAAATCAAATAATATTGGAAATGGAATTATAGTATATATCATCTCATTTCAACACTCGATATACGTATGCCTCTTTATTCTTTTAATGTCTACTAATTAATACATAAAATAATATAATAACAAATTATAATACTAAATTAAAATATATTATGCTACTATTAATATATTAATAAGTATGCTCCACAGTTGTACCTCGTGCGGCGAAAGCTATAAGAGTACACCGCCGCCCCCCCTCCCGGCCGGCCCCGGCCTCGCGCCCGGACTAAGCCGGGTTTCGGTGAAGAAAGACCGTCGTAGTACCGGAATAACTTGCATGTGATTAATTGTAGGGTATGTGTCCAAGTGTGGTGTAAGATCAATGCATAAATGCAATGTCTAGCTCCTTGGTGTGACCATTTTCACATTCATGTGATAGCACTATTCAAAGTCATGGACATGTAGGTGGAAATACACCCGTTTGCGGATATTCCGGGGGCTACGAAAGGTTACAAGGTCTCAACCTTGTTTTCCATGTAGTTTTGTCCTAAAATCATCTTAACAAACCAAAAAGTACATTGCTGAAACATCATGCGGAGAAAGCTATAGGGGTAGACCGCCAGGCCCCCCTCCGAAGCAGGATGTCGCAGGTGAATAACCGCCAGAGCGTCGGAATCCCGCAAAAATTTGCATGTGGACCTAGTTTATGTGTTCAAGTGTGGTGGAAAGCCCATAGATGCAAAACATAGATCCCGGGTGTGACCTTCTTCATACATGAATGCGATAACACTTAGAAAAAGATTCGTCCACATGTGTAGACGTGTACTCCCGGAGGTGAATGATCTTGTGGTGAAATATGTCCAACCTTGCTTCTCCATGTACATATATATGTGCTAAACAAGCACAGATGGAGACAAGAAATCCCGGTACGGACATGGGCTAACACTTAGTAAAATCGTCGATCCGTATGTGGAAACTCCCGGTACGGGTCTACCGGTGTGAATAATGTGGTGAAATGTGTTCAACCTTGGTTTTCCATGTACATATGTGCTAACCAAACATAGATAGATAAAAAAGTCCATTGGTCCATCCTCGTACGGAGAAAGCTATAAGGGTAGATCTGCGGGCCCCCCCCCCGATCTAGGGTTTCGGAGGTGAATGACCGTCGGAGGGCCGGAATCATTGGAAAACCTGCATGTGGAGCTAGGTTGTGTTTATAATTGTGATTTAATGTTTGTAGATGGCATATGTAGGTCATGTGTCTGACGTTGTTCACGGACATGGGCTAACACTTAGTAAAATCGTCGATCCGTATGTGGAAACTCCCGGTACGGGTCTACCGGTGTGAATAATGTGGTGAAATGTGTTCAACCTTGGTTTTCCATGTACATATGTGCTAACCAAACATAGATAGATAAAAAAGTCCATTGGTCCATCCTCGTACGGAGAAAGCTATAAGGGTAGATCTGCGGGGCCCCCCGATCTAGGGTTTCGGAGGTGAATGACCGTCGGAGGGCCGGACTCATTGGAAAACCTGCATGTGGAGCTAGGTTGTGTTTATAAGTGTGATTTAATGTTTGTAGATGGCATATGTAGGTCATGTGTCTGACGTTGTTCACGAACATGGGCTAACACTTAGTAAAATCGTCGATCCGTATGTGGAAACTCCCGGTACGGGTCTACCGGTGTGAATAATGTGGTGAAATGTGTTCAACCTTGGTTTTCCATGTACATATGTGCTAACCAAACATATATAGATAAAAAAGTCCATTGGTCCATCCTCGTACGGAGAAAGGTATAAGGGTAGATCTGCGGGCCCCCCCGATCTAGGGTTTCGGAGGTGAATGGCCGTCGGAGGGCCGGAATCATTGGAAAACCTGCATGTGGAGCTAGGTTGTGTTTATAAGTGTGATTTAATGTTTGTAGATGGCATATGTAGGTCATGTGTCTGACGTTGTTCACGGACATGGGCTAACACTTAGTAAAATCGTCGATCCGTATGTGGAAACTCCCGGTACGGGTCTACCGGTGTGAATAATGTGGTGAAATGTGTTCAATCTTTGTTTTCCATGTACATATGTGCTAACCAAACATAGATAGATAAAAAAGTCCATTGGTCCATCCTCGTACGGAGAAAGCTATAAGGGTAGATCTGCGGGCCCCCCCCCCCGATCTAGGGTTTCGGAGGTGAATGACCGTCGGAGGGCCGGAATCATTGGAAAACCTGCATGTGGAGCTAGGTTGTGTTTATAAGTGTGATTTAATATTTGTAGATGGCATATGTAGGTCATGTGTCTGACGTTGTTCACAGACATGGGCTAACACTTAGTAAAATCGTCGATCCGTATGTGGAAACTCCCGGTACGGGTCTACCGGTGTGAATAATTTGGTGAAATGTATTCAACCTTGTTTTTCCATGTACATATGTGCTAAACAAACATAGATAGATAAAAAAGTCCATTGGTCCATCCTCGTACGGAGATAGCTATAAGGGTAGATCTGCGGGCCCCCCCGATCTAGGGTTTCGGAGGTGAATGACCGTCGGAGGGCCGGAATCATTGGAAAACCTGCATGTGGAGCTAGGTTGTGTTTATAAGTGTGATTTAATGTTTGTAGATGGCATATGCAGGTCATGTGTCTGACGTTGTTCACGGACATGGGCTAACACTTAGTAAAATCGTCGATCCGTATGTGGAAACTCCCGGTACGGGTCTACCGGTGTGAATAATGTGGTGAAATGTGTTCAACCTTGGTTTTCCATGTACATATGTGCTAACCAAACATAGATAGATAAAAAAGTCCATTGGTCCATCCTCGTACGGAGAAAGCTATAAGGGTAGATCTGTGCCCCCCCCCCCAATCTAGGGTTTCGGAGGTGAATGACCGTCGGAGGGCCGGAATCATTGGAAAACCTGCATGTGGAGCTAGGTTATGTTTATAAGTGTGATTTAATGTTTGTAGATGGCATATTTAGGTCATGTGTCTGACGTTGTTCACGGACATGGGCTAACACTTAGTAAAATCGTCGATCCGTCTGTGGAAACTCCCGGTACGGGTCTACCGGTGTGAATAATGTGGTGAAATGTGTTCAACCTTGGTTTTCCATGTACATATGTGCTAACCAAACATAGATAGATAAAAAAGTCCATTGGTCCATCCTCGTACGGAGAAAGCTATAAGGGTAGATCTGCGGGCCCCCCTGATCTAGGGTTTCGGAGGTGAATGACCGTCGGAGGGCCGGACTCATTGGAAAACCTGCATGTGGAGCTAGGTTGTGTTTATAAGGGTGATTTAATGTTTGTAGATGGCATATGTAGGTCATGTGTCTGACGTTGTTCACGGACATGGGCTAACACTTAGTAAAATCGTCGATCCGTATGTGGAAACTCCCGGTACGGGTCTACCGGTGTGAATAATGTGGTGAAATGTGTTCAACCTTGGTTTTCCATGTACATATGTGCTAACCAAACATAGATAGATAAAAAAGTCCATTGGTCCATCCTCGTACGGAGAAAGCTATAAGGGTAGATCTGCGGGGGCCCCCGATCTAGGGTTTCGGAGGTGAATGACCGTCGGAGGGCCGGAATCATTGGAAAACCTGCATGTGGAGCTAGGTTGTGTTTATAAGTGTGATTTAATGTTTGTAGATGGCATATGTAGGTCATGTGTCTGACGTTGTTCACGGACATGGGCTAACACTTAGTAAAATCGTCGATCCGTATGTGGAAACTCCCGGTACGGGTCTACCGGTGTGTATAATGTGGTGAAATGTGTTCAACCTTGGTTTTCCATGTACATATGTGCTAACCAAACATAGATAGATAAAAAAGTCCATTGATCCATCCTCGTACGGAGAAATCTATAAGGGTAGATCTGCGGGCCCCCCGATCTAGGGTTTCGGAGGTGAATGACCGTCGGAGGGCCGGAATCATTGGAAAACCTGCATGTGGAGCTAGGTTGTGTTTATAAGTGTGATTTAATGTTTGTAGATGGCATATGTAGGTCATGTGTCTGACGTTGTTCACGGACATGGGCTAACACTTAGTAAATCGTCGATCCGTATGTGGAAACTCCCGGTACGGGTCTACCGGTGTGAATAATGTGGTGAAATGTGTTCAACCTTGGTTTTCCATTTACATATGTGCTAACCAAACATAGATAGATAAAAAAGTCCATTGATCCATCCTCGTACGGAGAAAGCTATAAGGGTAGATCTGCGGCCCCCCCCTATCTAGGGTTTCGGAGGTGAATGACCGTCGGAGGGCCGGAATCATTGGAAAACCTGCATGTGGAGCTAGGTTGTGTTTATAAGTGTGATTTAATGTTTGTAGATGGCATATGTAGGTCATGTGTCTGACGTTGTTCACGGACATGGGCTAACACTTAGTAAAATCGTCGATCCGTATGTGGAAACTCCCGGTACAGGTCTACCGGTGTGAATAATGTGGTGAAATGTGTTCAACCTTGGTTTTCCATGTACATATGTGCTAACCAAACATAGATAGATAAAAAAGTCCATTGGTCCATCCTCGTACGGAGAAAGCTATAAGGGTAGATCTGCGGGCCCCCCGATCTAGGTTTTCGGAGGTGAATGACCGTCGGAGGGCCGGAATCATTGGAAAACCTGCATGTGGAGCTAGGTTGTGTTTATAAGTGTGATTTAATGTTTGTAGATGGCATATGTAGGTCATGTGTCTGACGTTGTTCACGGACATGGGCTAACACTTAGTAAAATCGTCGATCCGTATGTGGAAACTCCCGGTACGGGTCTACCGGTGTGAATAATGTGGTGAAATGTGTTCAACCTTGGTTTTCCATGTACATATGTGCTAACCAAACATAGATAGATAAAAAATTCCATTGGTCCATCCTTGTACGGAGAAAGCTATAAGGGTAGATCTGCGGGCCCCCCGATCTAGGGTTTCGGAGGTGAATGACCGTCGGAGGGCCGGAATCATTGGAAAACCTGCATGTGGAGCTAGGTTGTGTTTATAAGTGTGATTTAATGTTTGTAGATGGCATATGTAGGTCATGTGTCTGACGTTGTTCACGGACATGGGCTAACACTTAGTAAAATCGTCGATCCGTATGTGGAAACTCCCGGTACGGGTCTACCGGTGTGAATAATGTGGTGAAATGTGTTCAACCTTGGTTTTCCATGTACATATGTGCTAACCAAACATAGATAGATAAAAAAGTCCATTGATCCATCCTCGTACGGAGAAAGCTATAAGGGTAGATCTGTGCCCCCCCCCCAATCTAGGGTTTCGGAGGTGAATGACCGTCGGAGGGCCGGAATCATTGGAAAACCTGCATGTGGAGCTAGGTTATGTTTATAAGTGTGATTTAATGTTTTTAGATGGCATATGTAGGTCATGTGTCTGACGTTGTTCACGGACATGGGCTAACACTTAGTAAAATCGTCGATCCGTATGTGGAAACTCCCGGTACGGGTCTACCGGTGTGAATAATGTGGTGAAATGTGTTCAACCTTGGTTTTCCATGTACATATGTGCTAACCAAACATATATAGATAAAAAAGTCCATTGGTCCATCCTCGTACGGAGAAAGCTATAAGGGTAGATCTGCGGGCCCCCCCGATCTAGGGTTTCGGAGGTGAATGGCCGTCGGAGGGCCGGAATCATTGGAAAACCTGCATGTGGAGCTAGGTTGTGTTTATAAGTATGATTTAATGTTTGTAGATGGCATATGTAGGTCATGTGTCTGACGTTGTTCACGGACATGGGCTAACACTTACTAAAATCATCGATCCGTATGTGGAAACTCCCGGTACGGGTCTACCGGTGTGAATAATGTGTTGAAATGTGTTCAATCTTTGTTTTCCATGTACATATGTGCTAACCAAACATAGATAGATAAAAAAGTCCATTGGTCCATCCTCGTACGGAGAAAGCTATAAGGGTAGATCTGCGGGCCCCCCCCCCGATCTAGGGTTTCGGAGGTGAATGACCGTCGGAGGGCCGGAATCATTGGAAAACCTGCATGTGGAGCTAGGTTGTGTTTATAAGTGTGATTTAATGTTTGTAGATGGCATATGTAGGTCATGTGTCTGACGTTGTTCACGGACATGGGCTAACACTTAGTAAAATCGTCGATCCGTATGTGGAAACTCCCGGTACGGGTCTACCGGTGTGAATAATGTGGTGAAATGTGTTCAACCTTGGTTTTCCATGTACATATGTGCTAAACAAATATAGATAGATAAAAAAGTCCATTGGTCCATCCTCGTACGGAGAAAGCTATAGGGGTATATCTGCGGTTCTCCCCGATCTAGGGTTTCGCCGGAGGAAGACCGCCGGAATCAAAGTGCTAGAGTTGTACCCCGCAAAAAAATACAGAAATTAAAAAAAGCTATAAGTCTCTTAAAAAATGTTATACATGTTAGCTATTAGTCTGGCTATAGGTGACATGACTATATGCTATAGGTAATAATGGGAAAAAATAAAAAAAATGAAAATGCACCTAAGCCGACGGCTAGGCCGTCGGCGTATCTCGGATTAAAATAATTAATTGACCTAAGCCGACGGCTTGGCCGTCGGCGTAGGACCGCGCCCCCAATTTCGGACAGATGACCCCCTGGGTCAACCGTCGCCGCCATCCCTCCCAAATCCCCTCCCAAATCCCGACCCCGACCCCTCCCACAGCCGAGCCCTCCCGCCACCGCCAGCCCTCCCGCCGCCGGCCTGACCCACACCCCCTCCGCCGCACCTCCTCCGCCGAGGCCCCTCCCCCGAGCCCCCTCCGCCGCACTCCTCCGCCGAGGCCCCTCCCCCGAGCCCCCTCGGCTGCACCCCCTCCGCCGCACCTCCTCCGCCGAGGCCCCTCCGCCGAGGGCCCTCTCCCGAGCCCCCTGGGCTGCAACCCCTCCGCCGCACTCCTTCGTTGCACCTCCCTCCGCCACCGTCCCTCGCGCCGCCAGCCACCTCCTCCTCTGCTCGGGCCGCGCCGAGCACCTCCTCCACCGAGCCTACCTCCGTCGACTAGCTCCTAGCAGGTGGCCACCCCCTCCTCAAAAACTTGCATGATTTGGTACTGCCATTGCTACTGCTTAGCCAATTAGGTCTTGAAAAATTTATATGCTAATTAGAAAATTTGGTACTACCTAATGGTATTGCTTATGGTTGTTGATGTTGTAAAAAATGTTAATTATTTCACTTGATTCTTCATTTATCTATTTATGATTTGCCTAGTATCATAGGCTCTCTTTGTTAGAAGCCACACAATGCAACCATAACCATTTATTTAATATAGTTTCATAGAACAAGCCACACAATGCAACCATAACCATAACCACATGTTTGTATATATGCATTTATTTATTGAAAAAGAAAAAGATGATTTATATCATTATTATCAGATTTGCTAAAGCACATCTAGATGTGCTTTGGTTAGACCACATCTAAGTAGTTCAATCTATATGTCCTAGTATATCGAGAACCAAATTGTAAATTGTTGAGAATTTGAGGCTAAATTGTTGTTTTTATGGTAATTACAGAATTTCTAGGAGCCGTCGTCGTCTCGGATCCCCCTCCGTCGCCTCGCACCCCCACGTCGTCGATCACG